>JAYEPQ010000005.1:16736524-17419024 GCA_036321105.1 Dracaena cambodiana | reverse complement strand
AAAGTATTTATTTCCGGATGCCATCTCTACAAATGCTAATATCTCAACATTACTTATATATCCGCAGGAACACAAAACCAATGGGTACAATGAGAATTTTTTTATTAGCTCGACAAACCATGTATTTGATTGGCTCAACCTTAGTGGTCACGCAGCTATTTTCTTCGTATGATTTGTGCACTTCAATAGTTCTCTTTCCTAACAATAATTGTTACATTAGATCCAACTACACATATAGAACTTCTAAATATACAAAGTAAATTGAGTTGACGTACCTCTTTTTTAGAAATGGAAAAAGCAACATGAGTCTCAAAACTCTTAAGGATTGAAAGGTCTAATAGTCTACCTTCTGTCGGCAATGATAATCCCTCTCCTGAGCCCCCAAGATTGACGTTCGTAATCTCATGCGATGTAATCGATTCCTCTTCAAATTGCCGATCAGGTTGAATGTTCGGTGTGCTCGTCACAATGTTCGTCCTCCTACTTGGTGTTGCTTTTTCCATCGGTGGTTTCGTGGCAGTTTTCTTTCTTCGATTCCAGGCCGTTGGCCTAATTCGAGATGGTTCAGGTTGATCTATCTGCATAAAGGTTGAACGTACATTATTTCCAAAGTTCCGACAATAACCACACAAAATTGGTCCAATATTAATTTCGGAGAAAATGCATTTCTCCAAATCCGTTGAAAATCCAACTACAAAGTATCATAACAGAGGACAAGAAATTTGGAGGTAATAATTATCAAATCCTAAATCAAAGTCTAAACCCTAAATCCTACCACTATTGAACAACATAGAAGTTCAAAATTGGAATGAGAGGAAGGAAATAGGAAAAATACCTCCGCGGTAGGGCTCAACGGCGCGTCATCGCATCTTCTTCAAGGTACTGGGCGCGCTAACAGTGATAGGGCCGAACGTCGCTGAAAAGAGAGGGAAAAAGAAGAACAGAGTGGGAAGAGCGAATGGAACGAAAAAGAGAGTGGGGAGAAAGAAGAATAGAGTGGGGAGGAAGAAAAGGGAGCGAAAAGGTATTTGGAGAACCTAATTTCCTAGTGAGCCTCATTTTTCCCTCTCAAATGGTTTCGGAGACAAAACTGGAAAAATTACGTGACTCACTAGGAAAAAGGGGCTAGTTTAAAAGACCATGGGGCTTACTAAGAAATTAGGGCTCACTAGGACAAGTATGGGGAGCATCTAGCAACTCCCTAAAAGTTTGTGCCCCACACAAATCTTTTCCCAACCCGTAGAGGAATTTCCATATATACCTTTGGCATACTACAAGAAAATATGTCTTTAGTGACGATATCTTAGTGACAAGTATTAAAATTGTCACTGAAACTGAATATTTGTGACAAAAATTAAATGTTGTCACAAATATTGTGTTTTCCGTGACGGAGAGAAATAATTGTCACAAGAATATAAGTTTTTGTGACAACCGATAAAAACTTGTCACAAAAACATAGTTTTTAGTGGTGAGAACGAAAAATCGCTACTAAAATATAAATTTTTTAGTAACGACGACTAAAACTTGTCACTAAAAAATAGTTTTCAATGACGCTAACTAAAATTTGTTGCTAAAACTTAAATATTTCAGTGACAACAAATAAAAATTGTCACTAAACATAATTTTCAGTTACAAAGGCTATAAATCGTCACTGAAAAATAAATTTTTTCTGTGACAACTAAAAAAATTGTTACTAAAACTGAGTATTTAGTAACATAAACTATATGTCGTCACTAAAACATAAATATCTTCTGTGACAACGAAAACACGCATCACTAAAACTGAGTATTCAGTGAAGAAAACCCTAGTTCGTTACTAAAACATAAATTTTTCTGTGACAAGTAAAATAATTGTCACTAAAACTAAGTGTTCAGTGAAGAAAACTAAATGCCATCACTAAAACATAAATTATTTTTTGTGACAACTCAAAAACTTGTCACTAAAACTAATTGTTCAGTGATGAAAACTAAATATTGTCATTAAAACATAAAATGTTTTAGTAGCAAATATAATTACTTGTCATTAAAATTGTGTTTTTAGTGACGAAAATTAAATATTGTAACTAAAACGCAAATATTTTAATTACAACGAGAAAGGGTTGCCACTAAAACATGGAAATCAATTATAACTATTTTTATTTTTATTGGTCACAAACAATTGTTTTGTGAGGGATTATATTGTCACAAAATTTATTTTTATTTCTAATTACTTCTATAAAATTATCAACTTACAACAATCATGAGACTTCAATTTTTTATTTATTTTTTTACACCGAATCTTGGTCGTCTATCCATATCCTATGATATAATAACTCCTTGAACTATTATAAAAATAATACAAATAGAATTACAATGATTAACCTAATGTATATATATTTAACCTAAATTTATCTCGGCCATTTATTCAGATACTATATGATAAAATAACTTTTGTTTTATATTGTAATTGGAATACAAATAGAATTATAATTCTTAACTTAATCTATATATTTAACCTAAACCTAATCTCAGCCATCTATCTAGATCCTATGATAACTAGATATCCTCTAAATATATTATAATTATAATACAAATAGAATTATAATTATAATACAAATGTTATTATTATCATTATATAAAACCTAACTAGCCGCAACAGATTTCACATAAACTTCGCAATATCTGATCGATACTTCCCACGCTCGGCCAGTGTGCTCTCCCTCAGATCCGCAAGGAGCAGGTACGCCCGCAAGGATTGGATCAAGTGCGCGCAGCCCCCCTCCTTCCCCGCACAGCCCCTCCCCGCAGTCGCCGTCGCCGCCGCGCCCAACCCCCCCCCCCCCCGCGCGCCCCTCCCCGCATCCCCCCCCCCGCGCGCATCCCCCCCCCCTCGCGTGCCCCTCCCCGCAGCCCCCCCACCCCCCGCGCCCCTCCCCGCATCCCCCCCCCCCCCCCGCGCGCATCCCCCCCCCCCCCGCGCGCCCCTCCCCGCAGCCCCCCCACCCCCCGCGCCCCTCCCCGCATCCCCTCTCCGCAGACACCGCCCCACCCGCCCCTCCCCACATCCCCTCCGCGCAGCCCCTCCTCGCAACCCATCCCTGCGCAAGTGTGTTTTCTCCCCTGCGTAGCCCTTCCCCGCATCCCCTCCCCGCTGCCCTCCTCGCAGCCCCTCCCCGCATCCCCTCTCCGCTGCCCTCCCCGCAGCCCATCCCTGCACAGGTGTGTTTTTTTCTGAAAAATTCACATTTAATTTTCTGGAGCAAGATTGAAAAGATAAATTGTTATGTTGATTTATACTAGATGCATCCTTTATGTGAGTTGTTCTTATTACTGGAACCAGGATAAATTGATAATGCAAAATTTTAGGAAGTGATATCCAGCTAGTTGTAGCTATTATGTGTGCTTAATTACTTATCTTGACAATTTGGCGGAATGTCAAGTTGAAAATTGGGCTTTTCACTTATATAGTTCACACATGATATTACTAATTTCTTGCTTATGAGTTATCCACATTTTCTATTTGATATAATTTAATTCGAGTTGTCAACACTGCTTAGTTGTCTTGTCTACATTATCATATCTCATCAATAATTTGTTTTCATGTGCAATACTTGCTTTATTTATGCAGAATGTTATTGATTCTGCAGCATGTTGCTGCTTATATGCGGAGTGAGTCTTCATGACAATTCTTAATCCACTTCTTACTGTTTCATTAATTGTAGTTCTTCTTAATTCAGAAATATGTAACTGAGTCACTCATACTGAGCGTCCAATAATCCCCTCCTTATTTCGTCTTGGCATTTTTCACCTTAATCATCTCCTTCTCGTTTTGTGCATTCTACTTCTCAAGTAACTGCAATTTTGGGGTAGAGACTTTTCCGTTTAAGAATGATACTGGAAGAACTTCAAACTGCAAAGAAGACTTTCAGAAATTTTAATCTTGTGGCTTTTGCTTCACAAATGCAAATTATTCTACAAATAGAAATAAAAGTTAGATTAGATACATATAACAATGAATTAAACAAAAAAGCATTCTGAATACCTTAAACACTAATGATGAAATTTGTTCAGATAAGAGCACGTAGAGAGAAGGACAATATATATATATATATATATATATATATATAAGGAAGGTTTTTTTATCTCAGGAATTTTTTATTATTGTTGAAACGTTAAACAGAAGCAATTGCATATTGGAAAGGTATCATATTATTAAGTTAAATGTAACAAAAAAGGTATTAATACTGTGGAACCAAATCATTTGCGGAGGTTGAAAAAGCAACTGTATGTAAATTAAAATTTATACTATGACAATATAAATCATATCTTCATTGGTCTACAAATATTTTGATTATAACGTAATAATACATGTCTCATAAAAACAGAGGGATCCAATAACGGGTGAGAAAGCAGCACCACATGATATTTGGTTAAAATAACATACCAAATTGAATGCGCAAGGAGAGATACAGTGGTCTGATGTAAAATCACAAGAAATACATATATGTTTTTACATTATCCTACTTTATGTTTCACTTATTTCCATTCATTTTCATATATTGGTTATAGTGCATGTCATATGTATGTCGTGCAATTAAGTGTATCAAATCACCAAATATTGCTTTATAATTTTATTCTGTTTTAGGATTTTGTGTTTGTACTCTCACAAAAATTTCACATAGAGTGGCTAACATTTTGATATGACAATTGTATCAAATCACCATAAATAGCTTTAAAATTTTATATTTTGTTTTAGAAGTGTATTTTCATACTCTCATAAAAGTTTCATAGTAATTGGTTGAAATTTTGATGGATAACTAAATATATTTCTCACTTGTGCCCATATCTGTCCGGAGCTTGAGTTGTGCACTTTATTAAGTAAAAAAATGTAACAAATAACCATGATTCACATTAAAATTTTATATTCTGTTTTAGGAGTATGTTTTTATACTCGCATAAAAATTTCACATTAATTGGTTGTGATTATGACATCAAACTAAATATTTTCTCTGCTACACCGGTATCGGACTGGTGCATAAGTTGTGCATTAAATTGATTAGAAATTATATCAAATTACCATGGATAGATTTAGTATTTTATATTCTGTTTTAGGAGTGAGTTTTCATACTCTCATAAAAATGTAACAGTAATTGGTTGATATTTTGACTGACAAGTAGATATATTGCTCAGTTGTACTCATATCTATCCGGAGTTTGAATTGTGCACTTTATTAAGTAGAAGTTGTACCAAATCACCATAAATCACAATGAAATTTTATATTCTATTTTAGAGACATGGTTTTACACTCTCATAAAAATTTCACATTAATTGGTTTTGATTATGACCTCAAACTAAATATTTTCTCAGCTGCACCGGTATTGGACTGATGCATAAACGGTGCACTAAATTGATTAGAAATTTTATCAAATCACCATGGATGGCTTTAAAATTTTATATTCTGTTTTTAGAGTTTGTTTTCATACTCACATAAAAATTTTACAGTAATTTGTTGATATTTTGACTTATAAGTAGATATATTTCTCAGTTGTACCCATATCTGTCCGGAGTTTGAATTGCACACTTTATTGAGTAGGAATTGTAGCAAATCAACCTGAATCACATTGAAATTTTATATTCTATTTTATGATTATGTTTTTAAACTATCATAAAATTTTCACATTAAATGGTTGTGATTATGATCTCAAACTAAATATTTTCTCAGCTGCACCGGTATTGGACTGGTGCATAAGCGGTGCGCTAAATTTATTAAAAATTTTATCAAATTATCATGGATTGCTTTAAAATTTTATATTATGCTTTAGGAGTTTGTTTGCATACTCTCATAAAACTTTTACAGTAATTTGTTGATATTTTGATTAACAAGTGGATATATTTCTTAGTTGTACCCATATCTGTCCGGAGTTTGAATTGTGCAATTTATTAAGTAGGCATTGCATCAAATCAACCTGAATCACATTGAAATTTTATCCTATTTTAGGATTATGTTTTTAAACTCTCATAAAAATTTCACATTAATTGGTTGTGATTATGATCTCAAACTAAATATTTTCTCAGCTGCACCGGCATCGGACTGGTGCATAAGAGGTGCACTAAATTTATTAGAAATTATATCAAATCACCATGGATTACTTTAAAATTTTATATTCTGTTTTAGGAATTTATTTTCATACTCTCATAAAAATTTCACAGAAATTTGTTGATATTTTGATATGAAACTAAATATTTTTTGTCAACTGTGCCAGTATCGATATAATGTGTGATCTCTAGACTATATACAACAAAAATTATATCAAATCACTATGGATCAAATATAAAAATTTGTATTCTATTTTTAAAGTATGTTATGATACTCTCATAAAAATTTACATTAATTGGTTGAGATTTTGCCCTCTAACTTAAATTTGTATTCTATTTTTGGAGTTTGTTTTGGCCATTGTTACTAATGTTTTTAGTTATTATTATTTAACTGCAGAAAAAACTATATGAGCTTGTCGTGAAACAAGCACAAGATGATGAACCTCATATGTCTCGTCATGATATATTGCTTCATGTGCTTGGTGAGAAATCAGGATATTTTCGAGGAAAAGGAGCGGGGAAAAGGCCTCCGAGTAAAAGACCTCGGCAGGATATTCAGGAGCAAGTAGAGAAGGCTATAAGTGATGCTAGAGAGACAATGATGGTTGAAGTGGCTCAAAAAATTAGAGAAAAAGTTCAGGCTGAGTCAGATGAGAAATTAAAGAAACAGCTAGCTGAGTCGGATGATAAATTAAAGACACAGCTAGATGAGTCAGATAAGAAGCTGAAGGCAAAGTTACAAGAGGTACGAGCTGAAATTAGAGCTGAGATGCAAGCTGAGTTCGAGTCCATATTTCAAGAGCGAATGGCTTCTCTTTTTGGTTCTATATCACAATCAAAAAATTGATTTTTATGTGTTTATATGGATTTAATACTTTGTTTCGAACAAAAACAAGTTACAATTTGTGCAAGACTGGATCGTTTTTCTTATGAATATTTTAGCATGTTTATGTGATGAATTTTATTTTTCTATTGTACATCATTGATATATATATCAGCTAATTATAATACATCTCCTGTGAATATGGTGTTTGAAAATATGAATGATTGTATATATTGTATTTGTAACAAATATTTGTATTTGCTATTTAAAGATGCAGTAACAATATCAATAAATCGTCACTGATAAGTTTATTTGTGACAATTGATAGTGTCACAAAATTTGTGTTTTAACGACAACACACATTGTTGCAAATTTTAACTTTTAGTGACACTATTAAAAAGTTGTCACTAATAATTACTTATTTGTGACAATATTTGTCGTCACTAATTTTATAGTTAATGTCATTATATAATATTATATATATGTAGTGACAAATAGTCATGTTTTCTGTGACACGTGTTGTTATCACAAATACGATTTAGTGATGACGAACGTCGTCACTAAAGAGTCATAATAGTGACCATGTAATAGTTTTTCTGTAACAAGTTTTATTGTCACAAATACGATTTAGTCATGTTGAAAGTCGTCACTAAAGAGTCGTAATAGTGACGATATAATAACTTTTTAGTGATAACTATTGTTGTCACAAATACAAATTATTAACGATATTAGTTGTCACAAAAAAAATATTATAGTGACAATCTAGTTAGTGTTTTGTGACAAGTCATAGTTGTCACTGAAAACTATTTTCAGTGACGGGCACTAAAAGTCGTCACAAAAACCTTCAGTGATGACCACATAAGCGACGACACTTAGTCGTCACTAAACTCGTCACTGAATATTTTCAGTGACAACTTGAAGACATTCAGTGACGACTTTTGTCGTCACTAAAAACCTATTTTCTTGTAGTTACCTCCAATCAACAAATAGATGTTGTATGTCCTCCTTAGCTCCTTTGCAAATTGGACATATATTGGAGCCCATCTACCTTTGTTTTAGTAGGTTATCCCAGATAAATATAACGTTTTAAATAACAATCACAGGAAGGTAAGAATTTTAGGTGGATCGAGCCTTGATCTTCCAAATATATTTAGTAGCCAATAAAGGATACTTTGAGAGTTAAGGATTTTGTAACAAGAAGCTATCGTAAATTAACCATCCATCCTAAATTGTGCGAATGCCAAGGCGGCAAATCTACATTATTCACCTAGGAATATTTTTTTCAAAAGACATTAAGAGATCACATTTATTATGTCGGCTCCTACATCTCCAATATCTCAAAAGCCTTGCTCGAGTGAGCATAACCGAACGTACAGTGATTGGACTTCACCAAACTCTCAGGCTCCATCGGATGAAGAAATAAATTAGAAAGTACCTGAACTATGTTTTTCCTCCTCCATTTGCCTTCCTAAAAGCTAATACTTTTCCCATTACAAAGTTGATATGTCATTCTTGGCAAAAAAATATACTTTCTATATACCACTATTTGCCAGAAGTTTGACACAGTTAAACAGTTTTATGCTTGCCTTTCTAGAAATCCCAAATAGTTTTGAGTCTTACTGTCTCCTTTGAATTGTTTGAGTCATCATTCGTGAAACATGTAAAATAATAATAATAATAATAAATTGAAATGATGATAACTTTATTAAAAAAAAATTAAAAATAATAATAATAATAAATGAAATAATAAAATAAATATAGCATCACATCGCAAAATCTGCCTTTTATTACAAATAACCAATAAAAAAATAATAATCATTTCTAAGACAAAGCTTTCAAAACATCTTCTACATTTTCAGCCAACGATGGAGATTTTCTCTTATCGTTTTTAGAGCTCTCTTCTGTAAGTCCATTTCATCCATTGGGAGTTGTTGTGCAGCCTTGATCTTGGTTTCTTCCAACTCCTTGATGCCAACAACAATATCATGTTTCGTTTGTTCCTTCTGCCGTGAAATCTCGGATGCTTTGTCAGACAATGTTCGAATTTCGAGTTCAAAGTTAGCAATCGAAGTTTGAGCTTCAATAATAATCTCTCATTTACGGCTTATTGATTTACGGTGGTGCTCAATGTTATTCTCAATCAAGACCAAATTCCAAGTTAGTTTTTCCAAGAAAGCTTGGAGTCCCGCAACTAGTTGGGCCTGATACTCTATAATCTCAGTTTTATAGCTACATATATCTAAATAAATATGAGTAAAACGTTAAAAAAAACATTTTTATATGTTTTGGAAACCATATGTAGCAAAATTTATCGAGTCAGTAATGAGCGCACTGCATTCTGGAAACAACTATACGTGTGTACTTGCAAAGTGAGGATCTATATAAATTAATGTTCGATTCCACAACACTTCTAATCTTTGTCATATATATTTGTCCGTTCTTTAACTCTCTCTCTGTCTCTCTGTCATCAAGATTATCTCCAACTTCTCCTCTCTCAAAAATCAAAAATCAAGAACCAAGATCAATCACATGGTGATCACCATGCCCAGAAGAAAAAGTTCATCAACCTCCCCTAATTCGGTGTTGCCTTCATCCTCGCCAGCCCTCCTCCCTTCACCCATGCAGCAACAGGCCCTGCAGCCTCAACCTCAACCTCGCAGCAACAACAACCACCAGAAACTACATGATCAAGAATTCTCTAGCTGATCAGGCCAAGATTCTGGGTCCAATGTCTTCCAAAACCTCTCGATCGACTCCTCCACCTTATTCCTCCCTACCTTCAACGGCATCATCTACTGCTTCCCTCTCATTAATCTCCGCCGCAGTCGCCGGTGCCAAGGAGGAGGCCGAGGTTGTCGTGTTGGTGAACCAAATCCTTCAAAAAAAGCCATGCCGTCTTGAATCAAGAAAATCAACTGCTCGGCCACATGTTCAACAAGATGATCACCACCGTCCAGCGCCACCAACATCGGCTTCTAGGCCGTCTGCAGCTGCCTCCACTTGTCTGGCATTGCTACAGGAGCCTGTGGCGGTCTCCCTCGACCGCGCAGAGCATGTGCTGGGAGAATTTGGTTCTCCTGAGGCTGCGCAGAGCATGTGCTGGGAGAATTTGGTTCTCCTGAGGCTGATCAGGTTGGGATCCAGCAGGTGACAGGATTGCTGAGAAAGTTGAAGGAGATCGATGATGCAGCTGCAAAGACGGCGGCCAAGGCTAAGAAGAAGAAGAAGACTAAGGAGGATGTCGACTGCAAGAAACAGCTGCAGGCCATGTTCGAGGGGAATGCACAGAGAAAGACAAGGCAGAGGGAGTAGACCCGCATTCGACAGAGCTTCGTCGACGCCATTAACGGGCATGGCAAGCTCAGATATCGGTGCAGGCCGCGTCGCCAAGGGCTGCGGTGCCGGTGAGGACGAGGCTGCTGAGGGCGGATTTTGATTAAACAAGGTAAATAGCATTAATTTTTTTAAAGGAATTAATCTTGATCGCTATAAGAACGTTCCATTATTTTTTTTCATTAATTCTCTTTATTAGAATGATGGTGATCTGTGTCTCTTTATTGATTTTCTTGTTCTAATAAATCAAGGAGAGCTAAAATTCAATATCTAAATTAAGTAGTACTCTTATTTCACATTATTTTTCTTTTCCGATATAATTTTTTATTCTTTTACGTTTTAATGTAGTTGTTTCTGAAAGAGTTCCATTTTTTTTCTCAATCTTATTTATAATTAAGGATATAATAAGAAGGATAATAATCAAGAATGTTTAAATATCCATAACTTCGTAAATAGTGGTTCATACATGCCTCTCCCACATCATGTAGAGCTAAGAAGTATAAAAATAAAATATAAATTAGTTTATCTAGTTGATGTACTCGCTAACAACTGATCCATTAATTATGATTTATTGAAAATTTCTTTGTTTGCGTATCTTGTAACCTTGTAAATGTATTCGCATAACATATCATATATAATGCGATAGCAGAGTACTCATTTCTATGTCATACGTAACGCAATTACGAAGCTTGTTCCAATTATATGTAAAATATGCATTTTTTATTTTTTTCTTTTGTGAAGATCCTTCTTTAACTAGATATCTTAATTGATGTTGCCAACTTGTGATATGTAAGAAACTCCGAACTTGGATAGATGATTAAAAATATGAAATTCAATCTCTAATATTTAAATTATGCGACATGGACAAATTGTTAATTTTCTCGGCCTTAGCTTGATAAGAGTATATTTGGAAAATTCCAAACCATTATTTTTTACCTTAAAAGTGAACCCTTCTAAAATCTAGGATTTCTAGAGAGATGAGTTGAATCTTAATTCGGAAACATAGTGAACATCTAAAAGGATAACGATGCTTTTATCATGCATATTACGAATGGATATAGATTGTTCCTGAACCAACTGACTTACATGGAGCGTAATTGCCAATGAAAACAATCTTGAAGATGAGAGTTGATATGATCTCATCTCGTGTTTTCTCAACTTTCAAGTTCAATCTTATCCTCAGCATGTAAATGCATGCAAGTTTCAGCATTGAGAATAATAGTATGTTCTTGTGTTTCTTTCAGTTGAATTTAGCAATCTTTCTCCTTCTTAATTTACAAATTGATTCAATAGGGCCACTGCCTGCATCACAGGCTTTCTCCTCCTCCCACCCTTGCCCTACCCTAGCTATTAACCTCTACATATGATGTCAATACTAGACCTCCTGTTCATAAATCCTCCACCATGCTTCTACCCAGTGCACGACAAGTGCCGGAAGCACAACAACAACTAAACCTGTTACCTCAAATACTTGAGATATGTTATCAAACTCTAATCTGATTATAACTAAATAGCTAAAAAGTTACAACGAAGCCTCTGTATAAATTTCAACACTTTCGAGCTATGTCTTGCTGCCAATGGCAGTTATTGCCTCCAATTAATAGCAAAACAGTAAAATTATGGCCTATTATTTCTTCTTCATATAGCACTGACACTCTCTTTGATCTTAATGACTATATTTGACTTTGCTTCTCTGAATCATCGTATTTTTGTAACTTTATCCTCTTTTATTCAATCAAAAGTGCACGATAAATTACATGAAATACTAATTTACAAGGATACGGCTAATATATACGCCTCAGAATAGCAAATCCTAATCTGATTATAACTGAATAGCTAAAAAATTACAACAAAATTCTTGGAAAAATCTTAACACTTTCAAGTTCTACCTTGACAAAACAATATAATTATGGCATCTGATTTCTTTTTCATGAAACACTAATATTTTTTCTTTGATTTGCATGACTGTCTTTGACTTTATTTCTCTGAAACTTCGTATTCTTGTAGTTTTATCCTATTTTATTCAAACAAAAGTGTACGATAAATTACGTGAAACCCTAATTTAGAAGGATACGGCTAATATATAGGTATCGGAAAACCTAACCCTGATCTGATAACAATTGAATAGCTAAAATTTACAACGAAGTTCCTATAAAAATTTCAACTATTTTAGGCTCTACATTATCACCAATTGGAGGAAAAACATTAAAATTATGGCCTCCAATTTCTTCTTTACGAATCACTGCATTTTTTTCTTGATCGGCATGACAGTATTTGACTTTGCTTCTCTGAACCTTCATGTTCTTGTAACTTTATTCTCTTTTATTCAATCAAAATTATACGATAAATTACATGAAATCCTAATTTACAAGGATACGACTAATATATATACCTCGGAATAGCAAACCCTAATCTGATTGTAACTAAATAACCAAAAAGTTCCAACGAAGCACCTTTAAAATTTCAACCATTTTAGGCTCTACATAGGCACCAAATGGCGGTGATTGCCACCAATTGATAGTGAAACAGTAAAATTATGAACTCTGATTTCTTTTTCATGAAGCACTGGTATTTTTTCTTTGATCTGCATGACTATATTTGACTTTAATTCTCTAAAGCTTTGTTTTCTTGTAGCTTTATCCTTTTTTATTCATTCAAAAGTGTACGATAAATTATATTGAACCCTAATTTAAAAGGATACGACTAATATATATGTCTCGAAATACCCAACCATAAACTGATTACATCTGAATAGCGAAAAAGTAAAAACGAAGCTCCTATAAAAATTTTAACGATTTTGGGCTCTACATTGTGACCAAATTTCGGCTATTGCTGCTAAATGGTGGCAAAATAGTAAAATTATGGCCTCTGATTTCTTCTTCATAAAGTGCTGGTATTTTTTTCTTTGATCTGCATGACTGTATTTGACTTTACTTCTCTAAAGCTTTGCGTTTTTGTAGCATTATCCTCTTTTATTCAATCAAAAGTATACGATAAATTAATGAAATCCTAATTTACTAGGATACGGTAATATATAGGCCTCGAAATAGCAAAACTTAATTTGATTATAACTGTATAGTTAAAAAGTTACAACAAAACCCTTGTAAAAATTTCAACACTTTTGAGCTCTACCTTACCACCAAATATTGGGTAAACAACAAAATTATGACCTCTGATTTTTTCTTCATGAAGCACTGATATTTTTTTTTATCTACATGACTATATGTAACATTGTTTCACTAAAACTTCGTATTCTTGCAGCTTTATCCTCTTTTATCCAATCATCAATGTACGATAAATTACATGAAACCCTAATTTACAGGGATCCAACTAATATATAAGCCTCGAAATACCAAACCTTAATTTGATTGCAATTGAATTGCTAAAAAGTAACTACAAAGATTCTGTAAAAGTTTTAATAATTTTAGGCTCTACATTGCCAATTGGCTGCAAAATAGTAAAATTATGGACTCTGATTTCTTTATCATGAAGCACTGACATTTTTTCTTTGATCTGCATAACTGTATTTGGCTATTTTTCTCTAAAGCTTCGTATTTTTGTAGCTTTATCCTCTTTTTTTTTAGTAAGAAGTGTATGATAAATTACATGAAATCCTATTTAAAAGGATATGGCTAATATATAAGTCTTAGAATACCAAACTCAAATCTGATTACAACAGAATAGTTAAATAGTTAAACAAAACTCGCTTAAAATTTTAATAGTTTTAGGCTCTACATCGTCGCCAAATTATGACCTCTTATTTCTCCTTTATGATGTACTGGCATTTTTTCTTTGATTTACATAACTGTATTTGACTTTGCTTTTCTTAAGTTTTGGGTTCTTATAGTTTTATCCTCTTTTATTCAATCAAAAGTGTATGATAAATTATATGAAATCCTAATTTACTAGGATACGGCTAATAAATAAGTCTTGGAATACCAACCCTAATATGATTATAACTGAATTGCTAAAAAAATATAATGAAGCCTCTGTAAAAATTTAAATACTTTCGAGCTCTACTTTGCCACAAAGTTGAGGCTATTGCTGCCAATTGGTGGCAAAACGGATTAATTATGGTCTCTGTTTTCATCCTCATGAAACACTAACATTTTTTTCTTTGATCTACTGACTGTATTTGATTTTTATTCTCTGAAATATCGTATTCTTGTAGCTTTATCCTCGTTTATTCAATCAAAAGTATATGATAAGTTACGTGAAACCCTAATTTATAAGAACATGGCTAATATATAGGCCTCGGTAAACCAAACCCTAATTTGATAACAACTAAATAGCTAAAAAGTTACAACAAAACTCGTATAATAATTTCAATAGTTTTTGGCTCTAAAATGGTGGATATTGCCGCCAATTGGTGGTAAAGCAGTAAAATTATGGCCTCTTGTTTCTTCTTTACGAAGCACTATATTTTTTCTTTGATACGCATGACTGTATTTGACATTGCTTCCTTAAATCTTCGTGTTATTATAGTTTTATCCTCTTAAATGGATACGACTAATAATTATACCTCGAAATACAAAACGCTAATCTGATTATAACTGAATCGTTAAAAAGTTACAACGAAACTCTTATAAAAATTTCAACAGTTTTAGGCTTTATATTGTTGCCAAATCGCTGCTATTGCAGCGAATTGGCGGCAAAATAGTAAAATTATGGACTCTAATTTTTCTTCATGAAGCACTATCATTTTTTTCTTTGATCTACATGACTGTATTTGACTTTACTTCTCTGAAGCATCGTGTCCTTGTAGCTTTATCCACTTTTATTCAATCAAAAGTATACGATAAATTACACAAAATCCTAATTTAATAGGATACGTGATGTGTTATATTTACTGCATGCGCACAGTATCGTTGTAGCGCTGTACAGGTCGTCTCACAGGGATCTAAGGTGTTTCTGCGTTTCTTACTTTCTCTACAGTCTAACGGACTAACCAAAGGTTCTAGGTTGAAGTTGGATTAATCTAAGTAGCCTAGGATCTAGAATCCACTAATTTCCAACCATATTCTTACTTCTATTATTTTTTTCTATCATAAAAATTCGATCTTTTTAGTTTAATTCTTACTTAAAGTGCCCTAAGCATGAGTTATCAAGTGTTGTGCAAGTATAACTCATCAAAGGATGCTACTTCTTATAAAAATAAACTAAATCTTTTAGATAATTCAAAGAAAGAGACACAACCAGCAACCCCAAATCCTAACTAAGCATAGATTATCAAGAAACCTAATTCAAGTATAATCTATCAAAGTTCTAATCTTCGAGTCCTTGGATTTTAATCTTTTTATTGAAAAAATCATGTTTTTATTAATTTTTATTTAAGAAGAAAAATATTAGAAAATAATTACATGGTGGATCTTAGCTTCATCTACATCCTAGAGCTAATCTAATTAGCTGCTCATATTTTTATTAAGGAAGATCAAATTTTTATTCATGGAATGATAAACCCTAATCTAGAAAGCAGTAAACCCTAATTTAAAAAGCAGTAAACCCTAAAATAGAATGCAATTAAATCTATGCAGAAAGAAAATAAGAATCTCAAGAACAATGGGTTACCTCTGGTCACGGTGTTGTGGCTATCAACCTTCAGCAAAAACCCCAACTTTATTAATCAGAAAACGAATACAAAAATTCCAGAATACCGTCAAAATACAAGGGTCGGCCTACATATAGGTCTCGGAAACAAAACCCTATTTATAAAAGAATCAAAAAACCCAATAAATTATAAAGACGCCACAGGAGAAAACTCAGTGTGTGGACCTACGTTTTGGCCGCTATGTGGCGGTAAATACCGCTAATTAGCAATCTAATTTTGTATGCATTGCTTGAATCTTTTTTCACATGAAGATCTTGTCTTGTTTGTTTAGTTTTCCTAACTGTATTCGACTTTTCTTCTCTGAATCATTATAGTTTCGTAGTTTTACTTACTTTGGAAACTTTTCGGACTTTGATTTCCGAGTCCAACTCTGGTTTCATGCCTTCTCCTTGTATTATTCGGATTACCTGCAAAAAACACTAAAAATACCCGAGTAGCATTTATTTATATACAAAAAATAGATAAAGTATGGAAGGAAAAATACAATATATGATACTCATCATACCCCCACACCTATCTTTTGCTACTCCTCGAGCAAAACCTAAACCTAAAAAGAAAAACAAAAATCCTAACTCATTTTCGCAGGAATCGCGATTGCACTTAGCACGTGCAACAAGCCTTTAAACCCCTAGGTTACCCTAGTGGACGAGTTGTGTCTCGTGAGGGTTTGCAGTGAATATACCCACAAAATTCGAGAAGAAAACAGATTAAGGAATAAAGAAAAGAAAAATAAGGATAACCGAAAATCAAGAAAAATAAAAATTTTATACAAAATAAAGAAAAAATCTTTTTTTTAATAATATTTTCATCAATTAGTCTCACTAATATACAAACTCAAGAACGCATTTAGATTATCAATTTTTAACTCGAGCGTCATATCAGATACACTTATCATTTTAATCAAAAATTTAAATCTTATCTTTCAATACCTACTAACAGATAATCTATTGGCTCCTATACATCTACGTGCATGTGTAATAGTCTACTTTGGTTTTAGACTCCAACTCTAACTCATGATTCATCTCCTCTCTCATAAGAATTTTTTTCCTTTTTTTTTCTTTTTTTTTAAAGAATATTTCACCTTTCATTCGAATATTCACGCTTACTTGGGCGCAACATATCCGAATACTCAGTTCATACTCTTTTCTTTTTATTTTTTTATTTTTTTTAAGAATATTTTACCTTTCATACGAATATTCACGCTTACTTGGGCGCAACATATCCGAATACTCAGTTCATACTCTTTTCTTTTTATTTTTTTATTTTTTTTAAGAATATTTTACCTTTCATGCGAATATTCACGCTTACTTAGGCGCAAAATACCCGATTACTTGGATCATATTCTTTATTCACTCTCGAGGCTATTGCCTTAATACCAGGCGCACCCCATTATTTTATCACTCTTTATTTTTTAGAGAGAAAAGACTTACTCAATCGTTATCATCTTTGTCCTTAAACTAATAAACTATTGTGAAGTGAAAAATAGATGTATACTTGCCTCAAAACTACTGTTAGCGATATTTATTTTTAGGATTTTAATATTTTTTCATAAAATTCAAAGTGTATCATCCAATCTACTCTCATATTCAATTTCAAATATAAATTTGTTCCTTTATCTGTAATTAGTTTGATCTATTGATTTACAAAAAAAAAATTTTATCATTTTTTTTGTGTTTTTTTTTAGTTTTTTTTATTCATTTTTTTTTTGTTGGTCACCCTAAAAACTACCCAAAGTGTAAAATAAAGAAACCCAAAAACCTAAAAATAAAAAAAATAAAAAAAATCCTAAGAATCCTAAAAAAAAAGTAAAAATAAAAATAAAAATCTCCTAATACACTCCCCCACACCTAAACTTGTGTATGTCCTCATACACAAATTATTGGTGGTAAAAGAAATATGAAAACTATTATACAAATAATGAGAGTCGTAAAAGTTACGATCTCAATATCATCACTCTATTAACGCATGGAAAGCGGTTACGAGCTCTCGATCGCTTCCCACTTTCATAGTGCGTGCGTTTTAAACGTAAAGTGGGTGCATTATTACATCTCATTATCCTCCTACAAGTCACGAGATTACCTGTCTACTTCTTATGCCGTCCTCGCTTTTTCTTTGTCCACATGTAAGCATTAGCAGTTGGGTTAAAGAATTCTTTATTATAAACCTGCCAATCATTATTAGTAACAAGCATATATGTAGAAATATCATGAGGTGAGAAGAGTGTAATATGATCAAGTGAATGTGGTGGTGGCTCTTCTAACTCACGAAGTAATGCGAGCTTCTCTGCAAACAAATCCTCAAAAGTGTGCTCATAATCCAATGGCACACTTGTATAAGTATCATCATATATAAAATTAGTATGTGCCAATTTTTCTAATAATATGAGCTCATCTTTGAACATTTGCTCAAATGAGGTTTCATCAGTATAAGAGGTCGAATGAGAGTGCAAACTATTAATCATATTGACCTCAATGAGGGAGCTCGTTGCGTGCTCATTCATATTAAATATGTTCAATGCCACAGTCATATTCCCAAACGATAACTTCATGAGGCCACTCCTACAATCAATTAATGCATTTGATGTTGCAAGGAATTGTTTACCCAGAATAACGGGAATTTGATTCCGTAGATTGGAGATCGGCTCAGTTTCTAAGACAATGAAGTCTACAGGAAAGATAAACTCGCCGATCTTAATGAGCACATTTTCAACCATACCAAGTGGTCTTTTGATCGAACGATCAGTTAACTGTAATGTGACCTTGGTAGGTTGAAGTTTTCCTAACCCCAGTTGCTGATAAACAGTGTAAGGAAGCAAGGTGACACTTACCCCTAAATCAAGCAACGCCCTATCAAATGTAGTGTTTCCAATGGTGCATGATATTGTAGGGGAACCTGGATCTTTGTATTTGATAGGCAAGGAGTTAGAGAGGATATGTGATATATTAGCAGCAAGAAAAACTTTCTCAGGAACGTTTCTTACTCGTTTCTTAGTACACAAATCCTTGAGGAACTTAGCATAAGTAGGAACCTGTTGTATAATGTTAAGGAGTGGAATATTAACATCCACTTGCTGAAATGTTTCAAGAATCTTTTCTACTTGCGGTGAAGGCTTCCTAAGCCTATTTGGATATGGTGCTTTCGGCTCAGGAACAGGTTCTTCCAAATAGTACGTGATAGTGATGGAGGTGATGGAGATGGTTGTGGAGAAAGGGGTGGAAGAGGTGATGTAGCCTGCGAGATAGTAGGAGTGGGATCAGGGGGGCATGACTACACTATTATCCACTTGCTTGTCAGATCTAAGCGTGTGAATGGCATTGCATTGGTGGACATGCGACTGATTGGAGTTTGAGGAACTGACATTAGGGTTCGCTATGGGTTGACTTGGAAAGGTACCCTGGCCACGTTCACTCATCTGACTCGCTAATTGTCCAACTTGCTGCTCTACATTCTTAATAGATTGAGAGTTCACGAGCAGGTGTTGATATGTTTTTTGAATAAAATCAGTTAACACTTTCATAAGATTCTGCATGTATGTGTCAAGGTTGGACTGAGACTTGAGAAGATTTTCAACATTCTTCTCAAGTGATTGAAGTCGCTTTTCTTGATCATTATTAGACCCCTGTTGTGGATATGAGTGGTTTTGTGCAGGTGGTCTATTCTGGTTGTTCCCATGGTTTGAAGCATTTGGGTGTTGATAAGCACCCATATTTGGTCTTGGGAGCTGACCAGTAGCTGGAGGCTGCATGTTGGAGTTCGGGGCTCCCTGATATTACCCTTGACCCCATGAGAGATTTGGATGGCTCCTCCAGCCAGGATTGTATGTCGGAGCGTATGGATTATTAACGGGTCTTTGATACATGGTGTTAGATTGCTCAAGTGTGGGACCCATAGGATTTACTAACAATGGACACTCTTCCATAACGTGATTGGGAGTTCCGTAATTAAAACATGTGGGACTTTGGATTTGATTCACTTGACCCACTGATGGAGCACTAGGAGTCTCCAGTGCCTCAATTCTTCTCATAAGGGCTGCGATCATTGCTTCAGCAGTTATAGAGCTGTCGACGCTATGGATCCCACTCTTATGAGCAGAAGTTGATATACTGGGCTTCTCAGTGGAACTCTCCCACTGCATAGTCTTCCATGATAAGTCCTCAAGAAAGTCCCATGCTTCATCCTCGTTTTTCCTCATAAACTCCCCTTGACACATGGATTCCAGAAGAGTTTTGGATGTGTAATCAAGTCCTTCATATATGATTTGACACAACCGCCACTTTTCTATTGCATGGTGGGGGCACTGAGCTAATAAATCCTTAAACCGTTCTAAGTATTTCCAGAAGGGTTCTCCTGGCACTTGACGGAATTGATTGATTTGATTTCTGATTCTTGCCGTCTTGTGCGTAGGATAATACTTCTTGAGAAACACTGTAACGAATTCATTATAAATAGTGATTGAATCAGTAGGCATACTGTACAGCCACTTCTTGGCATTATCCTTAAGTGCAAAAGGGATGAAGCGGAGCTTAATTGCATCCTCCGATAAGTTTTGCAGTTTAATCATTACGCATACTTCTTGAAATTCACTGATAAAGAGATATGCATCTTCTGAATCAGAATCAGTGAATTTAGGAAGTATACTAATGTGCTGCGGTTTCAGTTCATAGTGATTACCCGCTACGTGTGGAAGTTTGATGAATGATGGTAATGATGTACGCAACGGGTAATATCGATCCTGAAGGATCGGGATCGGCTGGTCCATCTTATCTCCCACGAACAAATCTGATCTTACAAGTCGACCAAATTGATCACGGGTCCAATGTGGCATGAACCAGCGACCGTGAGTGTATGCGTGAACTTCCTAAACTAATGCAAGAAGTGGAGTGTGGTGGAGAGATAAAACAGTGGAATAGATATGATCAAATAAAAATATGATTTCTACTGTTCTTAATTTTTTTATATATTTTTTTAAATTTTTCTACACAACCAGGAAAAAAAAAATACAGAAACAGAGAAAATTTGGCTGCAGAACGTACCTGTTTGGCCGCCAAATAGCGGTTCTAGCCGCTGAATAGCGGCCAAAGTTGCTACTTTAACTTGTGCTTTTCTTCCACTTGTTCCAGAGGCTCTTCCAATCCTTTAAATCTTCCTGTCTCTGCAATGTCTATTTTCTGCATACTCACACACACTGTTAACCCGTAAAATGTTAGAAAAAGTAAGAAAAACACCGTCGATTCTCGGCAACGGTGCCAAAAACTTGATGTGTTATATTTACTGCAAGCGCACAGTATCGTTGTAGCGCTGTACAGGTCGTCTCACAGGGATCTAAGGTGTTTCTGCGTTTCTTACTTTCTCTACAGTCTAACGGACTAACCAAAGGTTCTAGGTTGAAATTGGATTAATCTAAGTAGCCTAGGATCTAGAATCCACTAATTTCCAACCATGTTCTTACTTCTATTATTTTCTTCTATCATAAAAATTCGATCTTTTTAGTTTAATTCTTACTTAAAGTGCCCTAAGCATGAGTTATCAAGTGTTGTGCAAGTATAACTCATCAAAGGATGCTACTTCTTATAAAATAAATTAAATCTTTTAGATAATTCAAAGAAAGAGACACAACCAGCAACCCCAAACCCTAACTAAGCATAGATTATTAAGAAACCTAATTCAAGTATAATCTATCAAAGTTCTAATCTTCGAGTCCTTGGATTTTAATCTTTTTATTGAAAAAATCATGTTTTTATTAATTTTTATTTAAGAAGAAAAATATTAGAAAATAATTACATGGTGGATCTTAGCTTCATCTATATCGTAGAGCTAATCTAATTAGCTGCTCATATTTTTATTAAGGAAAATCAAATTTTTATTCATGGAATGATAAACCCTAATCTAGAAAGCAGTAAACCCTAATCTAGAATGCAATTAAATCTATGCAGAAAGAAAATAAGAATCTCAAGAACAATGGGTTACCTCTGGTCACGGTGTTGTGGCCGTCAACCTTCAGCAAAAATCCCAACTTTATTAATCAGAAAACGAATACAAAAATTCCAGAATACCGTCAAAATACAAGGGTCGGCCTACATATAGGTATCGGAAACAAAACCCTATTTCTAAAAGAATCAAAAAACCCAATAAATTACAAAGACGCCATGGGAGAAAACTCAGTGTGTGGGCCCACGTTTTGGCTTCTATTTGGTGGTAAATACCGCTAAGTAGCGGTCTAATTTTGTATGCATTGCTTGAATCTTTTTTCACATGAAGATCTTGTCTTTTTTGTTTAGTTTTCCTAACTGTATTCTACTTTTCTTCTCTGAAACATTATTGTTTCGTAGTTTTGCTTACTTTGGAAACTTTTCGGACTTTGATTTCCGAGTCCAACTCTGGTTTCATGCCTTCTCCTTGTATAATTCGGATTACCTGCAAAAGACACTAAAAATACCCGAGTAGCATTTATTTATATACAAAAAATAGATAAAGTATGGAAGGAAAAATACAATATATGATACTCATCAATACGGCTAATATACAGGCCTCAAAAAACCAAACCCTAATCTGATTACAACTTAATATTTAAAAAGTTACAACGAAGGTTCTTTAAAAATTTCAACACTTTCGAGCACTATCTTGCCGTCAAATGGTGGCAAAATAGTAAAATTACGGCCTCTGATTTCTTCTTCAGGAAGCGTTGATATATTTTTTTGATCTGTATGACTATATTTGACCTTACTTCTCTGAAACATAGCGTTCTTGTAGTATTATTCTATTTTATTCAATCAAAAGTATACGATAAATTATATGAAACCCTAATTTACTAGGATACGGTAATATATAGACCTCAAAATCCAAACCTAATCTGATTATAACTGAATTGCTAAAAAGTTACAACAAAACCCCTGTAAAATTTTTAACACTTTCGAGCTCTACCTTACCGCCAAATGTCGGCAAAACAATAAAATTATAGCCTCTGATTTTTTCTTCTTGAATCATTGGCATTTTTTTCTTTGATCTGCATCACTATATTCAATATTGTTTGACTAAAGCTTCGTGTTCTTGTAAGTTTATTCTCTTTTATTCAATCAACAGTGTATGATAAATTACATGAAACACTAATTTAAAAAGATCCGGCTAATATATAAGTCTCAGAATACCAAACCCTAATCTAGTTGCAATTGAATCGCTAAAAAGTTACTACGAAACTCCTGTAAAAATTTCAACAGTTTTAGGCTCTATATTCCCGCCAATTGGCAGCAAAACAGTAAAATTATGGACTATGATTTCTTCATCATGAAGCACTGACATTTTTTCTTTGATCTGCATGACTGTATTTGACTATAATTCTCTGAAGATTCGTGTTTTTATAACTTTATCCTCTTTTTTCAATCAAAAGTGTATGATAAATTATATGAAATCCTATTTACAAGATACAACTAATATATAGGCCTCAGAATATTAAACTCAAATCTGATTACAATTGAATAGTTAAATAGTTAAAACAAAACTCCTGTAAAAATTTCAGCAGTTTTAGGTTTTACTTTGCCGCCAAATGGCGGATATTGAAACCAATTGGCAGCAAAATAGTAAAATTTGGCTTCTTATTTCTTCTTTATGAAGAATTGACATTTTTTCTTTGATCTACATGACTATATTTGACTTTGCTTCTCTTAAACTTCGAGTTCTTATCGCTTTATCCAATTTTATTCAATCAAAAGTGCATGATAAATTATATGAAACTCTAATTTACTAGAATATGACTAATATATAAGGCTCGGAATACAAAATCCTAATCTGATTATAACTGAATTATTAAAAAGTTACAACGAAGGCTCTATAAAATTTTAATACTTTTGAGCTTTACCTTGCTACCAAATGTAGGCTATTACCGCCTATTGGTGGCAAAACTTCATAATTATGGCCTCTAATTTCATCTCCATGAAGCACTGACATTTTATTAGATCTGCATGACTTTATTTGACTTTACTTCTCTTCAACATCGTATCCTTGCAGCTATATCCTCTTTTATTCAATCAAAAGTGTACGATAAGTTATGTGAAACCCTAATTTATATGGATATGGCTAATATATAGGTCTCAGAAAACCAAACTCTAATTTGATAACAAGTGATAGCTAAAATGTTACAATGAAACTCCTATAAAAATTTCAACAGTTTTAGGCTCTACATTACTGCTAAATGGTGGTTATTGCCGCCAACTGGGGGCAAAACAGTAAAATTATGACCTATTATTTCTTCTTTATGAAACACTGCATTTTTTCTTTGATCTGCAAGACTGTATTTGAATTTGCTTCTCTTAAACTTCGTGTTTTTATAGCTTTTTGCTCTTTCATTCAATCATAAGTGTATGATAAATTACATGAAACTCTAATTTACATTGATACGGCTAATATATAAGTCTCGAATATCAAACTCGAATCTGATTACAACTAAATAACTAAAAAGTTATAACGAAGCTCCAGTAAAATTTTAACAGTTTTAGGCTCTACATTGCCACCAAATGACAGCTATTGCCACCAATTGGCAGCAAAACAGTAAAATTAAGAACTCTGATTTCTTCTTCTTGAAGCACTGATATTTTTTCTTTGATCTGCATGACTGCATTTCACTTTGATTATCTGAAGCTTCGCATTCTTGTAGCTTTATCCTCTTTTATTCAATCAAAAGTATATAATAAATTACATGAAAGCATATTTTACTAGGATACAGCTAATATATAGTCATCGAAATACCCAACCCTAATTTGATTACAACGTAACAATTAAAAAGTTACAATGAAACATCTGTAAAAATTTCAACACTTTCAAGTTTTACCTTGCCACCAAATGATAGTTATCGCCGACAAATGGCGGCTAGCAAAATAGTGAAATTATGGCCTCTGATTTCATCTTTATGTATCACTGGCACTTTTTCTTTGATCTGCATGACTGTATTTGACCTTGCTTCTCTAAACCTTCGTGTTCTTCTGCTTTATCCTATTTTATTCAATCAAAAGTGTATGATTAATTATACGAAACCCTAATATACTAGCAAACGACGAATATAAAGGTCTCAGAATACCAAACCCTAATATGATTATAACTAAATAGCTAAAAAGTTTCAACAAAGCCTCTGTAAAGATTTCAACATTTTCAAGCACTAGCTTACCGCCAAATGGTGGCAAAACAGTAAAATTATAGTCTCCGATTTCTTCCTCATGAAGCGTTGGCTTTTTTTTTTGATCTGCATGACTGTATTTGAGTTTATTTCTCTAAAGCTTCGTGTTCATGTACCATTATCCACTTTTATACAATCAAAAGTGTATGATAAATTATGTGAAACCCTTATTTAATAGGATACAGCTAATATATAGGCCTCGGAATACCAGACCCTAATCTGATTACAACTGAATAGCTAAAAAGTCACAATGAAATTCCTGTAGAAATTTCAGCAGTTCTAGGCACTACATTGCCGCCAAATATCGGCTATTACCTCCAATTGGCAGCAAAATGGTAAAATTGTAGACTCTAATTTCTAATTCATGAAGCATTGATATTTTTTCTTTGATTTACATGACTGTATTTGACTTTGCTTCTTTAAAACTTCGAATTCTTGTAGCTTTATCCAGTTTTATTCAATTAAAAGTGTTCGATAAATTACATGAAATCCTAATTTATAAGGATACAGCTAATATATAGGCCCTGGAATACCGAACCCTGATATGATTATAACTAAATAGCTAAAAAGTTACAATCAAGCTCCTGTAAAAAATTCAACACTTTCGACCTATACTTTGATGCCAAATGGGCCTGCGGTTATTGCTGCAAATTGGTAGGAAAACAGTAAAATTATGGCCTCTAATTTCTTGTTCTTGTGGCACAGGCACTTTTTCTTTGATTTTCATGACTATATTTGACCTTACGTCTCTGAAGTTTCGTGTTTTTGTACCTTTATCCTCTTTTATTCAATTAAAAGTGTACAAAAAATTACATGAAATCCTAATTTATAATGATACGACTAATATATAGGCCTCTGAATATCAAATCTTAATTTGATACAACTGAATAGCTAAAAAATTACAATGAAACTCCAGTAAAAATTTCAACAGGTTTAGACTCTACATTGCAGAAAAATGGCAGCTATTGCCGTCTATTGTCAGCAAAACAGTAAAATTATGGACTCCTATTTCTTCTTTACGAAGAACTAGCATTATTTATGTGATGTGCATGACTTTATTTCACTTTGCTTCTTTAAAACTTCGCGTTCTTGTAACTTTATTCTCTTTTATTAAATCAAAAGTGTACGATAAAGTGCATGAAACCCTAATTTACTAGGATATGGCTATTATATAGGCCTCGAAATACCAAATGCCATCCCTTTATAAATTTACTTAAAATTAATGAGCTAAAAAGTTACAACAAAGTCTCTTTAAAAATTTCAACACTTTCGAGATATACCTTGCCGCTAAATGGCAGCTATTGCTTCCAATTTGTGGCAAAATAGTAAAATTATGGCCTTTGATTTCTTCTTCATGTGGCACTAACACCTTTTCTTTGATCTGCATGTTTGTATTTGATTTTGTTTATCTAAAACTTCGTGTTCTTGCATCTTTATTCTCTTTTATTCAATCAAAAGTATACGATAAATTACATGAAACCCTAATTTACAAGGATACGACTAATATATAGGCCTCGAAATACCAAACCCTCATCTGATTGCAACTGAATAGCTAAAAATTTACAACAAACCTCCTGTAAAAATTTCAATAGTTTTAGGCTCTACATTGTTGCCAAATGGAGACTATTGCCGCCAATTTGCGACAAAACAGTAAAATCATGGCCTCTGATTTCTTCTTCATGAAGCACTGATATTTTTTTCTTTAATCTGCATGGCTGTATTTGACTTGCTTTTCTGAAACTTTATGTTCTTGTAGCATTATCCTCATTTTTCAATAAAAAATGTATGATAAATTTTGTGAAACTCTAATTTACAAGGATACAACTAATATATAGGTCTCGAAATACCAAGCCCTAATCTGATTACAACTAAATAGCAAAAAAGTTACAACGAAACTCCTATAAAAATTTCAACAGTTTTAGGCTCTATATTGCCTCTAAATGGTGGCAATTGCCGTCAATAAGCAGTAAAACAGTAAAATTATGAACTCTGATTTTTTCTTCATGAAGCACTGACATTTTTTATTTGATCTCCATAACTGTATTTGAATTTATTTCTCTAAAACTTTGTGTTCTTGTAGCTTTACCCATTTTTATTCAATCAAAAGTATATGATCAATCATAAGACACTCTAATTTACAAGGATAATATATAGGTCTTGAATTATCAAACCCTAATCTGATTACAACTGGATAGCTAAAAACTTATAACGAAATTTCTGTTAAAATTTTGACAGTTTTAGGCTCCACAGTCCACGTAAATGGATTTATTTATGCCAATTGACTGCAAAACAGTAAAATTATGGTCTCTTATTTCTTCTTTACGAAACACAAGCATTTTTTCATTAATCTGCATGACTATATTTGACTTTGATTCTCTAAAACTTCGTGTTTTTGTAGCTTTACCCTCTTTTATTAAACTAAATGTGTACAATAAATTACATGAAATCTTAATTTACTCGGATACGGCTAATACACAGATCTCGGAATACCAAACACTATTCTGATTATTACTGAATTTATAAAATGTTACAACGAAGCTTTTTTGCCGCCAATTTCAACACTTTCGAGTTCTACCTCGCTGCCAAATGGCAGCTCCAATTGGCAACAAAATAGTAAAATTATGGCCTCTCGTTTCTTCTTCATGATGCACTGGTATTTTTTTGATCTACATGGCTGTATTTGATTTTATTTCTCTGAAGTTTCATATTCTTATAGCATTATCCTTTTTTTTTAAACCAGAAGTGTATGATATATTACGTGAAACCCTAATTTACAAGGATACGACTAATATATAGGCCTCGGAATACCAAATTTTAATCTGATTACAGCTAAATAGCTAAAAAGTCACAACAGAGCTCCTATAGAAACTTCAATAGTTTTAGTTAGACTCATACATCCGCCAAGTGACGGCTATCGCTACCAATTGACAGCAAAACAGTGAAATTGTGATCTCTGATTTCTTCTTCATGAAACACTAGCATTTTTTTTTTAATCTCCATGACTGAATTTGACTTTGTTTCTCTGAAGCTTCATGTTCTTGAAGCTTTATCCATTTTTATCCATTCAAAAGTGTATGATAAATTTTATGAAATCCTAATTTGCAAACATACGGCTAATATATAAGTTTCGAAATATGAAACCCTAACCTAATTACAACTGAATAGATAAAAAGTTACAACGAAACTCTTGTAAAAATTTCAAGAGTTTTAGGCTCACATTGCTGCCAAATAGCTGATATTGTCGCTAATCAGAGGCAAAATAAAAAATTATGGCCTCGTATTTTTTATTTATGAAGTACTGGTATTTTTTCTTTGATCTACATGACTGTATTTGATTTTACTTCTCTAAAACTTTGTATTCTTGTAGCTTTACCCTTTTTTATTTAATCAAAGTATACGATAAATTACATAAAATCCTAGTTTACTAGGATGTGGCTAATATATAGGTCTCAGAATACCAAATCCTAATATGATTATAACTAGATAACTAAAAAGTTATAACGAAACCCATGTAAAAATTTCAACACTTTCGAGCTATATCTTGCAGCCAAATGACGGCTATTGCTGTCAATTAGTGGCAAAATAGTAAAATTATCCCCTCTGATTTCTTCTACCTGCAGCACTAGCACTTTTTCTTTAATCAACATGACTGTATTTGACTTTACTTCTCTAAAACTTCTTATTCTTGCAGCTTTATCCTCTTTTATTCAATAAAAAGTGTACAATAAATTACATGAAACCCTAATTTATAAGGATGCGACTAATATATAGGTCTCGTAATACCAAATCCTAATCTGATTAGAACTAAATAGCTAAAAAGTTACAACGAAACTCCTGTGAATAATCCAACCATTTTAAGCTCTACCTTGCTGCCAAATGGCGGCTATTGCCGCCAATTGGTGGCACAACTGTAAAATTATATTATTTCTTCTTCATGAAGCATTGGCATTTTTTTATCTGCATGACTGTATTTGACATTGCATCGCTAAAGCTACATGTTTTGGTAGCTTTATCCACTTTTATTCAATCAAAAGAGTGATAAATTACATGAAATCCTAATTTATAAGGATACGACAAATATATATAGGTCTTAGATACCAAAGCCTGATCTGATTACAACTAATAGTTAAAAAGTTACAACAAAACTCCTATAGAAATTTCAACAGTTTTAGGATCTATACGACCGCAAAGTGACGCTCCTGTAAAAATTTTACCTGTTTTCAGCTCTACATTGCCACCAAATAGTGGCTATTACCGCAAATTGGCAGCGAAACAGTAAAATTATGGCCTCTGATTTCTTCTTTATGAAGAACTGACATTTTTTCTTTGATCTACATGACTATATTTAACTTTGTTTCTCTAAAACTTCGCATTCTTATAGCATTATTCTCCATTTATTCAATTCAAAATGTACGATAAATTATGTGAAACCCTAATTTAGTAGGATACGGCTAATTATAGGCCTCAGAATACCAAATTCTAATCTGATTACAACTGAATAGCTAAAAAGTTACAACGAAACTCTTATAGAAATTTCAACAGTTTTAGACTCTATGTTGCCGGTAAGTGGATGCTATTGCTGCCAATTGGCAGTAAAACAGTAAAATTGTGGACTCTGATTTCTTTTTCATAAACCACTAGTATTTTTTCTATGATATGCACGAGTGTATTCAACTTTACTTCTCTGAAACTTCATGTACTTGCAGCTTTACACTCTTTTATTCAATCAAAAGTGTACGATCATTTACAAGACACCCTAATTTACAAGAATAATATATAGGTCTCGAACTATCAAACCCTAATCTGATTACAACTGGATAGTTAAAAACTTACAACAAAGCTCCTGTAAAAATAACAACAAATTTAGGCTCCACATTCCATTTAAATGGCTGCTATTACTGCCAATTGGCTGCAAAACAGTAAAAATATGGCCCCTTATTTCATCTTTATGAAGTACTGACATTATTTTTTTGATCGACATGACTATATTTGATTTTGCTTCTCTAAAACTTCGTGTTCTTGTAGCTTTATCCTTTTTTATTCAATCAAAAGTGTACGATAAATTACATGAAATCCTAATTTACTAGGATGTGGCTAATATATAGGTCTCGGAATACCAAACCCTAATATGATTATAACTAGATTGCTAAAAAGTTACAACGAAACCCCTGTAAAAATTTTAACACTTTCAAGTTATATCTTGCAGCCAAATAGTGGCTATTGCAGCCAATTAGCGGCAAAACAGTAAAATTATGACCTCTGATTTTATCTACTTGTAGCATAGGCACATTTTCTTTAATCAACATGGCTGTATTTGACTTTACTTCTCTAAAACTTCATGTTCTGGTAGTTTTATCCTCTTTTATTTAATCAAAAGTGTACAATAAATTACATAAAACCCTAATTTATAAGGATACGACTAATATATAGGTCTCGCAATACCGAACCCTAATCTGATTAGAAATAAATAGCTAAAAAGTTACAACGAAACTCCTGTAAATATTACAATAGTTTTAGGCTCTACCTTGTCACCAAATGGCGGTTATTGCCGCTAGTTGGCAGCAAAACTGTAAAATTATATTATTTCTTCATCATGAAGCATTGACATTTTTTCTTTGATCTGCATGACTGTGTTTGACATTGCATCTCTAAAGCTACGTGTTTTGGTAGCTATATCCACTTTTATTCAATCAAAAGAGTGATAAATTACATGAAATACTAATTTATAAGGATACTGCTAATATATAGGTCTTGGAATACCAAACTCTGATCTGATTACAACTAAATAGCTAAAATGTTATAACAAAGCTCCTATGATGCTTCTGTAAAAATTTCAGCAGTTTTCGGCTTTACATTGCTTCCAAATAGCGGCTATTGCTGCAAATTGGCGGCCAAATAATAAAATTATGGCCTCTGATTTTTCTTCATGAAGCACTAATATATTTTTCTTTGATCTAGATAACTGTATTTAACTTTGTTTCTATGAAACTTCGTGTTCTTGTAGTATTATCCTTATTTATTCAGTAAAAAAAATATGATAAATTATGTTAAACCCTAATTTACAAGGATACGACTAATATATAGGTTTCAAAAAACCAAATCCTAATCTGATTACTGAATAGCTAAAATGTTACAACAAAATTCCTATAGAAACTTCAACAATTTTAGGTTTTATATTGCCGCTAAGTGGATGCTATTACTGCCAATTGGCAGTAAAACAATAAAATTGTGAACTCTGATTTCTTCTTCACACATTGGTATTTCTTTTTTTGATCTAAATGATTGTATTTGACTTTGCTTCTCTGAAACTTCATGTTCTTGCAAGCTTTACCCTCTTTTATTCAATAAAAAGTGTACGATCATTTACATAACACCCTAATTTACAAGAATAATATATAGGACTCGGACTACCAAACCCTAATCAGGTTATAACTGGATAGCTAAAAACTTACAATGAAACTCCTGTAAAAAAAAATTAGGCTACACATTCCACCTAAGTGGCTATTATTGCCGCCAATTGGCTGCAAAACGGTAAAATTATTGCCTCTTATTTCTTCTTTATGAAAAAAAGAACTTTTAATTGATCTGCATGACTATATTTGACTTTCATTCCCTGAAGCTTTGTGTTTTTGTAGCTTTATCCTCTTTTATTAAATCAAAAGTGTACGATAAATTATATGAACCTTAATTTATAAGGATAGGGCTAACATACAGGACTCAGAATACCAAACCCTAATCTGATTATAACTGAATTATGGCCTCTGGTTTCTTCGTCATGATACACTGGCTTTTTTTTGATTTGCATGATTGTATTTGACTTTGCTTATCTGAAGTTTCATATTCTTGTTGCAATATCCTCTTTTACTCAATCAAAAGTGTATGATAAATTATGTGAAACACTAATCTATAAGGATACGGCTAATATATAGGCCTTGAAATACAAAACCCTAGTCTGATTACAACTAAATAGTTAAAAAGTTACAATAAATCTCATATAGAAATTTCAATAGTTTTAGACTCTATAAGGCCGCCAAGTGACGGCTATCGCCACCAATTGGCAGCAAAACAATAAAATTATGAACACTAGTTTCTTCTTCATAAAGCACTGTCATTTTCTTTTGATCTGCATGACTGTTTTTGACTTACTTCTCTGAACCTTCGTGTTCATGTAGTTTTATCCTTTTTTATTTAATCAAAAGTGTACGATAAATTACATGAAACCCTAATTTACATTGATATGGCAAATATTTAGGCCTCGAACTACCAAAGCCAAATCTGATTACAACTAAATAACCAAAAAGTTACAATAACGCTCTTATAAAAATTTCAGCAGTTTTCAGCTCTACATTGCTGTCAAATAGCGGCTATTACTGTCGATTGGCGGCAAAACAGTAATATTATGACCTCTGTTTTTTTCTTCATGAAACACTGACATTTGTTTCTTTGATCTGCATGACTGTATTTGACTTTGCTTCTTTGATGCTTCGTGTTCTTGTAGCATTATCATCATTTATTCAATCAAAAGTGTACGATAAATTATGTTAAATCCTAATTTATAAGGATACGGCTAATGTATTGACCTCGGAATACCAAACTCTAATCTGATTACAACTGAATAGTTAAAAAGTTACAACGAAGCTCCTATAGAAATTTTAACAGTTTTATGCTCTATATTGCCGGTAAGTAGTGGCTATTACAGCCAATTGGCAGTGAAACAGTAAAATTGTGGAATCTAATTTCTTCTTCATGAAGCACTGATATTTTTTCTTTGATCTACAAGACTGTATTTGAATTTGCTTTTCTGAAACTTCATTTTCTTGCAGCTTTACCCTCTTTTATTCAATAAAAAGTGTACGATCAATTACAAGACATCATAATTTACTAGGATAATATATAGGACTCAGATTACCAAATCATAATCTCATTACTAATTATGGATAGCTAAAAACTTAAAACAAAGTTCTTGTAAAAATTTCAAGGGCGTTAGGCTCCACATTCCTGCCAAATAGCTGCTATAGTCGCCAATTGGTGGCAAAATAGTAAAATTACAGCCTCTTATTTCTTCTTTATGAAGCACTGACATTTTTCCTTTGATCTATATGACTGTATTTAATTTTGCTTCTCTAAAACTTCATGTTCTTGTAGCTTTATCATTTTTTATTCAATCAAAGGTGTATGATAAATTAGATGAAATCCTAATTTACTAGGATGCGGCTAATATATAGGCCTCAGAATGCCAAATCCTAATATGATTATAAATAGATAGCTAAAAAGTTACAACGAAATTTCTGTAAAAATTTCAACACTTTCGAGCTATATCTTGTAGCCAAATAGTGGCTATTGCCGCCAATTAGCGGCAAAACAGTATAATTATGCTTCTGATTTCTTCTACTTGCAGCACTAGCACTTTTTCCTTGATCAACATGGCTGTATTTGACTTTACTTCTCTGAAACTTCGTGTTCTGGCAGCTTTGTTCTCTTTTATTCAATCAAAAGTGTATGATAAATTATATGAAATACTAATTTATAAGGATGCAACTAATATATAGGCCTCGCAATACCGAACCCTAATCAGAATAGAAATAAATAGCTAAAAAGTTACAACGAAGCTCCGGTGAATATTCCAATAGTTTTAGGCTCTACCTTGTTGCCAAATGGTGGCTATTGCCGCCAATTGGCGGCAAAACTGTAAAATTATATTATTTCTTCTTCATGAAACATTGGCATTTTTTCTTTGATTTGCATGACTGTATTTGACATTGCATCCTAAAGCTACGTGTTTTGGTAGCTATATCCATTTTTATTCAATCAAAAGACCGATAAATTACATGAAATACTAATTTATAAGGATACCGCTAATATATAGGCATCAGAATACCAAACCCTGATCTGATTAAAACTAAATAGTTAAAAAGTTATAACAAATCTCCTATAGAAATTTCAGCAGTTTTAGGCACTATACAGCTGCCAAATGAAACTCCTATAAACATTTTAACAGTTTTAGGCTCTACATTGCTTCCAAAAAGTAGCTATTACTGCAAATTGGCAGCCAAACAATAAAATTATGGCCTCTGATTTCTTCTTTATGAAGCACTGATATTTTTTTGATCTGGATAACTGTATTTAACTTTGTTTCTTTGAAACTTCGTGTTTTTGTAGCATTATCCTCATTTATTCAATAAAAAATGTACGATAAATTATGTGAAACCCTAATTTACAAAGATACGACTAATATATATGTCTTGTAATACCAAATCCTAATCTGATTACAACTGAATAGCAAAAAAAGTTACAACGAAACTCCTATAGAAATTTCAACAGTTTTAAACTTTATATTGCCGCTAAGTGAATGCTATTGCTGTAATTGGCAGTAAAACAGTAAAATTATGGACTCTGATTTTTTCTTCACGGAGCATTGGTATTTTTTCTTTGATCTGTATGACTATATTTGACTTTACTTCTCTGAAACTTCATATTCTTGCAGTTTTACCCTCTTTTATTCAATCAAAAGTGTACGATCATTTACAAGACACCCTAATTTACAAGAATAATATATACGCATTGGACTACCAAACCTAATTAGATTACAACTGGATAGCTAAAAACTTACAACAAACCTCATGTAAAAATTTCAACAAATTTAGGCTCCACATTCCACCTAAATGGCTAATATGCGCCAATTAGCTGTAAAACAGTAAAATTATGCTCTTATTTATTCTTTATGAAAAACTAGATAAATTATATGAAACCCTAATTGACTAGAATGGGGCTAATATACAGGACTCAGAATACCAAAATCTAATCTGATTATAACTGAATTATGGCCTCTAGTTTCTTCGTCATGATGCACTAGCTTTTTTCTTTGATCTGCATGATTGTATTTGACTTTTCTTATCTGAAGTTTCATATTCTCGTTGCAATATTCTCTTTTATTCAATAAAAAATATACGATGAATTATGTCAGACCTTGGAATACCAAACCCTAGTTTGATTACAACTAAATAGCTAAAAAGTTACAATAAATTTTATATACTAATATCAATAGTTTTAGGCTCTGTACGACAGCCAAGTGATAGATATTGCCGCCAATTGGCAGCAAAACAATAAAATTATGGACACTAATTTCTTCTTCATAAAGCACTATCATTTTTCTTTGATCTACATGACTGTCTTTGACTTTGTTTCTCTGAACCTTCGTGTTCTTGTAACTTTATCCTCTTTTATTCAATCAAAAGTGTATGATAAATTACATGAAATCCTAATTTACATTGATATGGCAAATATATAAGCAATGGAATACCAAATCCAAATCTGATTACAACTAAATAACCAAAAAGTTACAATGACGCTCCTGTAAAAATTTCAATAGTTTTCTGCTCTACATTGTTGCCAAATAGCAGTTATTACCGTCGATTGGCGACAAAAAAAATAATATTATGGCCTCTGATTTTTTCTTCATGAAACACTGACATATGTTTCTTTGATTTGCATGACTGTATTTGACTTTACTTCTCTGATGCTTCGTGTTCTTCTAGCATTATCATCATTTATTCAATAAAAAGTGTATAAATTATGTTAAACCCTAATTTCTGAGGATACGACTAATATATTGACTTCGGAATACCAAACTCTAATATGATTACAACTGAATAGGTAAAAAGTTACAATGAAGCTCCTATAGAAATTTTAACAGTTTTAGGCTCTATATTGTCGCTAAGTGGCGGCTATGGCAGCCAATTGGCAGTAAAATAGTAAATTGACTTTGCTTCTCTGAAACTTCATGTTCTTGCAGCTTTACCCTCTTTTATTCAATAAAAAGTGTACGATCAATTACAAGACACCATAATTTACTAGGATAATTTATATACCTCAGATTACCAAACCCTAATCTAATTACTAATGGATAGCTTAAAACTTACAACAAAACTTTTGTAAAAATTTCAAGGACTTTAGGCTCCACATTGCCGCCAAATAGCTGCTATAGTCGCCAATTGGTAGCAAAATAGTAAAATTACGGCCTCTTATTACTTCTTTATGAAACATTGGCATTTTTTTTTATCTACATGCATGTATTTTATTTTGCTTCTCTAAAGCTTCGTATTCTTTTAGCTTTATCCTTTTTTATTCAATTAAAAGTGTACAATAAAATAGATGAAATCCTAATTTACTAGGATGCGACTAATATATGGGTCTAAGAATACCAAACCCTAATATGATTATAACTAGATAGTTAAAAAGTTACAACGAAGTCCCTGTAAAAATTTTAACACTTTCGAGCTATATTTTGTAGCCAAATGTCGGTTATTGCCACTAATTAGTGGCAAAATAGTAAAATTATGGCCTCTGATTTCTTCTACTTATAGCACTGGCAGTTTTTCTTTGATCAGGATGACTATATTCGACTTTACTTCTCTAAAACTTCGTGTTCTTTCAACTTTATTCTCTTTTTTTCAATAAAAAATGTACGATAAATTACATGAAATTCTAATTTATAAGGATGCGACTAATATAGAGGCCTCGCAATACTAAACCCTGATTAGAACTAAATAGCTAAAAAGTTACAACGAAACTACTGTGAATATTCCAATAGTTTTAGGCTTTACCTTGCCGCCAATTGGTGGCAAAACCGTAAAATTATATTATTTCTTCTTCATGAAGTATTGACATTTTTCTTTGATCTGCATGACTGTATTTGACATTGCATCTCTAAAGCTACGTGTTTTGGTAGCTTTATCCACTTTTATTCAATCAAAAGAGTGATAAATTACATGAAATCCTAATTTCTAAGGATACGACTGTCGGCAAAAAATTCTGGAGTCATCTATCAAAATAAGTAGATCCACGGATTTAAGGCTGGAGGTCCGCAACTCAACAGATCCGCGAATCTAAAGATCGAGATTCGCGACCCAGCTATGACAGAACAGGTTCACGAATCTAAAGTTGAGATTCGCGATGCCAACCGGGGAGGGGTTTAATACAAAATCACCCGACTCGAACAAAGGAGTTGCCACATCGGATTGTAGGCTAATTGCCAAACGAATGCAGCGGCATTACTTTGGTCGTGGGAGTAACCACCAAATGAATATGACGACAATTCTCGAGTAGTGGGGCGAACGGTCGAACGAATGAGACGGGACGTTGCCCTAGAACCCCTATAAAAGGCGGGAGAACGAAAGAGAAGGGATCGATCATCTTCTTCTTGAAATTACCCCTTGTGATCAAGAGTCTAGAGCCTTTATTTTTCTGCCAATTGAAAGAGTTTGTGTGGAGTGTCAACGGAGAGCAGGATCGTCCTCCACATCTACCTCAGAACCTAGCTTTAAATAAAGGAAAAATCTATTTTCTGTAAACGGGAAACCGTTAGATTGTAATCCTTTATTGAAAAATCTCAATATAGTGTTATTTACAATTTTCATGGCGAACAGAAGATTGGCGACTCTGCTGGGGGCTGCCAACACCTTCAGTGATCTGGTAGTAGTTCAATCCGACAACATTCTAGTTGGCAGCCTGGTCAACTCGCTCACCATTAAGGTTGACTAAGAAAGGTATGAAGAATTCCTTTCTTCAGGCTCCAAGTGCCCTACTTCCTTACGGAGGTGCCGTAAAGTTTCCAAGGAGTCAATCTCCAAGGAGACTCCAAGGGTAGCAACTCAACCAGGGGAATCAGTGGACCAAACTGGTCCAAAATCCTCTTCTTCACCAACAATGGGCTCTAAACCAGTTTCGTCTAAGACTCTTGATCTCTCAAGCAAAGTTGATCAAAGTACCCACTTCAATAAAGGGAAACGACCACTACCTACTCCACAGATCTATGATGCAGAGAAAGAGGTTCCTTTCACTCGTACAATATGGAGAAACCTAAGAAGAAACAAAGCTCGTGCCCTTCGTAGGACCGCACAGCAAAAGGAAACTGCCAACTCACCACTGCAAAGACCTACTGTACAAGTATGGAGGCCAAAATGCGAGGTTACAAATGATCAAGACGCGGAAGGGTTTACTCGCGTTTTCTACAGAAAACAGAGTAAATCCATCAAAATTATCTACGACTACAAACGCGGAGCCTACATCCATGTCCCTCGTGTTCCGGGGGGAAATCATGATCGCGCAATTGAAGGAGCCCATGAACCTCAAGTTCGCGGAAGACGTGCGCCCATCTCAAAGGCTAAAGCTATCTCACTCGACTTGCTCCAAGAGCCTTCGATGAAAGAGGGAGGTCAGTCCCAAGGCCATCTTTCACAGATGACGTCATTACCAAGAGTTCTAATGCAGGAGATCTTCGGAAACTTTTGAACAGAAAGAGGGAAGAATCCCACGCATCTCACTTCCATTGCAAACGACTGATCAATGCAGTATTATCTCATTGTCACAGTATTATCTCATTGTCATCATTCAACCCATACTGGACCGTCGGTGTTCCATCGACTATCAACTCCATCAATATCCTCATCCCAACTGGCGAAGAGGAGATGGCGAAACAGGCTCGAGTTCTCTGAGCCGGAATACCCCGAAGTGTCATCCAATATGATAAGTGTCGGAGAAAAGAAGAAGAAAAAGAAGGTAAAGAAAGTCTCTGAAGGAGTTGCTTATGACTCAGAGCTCTCTCCGGGCCTCAAGGACGTACTCAATGAAGAGCAAGGGGTTTTTCAAAACACTCGACTCAAAAGTGGGATGGAAATCCTAATGAATTATAGAAAAATGGTGGGAGTCTCCTCTGATGAGGAAGACACGATCAAATCTGTTATGGCCGAGTCGCAAACGTCTGATTCGTTCCTGAAAGACTCCGCCTCTGAATACATGGCTCAGAACAATACCCCGGAGGAATTCATGCAGAGGATGGATGAACAAGACAAAAATATCCAGCAACAACTGAACGCCATCAGCGAACTTAATGACATGCTGCATGCTCTGTTAGAACTGGAAAAGACTAGGTTGAAGGATACATCTTCGCAGACGCCACCCTATGACGCAAAAACTGATAAGTGAAAGAAGTCGGAAGAAGAAGGTCATGGTCCTCATATTAATCAAGAAGAAGCAAAACATCACGACGATGAAAATCGCTCCATGCATCAAGAAGGAAACACGAATGCTGTCTAGATGGAAAGCTTCCAAAATCAACTGAATGCTCTAGTGCATAAGAGTGACCTGCAAAGCTAGGAGTTGTAAGGCCATATCCCATGGAATGGGAAAGCATGCTGTTCTCGGAAAGCTACAAGCCATTGAAGCTCAAATCTTTTGATGGTAAAGGGTCGCCAAATCAGCACCTCTACTATTTTAAGTCGCAGATTGGGCATTTAGACGGAAACGACCCCATCATTACGTGGGTATTTGTCAGTACCTTGACAGGACTGGCATTTGAGTGGTTCCGGAGGCTAGAACCGGGGACTATCAATTCATGGAATGATACGGAAAAAGCCTTCATGACTAGGTTCTATGAAGACGACATGGAGGTGTCAATGCCAGCGCTTCTAGCTACTAAGCAGAAGAAAGGGGAGTCGGCCCGGGACTTCATCAAAAGGTTCCAGAATGATTCTCTCAGATGCCCGCATGGGATGCCAAAAAAGACCTTAATAGAAACCTGTCGATATAACTTGTCGACTAAGGTTTTAACTAGGATGGGAGCAGTGAAGTCCTCAACTTGGAAGGATCTTGCCCTACAAGCTGAGGAGGCTGAGGAAATCGCGCAAAGGCTCAAAGAAGGAGGCGAGGAGAAACAGAAGCCAAATAATGATAACAACCATAGGTTCCAATCCCGAGGATATAAGGGGAAAGAGACAATGGTGGTTGATACTCCGCAGCCTGCAAAATCTTCTCCAAAGCTCCCTCCTCAGACACGTATGCCTCAAAAATAATATTCTTTCGAGGATGAGCAAACGAAAACCATTTTCAACCTCCTCATGAGTAAGAAGATGCTGAAACTACCATAATCTAAACGTCCGGAGGAAGTAGGGAGAGTTAATGATCCTAATTGCTGTGTCTACCATAGGATTATTAACCACCCTACCGAAAATTGTTACATTCTTAAGGATAAGATTCAAGTCTTAGTGGATGCCAATGCCATCAAGCTCCAAGAGTACTGGAAAAAGATGACCGCGAACATGGTAACTGTCAAGTTCGGTAAAGCACCCAACTAGATAGAGTTAACAATGCAAGACAGAGTGCAGCCATTCCTAGAGGCACGATGCAGGTCATGAATTTTGATCCTCATTAACAACAAGAGAAAGGATTGTCTCTCTTTGAAACTGATAGGGGAAGATAATGTGGGTGCATCCAAATCTCCTTAATGATGAACAATGGACTTCCAGTTCATCTAGAAGGAGGCGAAAAGGGAAGATCTTTTCTTCCAATGTCGTCTCCATAATTCCTGAAGACGACGAAGCCATTCCTGCTTTAACAGATTCGGAAGAAGAAATTGGAGACTCTCTGGTGGCTGATGCGGATCCTCCTCCCTCGGGGACCCGTTCAGGAAAAGATTACTTGAAGAACTATAGCCAGGCCGCAGATTCTCAGCCGTCTCCAGAGAAAGTCAAACAAAAAGAGCTCAAGTTTGATAAAGTTTTAAGGAAGAAGGGAAAAGAGCCTGCGGAAGATTTACAGAAGTCGTTTCAATTCGACATCTTAACGCAGTTAGCCAATATTCCCGCAAGGATAACCTTGTACGAGCTCCTGAACCTTTCTAAATCTACTAGAAAAGTTTTAAGAGAAGTTATGCAAGATTCAGAGGTATTCTTGGCACAGATAGCAGAAATAATTAAGAAGGAGGAATCTCTTTGCACGACGTGTCACCAGGTCTCTAGTAAGAACGTCCCTTGCATCACTTTCTCTCTGGAAGACATGCAAGTTAGAAGGAATAAGTATCACCACCCTTTGTATTACAAAATATACATAGGGTCTGCAGAGATCGATAGCATTCAAGTTGATCCAAGCTCGGCCTTAAGCATCATGCCACGGAGGATGCTACGGTACCTTAGAGTTTCGGTGAACAGATTAGCAGTAACCAACACTACTATCTTCGGATTCAATGTCAATGGTAGTAGACCGTTGGGTAAGATAAAGCTTAAGTGCCAAATCAGTGATCTGAAGACGGAAGTCACGTGCTATGTAATAGATGCAGACACGTCGTACAACCTGCTATTGGGGAGACCCTGGATCCATAACAACCTCATTGTGCCGTCCACATTACATCAATGCATGAAGTACGTGGATAAAGACGGGAACGTAAGAACGCTATTTGCAGAAAAGCAACCCTTTAAAGGAGTTGAAAACTACTTTACTGACGCGTTGCTGTATCAAGATGCATTCGATGTTTTAGATCAGCCTGTTCCAGATGACTCTGATAGCGGCGAAGAATCTGATACAGAATCAGGATCCGAAGATTCGAAATTCGAGGATGTAATTTGGGACGGTGAGCCCATTGTGATAAGCCTCGAAGGCCTTGATGTAAATAACACCGTTCACTCTGATGGTGAATGGGAGATAAATGAAAATTTAGAGTTTGCTTATTCTTCTAGTATTGATTTTGAGCCCTCAAGCACTAGCACTGATGCATTCAGCGATTGTTTAAATGAGATATGCTCTCTGACTTCCTTCCAAGCATCTATCCGATCATCCTTATACCAATTAAGTGATGACGTCGAAAGTGCTAACAAGGTTGTTTTTGATGTTCCTCCCAGAGACGGAAACCCAGAAAACCATAGTATTTGGAAGAGCAAGTCACAAGAGCAAAAAGAAATGCTTAGATTTTGAGGAAGAACAGGGAAATCCAGAGTTCTTCCATTATGATGAAAATTCTCATAGATTAATAAAGAAAATGTGATATAATCTGACCAGAGGTAGGGGGTTGAACTTTGGAAAATGGAGGAGAACAATATTTTAACCCTTTGTCCCAGAAGGAAAAATGCCAGATTATTACCAGAAAACCGGCAGGGGATTGGGATATATCACCACTCCCGAAGGTTCCTCAGGAGAGAGAACCGAGGAAAGGCAAGTCGATCATTCGTTAGAATCATCCTGCTGGGATTCAAATGTCAGTATTAGCATGATTTTCCTCGAGGTGTCCACGAACATGGCCTTTGCGACCCAAGAAGACAAAGACCTAGAGGTAGCTCCGCCAATAAAAGATTACCCCTGGGCCAAGCATCTTAATGCGAAGTGGGAGATCCAGTTTGAACAACGCGAGCCTCCAACTGAAAATAAAGTAATCCAAATAAATATGAGAGAAGAAAAGAATCCTAAACCCATATTTATAAGTAAAAACCTATCTTCGGAAGAGAGAGAAGGATTAATATCTCTCATTCGCGAGTGCATTGATATTTTTGCCTGGAGTTATGAGGAGATGCCAGGATTAGACCCAAGTATCGCTGTTCATAAACTGAACATCCGACCAAATGCTAAGCCAGTAAAGCAACAGCAACGAAGATTCTGCCCAGAGATCATGGAGGCTATTGAAGTCGAAATCAAAAAGTTGACTGGGTCAGGCTTTATTCACGAGGAACAGCACCCTGATTGGGTCGCAAATATAGTTCCTGTAACCAAGAAGAATGGAAAAATCCGAATTTGCATCAACTTCAGGGATTTGAATGAGGCCTGCCCTAAAGACGAATTCCCGTTACCCATCATAGATGTTATAATAGATAATACTTGCAGGTATGAACGTATGACATTCATGGATGGTTTCTCAGGGTATAATCAAATAAAGATGTACCCTGATGATGAGAAGCATACGTCTTTCAGAACACCACTCGGGGTATACTGTTATACAGTTATGCCCTTTGGTCTGAAGAATGCGGGTGCCACGTATCAATGTGCCATGAACGTGATATTCCAAGAGTATCTTTGGAAGACTATGGAATGTTACGTAGATGATATAGCAATTAAGAGCAAGGATAAAGGTGATCACTTGAAAGATTTGAAGACGGTATTCGACCTCATGAGAAAACACCAGCTCAAGATGAATCCAACTAAATCTTTTCTGGGGTCTCCAGAGGAAAGTTCCTCGGCTTTGTCATAACTTCCAAAGGGATTTATCTCGATCCAGACAAGGTTAAGGCTATTCAAGATATGCCACCTCCCCGTAACCTCAAAGAGTTAAGGGGACTGTAAGGTAGGCTGGCGTACATCCGCAGGTTTATATCAAATTTGTTCGGTAAGTGTCAGCCATTTGCCAGGTTAATGAGGAAAGGAGTGTCATTTGTTTGGGATGACGCATGCCAAAAGACTTTTGAAGAAGTCAAACAATACCTCATGAAACCACCAGTGCTCGTAGCCCCCATCTCGGAGTACCTTTCCTGCTATACGTAAGGGCTATGGACCACTCCTTAGGAGCCTTGTTAGCGCAGAAGAATGAATCAGATCATGAACAAGCTATTTATTATCTCAGCAGAATGATGATCAGGGCGGAACACCGATATAACCCAGTAGAGAAGGAATGTTTAGTTTTAGCGTTCGCAGTGCAAAAAATGCGACACTATTTAGTTGGACAAACTATCCACGTTATATCGAGAGTTAACTCCCTAAGAATACTAATGACTAAACTTGGATCGTTGAATTCGAGGCTATCCAATTGGGCTCTTTTGCTATCACAGTATGATATGCACTTTGTCCCACAAAAGTCTATTAACGGATAGGCCGTGGCCGACTTCCTAGCCGAACATCCAATCCCGACATCCTCGAAGTTATACGAACAAATCCCTAGAGAGTTGGGAGAATGGAGCCAGACTCCAAAAGAAGACGGCTCGCAAGAGTCTCTAGAGGCAAACAAAGTTGCGAAAGGTGTATGGCAACTTTTCTTCGATGGTGCCTCCCGAATGGGATCCGAGGGAAGAATGACAGCGGGGTAAGAGTTGTTTTCGTCTCTCCTCACAACCACATCATCCCGCGAGCCTACTCATTAACAAGTTCGTGCTCCAACAATGTCGCGGAGTATAATGCCCTCCCAATCGGCTTAAAAATAGCTAAACAACTGGGGGTCAAATATTTGGAGGCATATGGAGACTCTCAACTCGTTGTAAATCAAGTGAAAGGGGAATATGAGGTCAAACATGAAGACCTTTTGCCATATTACCGCGCAGTGATCAAGATAGCCAATGGTTTCGATGTTTTTTATGTCAGCCATGTAAAGCGCCACCGATATAGCTATGTAGATTCACTAGCTTCCTTAGCTGCTACATTAGCTTTGCCCAAGTATGCTAGAAAGCAAATTGCGGTAGGGAGCAGGGAATTGTTCTGTCCAAAGGACGAACTCAAACAGGAAATGAAGGAACCACAGGAAGACGAAATCGATGTTCTCGAATCAAGTCTAGAACCGAGGGATTAGCGCTTCCTTTATATAGATTATATCCTTTACGAAATATTACCTGAAGATCCAAAAGAAGCCAGGGCAATCCAAAGAAGGGCTATCCGGTTCTATTATAATGCGGAGATCCAGACACTGTACAGAAAATTTTACGATGGAATTTTACTTAGCTGTCTCTCTAACCGCGAAGCTCGAAAAGTACTTGAAGAAGTTCATGCTGGCATCTGCGGAGCACACCAGCCAGGGCCAAAACTCTGGGATAGAATCCGAAGGATGGGTTATTACTGGTCTAAAATGATGACAGAAGCGGTTAATTATGCCAAGAAATATAGGGCCTACCAAATACATGCAGACTTTATACATCAAGCTCCAGAATATCTCCACCAAACGGCTACGTCATGGCCGTTTGAGCGATGGGGCATGGACATTGTTGGGCCAATTTCTCCGCCATCAACGAGAGGACACCAGTTCATTTTAGTTATAACAGATTACTTTTCGAAATGGACTGAGGTCATTTCCCTGACCGAAGTAAAGTCATCAGATATTGTCAAATTTGTCAAACACCATGTGCTTTGTTGCTTCGGAGTGCCCAAGAGAATCATTCATGACAATGGGCCTCAGTTCGTGCGCAAAGTATTTTTCAGATTCTGCAATAAGTACAAGATCGAAGATGTAGCTTCATCACCATATTACCCTGCAGCCAATGGTCTAGCAGAAACTTTCAATAAGACTATTGTAAAACTTCTCAAAAAGTTTGTGTCATCCACTCAAAGGGACTGGGATGAGAAGCTCGGAGAATGTCTGTGGGCGTATCGCACCATGGTCCGAACCCCCACTAATGCTACGCCATTTTCTTTGGGATATGGGTCAGAAGCGGTCTTGCCTTTAGAAATTCAAATTCCATCATTCCGAGTCGCGTTAACGACTGGATGATGCAAGAAGAAAGACATCAGTAAAGACTCCAAGAATTAGAAGCTTTGGATGATAAGCGCTTTGAAGCTCAACAGAGTATTGAACTATACTAGGTGCGGATCTCCAGGACTTTTAACAAAAAAGCCAAATGAAGAACTTTCAAGAAGGGTGATCTGGTTCTGTCAGTCAGAAGACCGATCATTACTAGTAAAAAGTCTAGAGGAAAGTTCCAGCCGAAGTGGGAGGGACCTTTCGTCATTGATACAGTTTATTCCAACGGTGCATATCGGTTGGCAAAATCGAATGGTGATAAGATCATGATGCCAATCAATGACAAATTTCTAAAGAAATTTTATTCTTAGCAAAATTGCGGAACACTAGTTGTAATGTGATCTTGGTGGTTCAATGCAAATGATAAACAAAAGCTTGTCTGTAATCAAAGGTTCATTAACAAAGATTCGTGGTTCCAGACTAAATATCTTTAAGCTGCGAATCAAACTTGCCAAGTTAAAAATACCTCTGGCAAATCAAACTTGTCAAGTTAAAAATACCTCTAGCGAATCAAATTTGCCAAGTTAAAAATACCTCTGGCGAATCAAACTTGCCAAGTTAAAAAAACCTCTGGCAAATCAAACTTGTCAATTAAAAATACCTCTGGCGAATCAAACTTGCCAAGTTAAAAATACCTCTGGTGAATCAAACTTGCCAAGTTTAAAATACCTCTGGCAAAAAGTTCTTTCATTTATAGTAATTTTGGGTGCTTGGGAAATTTTGATTGATTTTAAGATTATCAAGTTAATAGTTATCTCTGGTAATCAACATCAGAATTATCCCTCTGACACTCTTAGTTATGGAAAAAGAAAGAGTTTCTTTATTCATTATCAGATCAAAATTACAGAGAATTCTCCAGTATTTTAACAAGAATGAATACAAATCACTGAAGTAAAAAAAGGGAGTTTGCTTCTGTAGCCTCTTCTTTCAAGGACGGCTTAAAGGCAGTAGCTTTCTCTTGCAGGCTCTTATCTTAGAATGACAAACTTGCTTCTGTAGCCTTCTCTTTCAGCATGACTCGAATAAAAAAGTTTGCTTATGTAGCCTTCTCTTTCAGTATGGCTCAGATAAAAAATTTGCTTCTGTAGCCTTTTCTTTCAAAAGGACGAATGTGCTTCTGTAGCTTCCTGTCCAAGGATGGCTTAAGGGCACATACTTGTTTCTTCTTTCCGACGATAATCAGAGACCTCCTGGTTGGTTCTCCCAGTGATGATCAAGGATGCTAGTGACTTGATTAGTTTAAAACTGGGCATACCAAGTGCACACACCCAAACGTACAATATGAGGGGTTGCACAAATTCAAGGCCCTGGTCATTAGCACCCCAACCTTGTGGGATGCTAGGAAAGAAATAAAATAATGCTACAGACCCGAAATCTTTTTTCTCATGAAAAATACATGAGACCTTCCAAGACCCTAGGGGTATTGGAAGCAATTACGAGCCCATCGGGTCTGGGTCATTGTTAAGGAGAATGATTACGGTTATCTCCTGCAGCTAAGTCAAAGTCTTGTTAAAAGGAAAGACGAGAAGAAAGAGGATGATATTAATCAGATGAAGAAGTTTACCTTAATTAAGAAAAATGACTACAGTCAAAAGAACCTTTTCGGTGGAACACCCCGCTGGATTGATGCAGTTTGGAGGTTTTGTAACATGCCAACTCCTATCCATCACTTCGGTTGGAGAAGAAGAAAATATAGCTGCACGAATAAATCAACTACAAAAGAAAGGAAGAGAAGATAAGGGAGAAGAAATTTTCTCACGTTAGAATGATCTTCCATAGAAAAAGCCATGCATCTTATATAGATAGTCTGGTAATTATGATCTTCGGTTGGGAAAAGATAAAGCTAAAATCTTTGGTTAAGATTTTCGATTCAGATCTTAACAAAATTTATTACTGTTGCATGGGACGTTTAGATCTTGCGGCTCGGAGATCTCGTCATTAATGGAGACGTATAACACTTGGGATTCTACGCTCGACAGCCTCATCCTGAGGCTTGCAGAAGTCTCTACAAATTCTGAAGAGTTTTTGGGTTATCCTGCGAACTTCCAGGTAGAAAGTCGCGAACTCAAACTCGGAATCCTCGAGAATCAAGATCGCAAATTTAGAGTGGATCTTGTTAATCCGCGAACCTCCAGATGTAAAGTTGCAAGTCTGACAAAGACTCGTGAAAATCACGTGCCAAATACACAGATACTAGAATTGCATGAAGACTCGCGAATTTCAAAACTAAAGATGACGAGTTTATCGCAAACCCTTGAAGACAAATGCAAAGTCATACCTTAGAAATACAAAATCAAGTTCTCTACATAAGCAAGGAGTCATACCATGCACAATAAATGTCAGGAGAACTATTACAAAATGAAGGAGCAACAGAGAATCACAAAAAGAATAAGCTTTTACAGTTCAATGATTCAAGAGAGCTTCTATTTTCTCCTCAGCATCGTCAATGTCTTGCTGAATGACCTCATAAGTTTGAACAGTGGCTTGGCGATGCAATTCCTCATCACTGGTGATGACATTCTGCGCTGCAGCAGCCTCTAACATGTCCAATTCAGCTTGTATCGGCTGAAAACCTCTAGTTGTATTGTCCCGCTATCGGGATGAATTAGTGAGATTCCTCATTGACTCGTCACGTTCCTTGGTGATCTTAGCTAAGAAAGCTTGAGCTCTAGCGATGGACTCTTGGTTCCTGATAATATCTTGGTCATGGTCCTTGACAATTGAGACAACAGCCTCCACCTGAAGGATTAAAGACTGACGGTCTAACTGACCCTTTTCCAAGGAAGCTCTGCAAGCATTGGCCTTCTCCTGAGTTTCCTTCTGGAACCTAAGTTGTTTCTCTTTCAGCTTCTGGAAAATGGCTTCAACTGCCTCAGACTTGTCGGCACTCCTAGCCTTCGATAAGAACTCGGCATGCTCTTGAAGTCGAGTTATCATAAGCCTAAAAGGAGCAGCTTTCTCTTCCCCGCCGATACTGACTATACCAGTCAAGTAAATATTGAGAACATTGGCGCGCGAAACAAAAGAAGCCCCCTTCAGTATCTTGTCAATGCAATGATCAAGAAAGTAGAGGAAAGTTTCCACCGTATTCTTCAATAAATCAACTTCAAAAGCATCAACCTCTGTATGAGAGGGATCAACGCTGGTTGAGGCATAAATAGTCTGAACTGTACTCTACTGTACAGAGGTAACAGCACTAGCGTCAAGAGGAGCGGCACCTCTGGTGGCTTCAGTACAGCTACCGGCTGCGACATCCCAAACCAGAGTGTCGGCCGGAGCAGCTATGACCGAGACTGTCGACATATTAATCTCGGGAGCTATTACCCCCGTAGTATCAACAATAGAAGCAATGACCTCGGTCACCTTATCAGCGTCAGCTTCCACGATGGTATCATCCATGCACTCTAAATCTGGAGTCAAAACTGGAGCTGGCAAAAAGCAGAAAGTTGATAGTTGAATGTTACGGTATCATTCGATAATAATAGAATTGTTAAAGAAAAAAGATGAGAACCTAAAAATTGAACACTGGATTCTCCAGGTCCGTACACCTCAGATTTGAACACTTCAGGCTTGTATACCTCGGTCTGAACGTCTTCGCTGAAATAGATGTACTTACCATGGTTTGATGGAGGGGTGGAAGAGTGAAGATTGCCACTGCTGACATCATCGTCATCACCCCATTCATCTTGATCTTCTGAAGGAGGTGCTACTTTTGGGAGACCTGATGCTCGAATCTCCCCAATGATTTATACTTCGTCATCTGCAGTAGCTTGATGAACAGGGGCTGCAGAACCCTCTTGTACAGTAGGAGAAGCACCAACTTCAACAGCGGCCTGGTGGGTGAGAGTCGCAGGATCATCTTGAGTAGCGGGCGTAGGATCACTGTGAAAAACAGGTCCTTGACTCTGACGCCTCTTAAGGGAGCGGAGAGTTAAAGATGAGTCATCCTCATCTTCCTCAGGTTCCTCTGTGAGGGTCTCAGAAACCAAACTGGGTACCGCCGTACCGGCTCCAGATGGAATGTCTTGCGGATCAACGTCCTGCAGGTTGGTAAGCAAGTCACTGAGACGCCTTAGTCTCTTCCGCTTAAGCAAGAGCTTTTTAGGAGGAGACTGCGGTTGAGGAGAAGTTTTCTTCAAAGTTGGGAGAGGAGAAGCATCAAGAGAGGCAGGCTGAGTTGATAAAGCCTAGGCATTATTATCCTCCTTCCCCTGTTGAGTCGCCGGTTCCGACTCATCAGAGGCACTTTCTGCTCCGAAATCTTCCATCTCCGCTACTTTCGTGCTGCTAGCTTTATTTTTCTGGACATACTAAGCTCTGATCTCTCTCAGACAGGTATGGTTTACACTGAAGTTCTGGGGAGCGGAATTAGCATCCGCAAATCACTTGTAGAAACCGAAACTCATATTCGAGTTCGGGGTCTTGAGTGAAAGATCAAATCTAGCCTGGGTTCTACCTGCGACAAAGTGAAACCAAGCTCGGGCTCCTTCAAGAGCATTCCCAACAAAACTTATCTCCCTATTGGGATTATCAACATAGAGTTGATCATACCCGAACTGTCGAGCGAAACGGCTCGGGTAGTAAGGCTCTATATAGCAGTGGTTTTCCAAACGAAGAACCAAATATCCTGGACAGATGTTTATCAACCACCAGAAGCACCCCGGGAATAGAACTGTAAACTTATCAGCACCAGCAATTTGCACGAATTCCTCCCCGCACCCAGCATTTGGAAAGTACGGAAAACATCTGAATAGCTCGAAGTTCGCAAAGTGACGGAGGGTCTTACGGATTGTAGCCATGTAGCCCCCTCTCCATTGCGACCTCTCCTAGTGCTGTACTTTAGGAGTATTTAAGTCAATCTGCGAATCGGTAAGACTCATCAAAAAGGGGCAATGTAGAACTAGCCAAGCCATCAAATAAGTATAAGGGAGTTCTACACGCGGGTTAGGAGTCTTAACAATCGGTTATCCTTTCTTCCTCTGCTCCTTCTTCACACTATAGAATTTATCAGCCAATCTCCTCAGTCCGCTTTGGATACTGCACACCATTGCGGGCAACAGGCTGAGCCGCCTGCCAAATGCAAGTAAGACGGTTGGATATACGGCTATAACGGGTATGTTTTCCTGCGAAAAAATAACACACTTCTTTAACCATACCATCAAATAGTCCGCCAAGAAGGCAGGATCAGATAAAGGTTGGAGGGCCTGGTAGTGAAAGATTTCAAAGGACGTTCCAGCTTTGAAAATGTTCTTATCAGATACGGCGACATAGTGTCTGTCCCAAAATTTGCGATTCTTCTCTCAACTTCCTTTTCAGAAGCTGGAGGAAGACGAGTGAAATTAGGCTTACTCTTGGAAAAATTGGGCAAAAGATATTGCAACCACTTCTTCGGCTTCAAATTGCGGTGCCGGACATGTGGGTGCAAATATGGTAGTGGCAGAGAAGCTCCTAATAAGTATTATAGACCAAAGGGTCCTGGGTCTTTAGCAGATGGAGTTCTTCCCCAGTAGGGACGTACTCTTCATATGGGATGTCTCCCATGGGCAGTCCCGAAATTTCATACATCTCGTGAAGGGCGAAACCTAATTCGCCACAAGGGCAAAAAATTGTACAAGTATCAAGGTTGTACAGTTCTAATAAAGCAAAAAAATAGAATTTGCTAGTAGGAATGCCGTGCTGAACAGCCCTGATAGCACGATACAGCTCTGCATGACGAAGCTGGTCTTTGAAAGTTTTCAGAAAGAAGTCAGTCAAGATTGCCCACTCTCCTTTAAAGGAGCAGTGAACCCATCCAGGGGGCCGAAAATCTTGGAACAGGAAACTCCCCTTGTGCATTAACGAATCGGTGCAAAAAGGTCTGTGGGACTATAGGTGTTTCGCCTCTAGGGAAGTCATGTTTAAACAACCCCGGGAGCAATCCACAAAAGTGTTTCCCAGTAGTACGGGAAAAAACACCTTGTGAGTTAAATCCACCCAATAAGAAGCCGTCCTACGGCCTGTTTATGTGCTAGTCCATTCGTCTGGGTACAGAAAGGGACTGGAGGAAAAAGAACGAGTAGGACCTCTCCATATTGGGGAGAAATAAGTAGCGACCCTCAACTTGACGAAACCACTTGTAATCTCCATCTTCCGAACCGCTATCGGGCACCGAAACGTGGTCCGTGAACAAAAAAGCAGGTTTGCTCAGCAAGGATCGATTTTCTCCTTCAAAAGATGCATTGGTCAAAAGTGTTTCCTAGTAGTACGGGGAAAAACACCTTGTGAGTTAAATCCACCCAATAAGACGCCGTCCTACGGCCTGTTTATGTGCTAGTCCATTCGTCTGGGTACAGAAAGGGACTGGAGGAATAAGAACGAGTTGGACCTCTCCATATTGGGGAGAAATAAGTAGCGACCCTCAACTTGACAAAACCACTTGTAATCTCCATCTTCCGAACCGCTATCGGGCACCGAAACGTGGTCCGTGAACAAAAAAGCAGGTTTGCTCAGCAAGGATCGATTATCTCCTTCAAAAGATGCATTGGTCATCAGCTCTCGCAATATTGAGCGAGTATGATGAATAATTTTATTTTCCCTCTCTTGGCTATTAGATGTTGTACAATGCGGGAGGACTTACCAAATCTGAACTCTTTCTTCCCGTCATAGCTATCCGTATCCGAAGTAATGATCCTTAGGCCAAGGATTCAAAGCATAATCAACTACAAGAGAGACATTCAGATTCAAGACAAAAAAAATCTAAGAAAAGAATTGTCTTTCGAAAGTTATTATTATTACCTCCCATCAAGGGTTCCTGCCGAGCCACCATCGAACTGGAGGTTGCTTGAGGGTCTTGATGGCCACTAGCAAGAGCACCGGAGGAGGAAGTTTTCTTCGGCATCTTTTGCATATTAAGAAAATCCTTCACGAGGAGGATCGAAAGCTAAAGAAGGTTGAAGATGAAAGTCTTAAGAATCCTAATGGAAAAACTTGGATTTCAAATTTCTCGAGATAAGAATGACCTCTCTCATGAAATCGAGGTTATATAGCAGATGATTTGATGACCGAGATTTTCGGATGGACGTGATCTCTGACCCGAATCTCGTGAGTACCTTTTCATTTAATGCGGCTCAGAGAACGACTCAATTCTTATGCTATATAAAGCAACCGCTTTCCAGATTTTCTGCAGCCAAGAGGGGAGTTCACGACCCTAATACAGAGTTCTGTTCCTTCCAAAAGGAGAGTTCGTGATCCTAATACAGAGTTGTGTTCCTTCCAAAAGGGGAGTTCGCGACCCTAATACAGAGTTGTGTTCCCTCCAAAAGGGGAATTCGCGATCCTAACACAGAGTCGTCTTCTCCTTCCAAAATAAAAATTTGCGACCCTAACAACAGAGTCGTTTTCTTCTCCAAAAAATGAAAATTCGCGACCCTAACACAGAGTCGTCTTTTTCTCCAAAAAATGAAAGTTTACGACCCTAACACAGAGTCATCTTCTTCTCCAAAAAGTGAAAGTTCGCGATCCTAACACAGAGTCGTCTTCTTTTCCAAAGTCAAAGTTCGCGACCCTAACACATAGTCGTCTTCTTCTTCAAAAAGTGAAAGTTCGCGACCCTAACATAGAGTCGTCTTCTTCTCCAAAGTTAAAATTTGCGACCCTAACACAGAGTCGTATGCTTCAAGAGTTAAAAATTGCTACCCTAACGCAGAGTCGTCTTCTTCTCCAAAAAGTGAAAGTTTGCGACCCTAACACAGAGTCGTCTTCTTCTCCAAAGTTAAAGTTTGCGACCCTAACATAGAGTCGTATGCTTCAAGATTTGAAAATTATAGCGCTAATACAGAGTCACATTTTCTTTCAAAAGTAGCAAATTCACGGCACTAATACGGAGTTGTGTTCCTTTCAAAATGGGAGTTCAAGATTTGAGACAGAGTCATACTGTCCTCAATTGAAGAAAGTTCTAATACAGAATTGTACTCTCAGAAATATAAAAAATGGAGATTCTAATACAGAATGTTGTATCCAAAGTATTCCAAAATACCTCAAAGAATCGTGAGAGTTTTGAAAACTTTGGAGGGGGTTTTGTTGGCGAAAAATTCTGGAGTCATCTGTCAAAATAAGCAGATCCACAGATTTAAGGTTGGAGGTCCGCAACTCAGCAGATCCACGAACCTAAAGATCGAGGTTCGCGACCTAGTTACGACAGAACAGGTTCGCAAATCTAAAGTTAAGATTCGCGATGCTACCAGGGGAGGGGTTTAATACAAAGTCACCCGACCCGAACAAAAGAGTTGCCACCTCGGATCGTGGAGCTAACTGCCAAACGAATGCAGTGGCATTATTCGATCATGGGAGTAACCACCTAACGAATGTGACGGCACTTCTTGAGTAGTGGGGCTAACAGTCAAACGAATGAGACGGGACGTTGCCCTAGAACCCCTATAAAAGGCGGGAGAGCGAAAGAGAAGGGATCGATTATTTTCTTTTTGAAATTACCCCTTATGATCAAGAGTCCAGAGCCTTTATTTTTCTGCCAATTGAAAGAGTTTGTGCGGAGTGTGAACGGAGAGCAGGATCGTCCTCCACAGCTACCTCGGAACCCAACTTTAAATAAAGGAAAAATCCATTTTTCTCATCTTCTATAAACGGGAAACCGTTGGAAACTCCTATTGAAATTTCAACAGTTTTAGGCCTTATATTGCTGCTAAGTGGATGCTATTGCTATCAATTGACAGTAAAACAGTAAAATTGTGGACTCTGATCTCTTCTTCATGAAGCACTGATATTTTTTTGATCTGCATGACTGTATTTAACTTTGTTTCTCTGAAACTTCTTATTCTTGCAACTTTACCCTCTTTTATTCAATCAAAAGTATACGATCATTTACAAGACACCCAAATTTACAAGAATAATATATAGTCCTTTTACTACCAAACCCTAATTAGATTACAACTGGATAGCTAAAAATTTACAACGAAGCTCCTGTATGATAAATTACAGAAACCAATTTACGTTGATATGGCAAATATATAGGCCTTGGAATACCAAAGCCAAATCTTATTACAACTAAATAGTTAAAAAGTTACAATGACGCTCCGATAAAAATTTTAACAGTTTTTGGCTCTACATTGCTGCCAAATAGCGGCTATTGCAGCCAATTGGTGGCAATACAGTAAAATTATAGTCTCTGATTTCTTCTTCATGAAATACTGACATTTATTTTCTTTGATCTGCATGACTGTTTTTGACTTTGCTCCTCTGAAGATTCGTGTTCTTGCAACATAATGCTCATATTAATGAGCGGTTGTGGTAGGCCAGTGACAACCAACGTAAAATATTGTCACATATTATGATATGAGCCAAAATATTAATTTCGTTGGGGCGTTCCCTACTGAGCGACGCGTTACATCAGAACTCGGGTGTAGTGAAAAATGTGTGAGGGTTGTTAGGTCGTCACCCAGAAGTGACGCGCTACGTTGGAGCTCGGATGTAGTGTCAAATATAAGAGGGTTCCCACATCTTAATGAGCGGGTGGAGGTAAATAAGTTAGCTCATAAATATAAATTTCGGTTGGCATCATGAAATATAGATTCTCTTACAAGTAGATTAGCAGAGTTAGTTGATACTATGATTAGAAAGAGGGTTAATATTTTGTGCGTACAGGAGACTAAGTGGGTAGGTGAGAAAGGTAAAGTGATAGAGCCTTCGGGTTATAAACTTTGGTAGACAGGTAGAAATAGAAATCGTAATGGGGTAGGCGTGATCATAAATAAGTAATTACTTGGGGATATAGTGGAGTTTAGAAGGAAGGGTGATAGATTTTGTTAGTTAAAATTATTTTAAATGGAGAGATTTTTAATGTCATTAGCTCTTATGCACTACAAGTAGGACTCGATGAATCTAGTAAACATCAATTTTGGGAGGATCTAGATGAGATAGTATAAAAAATACCTACTAGAGAAAAACTATTTATTGGTGGTGATCTCAATGGGCATGTAGGAACTAGTTGTAATGGGTTTGATAGTGTACATGGAGAATTTGGTTTTGGAGAAAAAAATAGAGCAGGTAACTCAATTGTAGATTTTGCTTTGTTTTATGATTTAATTTTAGCAAATACTTGGTTTAAAAAGAGAGTTTCTCACTTAGTTACTTTTAAAAATGGACCGAATGCAAGCCAAATAGATTTTTTTCAATTAGGAGGGTAGATAGAGCTATTTGTATCGATTGTAAGGTAGTGCTAGGTCAGAGTGTAGTTACCCAACATAAACTCTTAGTTTTAGATATTCAGATTACACAGAAACTTAGAAAGATAAAGTGTAACTTAGATCCCAAGATTAAGTGGTGGCGATTAGAAGGTAATCAAAAAGTTTTTGTAGATAGAGTAATATAAGAAGCAGATTCGAGGGACCATGATGATCCTATTGTAACATGTAACAAAATGGCTAACTGCATTAAAAGGATAGCTAAAGATATATTCGGTGAGTCGATGGGTGGTGCTCCACTATGTAAGGATACATCATGGTGGAATGAAAAGGTAAAAAATACTATTAAAATCAAGAGAGACCTTTATAGAGATTTGAATAAAAATAATAATAATAATAATAGAATAACTTTTGAGAAGTATAAACTATTAAAGGAGGCTAAGAAAGATTTTTGGAATGCAAAAACTAAATTATATAAATAAGTGTACGAGAGTTGGATAATAAAGAGGCAGAAAATGATATATATAGAATTGCTCGAATAAGAGAGAGAAAGTCTAAAGACTTATGTACTGTAAAGTGTATTAAAGATGAGAATCAGACGGTTCTAGTTCGAGACAAAGAGATTAAAGAAAAATAGAAAAATTATTTTGATAGATTATATAATGGTAGTTTTACTCAAAATTTGGAAGATCTTACTATTCAATGTGAGGATATGAATCGTAGTTTTATGTGCAGAATTAAAGAGTTTGAAGTAAAAGAGGTTTGAAGAGGATGAAATTAAGAAAAACTATTGGTCCAGATGAGATTCCTATAGAGGTATGGAGATACTTAGGAGGGATTGGTGTGAGGTGGCTAACAGATCTTTTTAACAAGATTTGACAAACTAAGAAAATTCCAAATGAATGGAGGAAGAGTACCATAGTAACTCTGTATAAGAATAAGGGCGATATTCAGAATTGTTCTAATTATCGGGGAATAAAACTCATGTGTCACACTATGAAACTTTGGGAAAGAGTAATTGAACATAGATTGCGATAAACTATTAAAATATCAGAGAACCAGTTTGGATTTATTCCGGGATGATCGATGACAGAAGCTATTCATTTACTTCGTCAAGTTATAGAGCGATTTCGAGAGAGAAATAGAGATTTGCATATGGTATTTATTGACTTAGAGAAAACCTATGATAAGGTTCCATGAGAGATACTTTGGTGGACACTGATGAAGAAAAGAGTTCGCATCAAGTATATCGACATAATTAAGGACATGTATGATGAAGTAATGGCCAATGTCAGAACATGTAGTGGTTTAACAAATGATTTTTCTATCACAATTGGATTGCATCAAGGATCTGCATTGAGCCCATTTTTATTTACTGTAGTGATGGATGAGCTTACTAAAGCCATTCATGATGAGATACCTTGGTGTATACTATTTGCTGATGATATTGTCTTAGTTGATGAGACAAGAGCAGAGGTAAATGCCAAGTTAGAGTTATGGAGGCATACATTAGAATCTAGAGATTTTAAATTAAGTAGGTCTAAAACAGAGTATATGGAGTGTAAATTTAGTAAATGACGGACCATACACTATAATGTTGTAAAACTGGATAGTAAGAGATACAAATGAGTAGTCAGTTCAGAATGATGGAGAGATCGATAATGACGTTAACCCTAAGATACAAGTTGGCTGGTTGAAATGGAGGAGGGCAACGGGAGTTTTATGCGACCATAACATTCCGTTAATATTAAAAGGAAAATTTTATAGGACTGCTATTAAGCCAGCTTTATTATATGACACGGAATGTTGGGCTATAAAGAAACGTCATTCAAAGAAAATAATTGTAGCAGAAATGCACATATTCCGTTGGATGTGCGGCAATATTAGGAGAAATAAAGTGAGAAATGAAGATATACGTGCTAAGATAGGTGTAGCTCCCATCGATGAGAAGATGCGAGAAAATTGCTTATTATGGTTTGGTCATGTGCAACGTAGGCCTACAAGTGCACCAGTTTGAATGAGATGAGTTATCAATGTAGGACAAGTTAAAAGAACGAAGGGAAGACCGAAACAAATATGGATGGAGGTGATACGCAAAGATATGGAGTCTAGAGGTTTAAATAAGGAGATATTACTTGATAGAAATGAATGGAGAAGGAATATCAAAATGATCGATCTGGCGTGATTCTTTTTTTGTTTCATATAGCCTACCCCAAATACTTGGGATAAAAGGCTTAATTGTTGTTGTTGTTGTATGGCTAATATATAGGTTTCAGAATACCAAATCCTAATCTAATTATAGCTGAATAGCTAAAAAGTTATAACAAAGCTCCTACAGAAATTTCAAAAGTTTTAGACTCTATATTGTCGCTAAGTGACGGCTATTATAGCTAAATGGCAGTAAAACAGTAAATTTGTGTTATATAATTTCTTCCTCATGAAGCACTGGGATTTTTCTTTGATCTGCATGACTGTATTAGACTTTGTTTCTCTGAAATTTCGTGTTCTTGCAGCTTTACCCTATTTTATTCAATCAAAAGTGTACGATCAATTACAAGACACCTTAATTTACTAAGATAATATATAGGCCTCAGATTACCAAACCCTAATCTGATTACAACTGGATAGCTAAAAACTTATAACGAAGCTTCTGTAAAAATTTCAAGTGTTTTAGGCTCTACATTACTACCAAATAGCTGTTTTTGTCGCCAATTGACGGGAAAACAGTAAAATTACGGCCTCTTATTTCTTCTTTATAAAGCGCTGATATTTTTTTCTTTGATCTACATAACTGTATTTGATTTTGCTTCTCTAAAACTTCATATTCTTATAGTTTTATCCTTTTTATTAAATCAAAAGTGCATGATAAATTAAATGAAATCCTAATTTACTAGGATGCGGCTAATATATAAGGCTCGGAATACCAAACCCTAATATGATTATAACTAGATAGCTAAAAAATTATATTGAAAATCCTGTAAAATTTTTAACACTTTCTAGCTATATCATGCAGCCAAATGGCAGCTATAGCCGCTAATTAGTGGCAAAACAGTAAAATTATGGTCTCTGATTTCGTCTACTTGTAACGCTATCACTTTTTCTTTGATCAGCATGACTATATTTGACTTTACTTCTTTGAAACTTCGTGTTCTAGCAGCTTTATTCTCTTTTATTTAATAAAAAATGTACGATAAATTACATGTAACCCTAATTTATAAGGATGCGACTAATATATAGGGCTCGCAATACCAAACCCTAATCTGATTAGAACTAAATAGCTAAAAAGTTACAACGAAGCTCCTGTGAATATTCCAATAGTTTTAGGCTCGATCTTGCCACCAAATGGCGGCTATTGCCACCAATTAGCGGCAAATCTATAAAATTATATTATTTCTTTTTCATAAAGCATTGGCATTTTTTTCTTTGATATGCATGTCTGTATTAGACATTGCAACTCTAAAGCTATGTGTTTTGGTAGCATTATCCACTTTTATTCAATCAAAAGAGCGATAAATTTCATGAAATAATAATTTATAAAGGTACGACTAATATATAGGTCTCGGAATACCAAACCCTGATCTGATTACAACTAAATAGTTAAAAATTACTACAAAGCTCTTATAGAAGTTTCAATAGTTTTAGGCTCTATACGGCCACCAAGTGACGCTCTTGTGAAAATTTCAGCAGTTTTTGGCTCTACATTGTTGCCAAATAGCGGCTATTGCTTCTAATTGGCTGTAAAACAGTAAAATTATGAGCTCAAATTTTTTTCATGAAGCACTAACATTTTTTTCTTTGATCGGCATGACTGAATTTGACTTTGTTTCTCTAAAACTTCGTGTTCTTGTAGAATTTTAATCATTTATTCAATAAAAAATGTACGATAAATTATGTGAAACCCTAATTTACTAGGATACGGCTAATATATAGGTCTCGAAATACCAAATTCTAATCTGATTACAACTGAATACCTAAAAAGTTACAACAAAGCTACTATACAAATTTTAACAGTTTTAGGCTCTATATTACTACTAAGTGGATGTTATTGATACCAATTGGCAGTAAAATAGTAAAATTGTGGACCGTGATTTCTTTTTCATGAAGCACTGGATTTTTCTTTGATCTGCATTACTGTATTTGATTTTGTTTCTCTGAAACTTCATGTTCTTGCAACTTTAACTCTCTTTTATTCAATCAAAAGTGTACAATCATTTACAAGACACCCTAATTTACAAGAATAATATATAGGCCTCGGATGACTGAACCCTAATCTGATATAGCTAAAAACTTACAACGAAACTCTTTTAAAAATTTTAACAGTTTAAGGCTCCACATTCCACTTAAATAGCTGATATTTCCGCCAATTGGCTGTAAAACAGTAAAATAGGGCCTCTTATTTTTTCTTTATGAAACAATAGAATTCTTCATTGATCTTCATAACTGTATTTGACTTTAATTCTCTGAACCTTCATGTTTTGTAGTTTTATCCACATTTATTAAATCAAAAGTGTACAATAAATTACATGAAACCCGAATTTAGTACGATAAGGCTAATATACATGACTCGGAAAACCAAACCCTAATCTGATTATAACTGAATTATGGCCTTCGGTTTCTTCTTCATGATGCACTGGCTTTTTTTTCTTTGATCTGCTTGATTGTATTTGAGTTTACTTATTTGAAGTTTCGTATTCTTGTATCAATATCCTCTTTTATTCAATAAAAATTGTACGATAAATTACGTGAAACCTTAATCTACAAGCATACAGCTAATATATAGGCCTCGAAATACCAATCCTTAGTCTGATTACAACTAAAAAGCTAAAAAGTACAACAAATAACATATAGAAATTTCAACAGTTTTAGGGTCTATATAGCTGCCAAATGTCGGCTATCGCCGCCAATTGGCGACAAAACAATAAAATTATGGACATTAATTTCTCCTTCATAAAGCGCTGACATTTTTCCTATGATATGCATGATTGTATTTGACTTTACTTCTCTGAATCTTTGTGTTCTTCTAGTTTTATCCTTTTTTATTCAATCAAAAGTGTACGATAAATTATTTAAAACCCTAATTTACATTGATATGGCAAATATATAGGCCTCGGAATACCAAAGCCAAATCCTATTACAAGAAAATAGCTAAAAAGTTATAATGACGCTCCTGTAAAAATTTCAGCAGTTTTCAACTCTGCATTGCTGCCAAATAGCGGCTATTGCTGCCAATCGGCGGCAAAATAGTAAAATTATGGCCTCTGATTTCTTCTTCATGAAACACTGACATTTGTTTTTTTGATCTACATGATTCTATTTAACTTTGTTTCTCTGAAACTTCTTGTTCTTGTAGCATTATTCTCATTTACTCAATCAAAAGTGTACGATAAATTATGTAAAACCCTAATTTATAAGGATACAACTAATATATATATACCTCGGAATATCAAACCCTAATCTGATTACAACCGAATAGCTAAAAAGTTACAACGAAACTCCTATCGAAATTTTAACAGTTTTAAGCTCTATATTGCCGCTAAGTGGCGGCAATTACAGCCAATCGGCAATAAAACAGTAAAATTGTAGAATTTGATTTCTTCTTCATTAAGCGCTGACATTTTTTCTTTGATCTGCATGACTGTATTTAACTTTACTTCTCTGAAACTTCGTGTTCTTGCAGCTTTACCCTCTTTTATTCAATCAAAAGTGTACGATCCATTATAAGACACCATAATTTACTAGGATAATATATAGACCTCAGATTACTAAATCCTAATCTGATTACAACTGGATAGCTAAAAACCTATAGCGAAGCTCCTATAAAAGTTTCAAGAGTTTTAGGCTCTATATTGTCTCCAAATAGCTGCTATTGTCGCCTATTGGCGGCAAAATAGTAAAACTACGACATCTTATTTTTTTTTATGAAGCACTGACATTTTTTCTTTGATCTACATGACGGTATTTGATTTTGCTTCTCTAAAGGTTCTTATTCTTGTAACTTTATCCTTTTTTATTATATCAAAAGTGTACGATAAATTACATGAAATGCTAAGTTACTAGGATGCAGCTAATATATTAGTCTCGGAATACCGAACTCTAATATGATTATAACTATATAACTAAAATGTTACAACGAAATCCCTGTAAAAATTTCAACACTTTCGAGCTATATCTTGTAGCCAAATGGCTGTTATTACCGCCAATTAGCGGCAAAACAGTAAAATTATGGCCTCTGATTTTTTCTACTTGTAGCACTAACACTTTTTCTTTTGATCAGTATGGCTGTATTTGATTTTGCTTCTCGGAAACTTCGTGTTCTTGCAGCTTTATCCTCATTTATTCAATCAATAGTGTACGATAAATTATATGTTACTCTAATTTACGAGGATGCGACTAACATATTGGTCTCGCAAAACCAAATCCTAATCTGTTTAGAACTAAATAATTAAAAAGTTACAACGAAACTCTTGTGAATATTCCAACAGTTTTAGGCTCTCCCTTGCCGCCAAATGGCGGCTATTGCGGCCGATTGGCGGCAAAATTGTAAAATTATATTATTTCTTTTTCATGAAGCGTTAGCATTTTTCTTTGATCTGCATGACTGTATTTGATATTGCATCTCTAAAGCTACGCATTTTGGTAGTTTTATCCACTTTTATTCAATCAAAAGAGCAATAAATTATATAAAATCATAATTTATAAAGATATAGCTAATATATAGATCTCGAAATACCAAACCCTGATCTGATTACGACTAAATAGCTAAAAAGTTACAACAAAGCTCTTATAGAAATTTCAACAGTTTTAGGCTCTATACGGCCACCAAGTGACGCTCCTATAAAAATTTCAGTAGTTTTCATCTCTACATTGTTGCTAAATAGAGATTATTGTTGCCAATTGGCAGCAAAACAGTAAAACTATGTCTTCTGATTTCTTCTTCATGAAATACTGATATTTTTTCTTTGATCGCATGACTGAATTAGACTTTGTTTCTCTGAAACTCTGTGTTCTTGTACCATTATCCTTATTTATTCACTTAAAAATGTACGATAAATTATGTGAAACCCAAATTTATGAGGATACGGCTAATATATGTCTCAGAATACCAAATCGTAATCTAATTACAACTGAATGGCTAAAAAGTTAGAACGAAGCTCCTAAAGAAATTTCAACAGTTTTAGATTCTATATTGCCGCTAAGTGGATGCTATTGCAGTCAATTGGCAGAAAAATAGTTAAATTGTAGACTCTAATTTCTTTTTCATGAAGCACTAGTATTTTTTTGATCTGCATGACTGTATTTGATTTTGCTTCTATGAAACTTCGTGTTCTTGAAGCTTAACCCTCTTTTATTTAGTCAAAAGTGTACGATCATTTAGAAGACACCCTAATTTACAAGAATAATATATAGGCCTAGGATTACTGAGCCCTAATCTAATTACAACTGGATACCTAAAAACTTATAACAAAGCTCCTGTAAAAATCTTAATAGTTTTAGGCTCCACATTCTATCTAAATGTCTGCTATTGCCGCCAATTGGCTGCAAAATAGTAAAAATTATGCCCTCTTAATTCTTCTTTATGGAACACTAGAGTTACTTCATTGATCTGCATGACTGTGTTTAACTTTGATCCTCTGAAGCTTTGTGTTTTAATAGCTTTATCCTCTTTTATTAGATCAAAAATATCCAATAAATTAAATGAAACCCTAATTTACTAAGATAGCGCTAATATACATGATTCAGAATACCAAACCCTAATTAAATTATAACTAATTATGGCCTCTGGTTTGCACTAGTTTTTTTTTCTTTGATTCGCATGATTGTATTTGACTTTACTTATCTGAAGTTTCATATTCTTGTAGCAATATCCTTTTTTATTCAATCAAAAGTGTACGATAAATTACGTAAAATCCTAATCTATAAGGATATGGCTAATATATAGGCCTTAGAATACCAAACCCTAGTCTTATTACAACTAAATAGTTAAAAAGTTACAACAAATCTCATATAGAAATTTCAACAGTTTTAGGCTCTTTACGGCCGCCAAGTGATAGCTATCGCCGCCAATTGGCAGCAAAATAATAAAATTATGGACACTAATTTCTTATTCATAAAGCACTGTCACTTTTCCTTTGATTGCATAACTGTATTTGACTTCGCTTCTCTGAATCTTCGTGTCTTGTAGCTTTATTCTCTTTATTCAATCAAAAGTGTACGATAAATTATATGAAACCATAATTTACGTTGATATAGCAAATATATAGGCCTCAGAATACCAAAACCAAATCTGATTACAACTAAATAACTAAAAATTTACAATGACGCTTCTGTAAAAATTTTAACAGTTTTCAGATCTACATTGCTGCCAAATAGCGACTATTGCTGCCAATTGGCAGCAAAACAGTAAAATTATGGCCGCTGATTTTTTTCTTTATGAAACACTGATATTTGTTTCTTTGATCTACATGACTGTATTCGACTATGTTTCTCTAAAACTTCATGTTCTTTTAGCGTTATCCTCATTTATTCAATTAAAAATGTATGATAAATTATGTGAAACTCTAATTTATGAGAATACGGCTAATATATAGGCCTCAGAATACCAAACCCTAATCTAATTACAACCAAATAGCTAAAAAGTTACAACGAAACTCCTATAAAAATTTCAACAGTTTTAGGCTCTATATTGCCACTAAGTGTCCGCTATTGCAGCTAATTAGTAGTAAAACAGTAAAATTGTGAAATCTGATTTCTTTTTCTGAAGCACTGACATTTTTCTTTGATCTGCATGACTGTATTTGCCTTTGTTTCTCTGAAATCTCATGTTCTTACAGCTTTACCATTTTTTATTCAATCAAAAGTGTATGATCAATTTCAAGAAACCGTTATTTACTAGGATAATATATATGCCTCTGATTAACAAATCTTAATCTGATTACAACTGGATAGCTAAAACCTTATAACGAAGCTCCTGTAAAAATTTCAAGAGTTTTAGGCTCTACATTGCCGCCAAACAACTGCTATTGTCGCCAATTGGCGGCAAAACAATAAAATTACAGCCTCATATTTCTTCTTTATGAAACACTAGCAATTTTTCTTTGATTTACATGACTGTATTTAATTTTTCTTCTCTAAAACTTCGTGTTCTTGTAGCTTTATCATTTTTTTATTCAATAAAAAATGTACGATAAATTACATGAAATCCTAATTTACTATGATGTGGCTAATATATAGGCCTAGAAGTACCAAGCTCAAATATGATTATAACTAGATAGCTAAAAAGTTACAGTGAAGCTATTGTAAAAATTTCAACACTTTCGATCTATATCTTGCAGCCAAATGGCGGCTATTGCTGCAAATTAGAGGCAAAATAGTAAAATTATGGCCTCTGATTTCTTCTACTTGTAGCACTAGCACTTTTCTTTGATCAGCATGATTGTATTTGACTTACTTCTCTGAAATTTTGTGTTCTAGAAGCTTTATCCTCTTTTATTTAATCAAAAGTATACGATAAATATACCAAACCCTAATCTGATTAGAACTAAATAGCTAAAAAGTTACAACGAAGCTCTTTTGAGTATTCCAACAGTTTTAGGCTCGACCTTACCACCAAATGGTGGCTATTGCCGCTAATTGGGAGCAAAACTGTAAAATTATATTATTTCTTCTTCATGAAGAATTGACTTTTTTTCTTTCATCTGCATTACTGTATTTGACATTTCATCTCTAAAGCTACGTGTTTTGGTTTCTTTATCCACTTTTATTCAATCAAAAGAGAGATAAATTACATGAAATCCTAATTTATAAGGATACGGCTAATATATAAGTCTCGGAATATCAAAACCCGATCTAATTACAACTAAATAGCTAAAAAGTGACAACAAAGCTCTTATAGAAATTTCAATAGTTTTAGGCACTATACGGTAGCAAGGTGACGCTCCTGTAAAAATTTAAGTAGTTTTTGATTCTACATTGGTTCTAAATGGCGGCTATTGCTGCTAATTGGTGGCAAAACAATAAAATTTTGGCCTCTGAATTCTTCTTCATAAAGCACTGATATTTTTTTCTTTGATCTGCATACATGTATTTGACTTTGTTTCTCTGAAACTTCATGTTCTTGTATCATTATCCTCATTTATTCAATAAAAAATGTACAATAAATTATGTGAAACCCTAATTGATAAAGATATAGCTAATATATAGGCTTCAGAGTACCAAACCGTAATCTGATTACAACTGAATAGGTAAAGAGTTACAACGAAACTCCTATAGAAATTTCAACAATTTTAGGCTCTATATTGCCGCTAAATGGATGTTATTCAGCCAATTGGCAGTAAAACAGTAAAATTGTGGACTTTAATTTCTTCTTCATGAAGCACTTGTATTATTCTTTGATCTGCATGACTGTATTTGACTTCCCTTCACTGAAACTTCGTGTTCTTACAACTTTACCCTTTTTTATGTAATCAAAAGTGTACGATCATTTACAAGACACCATAATTTACAAGAATAATATATAGGCTTCGGATTACCGAACCCTAATATCATTACAACTGGATAGCTAAAAACCTTCAACAAATCTCCTGTAAAAATTTCAACAGTTTTAGGCTCCACATTCCAGCTAAATGGCTGCTACAGCCACCAATTGGCTGCAAAATAGTAAAATTATGGCCTCTTATTTCTTCTTTATGAAACACTAGCATTTTTTCATTGATCTGCATGATTGTATTTAACTTTGATTCTCTGAAGCTTCGTGTTTTTATAACTTTATCCTCTTTTATTAAATCAAAAGTATATGATTAATTATATGAAAGCCTAATTTACTAGGATAACGCTAATATACAAGACTGGAATAACAGACTCTAATCTGATTATAACTGAATTATGGCCTCTGGTTTCTTCTTCAGGATGCACTGGCATTTTTTTCTTTGATCTACATGATTGTATTTGACTTTGCTTATTTGACATTTCATATTCCTGTAGCATTATCCTCTTTTATTCAATCAAAAGTATATGATAAATTACGTGAAACCCTAATTTATAAGAATACAACTATTATATAGGCCTTAGAATATCAAACACTAGTTTGGTTGCAACTAAATAGGTAAAAAGTTACAACAAATCTCTTATAGAAATTTCAACAGTTTTATGCTCTATACGGCCGCCAAGTGACGGCTATCGCCGCCAATTGGTGGCGAAACAATTAAATTATGGACACTAATTTCTTCTTCATAAAGCACTATCATTTTTCTTTTGATCTGCATGACTGTATTTGACCTTGCTTCTCTGAACCTTTATGTTCTTGTAGTTTTATCCTCTTTATTAATCAAAAGTGTATGATAAATTGAATGAAACACTAATTTACAATTATATGGCAAATATATAGGCCTCGGATTACCAAAGCTAAATCTGATTACAACTAAATAGCTAAAAAAGTTACAATGATGCTCTTGTAAAAATTTCTACAGTTTTAGGCTCTATATTGCTGCCAAATAGCGGCTATTACCGTTAATTTGCGGCAAAACGGTAAAATTATAGCCTCTGATTTCTTCTTCATGAAACACTGACATTTGTTTATTTGATCTGCATGACTGTATTTAACTATGTTTCTCTGAAACTTCGTGTTCTTGTAGCAGTATCCTCATTTATTCAATCAAAAGTACACGATAAATTATGTGAAACCCTAAATTAAAATGATATGGCTAATATATACGAGTTGGAATGCCAAACCTTAATCTAATTACAACTGAATAGCTAAAAAGTTTCAACGAAACTCCTATAGAAATTTTAACAGTTTTAGGCTCTATACTGCCGCTAAGTGGCGGCTATTGCAGCCAATTGGCAGTAAAACAGTTAAAATTGTGGAATCTGATTTCTTCTTTATGAAGCACTGGTATTTTTTCTTTGATTTGCATTACTGTATTTGACTTTATTTCTCTGAAATTTCATGTTCTTGCCGCTTTACCCTATTTTATTCAATCAAAAGTGTACGATCAATTACAAGACACCCTAATTTACTCGGATAATATATAGGTATCAGATTACCAAACACTAATCTGATTAAAACTAGATAGCTAAAAACTAATAACGAAGCTCCTGTAAAAATTTCAAGAGTTTTAGGCACTATATTGATGCCAAATAGTAAAATTATAGCCTCTTATTTCTTCTTTATGAAGCACTGACATTTTTTCTTTGATTTAAATAACTGTATTTGATTTTGCTTCTCTAAAACTTCATGTTCTTGTAGCTTTATCCTTTTTTATTGAATCAAAAGTGTACGATAAATTACATGAAATCCTAATTTACTAGGATGCGACTAATATATAGGTCTCGAAATACAAAACTCTAATATGAATATAACTAAACAGCTAAAAAGTTATAACGAAGCCCCTGTAAAAATTTCAACACTTTTGAGATATATCTTAAAGCCAAATGGCGGCTATTGCCGCAAATTAGCGACAAAACAGTAAAATTATGGCCTCTGATTTCTTCTACTTGTAGCACTGACAGTTTTTCTTTGATCAGCATGATTGTATTTGCTTCTCTAAAATTTCGTGCTCTTGTAGCTTTATATGCTTTTATTCAATCAAAAGTGTACGCCAAATTACATGAAACCCTAATTTACAAGTTGCGACTAATATATAGGCCTCGCAAAACTACACGCTAATATGATTAGAACTAAATAGCTAAAAAGTTCAAACGAAACTCTTGTGAATATTCGCACAGTTTTAGGCTCTATCTTACTGCCAAATAGCGGCTATTGCCGTCAATTGGCGGCAAAACTGTAAAATTATATTATTTCTTCTTCATGAAGGATTGGCATTTTTTCTTTGATCTGCATGACTGTATTTGAGATTGCATCTCTAAAGCTACGTGTTTTGGTAGCTTTATCCACTTTTATTCAATCAAAAGAGCGATAAATTATATTAAATCCTAATTTCTAAGGATACGTCTAATATATAGGTCTCGGAATACCAAACCCTGATCTGATTACAACAAAATAACTAAAAAGTTACGACAAAACTCCTATATAAATTTTAATAGTTTTAGGCTCTATACGGCTGCCAAGTGATGCTTCTGTAAAAATTTCAGTAGTTTCGGCTCTATATTGCTACCAAATAGAGGCTATTGCAGCAAATTGGTGGCAAAACAGTAAAATTATCGCCTTTGATTTCTTCTTCATGAAGTACAGACATCTTTTTCTTTGATCTGCATGACTGTATTTGACTTTGCTTCTTTGAAGCTTCGTATTCTCTTAGTATTTTCCTCATCTATTCAATCAAATGTGTACGATAAATTATGTAAAACCCTAATTTACAAGAAAATACCAAACCCTAATCGAATTACAACTGAATAGTTAAAAAGTTACAACGAACCTCTTATAGAAATTTCAATAATTTTAGGCTTTATATTGTCACTTAGTGACGACTATCGCAGCCAATTGGCAGTAAAATAGTAAAATTGTGGACTTTGATTTTTTCTTCATGAAGCACTGACATTTTTTCTTTGATCTGCATGACCGCATTTGAATTTGCTTCTCTGAAACTTTATTTCTTGCAGCTTTACCCTCTTTTATTGAATCAAAAGTGTACAATCATTTGCAAGACATCCTAATTTACAAGGCTAATAAATATGCCTCGGATTACCAAAGCCTAATCTGATTATAACTTAATAGCTAAAAATGTACAACAAACCTCCTGTAAAAATTTTAACAGTTTTAGGCTCCACATTCCATCCAAATGGCTGCTATTTCACGAATTGTTAGCAAATCAGTAAAATTATGGCCTCTTATTTCTTCTTTATGAAACACTAGCATTTTTTCATTGATCTACATGACTGTATTTGACTTTGATTATCTGAAGCTTCATATTTTAGTAGCTTTATCCTCTTTTATTAAATCAAAAGTGTACAATAAATTACATGAAACCCTAATTTACTAGAATACGGCTAATATACAGAACTCGGAATACCAAACCCTAATATGATTATAACTGAATTATGGTCTCTAGTTTCTTCATGATGCACTAGCATTTTTTCCTTCGATCTACATAATTATATTTGACTTTGCTTATCAGTAATATACTCTTTCCCATAACTTCTCATACCAGACCAACCCATTGAAATGCAAATAGGGATCAGAAATGTGGTCAATATCATGAAGAATAATGAACGACCGTCTATACCCATATACAAATGGATGTTTTCATAAGGAAGCCATCGAAGGCTTTCCACAAGTTGAGATTTGGCCGTAGAAGGATCAAATTGTATCCGAGGAACAAGGGGATACAAAAAAGTAATAAGAGAAGTGCATAGACCAATCAATCATATTGGTCGTATTCTTGAATTTGGAATGAAAAGAGGAGTAAAGCTTTCTAGCACGGGACACAGATTAGGACCACTTAGATCGGAATAGCATTCATAAAAATGTTCATAGAGTAGAATCGAACATGGAAAATCTCTGTTGACAACAGCCAAAAGATGGGGCGCCAACATTCCCTTCCAAACAATAGGGGTCTTTCTGTGCAAGACAGCTGAACACCGTGATTGATGAGTGGGTAGGTGTTTCCGGTGCATCTCTCGCCCAGTGGGAAGTCATGAGGTGAGCCCCCCCTGAATGAAGAAGTAGTGAGGCCCCCCTTCTTGCCCACGTATGCGCCGTCTATTTAGATTCTCAATATTGGACTTTATTCGGAGAGTCTTTCTAAAGAATCCATCTGGCAAAATGCAATTAGTCGATTTCAATCCGACGGTGCAACATTGCCTTTTTTCAGGTAGCTTTGTTACGTTACGCCTATTCATCCCGGTGGGGCATTAGTCATAGCTGAAATTCATCAAAGGGAAAACATCAAATTGTAATGATCATCGTGCCATCGACGAATAGACGTGACATATGAGATTTTCGAAAAAAAACCAATGTGGAGGTTTTCGACCCCTTGTCAAAATAAATATGAACGAGGGCTTCCCTTTACTGAAGCTGGAGTGAACATCTAGTGGTCCTTCCTGTGATACCATGAGAAGCCTGTTATGTTGAAATAGACGGTGCCAAATTCGAACTGGCCTTCGGCTTTCCTGTTAGTGACGATTTCTGGGCGAAGGGAGAAGGCACTTGGTCGTCTATAGATAGATCAAATAACTCTTTCTCTTCTAGGTACATGCCTCAGATCAAAATCTCCTTCGTCGTTTGTGCGGGATGAGATTGACCAGATGAGATAGCTGATACCGAACTACTGCTTGCGTATTGGGGACTTTGGAACCGTTTGACGTGTCCTTCGGACCATCTGAAAGTTTTTGAGATAGGTTTGGGAAGAGAGAGTGTGTCTAGGGCGTACATCTAGCTTTAGTCCTGTCTCCGTCGGTAGACAAGTCGACGTTGGTAAGCCCGATAGTTCGTAAGGTAGTTCAATGACATGTGGCTCATGCTCGTTGCTTACTTAAAACAGTAGCCCCATCCCGAACAGTGCGAAAGCTGAGAAGCTGTAGCACTTGACACAACAGTTCTTGTCACGTGACGGAAGCTAAGAACTGAAGTGACTACAACATAAACATCACCATCAATAACAACAACTACTACTGAACAGAACAAAGAGAAGTTCAGAACAAAGAGAAGTGACGGTAGCTAAATCGACAAAAGAAATACGACAAATGAAATCTAAAGAAGAACCACCCCGGACCAAGCGATAGAGAGAGGCGGGCACCCCATCAAAGCACACGACAACTGGCATCATTGAACCGGAACAAGCAAAAAGAATTCTAGACCTAAGACAGAAAGAAAGCATGACAGAGGGGAAAGGAAAGGACTGATGCGACACCGCAAAGGCGATATTGTGATGAGACTGGAGGTGTTCGGCGGGGGGGGGGGGGTATCGTCTCACTAGGGAATTCTGTTCCCAATCCCTCCCGACGGTCAAACTAAGATTTCGTTTTCTCCATCGGTCCACGAGCTAGACTATTGGCAGCCGGCTACCGAGTGATCCTTCCAGAGTTGTTTTCCTCTATATGTTTTTCAGTCGTAGGAGCAGTTGGTCTTTCGACTACTGTTCGACTCACACACCTCCTGATGCAATGGAAAGTTTTTTGGCGTTAGGGACGTCATCCCCTGTCGGCTCGCCTCTTTCCTGCTACACTGTCGAAATTCAATCGACATGCGTGGCTCATGCAGCGTGCGTTGGAAGTCAACGAGCCAATCTCTTTCGTTCGACGAACATGCAAGAGAAGGTGACGGCTGCGGTGGGTACTGCCGGAAGAGAAAGTTTGACTCTTCTCTTCATCATGAGAAGTTATGACGAGTCTCGACAAAAGCAGACAGGTGAGGAGACTTGACGGAGAATGGCTTCTGAGTTGACTTCGGTAGAATCTGGTCGATACCACAGAAGTTTTGCCTTTGGACGTAGTCGAAGCATCATCAGATCTCAGTCAGTGTGATGAGCGCGCTTCCTAGGTTGTGTGATGGGGCGTATGGCCTTCGTCGGCAGCAAATTTGTTCCTCTGGTTGGGAAGTCCGCTACGCACACTTGATCTCAGAAAGATCGTAATCCGAGTTCCCACTCATTGTGACCCACACACGGCTTCCGAGCGAAGTTGATTGCACGAAGATAGAGAAAGTGGAGGAGGAGAGAATGGAAAATTCTGATGGTGGGAATAACCAGTAGTCGGTATTAAAATGAAAAACGTCTTCAGTTCCTCGATTCATTCCGTGGCACGAAATCCTTTTCTTGATTATTGAATATACATTCATGTCTTTCTTGTTCCACTAGCAACGGCAAGGACAAAATTATCACATGTTCGTTTCTTCCTTACAACCTTCTTTCTTTATGTTAAAGACAAGAAGCTTCGCAAAAATTCTCATTGGATCTTGGTTGTTCTTAACAGCGATGGCTATTCATTTAAGTCATTGGGTAGCACCACCAGATCTTCAACAAGGTGGACATTCTCGTATTTCGTATGTACATATGTTCCTACGGCTTGGATGAGTATATTGGTTTATATCACAATGGCTATAAACAATTTCTTGTTCCCATTAACAAAACATCCCCTTTTTCTTCGCTCTTCTGGAACCGGTACAGAAGTTAGTGTTTTTTTGACTTTGTTTACCTTAGTGACTGGGGGGTTTCGGGGAAAGCCTATTTGGGGTACCTTTCGGGTGTGGGATGCTCGTTTAACTTCTGTATTCATCTTGTTCCTTATTTACCTGGGTGCACTGCATTTTCAAAAGCTTCCTGTCGAACCGGCTCCTATTTCAATCCATGCTGGACCGATCGATATACCAATAATAAAGTCTCCAGCCAACTGGTAGAATACATCGCATCAACTTGGGAGCATTAGTCGATCTGGTACATCCATACATATTTCTATGCTCATTCCAATCTTGTCCAACTTTGCTAACTCCCCCTTCTCCACCCGTATATTGTTTGTTCTGGAAACGCGTCTTCTTATTCCATCTTTTCCCGAATCCCCCTTAGCGGAGGAAATAGAAGCTCAAGAAGGAATACCAAAAAAACCTAGTTCACTCGCGACGCATCCATGGCTGAATGGAGAAAGCGATCCGCTTGACGAAAGGGGAATATGCAGGTCTGAATCCTGTTGGATGCTGAGTCGTAGCCGGAAGCTCAATTGCTGCGGAAGTCTTATGTCGACTCTTTTATTCCTTTTAATCATGAACTCTCGATCAGGTGAGTTTCCGTTCGTACGTCAAGTAACAAACCTATGCTCTCGTAGCGGACCAGTCTTATCTTACATCGGACATGTTGAGTTGGACGCTTTCCCAGTAGATGCACCCCACTAGAGGGAAAAGGTACTTCTCAGTCGCTACTACATAGGCAGTCATCTCACTTGTGCGAGCTAGGTTAAAAACACTATGTCTGAGACGTCCTTCGAGAAATCGAGAAAAGAACCGACGTCTCAGAATTCATCTCTCTCAATTCGATGGTCTTCAAAACGTCAATCGAAAGGCAACTTCCTTCCCACATACCTCTTTCCGGGTCGTGTACTGACGCATTCAGTCCTTCTCGCCTGGTATACGGTATATCTTTCGACATAAGATTCCAACTGAGAATTCGTGATTGAAGTGTTGAGTGCCCTATGGAGGACTGTCGGGAGGTGAAGGAGCATGCTATCAGAGTTCCAGAAACTTTTCCATCCAATGACGTGGTAGAGTTTGAAAATCCTCTTGTCGACTTGCGACGTTGTCAATCAAACAAAGTCGTAGTTTATTACTCTGCATTTTGACTTGTCCACAGAGTACACTAGATCGAAGGAGTCAGAGTCAATGAGTCCTCGAGTGACTTTGGGGCTTCAAGCGAAAGCGGGGGATTCCTGTCTCCATTTTATTCCTTCGAGCACGAATCTTCCGGGGATGTGAAAATGCAGTCGTGATAAGGAGAGAGCTTCCGCCGAGTTCACTAGGGAGCTCTCTAGTCAGACTAAAAAAAGGAATGAAAGGAAGAAAAGCAACAAATCCAATCAGCTGCGTCATCCAACGAATCCTTCCAGAATGCGCCTAGCGAAAATGAGTTTTCATCCACATCCGAGAAACCCAACAGTCCATTCTTGGAGGAAGGGATGAATGAAAGAAGGAAATACAGAGAGAGAAGAGAGTTCTCATAGTCGACATGCAATCTGGACGGTCGATCAAACTGGAAATCATTCCTTTTTTGAGATTCGGTCGCCCATGGAAGCTATAAATCGACAAAATCCATTCCGAGAGCTATCCGACGGATAGGAGGGTCACTGGGTTCATACATGTTAGTTCCTTCCGTCTTCATGACGTCTATTTGGTCCGATGGACCGTTAGGGGACTCCGTACAAGGTAGATCGAGCGCGAGTGATTCAGAGTCACCCCTACCGGAGACATCTGCACGTCTCTAGAATTTGGAGGTCAATCCCATGACGACGTCCATTGGATCGATCGTGAGATCTCCAGGTGTTGCTACGCTATGGTCTGGAGGGTCAGGATCATGTTGGGGGTCACTCCTCTTGTAGGATTAAAATGTTAGGGAATATTTGAGTTCTACTATCTCGTTGCGCTTACCGGAGTCTGAAATGAAGTTGTGTGATGCCCCGTGTCGACTGACGGTCACAGTGTCGAAGATGTTTACTATGACACCGACGTGCGCCTCTCTTGCTCGACTCACTCATTGTCCCCATCAATCACATTTAGCAGCTGCCTGCCTCTTTCGACTGCACTGCATTGACGGGGGCGTGCGAAATGCGCCTTCGAACAGATGAAAGACCTCATCTTCTGCCGTTCAGCCTTCCGTTCGTGGTTTCGGGTCAGTCGTCTTGCCCTCTGGCCTGACAACCTCTTCTTCGACTCCTTTCCATCTGGCTTGCCTACATCCCCTCCCTCCATTCCTTGCTTTGCTTTGAAATCACCGTAAGATAATTCGACAGTAAGCATCACGAAATAGTATACTGAGAAAGAGAAAAACTATTGTCACACTATTCATCCACTACGAGAAGATAAGAGCCTGCGAAGAAAGCCCCGGAACAGCTGAAAAATGTATGCTAAATCCTGCACACCCGGAGTTTTCTCGCTTGCTCCAGCTCTGATTTCGAATCTGTCAAGTGCGATTATGTTGATTGATTCCCCATCGGTCCTTTAGGCTTCGACGGCGCTCAGGTGCACGTCCGACGTCTTATAGTTTCTCCTCCCATTTCACTTTAGAACCATTGAAAAGCCCTTATCCAAAGAAAAGTAATGGAGATATAAAACCCCCACGTCGGATAGGGTCCCGTCATGACGCTCGAAAGAGCATCACCATATGTCATGAAATTTCAAGACGTTGGTCCTTACGGTCCGATGGTTGACAAGCTACTAATCGGAGGCGACTGGACTTGTCGCTCATTGGCTCCCTTTTTCTTCCAATGAGATGGGCAAAGAAGGCATTTGAAAATGGTTAGGCATCTGCGTCTGTCCCATGATTCAGATTGGGGATATGAAAAATCCCATAGTAAATGCGTATGCATCAGAGTGCGGCTGGCTTGGCTTAGCTTGACGTGAAAGACGTCGGATTTGATTACCTGATGTGCATCAGATCAAAATCTTATTAAACATATTACCGACGCTTTCTCTGCCTAGTATAGGGGAGGAATAATGCCCGTAATCGATTCGCAGCGAGAAAGCAAAAGCTCTGGGTGCCTCACCTTCTGGTCTAGCTTGTTCCATAGCAGTAGCGCGTCAGGCTTTTTATTCGTTACCATCTGCTTGTTTACTTGTTCGGAAGCACTATGGCTATGGATTTCTCTTGTTTATATCCCATCATTCATTGCTTTTTCCAGGGATTGTACGTCGTATGACGGTGACGGGGTAGGGTCTTTCGAAACTAGGCTTTCGGGGGAGCCCTGATCTGCTTTGATTGTTAAGATGGCATCTTTCTCCTGTAACCCAAGAGAGCACAGCCATTGTTCATCACTTCCGAAGCCGCCGACGCCCATTAGCATTCCCGACGTTCTTCTCCCATTCTTCTATTCAGTAATCGGTTGGTTGCAAAAAGCCATCGACCAGAGAGCATCCCTTGACATTGAGTAAGCAGGACGATTCCTCCGTTAGTAGGGAAAAACGAGATTTTAGAGAGCAGAATTCCCTCCTCAATGGGAATAGTGGATTCACCTCGTCATGCGCTGCGGTAGGGCATCATCAGAGCTTCGCTTTTCGTGCATGCATTTTGACAGTGGACTAGATGCCAGTACTATCATTTCTTTCACTCTCGTCCGTCTATTTCATCATCAGATGATAGTGAATCTGCTGACTGTCTTCTGGCGAGGGTCTCACTCCTCTATTTCAGTCCCACTCGCCTCCGAGAATTGCTCCCCCGCCGTTTACCGTCACTCTCTCTCCGCTCATCTCTCCCAGATCCCCAATCCAGCACCGTCGGGTCAAACAAAAAGTAGGGCTCGTCCTCATCTCTAGAAAAGGGGAGGGAGGCACCAGGACGTCATTTCGACGCATTCATTCATTTCCTCTTTCTTTGAAATAGGATCTGGGGGCCTTGAGGAATTCGACTTCCACCAGTTTGTTCGCTCAAACCTCATTATCCTTTGAATGCATCGTCGACACTCTATGCCAGCGGACCATTACGTGTACTGTATCTCTCTCTCTCTCTCTCTCTCTCTCTCTCTCTCTCGATATCCTTCTTTCATCCTCTCCCTCTTCCCAACAAAATTGATTGGTACACCATCCATCCTGTGCTTGGTTCATAGGAACTGCGACGTTTAACAATCAAAGGGTGGGATATCTCATTTGTTCTCAACAAGCCGCTTCGCGCTCAACAGTGAAAGCCAGATGTCGAATCCTAGATGCTTGAGAACTATAGCTTAAAAAGAAGCATAGCGAGGTGACTATTTCACAGGGACCATGTCGCTTCTAACCTTCTGCACCTTCGGAAATATCGACAGATGTTGAATTGTCTGGAAGCTTTTTCTTCGTTCATTCCTACGAAACGGTAGCCGTCACTGAGATTCATTTTCCGTGTACGTGCCTTTTTCCTACTGACGGAACCTCCATTAGCATGTCGTCGATTATCCCGATGCTTTCTTTTAGTCATGCGAATGATACCCTCGCGAAGCAGATTCGGTTCCATCCGAGACCTCTGGTAGAATGGATTTCAATACAAATGGTTGTCCTTTTGAAGAATCGGTTGTGATGATTTATTTTGTTTAGATTTTGTGAGGCGAGCGGTGCTATTGTCCCCTTCCTTCTTCTAGCGCTCATTCACATCGTATGCGGGTCATCAGGATTGAGAACATCATATATTCTATTATGTCGATCTGTGAACACAACCCGTTGGCTTCACCCAATATTGACCAGGGAATGGACCAATTCCTTCATTCAATGCATATTGATTGAGAATCTATGTTGGAGATTGGGTTTCGAACCTTCTCTCAGGTCCAGAGGGGAACTCATCATTCCGGTCCCTCAGCGCCAGTAGGTAACAGGAAACTGGGGATTCGCGCCATGTATGTGGCGCACAACTGGTTAGATCGATGCGAATCAACAAATCACAGGGAAGTTTGATCATCAGGAATCGACGAGCAAATCATGATACGAGAGGGGAGGTTTGACGTGCCATTTAGTAGCACGTTATGGGATCTGGTCAACAGACGATGGGGATATGAAGTCAGTCGGGCAAAGCCTTTCGAAAATGATCTGACAGGAGGCGAGAGGAGAAGTGTTGTTTGCAAGCGAACCAAATAATCTCATGCCACGAGGCGGAGAGCCTTTCGATGAAGCCTGTACCCACCAATAAAAAGGAATAATAGACTGTCAACAGAGTTTCCCGATGACGGGGTCTTAAACAACATGACGAAAAAGTTTCACCGACTGCTTTACCCATGACGAATGTCAAAGACGGTTCTCTCTAGTCTTCCTCAAAAAGACAGCTGTTAGAGCGCAAGTCAAACTCATGATAGGTGAGCAATCACACACATGGTTGGGAGGTTTGCTGTGCTCTGTGATCTTATTCTTCTCCGACGAACCCGATGCGTCTACCTGCTTCTTTAGCATCCATAGGACTTCTTTCATGCTATTGCGTGAAATATTTGTTTGGTCTCCCACTCTATCTATGTAGGAGTTTAAAGAAATGGCGACTCTTTTGTTTCCTACTGAACCTCCTTCCCAATACAGGCTTCGCAACCATCCCTGCTTGCATTTTTTTTTCAGTTTAGTGTGGTCCTGTCCAGTCCACTTCACTTCATTAAGTTATGGGGTTGGATGAAATATCCTTGCGCTATGGTGATCAGTGCCAAAGTGAGCATCAGCCGCCTTTTCCGATGTGGCTGATTCTTCCGTCACGTTAGGATGGTTGACAAACTGAATTGCACTCGGTCTGATCCGAAATCGAGGAAGGGTTCGCTTGTGCTTCAGAATCGACGTATGGCAGGTGGAAAAAGGCATCAAACGAAGCCAGACAACGTTTATTATCACGATTTTCGACAGGCCGTAGGCAAAAAAAAAGAGAATGAAACCTGATACTAAGACAGACCGTCAACTACGATTTTTCCCATCATCATCATCAGTCAGATCGATTCCTTTGATGGATGGACCACGACGCAACGTTTTGGCTTGCCCCATTACGTTAAGTAAGGATCATCACCTTTAGGTAGAGGAAGTCCCCTCCTATGTCGAAGCAAAGAATGATTGATCTAAGACTGAGAAGATAGAATCATATGTTTTAAGCATCGGTTGCGCATCGAATGAGACTTATCCAGGGAGAAAAGACTCTGGTTGTCTTTTGTCTTTGAAGGAGTCGAACGCAACCTAGAAAGATGCTACGAAGCGGTCAAGGGTTGAGGGTGAGTGGACATTCTAGCGGCTACTCTGACGCTCCATTATGAGGCTAAATTGAGTCGCTATCCAATCAACAGAGTACATTGTCATCTTCTTTTGCTCTTCCAGTTTGTCGACGGATCTTCGCTCACACCGGACCAGGTACCTACCTCCTCTTTCGTAGGCCTTTCGGGCTATGGAGTGTATGTATCGATGCCTTTCTTTACGACGAAGAGCCTCGAAGAGCGGAAAGAAAACCACTGATCAACAATTGTCATTACATATGTCGATTCGATTCAATAAGGACTTCACCTAATCGGAATAAGATAATGAAATTGACGATTATAGGCAGAAAGGTAGCCCTTCAGGTGATTCGGTTTGATTGAATATGTCGATTCATCACCCGTATGAAGGATGCTGACGTATAAAATGTCGTCTGTAGGCGGAATAGAGTACGCCTTCCGGCAATACGGCAAGTAGTAAATAATGTTTTCGAATTATTGTCCCGAAGGGTATGTCGGAAGGAAGGCAAGCAAGCTGGTAGAGAGACCTTCGGTTTCAGAGCTGGCACGGAGAAAACATTCGACGCAGCAAGGCCAACCAGTGACGAGGAAGGCCAGTGAATAAATAAATCAAGTAGAAGTGCAATTCCTAAATAGACATACTGTTCGTCGAAGTCTCAAAGTTGAGCTGAGCAGTAGCATCGGATCCCACTTGGCAAGAGATGAGCTCGAGCTTAGTCATTATCTGAGTCGAGCGAGAGCATCTTTCTTCTTCTCGAGTGAAGTAGCATCACTATTGCTCTGTGCGCTAGGGCCTATGAAGACTTTGCATTACTGCGCTCCCGCCTCTATGTCTTTGCTTCGTGCGGAGGACCTTTTGTTTGTGTTGTGTGCTCTGCACGTTCGGAACCGCGATGCAAGCACAGCAAAGCAGCATGAGTCTTTCACTCCCGTGCCATCAGTTGTAGGGGGAGGGATTGATAGATTCACTAATAAGACATCCCATCTCGAATGAGATGTCGGAGGGAGAATGAATGGGACTGAGGTCTCGAAGTGCCTCCCATATTGATGCATGATAAACTAGACTTGCTATTCTTTTCCTCCCCTCTCGGAGAGAGGATCCAGTGAGACATGAGAGGATGGAGAGAACGGTTGACAATTGTCACAGGTTTGTTTGCCTATGGTACTGAATGTCTTATCGTAGTCAATACCATGAAGTTGGGTGATTTGGCCACAGAGATAGCCTTGATAGTCGCAGCAAGTAACGTTAGTTTGAAAAGTCATTTGCTACCGACGGACATTCGATTCGGATAGGCAATAGTGTCCAGGTCGAGTTTCCATCTCTCGTCGGTCTGCCCTGTGTGGGATGAGGCAGGGATCCCGTTGACGGCAGTGCCAGTGAAGTAGATCTCGAACAACCAATGCAACCAATCCCGAAAGAAAGGCAATCAGAAGTGGAGTACCTTCCTCTCTTCGGAAGAGAAATTACGAATATTTTTAATATATGGAGAGCACTGGTTGATGGTGAAGAAGATGCTTAGGCTTGCGTCGCATGCACAAAAACGACGATCGTCTCACGATCTGACAGTTCTCAATAGAATAAATCGATATTTTTATAAAGAGGGTAAAGGCAAATGTTTGACTATGCATCAAACTGATGAGAGAACAATATTCTCTTACTGATGAGAGAACAATATTCTCTTACGCTCAGAATTGATTGCCACTTTCAACAGCCTGGGGAGACGTCACATCCTCGAAATGAGTGACTCTAACAAATGACGGGTCTTGTGATTAGATGGGTGTAAACTGGACAAGATGATGGGAGTAACGTCCCGCATACTGAAGGTGTTTTCTGGAAAAACCCTCTCGATGTACCTCTTTCTATACGTCGAGTTGGTGGATCCCAATCAGTCGGCTTTCCTCCGACGACAGGAAGATCAGTGAAAACATTTATCATGGCTCACGAGCTGGTCCGTCACTTTCATAAAGATGAAAAAGGAACTCCTGATGTTTTGTGCCAATTTCGCAAGTCGTATGACTCAGTTCCTTCGGGATGCTGTCCTCAATACCTATCAAATTCGTTGAAGTTTCCTGAAATGTCAGGTAAGATGTCTCTGACAATGTATCTTCCTTTGCAGTTATGATTAACAGATCCCCATTGGGATTCTTAAGGGTGGGCTACAGTTTGAGGCAGGTATCTCGTCAAAGCCAGTATTTTCACCCTAGTCATGGAAATATTCAGCTGGAAGTTGGAAAGGGAAGTAAAATAACAACCTGATCACCCATTCGACGAAGATTTGATGAAACATAGAGTTTATGGAAAAATATATGCTGATAATTTTATCGGAGATTCACATACCGCTCTGTGCGTAATGCGTTGGCCATCAACCAACGTGCTGAATGAGTATCATAGTTGGGCAGGTGTTGGGATGGAGAAAGCAAAATGTTCCCTCTCATTCTCGGCTATGGGGTATAGGGTCAAACAGAAAATCATTCGTACTCGTCGGCTTCCATGAGGTGCAGCTCCCTCTCGACCTACTAGGGACTGCCCTGGGGATCTATCATTCGTACTTCGACTGTCTCCCCCTCGTCGGATGACGTTCAATCGCCGAAGATGCTTGGAAAAGAAGACTGCAGTCATATGCTGGAAGAATGGAGCTCATCTCTTTAGTGCTTGCAAGCCTTCACATCGAAAGGTCGTCTGGTTTCAGGCTTCCAGAGAAGATATTGAAATCAATTTCCTCCTGCATTCGGGATTTCTTTTGGTTTGGCCCCGAAACCACCGTGTCGCCCATGTTTCTCAAGTTGTATAAAGAGTTGCCTCTGTGTGAAGGAAGGGCATATAATACAGGTTGTCTTCACTATGGGAAAATTCATAATAAACGTCATCGAAACTATTTTTACAGTCGGACGAATATTTTGATCCATTGAGACTATGTTCGACGCAGTCGAATCGATCCCGCTGTACACGGCCTATTCCACGTTTACATGAGTAACTGATCCATCGCTTACTTCACTATGATTGGTGCTATTGTTTGGCCCTGGCACTCGGAGAGAAGGTAGTTTGCAGAAGCAGTTGTCAGGCTACTGATCCAATAAAAAAAGTCATGGTGACGTCGACGAAATTTCACAATTGAATAACAAAGAGAGAGTCCTATAGTCATCATAAACTGCCTGATGATAGTCAGACGTAACGAAACTCATTCTCCACAGCTCAGAGGGAACCCACGAACCCCCTTCGTCATCGTGAGGCTTGGTTACATTGCTTGAATGCCTCAATGTCGGAGATAGGCAGGCTGGAATCCAAGGCCCTAGAAGCCTCATGTCGCTATGGCTTGACCACAGAAAGGCCGTCACTTTGCTCCCTTCAAATGGTGGGGCCGTCGGCAACAAAGGGAAACAGACGTTTGATATCACCATTGCTCTGTTTCTTGCCTTTGTGATGTGCACTTCTGCAGATGAATTGAAGAACGGGACTCCCTTTCCTTTAGCAAACAGAGGCACGAAGGAAGATTACCAATCACCCACTGACGACGGGTTGGGAAGGAGAGAGTGAGTGTCCCGAGTGGAGCTGCATTCATCGACAAATGATGTAGGAGAGCAGTAGAGAACGCTACGGGGTCCATTTCATTGGTTTTTTGGTTGGCTGAGCGACCGCGTTGCATGTTTGTAGGGGAACACATTAAAAAACGAATAGGTATATTCGCAGGACACTTTGAGCTCAGTAGATAAGGCAGTTGACAGGGCTTTTCGTCACATAGCGTGTATCGGGGGCCATGCTAGTGGCTCAGGCCGATCGACATCCTCCTCTTCCTGCGCATGAACTGACGTTGGCGTAGTGTGGAGGTGTTTGCCCCTTTTTCTAGAGTTTACGTGCAATGATTTCCCCTCTATAGTTTCGGGGTTAAAGCACCCCGCAAAACCAATAAATATGCGGTCGAGTTCTTCAAAGATGACGGGTACATGAATGGCAAAAACAAACAACAAAAGTTCTTCTTCGTACGTGGGAAGAACGGGAGCACAAATCATGACCAAGACTCAATAAACAACAACACGTCATCATACTCCTTCGAAATGTTTTTCTCCTGTAGGCCAACCGTTCGTCAGCCACTCGGACCGGATTTATTTGTTCTGTTAGGTCTGTCAGTAGTAGTTGGCGACCTTTTTTTCTTTTACTTCACATAGCTTTTCGTCTCCTTGATAGCTGGAAGTTTTCCAAAAGAATGAAAAGCTGGAGGACTCTGTACCATCCATTCAAGTGTGATTGAATTCTGTTCAACAGTCCAAGGACTTGGAGCACATTTTTTGTTGTTTCCACTACTTAAAGTGATTGTGACGACCACGAAGAAATAATGAATCCCAACTATGGATATCTCAGAGCTAAAACTGCTCAGAGCATTCTATTCGTTGTAAGCATCTGGATAATCTGGAATGCGACGTGGCATACCCGAAAGCCCTAAGAAATGCATGGGAAAGAAGGTCAGATTAACCCCAAAAGAAGTGATCCAAAATGGATTTGACCTAAAGTTTCGGGGTATGTCTGACTAAAGATTTTTACCCACCCAATAGTAAAATCCTGCAAATAAAGTATAAACGGCTCCCATAGAAAGTACATAATGGAAATGTGCAACCACATAATAAGTATCATGTAGAGCAATAGCTAGTCTAGAATTAGTTAGAACTATTTTAGTGAGCCCTCTTATGGTGAACAAAAAGATAAACCCTACAGCAAATAACATGGGTATTTTGTATTGTATCGAACCTCCCCACATGATTGTGATCCAACTAAAGATTTTGATTCCAATGGGGATAGCTATGATCATGGTAGTTGTAGTGAAGTAAGCATACGTATCAACGTCTAAACCCACAGTAAACATATGATGAGCCCAAACAAGAAATCCAAGAACACCTATACTGATCATGGTATAACCATACCTAAATACCCAAAGATCGGTTTTCCCGAAAAGGTCGATAGATATGACTAATAATACCGAATCTAGGCAGAATGAGAATATACACCTCTGGATGACCAAAGAACCAAAAGAGATGCTGGTATAATATGGGGTCTCCCCCTCTTGCAAGATAAAAATATTGTATTAAAGTTTCGAATGGTTAATAACATGGTAATTGCCCCTGCCAGTACCGAAAGTGATAATAAAAGTAGGAATGATGTCACTAAAACGGATCACACATAAAGGGGTAATCTATGCATAGTCATTCCAGGTCCACGCATGTTGAAGATAGTTGTTATAAAATTTATAGAACCTAAAATTGATGAAAAACCTGATAGATGAGGACTAAAAATTGCTGAGTCAACTGCTCCTCCAGAATGGCTGGTAATACCACTTAAAGGCGGATAGACTGTCCACCCAGTGCCACTATCCACTTCTACTAAGGCTGAGCTGGAGAGGAGCGAGAGACTTGGTGGCAACAACCAGAATGAAATATTATTTAATCATGAAAATGCCATGCCAGGTGCGCTTATCAGAATCGGCACAAACTAATTACCAGATCCATCTATCATCACCGACAAAACCATAAAAAAGATTATTAAAAAAGCATGAGCTGTTATTAAAACATATAAAGTTGATGATTCCCACCAAGAATTTGATCACCGGGTTGGACTAATTCCATATGAATCAGTACGGAGAAGCATGTGCCCATCACTCCAGCAATGACATCGAAGATGAAATATAGAGTACCGATATCTTTGTGGTTAGTAGAGAATAGCCATCGAACCAGATTTGTCATGAGACCATCTGAATTGACTTGAATTCCTTATCAGATAGGGGCCCCGTAGCGTCAGCGGGGCTGGAAAAAGGGAGCACGTCTGCTACAATCAAAGCAGACACACTCGAAGAGAAGCGACACACTTCTCTATAAATGTAATTCATCAGATCTAAATATTCCTTCAAAAAAGAAAGGCGTTGCTTATTTGACTGACTGACGATGACCGACATATCACATCTCGAGACTCTCAGCTTGTGATCCGCGACCTCATTGAGCGCTCTCGCTCCAACCTTACCTTCTCCGCAGATGTATGGGCCTCATCTTCTTTTCCCTCCGATCCAATCCATCAAGATAACCCTAGTCTTAGCATGCCTTCTCTGGAATGGGATTTGATGGGGCTCTCAATACCATGAGGGTCAATTGGTCACGATCACGAGTTCGAAGATCCCATCTTCTGGAGGTCGGCTGGCCGCTTCTCCGCATACCGTCACCTCTTAGACGGTTGTGCATGTATTCTCTTGCTCCACGGACCATATAGAAGTGGATAGAGGTGGCTGAGAAGGAGAACCCAATTTGAGTATTAGGCGAACTTTCACATGCACTTGCTCTGGCTTCTTAACTTAAGAAAGATTGAGACTTTTAGACAAGCTTTCAAGCGGAAAAAGCAATGATTCCATGGGCAGGCACTAGTTCCGTGACTCAAACTCTCGTTTGAGTGGGCGAGTCAGGAAGTGATGGTGGTAGAGGGATTGGAACTTCTTCTGTCTGCCCAGGGGGACATCTGTTGACTTATCGACCAAAAAGCCTTTGCTTTGCTCTTATAGTCTTCGGTTCTCTTTCATAAGACTCGTCTAGTCCACCCCTAAAAAAAAAAGCTCCACTTTTAGAAGGAAGTGACCTCTCTAGACGCGATATGCAGATTGATTGATTGCTCGAAAGAGCCGTACCTAGCTAAGGGAAGAAGCTATCTATATTCGCCGGACAGAGAAGACAAGGCTATTGTAGTGGCAGCTATGGAGATTCCTCCTACCACCGAGACCAAGACGCCAAGGGGATGTATCCTATCCTCTATCCTAAGCGCGATGGATGAGTACCCACTCAAGCAAAGACTCAAGCTCGAGTGAAAGTTCAATGAATCCGAGATAGGGCCTTTTATTAGTAGGGTGAAGGGTTTTATAATCTTTAACTGAAGGTAAGGCTTCACTAGTGAGATCCCTGGTTTGTATGAGGGAGCGGTAGCTTAGGGCTTCCCTTTAAAGAAGCTTTAGAGAGTAGGGGCGAGAGTAATCCAACCATAGTAGCATACCAATGCAGATATCAGGGATGATACTCCATCCATGTTTCATTAATCTTTCAAACATGCAATCCGCATTGTCACCATAGAAAGAATCTGATCAATTTCAACTTCATTGAAGTCTGATGGACGTGTACACGTTTGATGTGTTATATTTACTGCAAGCGCACAGTGTCGTTGTAGCGCTGTACAGGTCGTCTCACAGGGATCTAGGGTGTTTCTGCGTTCTTACTTTCTCTATAGTTCACCGAACTAACCAAAAGTTCTAGATTGAGGTCGGATTAATCTAAGTAGCCTAGGATATAGAATCCACTAATTTCCAACCATGTTCTTACTTCTACTATTTTCTTCTATCATAAAAATTTAATCTTTTTAGTTTAATTTTTACTTAAAGTGCCCTAAGCATGAGCTATCAAGTGTTGTGAAGTATAGCTCATCAAAAGATGCTACTTCATATAAAAATAAACTAAATCTTTTAGATAATTCAAATAAAAAGACAAAACCAGTAAGCCCAATCCCTAACTAAGCATAGATTATCAAGAATCCTAATTCAAGTATAACCTATCAAAGTTCTAAACTTCGGGTCCTTATATTTTAATCTTTCATTTGAAAAATCATAGCTTTTATTAATTTTATTTAAGAAGAAAAATATTAGAAAATAATTACATGGTGGATCTTAGCTTCATCTACATCCTAGAGCTGATCTAATTAGCTACTCATGATTTTTGCTAAGAAAAATCAAATTTAATTCATACAATGATAAACCCTAATCTAGAAAGCGGTAAACCCTAATCTAGAAAGCAGTAAACCCTAAATAGAATGCAATCAAAACTATGCAGAAAGAAAATAAGAATCTCAAGAACAATGGGTTACCTCTGGACACGGTGTTGTGGCCGTCGACCTTCAGCAAAAACTCCAACTTTATTGAACAGAAAAATTCGAATACAAAAATTTCAGAATCCAGAATCCCGTCAAAATACAAGGGTCGGCCAATAAATAGGCCTCAGAAACCAAACCCTATTCCTAGAAGAACCACAAAACTAAAAAATTACAAATAAGCCCATGTAAAAAATATTCGTTTAAACAGAGACTATGTGGCCGCTAATTGGCGGCTTAAGCCGCTATTTAGCGGCTTAAGTTTGGAGTTTGGCTCTATTATTTCTTCCAAGTGAGTTCTTGTCCTGTAGAATTGATGTGACTGACTGTATTTGACTTTTACTTCCTGCAGTACTTTGATGTTGTAGTCTCGCCCGCTTTAGAAATTTTTCGGCGTTTGATTTCCTAGTCCAACTCTGGTTTCATGCCTTTTCCTTATATAATTTGGATTACCTGCAAAAGACACTAAAAATACCCAAGTAGCATTTATTTATATACAAAAACAGATAAAGTATGAGAGGAAAAATACAATATATGATATTCATCACACCCCTACACCTATCTTTTGTTAGTTCTCGAGCAAAACCTAAACCTAAAAAGAAAAACAAAAATCCTAACTCGCTTTCGCAGGAATCGCGATTGCACTTAGCACGTGCAACAAGCCTTTAAACCCCAAGGTTACCCTAGTGGACGAGTGTTGTCTCGTGAGGGTTTGCCGTGAATATGCCCACAAAATTCAAGAAGAAAATAGATTAAGGAATAAAGAAAAGAAAAATCAGGATAACCGAAAATTAAGAAAAATAAAAATTTTATACAAAAGCAAGAAAAAATCTTTTTTTTTATATATATTTTCGTCAATTGGTCTCACTAATATACAAACTTAAGAACGCATTTAGATTATCAATTTTTAAATCGAGCATCATATCAGATACACTTATCATTTTAATCAAAAATTTAAATCTTATCTTTCAATACCTACTAACAGATAATTTATTGGCTCCTATACATCTACGTGCATGTGTGATAGTCTACTTTGGTTTTTGGACTCCAACTCTAACTCATGATTCATCTCCTCTCTCATAATTTTTTTTCTTTTTTTTTTCCTTTTTTTTTTTAAGAATATTTCACCTTTCATGTGAGTATTCACGCTTGCTTAGGCGCAAAATACCCGATTACTTAGTTCATACTCTTTTTTTTCTCTTTCTTTTTAAGAATATTTCATCTTTTATGCGAATATTCACGCTTGCTTAGGCGCAAAATACCCGATTACTTGGATCATACTCTTTTTTTTTTCACTCTTGAGACTATTGCCTTAATACCAGGCGCACCCTATTATTTTATTCTCACTTTTTTTTTTAGAGAGAGAAGACTTACTCATTCGTTATTATCTTTATCCTTAACCTAATAAACTATTGTGAGGTGAAAAATAGATGTATAATTGCCTCAAAACTACTGTTAGTGATATTTATTTTTCGGATTTTAATCTTTTTTTATAAAATTCAAAGTGTATCGTCCAATCTACTCTCATATCCAATTTCAAATCTAAATTTTGTTCCTTTATCTGTAATTAGTTTGATCTATTGATGAAAACAAAACTTTTTTTTTTAATCTTTTTGTTGGTCACCCTAAAAACTACCCAAAGTGTAAAATAAAGAAACCCAAAAACCTAAATAAAAATAAAATGAAATAAAAATAAAATCCTAAAAAGAAAAAATAAAATAAAATAAAATAAACATCTCCTAATACACTCCCCCACACCTAAACTTGTGTATGCCCTCATACACAAATCATTGGTGTCGTCCTCTTTGTCTTCTACTAGATTCACCAGGTGCAGGACGTGCTCGTGCTGTAGAAGACTCACCCCTATCAATCTGTTTCAACCGGTGCCAAATTTTTCCAAGACCTTGCCAGACGACGTTGATTTTCTCAGTGGGATCAGCTGGCAAGTCTTGGTCAAAGAAGGCATCACCCTCCTCCTCTTGTGTCAAGTCAGTGGCATATATATCCTCGTTATCAGCATGTCTGTTCCAATCTTATGGAACAGCAGCATGATATGTCACTGAAATATGTTCGGTAGTGATCAACATGCGTGAGTGTGCGTATGCGTCAAATTCGGCACTAGATATAAACTTGCGACACAACTGTGTAATTAAACACGGCAAAGGCAAACTAGTCCTCGACCGCATCTTAGCATCAATAATAGTGTCAAGTAGCTGTGTGCACATACAGAAGTGATAATCTTGACGCATAATACAGTCAACAACATAAAGTGTGGGCGTGTAAAAAGACGACATATGTGTAATGCCCATAACATTAGTGTTGACCCAGCGGCAAGTTGCGTGAATATTGTGATAGAGTGTCTTGCTGCTGATCCCTTTATCACGTGTTATTTTGCAGTTTGGGCCCATCCGTGTAAGATAATCCTCAATCTTACCGGGAGTGTGATTTCCGGTGTGAAGGAGGATACCTGTAGAAGCCGAGATGGCCCCTGCATTCATTTCATATAATTGGCCGCACCAATGGAGGTTTATGGTTTTGCGATCGTCCGAAATGTCGGATTTCGCAAAACTCGCATAAAATTCCTCCACCAACTCTGGGATGTAGAATGCATTAGATGAATAAATGAGGTAATTCCAACCCAGAGTTTCGATTGCAGCGGCAAAATAAACACTAAATGCCGCAAAAAATTCTCCAAAAAACTTCTCACAAACAAATCTACCCATGATATCGTACTGTAATTATCAATTTGTAATATGATCAACCCAGTAAACGTAGAAGGGAGAAATATTACCTCCCCTGAAGATTCAGGGGGAAAATCCACAAATTTCCCGCTAAATAGCGGTAAAGGCCGTTGTTTGGCAGTTCTTTGGTCAAGTATGGCCGAGAGCTTCGGGAAGAGTCTCTACGATGGTGAGATGAATCTTTTTGAACCAACTGATCAACGCAAATCCTGACGATTATACACTGTCTTGCAAAGAGAGAAACAAAAACCAAAAGGATGAAGTGGGGAAGGAAGGGGGCAGCTAGGGTTTTGGAAGAAATGATTTGGGGGAAGATGAGGGCTGCTTGGGTATATATAGGGATGGAAAATTACCGTTAGCTCCTCATCTTTCCCTAATTTTGCTTTAAAACCCTGCATCACGTTAGTAACATAACATACATGCTATTATACACATGACTACATGCCTTTATGCATATATTGGATCGTGAAGTGTCACGACCTCTACGTTATCGCTCACTCGAGATTCTAAAAATGGTTTTAGTCTGTGACCGTTTACTTTGAATAAATTACCATTTTTAGGATCCTCGAGATCAACTGCACCGTGATGGTGCACTGTCCGTACTATGTACGGTCCACTCCATCTTGACCTCAATTTTCCTGAGAATAAATGTAGCCTCGAATTATATAAGAGAACTTTTTGTCCAGGTGTAAATGACTTGTGAATGATTGCTTTGTCATGAAACACTTTTGTTTTCTCTTTATAAATCTTGGCACTCTCATATGCGTCCCGTCTTATCTCATCAAGCTCATTAATTTGTAATCTCCACTGCTCGCCAGATTTTTCGAGCTCAAAATTTAGAAATTTAATTGCCCATAAAGCTTTATGCTCAATCTCCACCGGTAAATGACACGCTTTTCCAAATATCAAACGATATGGAGACATACTTAGATTAGTCTTGTAAGCAGTACGGTAAGCCCATAATGCATCAGCTAGCTTACAAGACCAATCTTTCCTATTATGATTCACTGTTTTCTCCAAAATCAGTTTGATTTGGCGATTGGAAACTTCCACTTGCCCACTAGTTTGCGGATGATATGGTGTAGCTAACTTGTGGGTAATGGAATATTTCCGCATAAGCGCCTCAAATGACCTGTTGGTGAAATGGGTACCATTATCGCTAATAATAGCTCGAGGAACGCCAAATCGAGAAAATATATTCTCTTTCAAAAACTTGACAACTACTTTGTTGTCATTCGATTTTGTGGCTATTGTCTCTACCCATTTGGAAACATAATCAACAACAACTAATATGTATTGGTTTCCAAATGAGTTAGGTAACGGTCCCATAAAATCTATACCCATACATCAAAGATTTCGACCTCAAGGATGGGTTGCAGAGGCATCATATTGCGCCGTGAAATTTTGCCAACGAATTGGCATCGTGTGCATGCTTTGCAATATTCCACGGCGTCTTTGAAAATAGTTGGCCAATAGAAACCACTCTGCAATACCTTTTCGGCCGTTTTCCTGGGACCAAAGTGTCCTCCACAAGCTAGATCATGACAAAAAGAGAGGACACTTTGTATCTCATCGTTAGGTATGCATCGACGTATGATTTGGTCTGGACAACATTTGAACAGATATGCTTCATCCCAGTAAAAGAATTTTACTTGGGATAAGAATCTATATCAATCCTGCTTGGACCAATAGGACGAAATCTCCTTAGTCACAAGATAGTTCACAATGTCAGCAAACCATGGTTCGTGCATCAATGCAAACAGTTGCTCATCAGAAAATGATTCGTTTATGGGGCACAAATTAGTTGGAGCATTTGGCAGACGAGACAAGTGATCAGCTACTGAATTATCCACACCTTTCTTGTCTAATATCTCAAGATCAAACTCTTGTAGCAAGAGGATCCATCGAATAAGCCTTGCTTTTGCATCTTTCTTTGTTAACAAGTATTTCAAAGCAGCGTGATCAGTGTATACTGTAATTCGTGATCCAATCAAGTAGGAACGAAACTTCTCAAGTGCAAAGACGACTGCCAGAAGCTCTTTCTCTGTGGTAGAGTAGTTCAACTGGGCGTCATTAAGTGTCCTACTTGCATAGTAAATCACATGTGGCTGCTTATTAATACGTTGACCAAGGACGGCACCGATAGCGTAATCAGATGCATCACACATGAGCTCGAAGGGTAAGCTCCAGTCTGGCGCATGAATAATAGGAGTGGTAGTCAGCGCCTTCCTGAGCTGTTCAAATGCTTTTAGACAATCAGGCGTGAAATTGAATGTTACTTCCTTGACTAGTAGATGTGTCAAAGGCCTAGCAATTGTGCTAAAGTCTTTGATAAATCTTCTATAAAAACCAGCATGACCAAGGAAGGATCGTATATCTTTCATTGACCGCGGAGGTGGCAGATTATTGATGAGGTCTACCTTGGCTTTGTCAACCTCGATACCTTTCTTCGAGATGACATGCCCTAGCACTATGCCATTTTGGACCATAAAATGACATTTTTTCCAATTGAGTGTCAAATACTTCTCATTACAACACGTGAGAACTAACTCTAGATGATGCAGACACTCTTGGAATGAATCTTCGAAGATAGAAAAATCATCCATGAAAATTTCAAGAAATCGTTCAACCATATCAGAGAAAATACTTAAAATGCACCTTTGGAACGTGGCAGGTGCATTGCATAACTCAAAGGGCATGCGTCTGTATGCAAAGGTGCCGAATGGACATGTGAACGTGGTCTTTTCTTGATCCTCCGGAGCGATGGGAATTTGGTTGTAGCCAGAGTATCCATCTAGAAAACAATAGAACTCATGTCCGGCCAACCGTTCCAACATCTGATCAATGAATGGTACGGGGAAATGGTCCTTCCTAGTTGCAGCATTAAGCTTCCTATAATCAATGCAGACTCGCCATCCCGTCTGCAAACGCATCGGGATAAGTTCATTTGCATCGTTCTTGACTACAGTGATTCTGGATTTCTTAGGCACTACCTGAACTGGGCTTACCCATGCGCTATCAAAGATATGATAGATAATCCCATTGTCAAGACACTTAAGAATATCTTTCCTTACAGCTTCTTTTATTACCGGATTCAACCGACGCTGAGGATCTCTAGTAGGTCGTGCATTGTCTAGCAAATGAATTCTATGCTGCACTATAGAAGGACTTATCCCCTTAATATCGGCCATACTCCAGCCTATGGCTTCCCTATGTGCTTTCAACACTGATATGAGTTTTTCTTCCTGAGTGTCAGTCAATTCTGCAGAGATAATGACTGGTAGTGTGTCGTGTTCACCCAAGAAAGCGTACTTGAGATGACTCGGAAGGGCCTTCATCTCAAGCTCTGGTGGACACTCAATAGATGGTCGTAACTGAACTCGTGGTTCAGTCATCAATGGCTCAGGTGGAAGTTTCCATTGAGTGGAAGACATATAGTTAGATGATTCATCGAGCGTCTCCAAGGATACACTCTCATCAACTAAACCATTCAGCTCATCAAAGAATTTCTCCTCTTGATGTTCACTAGACAACCCTTGGATCATATTCACTTCTAGGGGCTCGTCATGTGGATCACTGGGTTGGCGCCCTAGATTGAATATATTCAAGTCAAGGGTCATATTTCCAAAGGAAAGTCTCATCGATCCACTCCGGCAATTGATAACAGCATTGGAAGTGGCCAAGAATGGACGTCTCAAAATAACTGGGATACAATGGTGTGGATTCACCACAGGTTGAGTTTCGAGGACTATGAAATCAACTGGGAAGATAAACTCCCCAAACTTAATCAAGACATCCTCAATCTCTCCCATAGGTGTCTTTACAGATCTATCAGCTAGCTGTAACGTAATCCTTGTAGGTCTCAACTCTCACAGTCCTAACTGCTGGTATACTGAATAAGGAAGCAAGTTGACACTTGCTCCTAAATCTAGTAAAGCCCTTTCAATCACTGTAGTCCCTATGGTGCAGGAGACAGTAGGACTTCCAGGGTCTTTATACTTTACAGGTGCTGACTGAGAGAGGATGCTAGATATGTTAGCAGCTAAGAAGACTTTCTTTGGAACATTGGTTGTTCTCTTCTTTGTGCATAAATCCTTTAAGAATTTTGCATAAGCAGGTACTTGTTGGATTGCATCAAGAAGAGGAACATTGACCTTAACATGCTTGAATAACTCAAGCATGTGCTCCACCTGAGGAGAATTTTTCTTCAAACGATTTGGATAGGGAGCCTTTAGCTTATAAGTATGGTCAATAGGAGGATCAGAATTAGAAGGATCAGATTCTTCTGTCGTGCCAGTGGGTAGATTGTGGGATGATGATGATGATGATGAATCATGAGGTAATGATGGAATCGTGGTATCAGGGAGTGTAGCTTGCTATACAATAGGAGTGGAATCAGGTGGCATGGCTACGTGATTGTCAACCAGTTTGCCAGATCGAAGTGTGTGAATGGCATTAATTTGGTTGACATGCGACTGATTCAAATTTGAGGAACTGACATTAGGATTTATTATGGGTTGACTCGGCAAAAGTGCTCTTACCACGTTCACTCATTTGATTTGCTAGTTGTCAACCTGCTGCTCTACATTCTTAATGGATTGAGAGTTTACGAGCAGGTGCTAATCTGTTCTTTGAATGAAATCAGTTGACACTTTCATAAGATTCTGCATGTATGTGTCAAGGTTGGACTGAGACTTGAGAAGAGTTTCAACATTCTTCTCAAGTGATTGAAGTCGCTTTTCTTGATCATTATTAGACCCCTGTTGTGGATATGAGTGATTTTGTGCAGGTGGTCTATTCTGGTTGTTCACATGATTTGAAGTATTTGGGTGTTGATAAGCATCCATATTTGGTCTTGGGAACTGACCAGTAGCTGGAGGCTGCATGTTGGAGTTCGGGGCTCCCTGATTTTGCCCTTGACCCCATGAGAGATTTGGATGACTCCTCCAGCCAGGATTGTATGTCGGAGCGTATGGATTATTAACGGGTCTTTGATACATAGCGTTAGCTTGCTCTAGTGTGGGACCCGTAGGATTTACTAACAATGGACACTCCTCCATAACGTGGTTGGGAATTCCGCAATTAAAGCATGTGGGACTTTGGAGTTGATTCACTTGACCCACTGGTGGAGACTAAGCACTAGGAGTCTCCAGTGCCTCAATTCTTCTCATAAGAGCTGCGATCTTTACTTCGGCAGCTATAGAGCTGTCGACGCTATGGATCCCACTCTTTTGAGCAGAAGTTGATATACTGGGCTTCTCAGTGGAACTCTTCCACTGCATAGTCTTCTATGGTAAGTCCTCAAGAAAGTCCCATGCTTCATCCTCGTTTTTCCTCATAAACTCCCCTTGACACATGGATTCTAGAAGAGTTTTGGATGTGTAATCAAGTCCTTCGTATATGATTTGACACAACCGCCACTTTTCTATTGCATGGTGGGGGCACTGAGCTAATAAATCCTTAAATCGTTCTAAGTATTTCCAGAAGAGTTCTCCTGGCACTTGACGGAATTGATTGATTTGATTTCTGATTCGTGCCGTCTTGTGCGTAGGATAATACTTCTTGAGAAACACTGTAACGAATTCATTCCAAGTAGTGATTGAATCAGTAGGCATACTGTACAACCACTTCTTGGCGTTATCCTTAAGTGCAAAAGGGATGAAGCGGAGCTTAATTGCGTCCTCCGATAAATTTTGCAGTTTAATCATTACGCACACTTCTTGAAATTCACTGATAAAGAGATATGCATCTTCTGAATCAGAGCCAGTGAATTTAGGAAGCATACTAATGTACTGCGGTTTTAATTCGTAGTGATTACCCGCTACGTGTGGAAGTTTGATGCAAGATGGTAGTGATGTACGCAACGGGTAACATCGATCCTGAAGGATCGGGATCGGCTAGTCCATCTTGTCTCCTATGAACAAATCTGATCTCACAAGTCGACCAAATTGATCACGGATCCAATGTGGCATGAACCAGCGACCGTGAGTGTATGTGTGAACTTCCTAAACTAATGCAAGAAGTGGGGTGTGGTGGAGAGATAAAACGATGGAATAGATATGGTCAAAAATAAAAAAAATGATTCCTACTGTTTTTATTATTATTTTTTTATATTTTTTTACAAAACTAGGAACACAAAATACAGAACAGGAGAAAATTTGGGATTCAAACTTACCTGGATTACCGCCAAATAGCGGTTAAAGCCGCTAAATAGCGGCCAAATCAGAGACGTTTGCCCTCTCGTTTCTATCACGGAGATAGAATAATCCTTTGATCCTTTTTTTCTTCCTGTATCTGCACTTTATAGTCCCTGTACACTCAACACACACTGTTAACCCGTAAAACGTTCGAAAAAAGCAAGAAAAATATCGTCGATCCCCTGCAACGGCGCCAAAAACTTGATGTGTTATATTTACTGCAAGCGCACAGTGTCGTTGTAGCGCTATACAGGTTGTCTCATAGGGATCTAGGGTGTTTCTGTATTCTTACTTTCTCTATAGTTCACTGGACTAACCAAAAGTTCTAGATTGAGGTCGGATTAATCTAAGTAGCCTAGGATATAGAATCCACTAATTTCCAACCATGTTCTTACTTCTACTATTTTCTTCTATCATAAAAATTTAATCTTTTTAGTTTAATTTTTACTTAAAGTGCCCTAAGCATGAGCTATCAAGTGTTGTGCAAGTATAGCTCATCAAAAGATGCTATTTCATATAAAAATAAACTAAATCTTTTAGATAATTCAAATAAAAAGACAAAACCAGCAACCCCAATCCCTAACTAAGCATAGATTATCAAGAATCCTAATTCAAGTATAACCTATCAAAGTTCTAAACTTCGGGTCCTTATATTTTAATCTTTCATTTGAAAAATCATGGCTTTTATTAATTTTATTTAAGTAGAAAAATATTAGAAAATAATTACATGGTGGATCTTAGCTTCATCTACATCCTAGAGCTGATCTAATTAGCTACTCATGATTTTTGCTAAGAAAAAACAAATTTAATTCATACAATGATAAACCCTAATCTATAAAGCGGTAAACCCTAATCTAGAAAGCAGTAAACCCTAAATAGAATGCAATCAAATCTATGCAGAAAGAAAATAAGAATCTCAAGAACAATGGGTTACCTCTGGACACGGTGTTGTGGCCGTCGACCTTCAACAAAAACCCCAACTTTATTGAACAGAAAAATTCGAATACAAAAATTTCAGAATCTAGAATCCCGTCAAAATACAAGGGTCGGCCAATAAATAGGCCTCAGAAACCAAACCCTATTTCTAGAAGAACCAAAAAACTACAAAATTACAAATAAGCCCACGTAAAAAATATTCGTTTAAACAGAGACTGTGTGGCCGCTAATTGGAGGCGTAAGATGCTATTTAGCGGCTTAAGTTTGGAGTTTGGCTCTATGCTTTCTTACAAGTGAGTCTCTTGTCCTGTAGACTTTATTTGACTGACTGTATTTGACTTTGACTTCCTGCAGTACTTTGATGTTGTAGTCTCGCCCGCTTTAGAAACTTTTCGGCGTTTGATTTCCTAGTCCAACTCTGGTTTCATGCCTTTTCCTTGTATAATTTGGATTACTTGCAAAAGACACTAAAAATACCCAAGTAGCATTTATTTATATACAAAAACAGATAAAGTATGAGAGGAAAAATACAATATATGATATTCATCAACGTTCCATGATAAAGGCCCTTACCACTTCATATTGCTCTGCAGTCAACACTCCCAAATCTGGAAATACTAACCAAAACTTCAATGGTAAAGGAAGTATGCCAGTCGGTGAAAACATTAAGAGATAATGGCGCTTCCAATGTCGGAAGACCTTGACATGAGTAGACCTTATAAGATCCACCACGTAACCCGTATGAACACAAAGCTGAAACTCCAAAAGAGAGAATACGGAGAACCCGAAGGAAAACATGACTGAAGTAAATTGTAACCTTATAGACCAACAATCTCTTAGCAAATTCTAGAGCACTCACATTAGAGATGAGGGACTTTTCTTTTGATATGGTCACATTACACTCCTCCATAACCTCAAGATATGACTCTGCGACTACTAGATCCGCGATGACAATGTCATCGCCCAGTAGAGCATAATCAAAAAACTTCACCCCAGGGCGTACCCTCCATGCTGCATACCAAACCAACAATCTCCACTATTCCCATCCCTTCCTGTCGACCAACCGACGATGGTTAAATGCCCAAAGACTTTGCTCATCCAGCTCAAGCCTACTAATACAATCGGTGACCGGCTTTTAGGTACAGCCCAACTATTGTAGCTCTGGATCAAGATCACCCTGCCTCTCTCTTGCTAAGGCCTGTGTCTAGGTGCTCCATATCATAGAAACAGCCAACTCACTTCGCCTACGCAACGAAGAGAAGGTTCATAGTTAAGCCTACACCGTCTGCCTTTTCTTCGGAACCGAAAACCATTTCGGTAGGCCGACCTAAGCACCTGAAAATCCTACCTAATTCAATGGTTCATGCCGCTAGCCGAGGAATAGGTTATAGCCCCAGATAGATATCCGGATAGCCATTATTGCCAAGAGTTGGCAACATGAATGGAATTGATTGAGGCTGATTTCTCGTTCATTCGTATCCGGCCGAATCATCTTCTCCAGCCAATGGAGGTAACCTTATTCATGATCGACCCACAGCTAATGCCCCTGGATGAGCCTATTTTTTTTATAACTCCCGCAAATTTATTATATTTTACTGTTTAGCCTGACATGCATTTTACGACACTTGATTTTTTGCAGTTCGGCGTAATGTGTTGGTAATCCTCCTTAAACTCCAGATTTCCAGCTAGTTATGACTGAGATAGATATCCTTCTCAGTTAGATGCGGATTCGCCTTGCTCCGGTCAGATTTAACAAGCCATTTGTTAAAACAAAGGTCAACTTTTATTTGCCAGCTGGATGCTAGTTTAGTATATGAATTCTTCTTAGGGAAGATTAAAAGAGAGGTTCATTTAGCATCATTCACAGGTCATAAGCTTTTTCATGCACGATTAGAAGCAGGCTCATAAGGTGGTCAGCTCATTCATTCTCCAACATATCATTTTGTGCGGCTCATACAAAATCCGTTTACCTACCCGGTCTAGCTTCCATCCCTATCGGTCTTGAGGTCGAAACCTCAACAATAGATTTCTCTCTCCTTTGATTTATGCCAGCGGAGGTTCCAAAAAAGGGCTAAGATTCTTAGAGCTGAGGGACCATGATCATAAAGTGAAAAGCACGTGGTAACCAAATCGAATGAAAAGTACAGCCTATCTCAATTAGCTGATCGAAAGCTAGCGCATCATGTTCTCGAGTTGCCAGGTGTTTATTCTACCAACTCAGCCCATCCAATTCTATCTATCTTTCTTGTTACTAGTTGGATTGGAGCCGACACAAGGAATTGGTCAATGAAGCCAACAAGCAAGGGACTAAGAGCTAGTTGAGCTAGGAGTTTCCAGCACTAAGTCCTTTCCTTTGGGAAGTCATTCCAAGCAATAAAGCCAATCAGGAAGGAAAGCAAGTCAGTCAATCTGGTGAATCGCTTTCAGTCTCTCTTTTGCTTGACTAGGAGCTCTCCTGAGAGTTGCTCTTTCATTTTTCTGGAATCTTTCTTCCGAAAATTCTCCCAGTCGATAGTAGGGTCTGAGGTCGATAGGCATCACTTTCTCAATTCAGTATTACGAATATCTTAAGCCCTTGTTGTCTTCTGATCTACGGCCATCCTCAAGCAAGCTGTGACAAAAGACCTGGTATTGCAACTCCCAGACACACCAAACCTTTGAAGTCCACAGTGATGCTTCAGACTTTGCTATCGGGAGGTATTCGTGCAAGAGGGATACCCCATTGCATAATGAGAGTAGAAATCTTAATGAATATTAAAGAGTCCAAGGGAAGGAAATGCCTTTGTATGGTAAATAGTAGTGCATTGTTTGCTAAGATGGAGGCACTATTTTCTGGGGTCAAAGTTCGTGGTCAAGACAGATAACATAGCGACGAGAGATTAGCTCATGGAGGCTAGTAGTCAGGTAGTCTGGTCTGGAAGCTAAAAGCAAAAAGAAGAGGAAGCTATAAAAGAGGACTAACAGTTAAAGCAAAGGAAGAGGTATTAATGAAAAAAAGGAAGAACCGATTGAAGAGTTTGTTCTTCCTTCGCTCCTTCAGCCTGGAGATAAGCATCAATCATACTCTCCATATGGCTGGGTGTGGTAGGCAATCGATCGCTCATAAATGGATTACGGTGCCCTTTCTCTTGCCAACAAAGCTCCTCTTATCATAGACGATAGGTGAGACTGAATTGAATATTCAAAAACTCACTGACCCCTTTAAGCACAAGAGTGACAGCTATAGAATTCACTAACGCAGCTATCATACGCATTGAGACGAGACTCAAGTCCAAAGTGCCATTACGGATGACAAAGCGTTTAGCAAATTCAAAACAAGTTGTTTTCGATATCAAGGACTTCTCCTTAGATATACGAACATCTAAGCTAGCCATTAGCTGTTGATAACGCTCAGCAACCGTCACGATCCACGAGAGCTTAACTAATAGGGCACCTAAGATCGCATACGCTTTTAAAGACATGTCCTGGGTATACTTCGTCAGCCAGCATCCACATTGATGATGTGATGTGTTAATGCGAATGATGGCCACGAGCTGTAATAACCAAAGCTGAGGTTTACCCGTGTGATAAGTCACACTTGATCCCATCCGATCAGATGAAGCTCCCTTGTACGGAAGCAGGAACCTCACCCACCTTAGGGACCTGGTCATCCATGTGGCTGCAAAATCATAGCCGAAGATCGCACCCACCAGTAACTTAGTGAGACTGGCAGCCATCGAATTGGTTGCTGCCTCTCAAATCAAAAGAGTAGTATGAGATTACTCCCTTGAATTACTATTCTTAAGATAGAAAGAGAACAACTATCTTACTGATTATTCTAAGATAGCACTATAACAATTAGCACCGTCATTGAGTTCCTTGGCAAGAAATAAAAGATATAGCCTATTTAACTACGCCTTACTAGTCCTCCGATAAATAGGCTATATTGAAAAGAGACTAATGACATGAAGGTATCCCTTTGCTTGCTTGTATTTACTGGTTCCCTGGTGTAACTGATTCAGTTAGAGTGAGGGGAAGGTGCTCCTGATGATGCCATGGACGGCGAAGGACTCCTTCTCGGTTCCATGAATCCCGAGTTTTGTTGTTAAGGGGAATGTGCCTGTTGCGGTTTGTTTATTCCAACAAAAGAAAGACAAAGACTGGATTACTCCCAAGGCTGGGATGGGAGCCGATGCCATTCGATGTAGCGCAGTCAGGGCCAATTGGGACAACATACTTACCCTGGAGACACAGAGTCTTCAATGAGTACACTAACAAATTCAGTCATTCTTAAATAGCCGAAAACATAAACAGACTGATAAGCTCATCAAGGGGACCAGTATGACTGTACCAGGAGAGGTGATGTTTCCTCCTGGCAAAGGGGCAAATGTAGAATATCCTCCTTTAGGAGGGGTTGTGGTACTTGACTCCTCCCCGTGCGCGGTATGCGGCACGAGACAAGTACTCTCCAGACGGACTTTGGGGCGGTTGATAGGTAGGCGAGTCCATTATGTTTAATGCACGTTACTTGTCAAAGATAACTCGGTCAGCAAAAGAAGTTAATTGGTGACGCCTATGCTGACTTCTTTTGCTGAGTCAGTACATCGGCCAGGAGTTCCTGCTCTTTGTTTCGAGCATGTTTCCTCCTAGGGTTCGGACCGATGGGTGGGATGCTCTACTTGTTCTGCTTCCAATGCTTGATTCTTCTTTCGGTACCATGCTTTTCGAGGATCAAGGCCATCCTGTGATTACGAGTCAGTAACTGGGACTACTATGAAGACTAGAAAGAGGATCAGTACCAGCCGGACTCACTTCTAGTTATGATAAAATGTGGTTATAAGGTCAGCCATGATGACCAGTATCAGGATTTGCCTTTGGGTCGGAATCAACAAGATGTTCCAAGGCAGCGACGGGACCATTGTTCTGAGCTAGGGGCCATTGTTTCTTCCGAGCCTTGTTGATCATCTGGTTCTTTTGAGCATTCTGTTGGTTATAAGCCTTGTTCTGATTCATCTCATTATGATTTGTTGGTTCTCACTGAGCCAATACTTCTCTTTGATCTGAGCCAGGAATTGATTGTTAGTTCTGTGCCTATTCATATACCGATATTTGAGTCTATTTCTAGGTTGGTATTTTGATGTTTGTCTAAAGCCTGCTTGTTTGGAGAGTTCTTTCTGTGCCTCTTTCTTGTCATTATTTTTAAGCTCGGTCACAGGCATCTTACCCTTCCTCTTATTCACTCTTATTTCATTAATGAAATAAAAGAATAAGGAGGTACTAACTAACTAGACTTACACTCATTAAATTGAGGAGGTACTGACCAGCGGCATATAATGACAGATGTATCAAACTGGGCGTCAGTTGGATTTAAGTGCAAGTGTTCTTTATAACCCGAAGGAGATGGAGGCACAACTGAGCAAGTAAGGAGAGAGACAGCGACTGATACTCTTTTCCCTAAGACTAGAACGAGACTGACTGATGAATGAGGTAGGCGAGTCTAAGACTCAAAGAAAGGGGGAGAGTCAATGCAGAGTCTTTATCTATCTACTAGGATTGGCACTCTCAAGCCAAGGTTTTAAGGGGTTTAGGTCTCAGTCCGAATTCGATCTTTGTTATGAACTGCTTTCGACGGCCGGTATTTCATCTTTCTCCTATTCCGGTATATCATGAGCCTGTTCCCGAGTCTTATTTTTTACTCTCCCAAGTCAGTATGTTTAGAACCAGATTGTTCTTTTTTTGAGCTTATGTCTGAACCAGCATGCTTTGATGTTCGTCTTCGTTCTTTCATTTATATCAGTCAGAACTAGGAATTGACCTCACAAGGACCAAGAATGTTATAACTAGCATCATGCTTTGTTTAGTCAATAGTAGTTGTTACTGAGCCCGGCATCGATCTTCGTGCTAACTAGATGTTTCCCCGGACCAGGGCTTGCTCTATCCTTTGTTGCTTGCTCTATCTTCCTTCATGGATTTTGTACTAGCTGGACCAACACCAACAGTAAGTAGATTATGATGAGTCAACAAGGAATTATTATCGCTTAGCGCTTGTGCTAAGAAAAGTTTGCCTCTACAAATGGAATGTTGGTTGCTACCCAAAGGGCTTTCTGGATGCCTCGTAGCTGTTCTCCCTTAACTTAAGATAAGAAGAATGCCTATTGAAATGTGGCTCTAATGTATATGTCTCGCACTTGACAGGGGCCCTTAAAGGCTGGCTCCACTTCATTTAATTCAGAATCAACTATTGGATAAAAAGAAAGTGCCCGCGATCACTAAGAAGATATGACAAAAGAAAGGAATTATTATCACTTAGCGCTTGTGCTTGTGCTAAGGAAGAATGCTCCCTCGCAAAAAAAATTCCTCTATAGGCGAATTCCCTCTTATCTGTTCTGGGCTTCTTCCTGACGAAGTGAACAAGCTATCACCTACCCACTAGTTTTTCCTCCATCCTGCTTTGTTCCCCACTATTTGTTTACGAAATGGGGTGCGGTGCCCAAGAAATGAATAAGCTGCCGCCTTTTGGAGAGTGGTTTCAGCTCTCCCTCTCGCCCGTAATTGAGTGCCCCGTAGGTTTCAACTAAGCGGGTGCGTGCTTAGATGAAATCCAGCTATCGTTGAGCGAGACGCTGCTGCTTTTCTTCTACGCTTGACTTGCTTGAAGAACGGAGCGAGCGAGCCTATTTCCTTGTTCACTACTATTGGCCTTTCCGTGGTGTAGTCTTTCGCATATGAATGAACTGGCCTTTCAAACAAAGTCAGTGTAGTCCCGATGGATCTCCACTTTCTGGACCCCCTACTCTCTTGCAAAGAAGTCTCTCCCTCTGGTCCCCCCTAGAAGCTGACTTGTTGACGAAGCGGATGTGTTTTGCTTTCTTCCCAAGCCAGGAAGGGTTCCTGAAGAAGCCAGCTAATAAAGCGACTGGACTTGATAAGTAAGGGAGTAAGCCTGTTGCAACCAAGCCTTTCTAATCTAATGAATAAAGACACATTGAAGCTCTCATTCTTGGTTGATATTCTTCGATCCTATTGGTGAAACTAAACAGAAGAGCTACAAGAAGCCGTAGCCGCTGTTTATCAAGCCTTAGTTAAAGAGTGAGTGCCCGGCGTGTGGTAAAGGAGAAGGGGTCTAGAAGTGCCTACTACTAGACTACTCTACGACTTGCAGGCAGCTATGATTGAGATTAGATCTCTTGAACTGTTACCCACATTGGGAACATCCTAGTTACGACTTAAACCAACTAATTGAACTGTCCTATTTGAGACGGCACCGTCAGTTTGGCTCTATTCAATCCGGTCTGGTATTTCGGTAAGGGGCGACCTAGAGCTCAAAGTTTCTTACTCACTAATATCATATCTTCTGCTTCCCCACTAATGGACTTCATAGGTGCTGCTTTGCTGGTTGAATTCCTAGATAGCTAAGCTGGTGAAATAGTCTTCAACATCGTCTGCTGCTCTTTCTGCTAAGTCAAATGCCCTAGTAACAATGTTGAATGAATCTTTCTCACCTATAAATGAGTCTCCCATACTTTTTTCTTTCCTCAAAAGGGTTACACTTTAAGGTGCCGCTTTCCCATCCTCTCTGCAAAGAGAAAACCTCCCCCACTTTAGCATTCCCTCCTAAATGTTTTTTTCCGTACAGGTTCTTTCCCGTCCCTCCCTGTATCCCCCGGGGGCATCACTTGTTAAGTGAATTACTTGAAAAGCCTTCACTCGGAAAGGAAGACTTCATTTTGTTGGGAGAGAAATCCTCCTTTCATAGTTTAGTGTCCTGCACAAAGCTCAAGAATTCATATCAGTCATCATTCGGAATCCATTTTCTCTTTCTTTACTGATTCCTCTTTATCGGAGAAGTTTATTACACCTTCCTCATCAAGGATAGAAGCCCGTTGACACACAGAATGGGGACACCCCCTAAACCCCATTTCATGAGCCTTCACTGCATTCGCTTACTTAGTTGCTTAGGGGACAATTCCTGCATCCAACCTTTTTCGGCATGGAGCTATTTGACAGTTCTCTCTCTTTCCACGCAAAGGGCGTAAAGTGATGTACCCTCCACCTTATTTTAGGCACTGACCTATTTCGGTCTCGAGAAATCCTAAAGTCTTTCCTGGCAAGGTGATGGCTCACCATTTAACTAGCCGAGGTGAAACTTCCCGCTAGCCAAAAAAAGAGGACTGTGACAATGGCGTGTACAATGACAATCTTCTAGACACGGTGCCTGAACTCTATTCCTGACTTAAGGAAGCCTTCGGAGATCATCTGCATATGCTAATCCTTACTTGTCAGCTTAACTTCCTTAATGTACTGGGAGAGGAAAAAGGCCTCTAATGCTTCTTTCTTTTGAGTGTTCTGGTTATATCAAGTAAAGAGAGATAAGAATAGATAATATGACTAATCGGTAGTAGCTAACTAGGTGGGTTTGGGTGGTTAGCACCCCCCAGCAAGCAAGCCGATTTACTGGTATAGAAATCTAAATTAGAATAATAGATCTGACAAAAGTAAAGAGAAGAACTCCTAGGGATCTCTTCTCATAGCGCAGCGACGGAGAGCTTCTGACTATAGTTTGAGAAGCTCGCATAAGGGTAGCCGCATTATCCTTCCGAGTCGTGTAGCTAACTAAGCCAGTATGGATGCTATCGAAGAGCTATGGAGATAGAGAGAAGCAGGGAAAAGGGACCAGGCACTTTGGAAAAATAAAGATACATACCCTAGTGAGGGATCCCTGGAAGGGGGAGCTCAAACCTATATCTATTTCAACGATGAGAGTTATCCGTAGTCTTACTGTAGCTAAGAAAATGTGGCTTAGTGGGCTTCCCCCAAGTAAGGATAGATAGTGAAACCTTGAGGTTTAGGACTCGTTATAAACTTCCTTCCCTGTAGATGGATAGGTCAAATCCTTCCTCTCCTAAGGTCAGGTTTTGATTTCTTAGATAGGGTTATCTCTTCTTCGATCTGTCCTTGGGGCCAATGAGGTTAAAGAGTTAGAAATCTTATCCTCTACCTTCTTTCAGGTAATCTCTCTTAAAGTACATATTTTAGACAAGTCTAGTAGAAAAGGTAATGGTTCTAGCATGCATGGTCCCTCAAGCATGAGCGAGAATGAAATAACCATGCCTTTTGAGGAAGAAAGGAAAATCCTTAATTAGAGTAAGCACCATGCTCCAATCCCTGACGTTCTAAGTTCATTATCGACTGAGAATTATAAATCCCCTGCACCTACAGCATACAAACAGAGGAGTCTTTAGGTAGTCTTTCACTATTTCCCGTTCCGCTCCTTTCGTACATCGTATTGTATTTGCTTTTCGTTAACTAAACCGTCGACTGGCCGGTTTGCGAGTGATGAACCAATCTCGGGGAAAAGGTATTACTTTCTGACGTGAGTTTAGAGATAGAAGCGGAAGAGGCAGATTTAGAAAACCAACGTCAGCTACAAGTTTGCACCCCAACCTGAATGTTGCCTTTGCAGAACGTCACCTTATCGGAATGGAAGCACTCATATCATAAGGGCAACGTCGATTTTTGATGGCTTCAAGGCGGCCTTCGGAACGTAGGCCGGTATGATCCCGTGCGGATGGAAACCCTTTCGTTTCTATCGAAGCAAGCCAACCCGATATGAAAGCATTTGATCGTCGTGGTTGGAAGGGTTAGGATCTAGCACTAGACCTAAAAATGAATAGTTGGGCTGCACTTCACGTCGATGTTGTCAGCTATGCTTTGCATCCGATAACTCAGTTCACAGACCTAGGGAGATAGACAGAAGGAGGCAGATGGCTGGCTTCCCTCCTCCTAGTACCCATCACTCGGGCTTTGGTTGTCTGTCTTTTAGGCTGAAGAGGGAAGGTCAAAGTTTTCACCTAATGGGGCACGAAGAGCTATACACATTCCCACTGTCTCTACCGCTCATAGGCAGTGTGAGTTTTCAAACTCATAGGAGCCCTATTGAGCTGCGCAATTGCCCTTCTTTGGTCGTCACGTCACCGCGTATCCAAATGCTCCGATTGAAGAAGTCGACGTTGTTTGGTTGTTGTGTGCGCTGGAGGCCTACGAGTAGCCGAGTGACGTCACGAGGGGTGCTGTACACGGAAGGTAATGACCTCCTAGAAAGGAGAACCGAAAAATAAAGATACTCTAAACAGACTGTTTCTGAGCAGCAGTCGGGCTCGTTGCAAGAAAAGGTAGTTGAATGTTTCCAGTGGCGAGAATATAGCACATAGAAGCATCATAGAGTCGATAGTTCGACAGCTAGAGGCTTTCCAGACATCGTCCTATAGCCCTTCGGATAAAGACATGATGGTACAGATTAGAGAGAGTGCCTTTCCTCTTCAATACCCACAAAAATCATTTGAATTCTTGTCAGGATTTCATGTTGAGGTGTCCTGGGATACATTGGGACAAGCTGGTTGAGATGTGGTGTCCAGTCACTCACATCGGTGAGGGTTGCGCTATGTATATGTGACGGTTTGCTCCACCTATGAAAATAAGGATTGTCCCAGACCTGTCTGACCTACCTTCCGCTTTGCTAAAGCAGTACTCCTAGGGTAAGGACAGGTGGCATAGCGCAGTCCTATCAGTTGCATGTTCAACCTACTTGCGGGTTTTTCCATCATTAGGGAAGCATCCGATCGGTTCAATCAAATCAATAGTCGGATTCAATTTCCCACCAATGCAGCTTCTGAACTGATGGAGTTGAGATTCCTCGATCGATTCTTCATTGCCTACATTTGATGGACGTCAAGCAGTATCCCGCTTCTTTCGGATTCCTTCTGAAATTGACGGTATTAACCAACCGACTGCCCTTCCACTTGTTATTTCCCTTTCGACGATGATTGGATATTTAATTCCTCTGTTTGGGAGGCATTAGACGAAGGGGAGGGGAAGGGCTAGCTTTGGAACCTGCTTATAAACTCGATTGGCTTCGTCATCGTCAAAGTGATGCAGTAGCATTCTATCGAATTCCTACCGCGAGACATAGAGCTCTCCGTTCAGGAAAGAAGATCGTCGGCCAGCAGTAGTAGAGCAAGCTTCTACCCATGTCCCCTTTTCGGGTGGGATCCCAACTCCTTCGCTACTGGTCGACCGATTCTGAGATTTCATCCACCTCCCGAGTTGACTTCATCTCGTTGGTAGCCATTTCAGTAGTAGCATTCCCCGTTTAAGAGGATTCCTTCCCAACGAAAACTTTTTGCTGATTCTACCAGCTTTGTGATTCCTACATAGACGGGATGGATTTGATGAAGCAGCCGACCGATGGATAGTGAGTGATGCCTCCCCTTCGACGGAGAGGTCAATACCTTTTGGAGATAACCCGCCTTCCAACTGTCTGATGGATGAATGGATGAAAGTCCAGTCTTGGTTACCATGAGAAGAGTGGTAATATCCCAAATAGACGATAGCCGCCTCGACGTGAGTTGTTGAACGGAAAAGAGTAGATTTATTGAGTCGGCCAGAAGAGTTCTCTCTCTCTTCTCGTTAGAAGGATCGGATCGGTCAATCAATTGCTTCTTCCTCACCTACGGACGGAAAAATACCAGTTCTTCATTTGTCGTCTCAGAATAAATGAGAGGTGACGGTTGGGGAGGAGGATGACATTCGTCATTACATCCCCGTTCGACCGTCAAAGGAAGGAGAGCAAATGAGGTGACTTACCACCCTAAATTGATAAGTTGGAAGGGAATCGATCACCCAAATCAGTCTCAACCCAATCAACAACTGATTCATCTAGTAATTTCCGCTCCGTCGAATCCATAAATGATATTGATGGATCGAGTTGGGTGGGAGATAAAAGGCTTTTTGTTTCCGGTTGGAAAGATTTGGTTGGTTCTGCTCATATCAAAAGGCTTGAGGAGATTGTTGAATATGAGGTTTTGGGGATGGATACTCCGATTGGGATAGAAGATTCGACTTTCGGGCCATTTCTTCTGGTAGAATGAGGGGAAACAACGATGGAGATTCTCCCATTGGGGAAGGGTAGAAGATGAAAGTCTTAAGGAGAAGGAAGCTATTGATCTCCGACGGGAGGAGCCCGAAAAATATGAGTTGTCATTAGCCCACCAACAGGGGAGTATCTTCAGTAGATATCCTCTGCCTTGACGATTGACCAAAGGAAGGAGATTGAAGTGGAAAAGAGAGGCTCCCCCCTCCCACCCCTTCAATATGTTATTTCATAGAATACGATACCAGAAGAAAAGATAAGGAAATAAGCCATCAAAGGAAAAGAGAAGCGTGGCCTCTTCAACTGCTATATCATCATTGTTGGTCGCAGCACCGGACTACTGGCCATTCAAACCCAAAATGCCCTCCATTTGTTTAATCAGGAGTTCAGAGTAGCATCGGCGAGCCTCCGAAAAGAGATGATCTTCCCCCTTTTGACTTCTCTCCTTTCCAAGATCAAACATCAATCTGACGCGGAAGGAATAAAACAATTCAATAAACTTCTTTTTATCTCCGATCAATCAATCGGCTTCTCTTTAGATGGAGGGTTCTCCTTCCTGTAGTTGATCTTCTTCTCCTTGTCGGTCTCGGGTGAGAGGATAAGCAACCGAAGGATTCGTTATCGAATCCCACGGAGAGGAGATTACCGAATTTGGATGGAGGAGAATGGAGAGAAGAATCTCCTTTCGCTCTGACGGATTTAGCTATAGGAAGGAACGTTCTGATTAAAGATGGATCCGGCCTGGAAATTCAATTATTCAGAAACCCTCCATCCATCAAAGTAGAAAAACCTTGAACCTCCATCCCATTCCTCTATCCAAAACCTCCGTCTACCTAGTTGTTCTTCATCACTGGATCCCCTTCTCTAGTCGGATTCGAGAAAAGAGAAGGACACATTTCGGATGGTTCACCGAACCACGAAGGAAGGAAAGGAGTGAATGTCCAATTTCCACATCTTCTACCTCTGAGATGGAAATAAGGAGAGATGGCAAACGACAGTTCCGAATGTCTTTTTCCACCCCAGATCAACTCTCGATAAATCGAGGGGCCTACTGTCAGGTAGAATAGCCTACGCCTCCCATCTTCTTTGGAGAAGGTCTTCTCCGGGCTTGACCTCTTTTCCGGCTGACAGAAAGGAAAGAAAGTTTCTTCTCGAGGTGACGAACAACTGTCAATGGAGATTCTTTTTTTCGGGCTGTGGATGCATTCCTTCGATAGGGAAACAAACAACTTTGAGAGAGATAGCCTCTTTTTTTTCAATCGATCGCGGGTGTTGGTTTGGAAGTACTTCCAGAAGGAAAAGAGAGGGTAGGTGGGAATGACAAAGAGCGATAAGCAGTGGGTACGTTAACTTCCTCGTTTGATCAAACAATTTCTCCAGATGGAGGAGCAAACAACATCGACTTCTCTGGGTGGGAATGACGAGGACCGTCTGTCCGGCCCTTTTAAACCAATTCTGTCGAACACTAGAATTTCATAATTCTACACTCGTTCTGAACCCCCATTTCTCTTGGGTTGGTTCCCCTATCCTCGTGTCCTCCATCTCCCTAGCCTCCGGTAGATTTCTATATAAAGTGGAATGACGGTGCTTTCGTCAGTCGCCTCCCGACAGAGAGTTACATTGATGATCTTCTGTCTTGTTCGGTCACAACCGATAAAGTTTTCATTCCCACGTGACAGTCAGGAGAGGGGAAGAATTTCAATCACCACTCATCTACGTGTTTACAACTTCTCGATTCTACAGGATGGAGAAGCAACCTTTCGATTCATTTTTTCTTCTGGTCCATCCATCGACAGTGGTTTGTTTGCCAGAAAAGATCAGATTGATTTACCGTACCGCTTCCCTTTCTCTCCCAGAAGTGAGTGGGTGATGAATGGAGATGAACTCCCAGACTGCCAAAGAATTGTAAAAAAGCTTGGGTTGTACGACATATCCACCGACATGAATACCAAACCGATCATTGAGTTTCTGTCGTCGGGTGTTGTCATCGAGTAAAGGAGGATGAAGTTCCGGAATAAGAGGCTGTTGATTTACGCTAGCTTCGAAGCGTCGATGCGCCTGAATCCTCCCCAGCGGGTAACACCATATTCCCCCTCCGGAGGGCCCAGAAAGAAGAAACAATCATCGACAGTCAAACCTCCCGAGAAGCCCAACCTCGTCACTACCGAGCAAAGTACTGGGCTCGACCCCCAAGGGAGACCCCAACCTGTCGAAAGTATGGTCTGAAAAAAAGAAAGAAAACCTATTTTCAGACAAATGACGAAAAACTCCAAAATCGACAAGTAGCAGAAAATATGAACGGAATAGACGAAGTGTTTGGATTTTGCAAAGAATATTCATTTCTTTGCTTTTATGTTTAATTCGCTCCGTCACTCGCAGAGCAGCATATCGGAAAAAAGAAAAGAAATAGTTCCTCCGGTTCTTCATAGCAAATGTTGACCTTCACCCTCGTCAACATCGGAAAACAAAGAGAAACGAAACCTCTTGACGCGATGTGACAAATAGGTAGACTGAACACTTGCTGGTGGAAGAGGAACTCAGAATTCAGAGCAAAAGTGTCCCAAAACAGAAATAATACATACGAGCAGGCTGACGAGAGCATACTGAAGGGATTCCTCAGAAAAGAAAGAGAAGAAGCCTTCCGCAGTCCAGGTTAGGGTTTCAGTTTCGAACCCTATCTCCCTATTTTGATAGCATAGTAGTTTCCAAACTAATAAGATGACGTATGGGAGATTACCAGGGATTTCAACACAGTCAACAGACTTGGTTTAGCAGTCAAGTGACCAGTTCAGTCATAGGTTGTAACAACCTAATTTCATCATAACTTACATTCTTGATATCAGATTAATTCCAAAATGAATGTGTTGTGTTTGTCTCATTTTTCTATATTTTTGTGATTTTCTTAAAATTTTTAAGATAGTCACTTAAAATAATATTATTTTAATCACCGGTGGGTCCTACACATATTTTTACTAGTCTCCCTTCTTTTGACTTGTAAAAATGAAGTTTGATTTTATTTGGATTAGTTTAATTTAAAATTTTAGCTTTAAATAAGTTTAATAACCTATTATTATTAGTCATTTGTCCTATTCCTATTTTGTTTTTATTCACCCATACATCCTTCACCATACTTGTCTTTTAGTCAAGAATGACAAACCATCATGTTACCCCATATCTCTCCTTTATTTATATCTTTTTCTTCCCCTCATTTCATTTGTTTTCTCTCATTTATTTTTCATTCATCTCTTCCTTTTATTTTTTTTACTCCAACTCAAGAGAAGAAGAAGAAAAGAGAAGAAGAAGAAGAAAAGAGGAGAAAAAGAATAAAAAGAGAAGTTCTTTAGCCTCAAGATAGGCTTACCTTCCTTAACCTATCAAGGCAAGTAAAATCACATCCCCTCTCATGTTTTATTTCTAATTCTAATTGTTTATGGTTAATTTAGAATCTTGATTTGTTTAATTTTAGAAATGTGATATCTTTATACAAAATTCTCTATGATTATTTTAAATATAAAAATATGATTCTTACACTCTACTCTATATTTATGTATTAAATTTATGATTTTATTTAAGGTCTCCTATGCTTAAACTATAAGTTACAACTTAAACTATATGTTTTATTTTGAAATTACAAAGAAACCACCTTTATGAATGTTCATCATATTGGATATAAATTTGAAGTTTCCTACATAAGTTCTTCTTGTATAATGCAATGATTTTTAAATCATTTTTCACTTGCCATTAAAACATATGTATATATATATATATATGTATGTATTCATAATCATGTTTTAAAAAGAAGATTTCAAATAAATAAGTTTCTACATTAAATTGTTAAAATATTTTTTTCATACGAGATATTATGTTAGGTCATAATTCTTTCTATGCTAATCCATATTTAAATATATACATATATATATATACATGTCTAAGATTTAACAAATTTGCTACTTTCCATACTATGAAATCATACTAGAATTTAGAAAATCAATATGTTGTTAAACTAATTGTTATAAAAGTGTTAAACCTATTTAATTCTTATCCTTACAAATTTAGTACCCACTTGCCTAATGTGTTTATATGCATAATTGTATTGCGTGGTTTACATACATGATCATTATTTGCATAACACATTTTAATATTCTATGACTATCATACTTGTCTTAACATATACATACCAGTAACTTGTACAACATACATGAAATTATATATGTGTTTATATGCATAATTGTATATGCATGATTCACATATATGATCATCCTAGGTATCTTTACATCTTAATACTCACATACGTATTTATATGTATACTTGTATTTATGTGTAGTTTACATACATGATCATTTTCATAACATTCATTTTAACATTCTATACTCCATCATACTTGCATTGACACATACATACTAGTTACTTGTACAACATATACGAAATTATGCCAGACTTTCCTTATTAGTACATACACGTCTTGATAGTGCCATGGATCTTGACTTGCCTGTTAACTTGATTTTGACATTCCATCATATTTACTTCAACATATCATACTAATTACTTGTACAAGATACATAAAAATATTCCGGATTTTCCTTGTTAGTATATACACATGTCTTGATGGTGCCATGGATCCTAACTTGCGTGTTAACTTGATTTTGACATGGACCACATCTTACTTGTTACTAAACATGTATATGTATTAATCTTGACATGATTAGTTTATCATATTTCGGATTGATTTGCATGTAATATAACTTGAAATCTTGGGTTATGGGAAAACTAAAGGGTGGACAAATATTGTATCGTGAAAGGTTTAGGATAGGTTGCGCAACCGAAATAGGGGCCCATCCGCGGGGGCGCCCGGATGGTACTGAGCCATCATCTCTTGTTTAGTCCATGTTGATAGGATGACCGATTACTCGGTAATCGGTATCTGCTTGAGTGCTTAGCGGCACGGCTGGTTCAGCGCCAGCATCTTGGCCGGGTCCCGGGTATGCACGGGTACTTTCACGATACAAGTCGTTTATTCACCACTTAGTTCAAAATATAAAATAAAATATGATATTAACCTAGACTTGATATGTATTAGTCTCCGTACTTGATATCGATCACATACGATATGAGTCATTTCTTCACCACTTAGTTCAAAATATAAAATAAAATATGATATTAACCTAGACTTGATATGTATTAGTCTCCGTACTTGATATTGATCATATACGATACAGATCCATTTCTTCACCACTTAGTTCAAAATATAAAATAAAATATGATATTAACCTATACTTGATATGTATTAGTCTCCGTACTTGATATCGATCACATACGATACAGATCTATTTCTTCACCAATTAGTTCACTATGCATGTGCATATGTTTTTTACATCAATTCATATTTTACTTGTTAGTACATATTGCATGCTCCCCACCATACAAGTCTATTTATTCATCATTAGTCTCCATACTTGATAGCATGTACATTCTTTCTTGATATCATTACTTAATCATTTAATATTTTCCACACATGTGCATAGTTTCATATCCACACCCACATCTTATCTATTTGTTTATATTACACGCTCCGTACTTCTTATTATTTTACTTGCCGGGTTTAACCCTGAGCTCCCCCACACGCTCAGGTACTGAAAATGTGAGCGAGAATCTGCCACTGCATGATCCGTACTTTCTAGAGCAGACCGAGCAGCATATTGTACTTATTGCTGCTTATCTTAGACATGTATATCTTCTCTTTTATATGGCAGTAGACAACTTTCAAGATCCTGCTTGATGACTAGTATTCAGTTCTATTTATTTCGTCTTTTACATACATATAGGCCTCGTGCACGTTAACTTACACGTGTCCGCCGGTAACGCACTCCGTTTTCGTATCCCTCCGGAAAATGGGGCGTTACATAGGTATTAGTTTGTTTGAGTCTGTTTAGTTATAATCTAGTCCACAGTGCATCCTGAGCACCCTCTGTCTCACTATATTTTCCCTTTCCTTTCATGTCTCTTTTCGAGCGACGATGGGGGATGGATGGGAGGAAATTTGCTTCTTCGCAGAAATTTGCAAAAGCTCTCGCTTCGCGCTCTTTATAATGTCTGCTCTCTTCATCCTCGGGGACTCTTCCTTCCACTGCGGCGACAATTGTTCGTCATACCCGATTCTCAGAGAAATCTCATCGTCGTCTTAACTCTAGAATGCCGTCGATTGGAGCCTCATTCCTGATCTCCTCGGTAAGCTTTTCTTCTCTTTCTAGATTTCATTTCTTTGATTTTCTCTGCTTTTGAAATTATGGGTTCTTTGCATCTTCCCGATCGGCGGGACAGAATCCGGTGATGGATGGAAAGAAGTCAATTTAAAGCACGGAGTCTGTTCTTTGATCGAGGGTCTCATAGATCTTCTTTATTGCCTTCTCACATCAATGCGGAACGAGCAATAGCTCTCATCAGGGTGGTTTTCTCAGGGGTTAGCCAACGAAAGCCGTCAGCGCACAAAGGCATAGAGCTCAAACACAGGCATCAGTAACAGATTCGACAGAGTGTAGTGGGAGGTCCTTGCTCCGGGGATTCGGCTTAGTCACCATCTCTGTCCACCTTTTCGGCATCTGGTTACTCAGTTCCCTGCACTATGGTTTGACGAAGAGCTTATAAAAGGAGTTGGTGTTAAACACCAACGCCAAATTCATTCGAACTAGTAGCTAACCATTACACATGACGAAACAGTGTAGGTTTTAGTTCAGTCTGCAAAAGGTCTCCCCTCTAAAAGTCATATATCACTGTATTTCCTGCTTTCTTTGGGAGTGAGAAGAAATCAGGGACTTTCCATGGATACGAAACGAAGGCACAGGCCATTGTTCTGTATCAATTTCTTCGTTTTCTGACCGTTGATGATAGATCCTATGTTGATTGGCTTAGACGTGCAAAATAAATGCATTCTAGAAGCCTCTGGCAGTTGAATTGGTGATCAGCCGGTAGTCATATGCTTTCGTCATGCCTTTGGAGTGCCTAAAGACAAGTGAATGAAGTGGCCCTTTGGTAAGGGACACGAGTGAACAGATTTGACGGGAAAGTTGAAACTACTTCCCTTGCTGGTCGAGCTAGCTAACACCCTCCTTCTGGCCCATTCCACTCATCCCTTTCTGAAAACTCTCCCCAAAGAAAGAGATTGAAAATGAAAGAGAACAAGAAAAAAAGCAATCCCAAGCAATTGACGTCAGACTCAGATCCCGAATACAAACTAGAAGATGAGCAGGAATTCGAAATCCTAGGCCGACGCATCGAAGGGGGGATGAAGGGCTTGCGAAGACAGGATTTGAACCTGCGACCATCCATCTCCTGCACCTCACGAGCTACCGATGCTGCTCTACGGAGCTAGAGTTATTACCAACCAGATTTCTGACGTATAGTGAGCGACAATCTCTCACGTCTATAGCCTCAGTGCATTATATCTGCCAAAAGGCCTTATTTGTCGTGGATCTGTATGCCGAAACAATAGGCATTTGTTGTTATCTGCTGACAATTCTATGTTGGATGGAAAATGCTTCGGACAGACAGGAGAATGGAATTGATAGAATGACGGGAGGGGGAGAGGGAATTTCCACTCGCCCGCCTTCGGTATAGCAAGATCTATGTAGTTTAAGACCTCTCCTTCTGCAAACCTTGCAAATCATCTCTTTTTGAAAAGACAGAGAACATAACCCATGATTGTCGAGAGCATACATGAGAATAGCATAGAAAGAGAACAGGGGCATTCTATGTGCCTTCTGTCACTACTAGATGTCGTACTCGCATGAGTGGCCCTCTCCCCCTTTCGGAGGGAAGGTTACGCCAGAAGACTCAATCCCCTCCACACTCCTGAATGCGGCGAGAGAGCTATTTTGATATCTCTGAGCATAGCGGGAGCTTGACCCGTCGTGTGCTTTCCGATGCAAAGGAAGAGGGAAAGAGGTAGTTTCAGCCGACGATTGATAGTGACTACCATTATGTCGAAGCTACAAACCGATGCTACAACTAAGCCTGAGTCGAGAGGATGCCGTCAAAGCTTGGGATCTATAGTAAAGGATCTGATGAGGTATGCCTTTCAATCTCTTCTTTTCTCTTCTGTCTAGAGCATCCCAGGGACAGATTCTGTAGAGATCAACCATTGATTGGCGTTCGACGAATCCCAAACCCTCCGTAATTGGAAGGAAGAAAAGATGTTGAATAGTCTCCCATATTATCTCATTATCATGTCTCAAGTGGTTGTGCCATCATCAGGTTGCAGCCCTCATGGTAGAGTCCTCTTCACTCCCCTCCCTCTCTTCAATGCAAATAGGCTTTCCACCATAGACCCTCTTTGTCCAAAGGCCCCTCTCTCACTGGCTTTATATCTATAGATGGCCCACCATCACGTCATGAGAATATAGGAGGAGGATACTCTAAACATTAGTATCGTACTCTTTTGATCGAACTCATATAGATAGAAAGTTTGAGGTGCCAATCTGACGTGTTGAGAGCATGATAAGTCGCATGCTGATGGAAAGAGCCCTGGTGATGAGAGCGTCGATCTTTCTCGTCAGACGTTGGTTGCGGCAAAGCCCGACTCCATGAGAGCACAGCCGCCCCTCCACAGCGGAGTGGGATCCTGTTTATTCCGAAGGAATCGTTCGAGGCTGAGTTTGGGTCGGGATAAAGCCGACGTGATATTACTTCTCACTCGCTCAGTCCTACTCTCTTCCTCTTCCACGGATTTGAACCAATCATTCTAGGAATCATTGGGCTGTGGGAGTCGTCGTGAGAACGATGGATGGGCCACCTTCTTCATTTGGCCTCGGATCGGGATTCGTCGGGGCCAGTGCATCGGTGTCAGGTGAATAGGATCTGGCACTACTTATCTACCTTCTACTGCAAGCGCGTCGACGGGTTGTCCAATCTCTCATAGTGGCAGGACCCTGTCGACGCCATATTCGACATGAGCGCCCTCTCCGTCAAATGACATGCTCCTTCCTCCAGCCCCATTTCCATTACAGTTGAATTCAGAAAAAAAGCAGGAAGGGAGCCCGCTCACCACCAGCAAATCCGACGCACTTTCCCAATTTCGAAAGGGAAGATCCCGGATTCAAGGCATCGTCGATTTCCTAAATCTCGAAGGAGAAAGATTGCCAATGGCTCCAGCACGGAATTGCTTTACAATGTAGATATGGTATAGTTTTCCACATTCAACGGGAGTTCAAACCCATTCCCTCCTCCTTTTGTATCCTCTCATCGTAGGCCGTGAAGGTTGTGTGACGTGACGGGTTGCACTTACGTCGGGATGCATGACGTCGAGAGCGAGCAGCAACTCAAAAAGGCAATCAAATCAGAGATCTACTACTCGCTATCATGGGGAAACACAGACGGTAGGTTTACGACGATCAATCTCAAGATAATTCTCTGGTTCGCAGCTACACTTTTCGTTAGATTCGAAAGAGAGTGAGATCAGAATGTTTTGGTCACTTCTACCATCGCGTCGAATATGGTAAATGCAATATGGATGGATCGATCTGCCATCGCGCTATCACGTGCTTCGTTGAACGATTCGTCCTAGACTCATTGGTTGGCTTTTATCTCCAATGACAGCCGTCATTCCCTTCGTGATAGACCTTCGTCGCTTTCGTCAATACCGGAGGGTAGGATGGGATGATAAAAAAAAGAACGACGACAGAATGCTTTGCATTTTCTTGAACGACCTCCAACGGAGCTGCACCATCATCGACGGAATCCCTTCTAGCCACTACACTAGGATGCGGTGCACTTGTTTCTCCACAAGATCGTCTGAATCGGCTATCAGAGGGGAGAGAAAGGGGAGTTTGTTCCTGGACCGATGACTCTCCAACTGACGATTTGCCTCAGCTCTCTCCCTCTACCTTCTACTGTCTACCATAGCCAGAAGAGAGAAGAATGGCATCAGCAAAACGACGGGATTTGCCTCTGACATAACTTCCTATGGATTACTTTTCGCGATTAGAGTGTCTGAAGAGGGTGGGAGATATCTTTGACCTAAATCCTTCATATAGGGAAGGTCAAGCACACAATGGAGTAAGCGACAATGGTCGACAGGTGAGCTCAATTATGGTTTGGTCCTTTTAGCCTCCATTCGAAAATTGATGAAGGATGAGAATGTCGTGATGTGACGATCGCTATACAGAGACTTTTTCTGACGAGGAGTAGCTACCCGGAAGATATGATGGCCAAATTACCTCTCCGAACCTTCTTTCAACCTTCAATTTAGAAAACTGAGGTAGAAGCTCTTCTCCGTGTTCAGCCGACGGAGCATTCATCCATTCATTCGACATTGATGATGTGTCAATATGTAACCTAGTAGAAGGGGAATAGGGGATCGAGAGTTGTCAAATCATCTATAGTGCTGGTCAATGACCTAGGAGCTCCACTGGGGAAGCACGGCTCTAGATCTAAGTCCTTTATAAATCCACATAGTGTTGCCAGGCCTTGTCATGAAGGAAGATGGCAAGTCATAAGCCCGGCCTTTGACTGTCGGCATGGAAGGGGCTGTCTCTAGACAATGGATCTCGGCTGGACGAGTAAGTACACGAACTATGAGATCCCTCTCTTCCATCCCTGGATAAGATAGATATTCACGTCATGGGCGTTTCCCTTTGTTGGGTGGGTATGGGTCCGTTGCTCAGATTTCATTTCCCTCTGAGGGATGAAGATGGTTTTTAGGGGAGGCTCGGAATGCATGAGACGTTGAGGTGAGTCCTCCCCCATTTGTCTATATCGAGTTACTCTCAAAGCTCTGATTGGAGAAGATATGAAGTCGTCTGTTGCTCTTTCTTCGTTGTCTCTCTATTCTCTCTCATTTCGTTCGCTACGAACTTTCCAATGACGGGCCAAGTCTGACGGGAGACAGAGGCATGGCAGTCCACCTCCCACAAGGCGTCTATGAGAATGAAGGGACCGGCCTCTGACCGACGGGTTCCTGAGGCACTATTTGGCACTGGCTTTTCGTAATCGATCTAAAACTGGGAGTGCCCTATCCCTGCCATACTAGACATCAAGACAGATAACTTCTTATCAGATTCGGAGTTTACACTGGAGAGCCTACTCCTTGGAATGATGAGGAGAGGGCACAACAAAGAAAAGGAAATCGACCACCCATGCGAGCATAATTCCCCGCCGTCGGAAGGGTCGGAGCTTCAGCGTAAATTCTACCACTCGAAATTGATTCCGTCGGCTCTAGGAATAGGAAGACGGGAGTGGATCTCTTTGTGGCATTCTACTTCTACAGAAAGATGGGCGTACCATCAACTCCCAGTTCCAGGGAAGGGCGAACACTAGACTTTTGCGGAGCACTTCCCCAAACCATAAGGGCAACTAGCCCAGCCCAAAGAAAAGGGGCCTACCATCCCCCCTTTCCAATTCACCGAAAAAGGTATACCACTTTTCTCTCTGCAGGCCAATTCAGTCTTTTGCGAGTGCATAGTCTCTGAGCCCGATGCTACACCGATTGGACAAAAGTCACTCTCCCTCAACCGGGGATATAGATTGTCATACCACTCATGGGCCAATCCATCTCCACCTATAGACCAGTCAGAGAGGCCACATGTTCCAAGTGACCTTCCGACCACCGACCCTCTCCGGTAATCATGTCGCATCTCCACCAATAATTGTTGGGTGAGTCATCCAACCCTCTCCGTCAGTGTCAGCAGTAGTAGATAATTGTATAACTGTGGCAGTCGAGTGCCTCCTCTAGGTCAAAGACAGTCGTTTCCTGCTTGCAGAAAGCCCGTTTCGACAATCTGCTTGCTCCGACTCTTCCCGTGCAATTGGGAATATCTCTCTCATCTGGTCAACAGTACCTCATTCAATCCAATTTTTTTTCCATGTCTGGAAGTGGCAAAAGACAGAAGAAAAAAGGTTACCGGAGGACGGAGGTGAAGCGGGTTACTTCCGTCACATTCCAATATGGCCTGCAACTTCATCTGAACTAGAATCTCTCTGGATCCTCCTCAGCAATTGGGATCAGCCACTCATCTGGAGTATGTCACCTAGTTTGATCTGGCCAGGCTAATGAAAGATTTCATTTTTATGACCATCTTTTGTCAAGCCAAAAGAGGAGCGTCAGCTCTCATAGGGCTTGGCTACTATAGCTCGAGGCTGTATTTTGTCCGTCATAGAAGAAAAATTTCTAAACGATGGGAATCGGCGGACAAGCGTCGTCGCTTTAGGTCCAATTTCTGCTCTTTAGCTCAGTGGGCTATCCAGACTCGAATCATTGGAATTCACTTTGATTGCTTTCCCTTGTCTCCTATACATCATATTCCTCGATCGACAGAGGTCTGGAATCAATCAGTAGTACGCCCCGCGCTTGATTGGCGAAGGAAAGCCGGGAATTCTCAATCATCAAATTTCTACCTAAACTACCTGGTCCTCTATTGGTAACGATCTACAGTCGACGGGTTAGTCGCTGAGGTGAATCTGGATTGGTCTTTCTTTGTTTGCTCTGTGGCAAAAGGTTGACGGCTCATTTGCTCATCAGGAATTGAATGACTTTCTTTCTTTCATCTATTTATCTCCTTCCCGGTCGAAACCATCAATCCCAGTCCGATAGTCATTGATCGGTCGAGCTCTCATTCTCGAGATGGCCGGGTGATAGGTACTTTGCGTTCTCTTTATCTGAGATCTTTCGTTATTCGAGATTTTTCATATATCTTCGATTTTCATTCTGATTTATGTTCTAATTTACCTCTTCTCTTATCGTCGAATTTTTTTCTTTTTTCATTTTCATAAAAGAAGAAAAATGATCATTTTTTTCATCATCATGTACCAGAGAGAAATCAATAAAAAAGAAGAAAAAAAGCAATTTGCTGAAGCAAAGACTTCCCCCATAACAGTTGTTTGCATTGCACTGGATATCAAGTTTCTTGTTGAGTTTGAACTTCCGGAACTCGTCAAACTAAAGGAGGGAAAGCCTACTTCGCTAGCCAAGATAGATAGGGCAGGCAACTCCATTTACAGGACGGTATTTGTAAATGGATCGAAGAGCAGGAGTGATTTGGGGAAGGGTGGGGTGAGAGATGAGTGACAAGATGGGTAGAAATGAGTAATGATGAGCGCAGGATGAGTAGAAGTGTTCCGAGGCTATTCCTTTAGATGCGAGCTACGTCGGAAAGTAGTGAACAGATTTTTTGCGGCATTCATTCAAGAGAACATCATCTCTCGGTTCAGTATTTCCGAAACAAAGTCTCCTCACTGATAAGTATCATATATTGTATTTTTCCTCCCATACTTTATCTCTTTTTATATATAAATAAATACTACTCGGGTATTTTTAGTGTCTTTTTCAGGTAATCCGACTTGTACAAGAGAGGGCATGAAATCAATGTTGGAGTAGGAAATCAGAGTTCGAAAAGTTTCTAAAGTGAGCAAAACTACGAGACTACGATGTTTTAGAGACTCAAAATCAAATACAGTCAAGTACATACAATGGAACAAAGACGCGACGCACGTGGAAGAAACGTCGGTTGATTTACTCGAAACTAAACCTCTATTTAGCGGTTATACCGCTATTTAGCGGCAATTTGTGGGCCGCACATGATGAATTTTCTCCCGTGGCTTTGATGTAATTTTTGGATTTTCCGGTTATGCTTGAATTAGGGTCTGATTTCCGATGCCCATATATTGGCCGTATCCTTGTATTCTAGGGTTTTATGCAGTAGTTAATGTAGATTAGGATTTAGTTTGTACTCGTCTTTCATTAATAAAATTAAGGTTTTGCTGAAGGGGTGGCGGCCACAATACCGTGCTCCACAGGTAAACCATTATTTTCTAATCTTTATTTGCTTTTTAGATAGATTTAATTGCTTTCTAGTATAGATTTATTTGTTTTCTAGATTAGATTTAATTGCTTTCTAGAATCTTGAGTAGCTAATTAGTTTAGCTCTAGGATGTAGATGAAGTTTGGATCCACCATGTAATTGCTTTCTAATATTTTTCTTTTTGAATAAAAATAAATAAAGACATGATTTTTCTCTAAAAAGATTAAAATACAAGAACTCGAAGATTAAGACTTTGATAGGTTATACTTGAATTAGGTTTCTTGATAGCCTATACTTAGTTAGGATTTGGGGTTGTTGATTTTATCTTTTTCATTGAATTATCTAAAGATTTAGTTTATTTTTATGAAAAGTAGTATTTTTGATGAGTTATGCTTGCAAACCACTTGATAACTCATACTTAGGGCACTTTAAATAAAAATTAAACTAAAAAGATCAAATTTTTATGAAAGAAGAAGATAATAGAAATAAGAATATGGTTGGAAACTAGTGGACTCTAGATTCTAGGCTAATTAGGATAAGTCTCATCTTCAACCTAAAATTCTTTGTTAATCCGTTAGACTATAGAATTAGTAAGAATCGCAAAACACCCTAGATCCCTGTGGGACGACCTGTACAGCGCTACACTGATACTGTGCGCTTGCAGTAATTTATCACATCAAGTTTTTTGGCGCCGTTGCTGGGGATCAACGGTGTTTTTCTTGCTTTTTCTAACGTTTTACGGGATTAACAGTGTGTGTTGAGTGTGCAGGGACTAGAAAGTATAGATACAGGAAAAGAAACAGGACGAGCTGAGCGTTTTGAGTTCACGAAAAAAAGTAGAGAACCAAATTCTCTCGTTTCACCGCTAATTAGCGGCATATACTGCTATTTAGCCGTACTTAAGGTACAAAACGCGACAAAATTTTCCTAATATCTGTATTTAATGTCTCTGGTTCAGTAAAAAAATACAAAAAAAAATTATCTTTTAGTTTTATTTCTTTTCCATCTCTCTCCCTCTCCACCTTCTTCAAAACAAACAAAAAAAATTTAAAAAAAATGTTTCAAAATCAAACTGGTTGCTATCATTGTCATGATCCATATCATAATTATTATCAGTGTCCATGGATAGGAAGGTCGCTAGGACTAGGTCATAATCAAATTCACAATACATATAATGAACCTACGAGCGCTTCTTATACACAAAATTATAATTATGAATGGATGAATAATTCTAATTTTGCATATAATCAAGAATCATATCAAGAGAATCCTCCATCTGATCCTTTCTTTATGGCCTATTCATCTTCATGTTCTACATTCAATCATGAACAAGATATTCAATTGAACATGTTAGATAAAAGATTAAAAAGATTAGAAGCGAGATATGCATGTCATGAGAATCTACCTCTAACCACTTCATATCTGTCATCAAATATTTACATGGATCCATCATATCATTCTTCAAATTTCACTCATGATCTCGAGATGCAATCACTTGAGAAAAATAAGAAAAATTACGATCATGAGTCTGAGGAATGAAGACGTAGAATAGAGGAAGATATGGAAGTTTTGCTAAAATCATCATCTCAAAAATCATCCTCTAAAATTGAATCTTGTATGGAAGATCTTCTCAAAGTGATTTCTCAAGCTAAACTTTTTATAGATCAACCATCTAATAGTTTGAATATATTTGACTCCAACGAGCAATCACTCCAGTTATCTTTTGAAGTAGATATGATTCAAAATGAATTAAATAGTTTTTTGCATGATGAGTCTATAATTCAACCTTGTGATCAACCATTTTAGACCATTGTGGCAATAATTATGAAGAAACCATTGATAAAGAAAATATTTTGCTTAATGGTGAGCTTGCTAGTGACACATTATCATTTGATTCTTTTGATGGAAATTGTGAAGAAATTGTGAAGATGAATTTTTATCCATTCATAATAACTTGACTAATGATAAGTCCACTAGTATGGCATTTTCTTTTGAGAATTTTGATGACAGGTTTGAAGAAAATTTGCATGAGAAGCCCATAATAATTGAGAGAAGGAAGGAATATCGAAAAGAAGAGGTCATACTACCAAATGATTTAGAAGGACGATCCAAAATCGAGCTCATGATTCCGTTACATCAAAGTAAGTATGATATTTCACATGTTGATAAAACCAAAATACTTACTGCCATAAAAGATACTCGTGAGTCGAATATGGACGATAAAGGTACGCTTTCTAACCTCAAAACTTTACTACTGAATAAAAGAAAGAAGGGTAGAAATAAATTAAGAAAAATTAAAAGTAAAATGGAGAGATTAAATGCAAAATTAACAAAAAAACTAAGTTCATCCATATCAAAACATAAAAGGACACATTATGAGAGTGGAAAGCGATCAAGAGGTCGTAACCGTTTGAATTTTCTAATAAGTGTATAATATTTATATAACAGTTTTCTTTTCTTTTTTATTTTGCCACCCTTGGTTTGTGTATGAGGGCATACATAAGTTTAGGTGTGGGGGAGTAGTTTTTAGGAGATTTTTATTTTTTTCTTAGGATTTTATTTTTATTTGTAGGATTTTTTTTTTTAGATTTTTGGATTTTTTTTAGATTTTTGGGTTTCTTTATTTTACACTTTGGGTAGTTTTTAGGGTAACTAACTGAAAAAAAATTGAAAAAAAAAAGTGAAAAATGTTTTTAAAAAAAACTGAAAAGAAAAATAAATTAAAAAAAATTATGTATTTTTTTCAATAGATCAAACTACTTACAGATAAAGGAACAAATTTAGATTTGAAGTTGGATAGGAGAGTAGATTGGATGATACATTTTGAATTTCATGAAAAAGATCAAATCTGAAAAATAAATACCATTAACAGTAGTTTTGAGGCAAGTATACATCTATTTTTCACTTCACAATAGTTTATTAGGTTAAAGACAAAGATGATAACGATTGAGTAAGTCTTCTCTCTCTAAACAAAAAAAAAAAGAGAAAAGGAAAAAAAAGTGAGAATAAAATAATGGGGTGAGCCTGGTATTAAGGCAATAGCCTCGAGAGTGATAAAATAATGGGGTGTGCCTGGTATTAAGGCAATAGCCTCAAGAGTGAAAAAAAGAGTATGATCTGAGTAATCGGGTACTTTGCGCTTAAGTAAGCGTAAATATTCGCATGAAATAGGTGAAATATTCTAAAAAAAAGAAAAAGAAAAAAGAAAAGAGTATGAACCAAGTAATCGGGTATGTTGCGCCTAAGTAAGCGTGAATATTCCAATGAAAGGTGAAATATTCTTAAAAAAAAAAAGAAAAAAAAAGAAAAAAAATTGTTATGAGAGAGGAGATGAATCATGAGTTAGATTTTGAGTCTAAGGCCGAAATAAACTATCACACTTGCACGTAGTTGTATAGGAGCCAGTGAATTATCTGTTAGTATGTATTGAAAGATATGATTTAAATTTTTAATTAAAATGATAAGTGTATTTGATATGACGCTCGATTTGAAAATTGATAATCTAAATGCATTCTTGAGTTTGTATATTAGTGAGATTAATTGATGAAAATATCATAAAAAAAGATTTTTCTTTCCTTTGTATAAAATTTCTATTTTTCTTGATTTTCGGTTATTCTTATCTTTCTTTTCTTTATTCCTTAATCTATTTTCTTCTTGAATTTTGTGGGTACATTCACTGCAAACCCTCACGAGACAACACTCGTCCACTAGGGTGACCTAGGGGTTTAAAGGCTTGTTGCACGTGCTAAGTGCAATCGCGATTCCTGCGAAAGTGAGTTAGGATTTTTATTTTTCTTTTTAGGATTAGATTTTGCTCGAGGACTAGCAAAACATAGGTGTGGGGGTGTGATAAGTATTATATATTGTATTTTTCCTCCCATACTGTATCTATTTTTGTATATAAATAAATACTACTCGTATATTTTTAGTGTCTTTTTCAGGTAATCCGATTCGTACAAGTAGAGGGCATCAAATCAATGTTGGAGTAGGAAATCAGAGTCCGAAAAGTTTCTAAAGTGAGCAAAACTACGAGACAACGATATTGTAGAGACTCAAAGTCAAATACAATCAAGGAAATACAATGGAACAAAGACGCGACGCACGTGGAAGAAACTTCGGTTGATTTACTCGAAACAAAACCGCTATTTAGCGGTTTATAACGCTATTTAGAGGCAATTTGTGGGCCGTACATGCTGAATTTTCTCCCGTGGCTTTGATATAATTTTTGGATTTTCCGTTTATGCTTGAATTAGGGTCTGATTTCTGATGCCCATATATTGGCCGTATCCTTATATTCTAGGGTTTTATGCAGTAGTTAATGTAGATTAGGATTTAGTTTGTACTCGTCTTTCATTAATAAAATTAAGGTTTTGCTAAAGGGGTGGCGGCCACAATACCGTGCTCCAGAGGTAAGCCATTGTTTTCTAATCTTTATTTGCTTTTTAGATAGATTTAATTGCTTTCTAGTATAGATTTATTTGCTTTCTAGATTATATTTAATTGCTTTCTAGAATCATGAGTAGCTAATTAGTTTAGCTTTAGGATGTAGATGAAGCTTGGATCCACCATGTAATTGCTTTCTAATATTTTTCTTCTTGAATAAAAATAAATAAAGACGTGATTTTTCTCTAAAAAGATTAAAATACAAGAACTCGAAGATTAAGATTTTGATAGGTTATACTTGAATTAGGTTTCTTGATAGCCTATACTTAGTTAGGATTTGGGGTTGTTAATTTTATCTTTTTCATTGAATTATCTAAAGATTTAGTTTATTTTTATGAAAAGTAATATTTTTGATGAGTTATGCTTGCAAACCACTTGATAGCTCATACTTAGGGCACTTTAAATAAAAATTAAACTAAAAAGATCAAATTTTTATGAAAGAAAAAGATAATAGAAATAAGAATATGGTTGGAAACTAGTGGATTCTAGATCCTAGGCTAATTAGGATAACTCTCATCTTCAACCTAAAATTCTTTGTTAATCCGTTAGACTATAGATTAGTAAGAATCGCAAAACACCCTAAATCCCTGTGGGACGACCTGTACAGCGCTACACCGACACTGTACGCTTGCAATAATTTATCACATCACTCACCGATAACGACTCCCAATTCATCAGCCAACCTGTGAAGGATCTCCTCCACAAGTAAATAATAAAGCAATATTTTTCGTCACCATACAACTCCCAGACGAACAGGCAGATTGAAGCAATGAACAAGATTTTAATCAGGATTCTCAGCCACACTATGAATGAATCACAAAGAGACTGGCATGAAAAACGGTAGCTTGCTGTGTGGGCCTACCGCACGTCTTTCTGGATGTCAACAGGGACTACTCTTTCTTATTTTTTATGGTGCCGAAGCTCTTTTACCAACTGAAATTGAGTTACCGTCGTTGAGATGGGAAGTACCCCGTAATGCCCCAATGGATTCCCCCAATTATGCTGAGAAATGACTTGTAGAATTGGAAGCTCCCAACGAGCGGCGAATGAACGCATTACAACATCGTCGATATATATAGGGCTCGTCATGGTTAGGGCATATGAAAACGAGTGAATCCCCATTCATTCTAGGTTGGTGACCTTTTCTTCGTCTCTCCCTTCCGGAAGGATGATAGAAGCGAGATGACCAGGATAGACATTGTAGTGAAGCGTCGAATTTAGACTTCCCATGACGAACGACCCATACTTGTTTGTGGCAAACGCTCAAGACTTCGAGAACTTTTTTCATGTGTTCTTTCATGTGGTTGTTGAAGATGATGACATTCTGTACCTCTTCAGTGAGTGCTTTTACATATGCAGATAGCTCTCCCCGGAGTGTTTTACTTTTGGACTCTGCCCACGCATGTGATCCTCCCCGTTGAAAGGACTTTTAACCTCTGCTAAACATATATCGTTCCTCACTGGCTGCCGCATCCTCATTCTTTGGACGAGTATGGATACAGATACGCTCACCAGATGAATGACAGTAAAGAGCACTCAACAAGTGATGACGAGAGCATTTCACCACCGACTCTTTGCCCTGCGTAACTTCAACATTTTTGGTGAAATGGAAGCCCCTATAGCTCCATCTCAACAACAAAGACTACCTATATCCGCAGAAAGAAGAAGTAGTTCCTTCCTATGAAAGGAGGAGAAAGAGGATTGCATAGTTCGTTTTTTGAATTGGGTGAACAGAAGGGTCGTAATCGGAGCAGAAGTACCCGGAACGGGAAGCTTTCGCCAAAAAAAAGTAGTGTGGTGCGGTCGTCAGCCAAATGAATGACAGTGATGACGGCATTTGGGGAAGGAATTGATCCCCGTCGAAGGTGCTTGTCCAGTGGGTTTGTTTGTCGGTGCTCACATGATCGGGTCGTTCTCCTCCCCGTAGTGACAATGGCAGGTTTATGGGGCGGCATTGGTTCCAGAGTAGAGGTACCCTTTCCCAAACCCATTACTAAGAGTAAGTGGAAGATCAACTCTTCTAGATTCATTTCAATATCGTCGATCATAGGGCGACCTTCTGTGTCGCGTATCACAAACCAGCATCGGGTCGAAGGAAAAAAGAGTCGACCACTCATGAATCGAGGGAGGGAAAAAATGGAATAGTCATTAGGGAGAATGCTTCCTCCCGCTCACTTGCCAGCCATAGATTTTTAGGGGTCAGTACATCTATGGGAACCCCCTACGGCAGTGGGATGAGAGGTTGGTTAGACGACAGATTCCGTCCACTGCTTACCCTGCCCTACTCTCGGATTCATCGACGACTTTTTGATCATTTCGTGAGGTGACGGTGGCATTCCCGGAGATTGGTGGAAGAGCAAGTTGCAATTCATATTGTGGCAACAACAACCTCGCAGTAAGACGCCTCCAATGGAGTTCAACCTACAACCATAGTGTTGCAATGGGAAGATCGGTCAACGGCCACTTCGGAAGGCATGCGACCATCTCGGATGTTCCTTCCTTATGGAATCGTTGGGAATATCCAGTAGATTTCATGATTCTGCAGTCTGGAAGTGACAGGATGTAGTTATTCAATTATTTCGGGGAGGCTGGCCACAGCCAGGGATCTCATAGATGTTGCTCTAGACAAATGATGAGATTAGAGGAAATCCACCAGTTCCTACCTCTGGTTTTTGTTCGGGATCAGAATCCCGAATATGTGCATGTCTCTGCCACTTTCTTTTCCTCAGAAGGCGGAAGAGAACATTTTGTACCCGACGGTCACCACTCTCCAATAGATGGGTGGCTTAATCAGTACAACGGCTATACTTTTCGAGTGAGACCCCGAGCGACTCCACTTGTGGATCGAACTCTGTGTCTTTTTCGAGTTCCGATATCCCACCGATCTCACTGCATCACGTCTTTCTCACTACATGGACTCACCCATCCTTCTTTTGATGCAGTGTGGTAGCCAGCCCTGTCAGCTAGTGGAGAGCAATCCTCGACGGTTTTCAGTCAGTGCTTCTTCATCCACAAAACAGATGCATTCAGCCGAAGAAGCACCTAGCAAAATGATGAAAGTCCGCTCTGTGAGAGAAGGGGAAATGGTTCAGGACAAGGAAGGATCTTCCTCTTCCTTTTCTCAATCTACCTTTTGGACTGAGCTACTGTACGAATAGACTTTAGGCTAGCATCGCGCTATGCGCGCAATTGTTGAGGAGCACCCTTAAACAGCTCTGTCTTTGCTTTGCTCGGTGAATCCTTTGATTTAGTCGAATCAGTAAAGCCAGTCGTTCTGGTACCACGAGGCATATCACTGTAGGTAGGTGGGACTGCGGGAATCGATCTTGGGGGGATATTGATAAGCTTCTTGTCACCGAAGTCCGACGTGCTTACATATAATATATGCGTCTGGCGCGATCATTCCCCTCTTCATCGAAGTAGGGAGGTGCGCTCGACATTTGATGCGAAATATGTCGACGGCCTTTACGTAGGGTTAGGTCCTACAACCATTGATTCGTTGTTTAAAGGACAATTTAGGTTCTCCACATGCCCCAATGTCCAAATGATGGATCCGCAGGCATGTTCTCTTGGAGAGATGGTTGCAGGCGTAAACGCTTCCTCTTATCGAATGAGGGTTGACGGTGGGACAATTCCTGCGAGGTACCTGGTGCTACCGGTTTGCATTAGGTTCATTATCTCGAAATGGAGTGTCTTCTTTCTCTCGTTTCAAATGAGGGTGGGCTCCCGGAGATTTTGATACCAAATCCGCTCTAGTGTATTTTAACACACACACACATATGGTTTGGTTTGTGACTTTCAGCCTATGTGTTCATCCAATCATCATCAACTGACTCGACGAAATTTCGATGCTACCGCATAAGCATGGTTGCGTCGACTCATGGGATGAGGAATAAGCACCTAGGTGCATCATCTAGTCCCTATTCTGCCACTGTAAAGCATCTATATGTTTCAATCGGATACAGAGTATGGGTGTACAAACGATTTGATTTTCAGTCCTCGTCTGCGTTCCCTTCGTCGTATTCATTAGCTTTTGTCGATGTGTCTACAGAGTCTTTTTTCTCCTCTTCTAGATGTGGCTATTCTTCTTCATCGGCGTCTTATTCTAGTTGGTCCTTTCCTCCTGCTTCTCTTCATCGATAGGGTTCTGTAGTCCCTGGCAGTCTTCTTTTATCCAGGTCCGTTCAACACCTATCTACACAAGCCTTCTTTCATCGGGATTGGTTGCTTCGTCAACATTAATTTAGCACTAGGCATTGAGTCGGGCCCGTCAGGTTCGGATATTTTCCATCTGGCGCTCCATCTGACTCAGTTGACGCCCGTTCTGATGTGGTGATCGGTTTATTGGTGTGCTCCCCGTCATTCGATGACCAATACATACCGGGAAGCTGAAAAGCCTATGCAGCCACCAATCCGACAAAAAGAAACTCAACTGACAACTCTGCAAGACCTGCCTGGGTGTTAAAAAAGGCTAACGGCTTCCTCGATCGGGTTCGTGCCCTACCCTGCCAGAAGCATCAAGCTCTTTCTCATCAGTTGCGGTGAGCGGAGCGATCGCTCTGCTTGTGAGGGTGAGTGCTCCCATCGCCTGCATCAAAGTCTGATTTTGAGGAGTCTATAGGGAGTCTCCTTTTCTCCGTTGCTGGTACTCAAACCTGTATCATCATGGATCAGTCCCTGTTGGTAGAAGGACAGCTTGCCTTATCAAAGTCGTTGTAGCTTCTGTCGCAGTTGTTTGAGCTGGACTTGCTGCTTTCGAACAACGTCACAAAGTCGTCGTCATTCTCAACCTATGTCGGATTTGGCGCAGCAAACTGAAACATTGTAGTCGGATTTGGCGCAGCAAACGGAAACATTGTAGACTGTTTCAACGCTTCGAGTGTGTGGAGAGTCAAAGTCAGAGGGAGATTTACACGACCACAACTTTTGGAGAGTTTCGACAGTCAAATGAATCAGAGGAGCCTTCAGACAAGAAAGAGCGGTCATTTGGTAATCCACAAAATTACCTTCAGAACTAGACCGTCGGAAACATAACAATTGATGAAAGCATCTGCACAAAGGGGAGCGAGCGACGCGAGAAGGAAGATCCAAAAAAGGAGAGTGGGACCTACCATTTCTCAACATGAAACATAACAATTGATGAAAGCATCTGCACAAAGGGGAGCGAGCGACGCGAGAAGGAAGATCCAAAAAAGGAGAGTGGGACCTACCATTTCTCAACATTTGATGAGAGTCCGAAATTGTCAAATGCCAGTCCATTTGTACTCTTCTCTGAATCTTCGAACGAAATGGTTGAGCTATGACAGGAGACTTTGCTCCACAACATCGTGCTCACATTTCACTGTCAATTCAACTTCAACAAATGGGCATCCGGTGTGTTTATGAGACAGATTAGTTATCTTATCCGGATTAGGCATGATGTAGGACAGATGCAAGCAGACAAGATATATGACCCGACAGTTCTGCAAATACCACAGAACTCTCTTTCCTTTCACACCGTCAAAAGAGTGCTTCGTGTTCAAGGCAGGAAATGATTAAGAACAATGAGGTTACCCTCAATGACTTAGAAGAAGAGACCACAATAGCTGCACCGGTGTTCATGGGTTTTGATGAAGAGGTGCACTCCTCAATAAAAATGGAATCTCACTCTGAGATTTTCACCTCAGAATTCGAAGTCTAGACTCAGAGTTCATCGAAGAGGCGTCAGAGACGGAATCCCTTCCATTTCTTTGATGGAGTTGATTGTCGGAAGCAATATGCTGATTTCGAGCTTCCCCCTTTGTTGCACATGACTTTTTTCACTGAGTCTGCTTCCACAATTGCATCGAGCGATGAGTTTCCCACCGTCGCGTCCCAACCTTCATTGCTTCTCGAATTTCTTTGGTGCCAAAGACCGATGACTAGTGGAAAAACTCCTAGTCGACATGAGGAAGACTACTTTTCTTCTGGTAAAGTGGATGAGAAGAGCGAGTCTCTATCCAACTACTCAGAACAGGAGGGGAATGATAGGTGACAGGCCAATAGGAAGTGTTACTACGATCTAGTCCGGGCAGGCCTGGAAAGCGCGATGGATATGATCTACTTGTTATCAGCCAATGCATCTTCTTGCTACCCAATTTTTGACAATACCGATGTCGATGAGATGACCGTCGAGCACAAACAACTATCAGCTATTTGCTTGCTTCCGTGTAAACTCACTGCATAGCCTTCGTACCTTTTTTATGGATTGTCTATTTTTTGAAAATGATGGTGAGTTGTATTCCAAGTGAGAAGACTTCTGTAGGTCACTGGAATAGTGAAAGAGAGCCCGCATGAAAGACGAGTCATGTTCGTCCGACGATTTTCACCAGCCAAGAAGGATGACAGGCAGAATGAGAGGAAAGTTGATACCATTTTGATTGAGCTCCTGACTGTCTGACAGATATGATTCCGAAAGATTTGGTGTCATATGCTTGCCTCGTGCACACGGCTTTTTCATAGTGTCTACTTATTGACTTCGTCAACATGAGAAATCCGTGCGTTGTATTCCCTATCGTTTTTAGACTTTCTTTGTCGAGTGTCAAATGGTATTTATGTTTAGTAGCGTTTTTTGTCGGTTTCTTTGATTGACCATCGACGTCGCATCGCGAGGAAGATAACTATTCTAGTGAAATGGATAGCCCATTCGATGATCAAATCGGGATCACCCACTCCTCTGATCTGCATTTATAGAGGGAAGGAATTCTATCCTTCAATGAGTGAAACTCCCAGGGCCTTTCTCGCTGGGCGTGCTTGCATCCTAACAGCCTCTAGAGCCTATATTGGTCTTCGCCCGGACCAACCTCACTCTCCCTTTTTGTGTGCACTACTTATTCATCAGCAGGTAGGGAATTTGAGACTCCGGCCTCACTCGACTGCCTATGATCACTGATTGGCGGATTTTCTCTTCATTCGAGGGTTTTATTATGAACTCGACAAGTGTGAAGGCTTCTCTGTAAGTAAAAAGAAAACACTTCAATCAATGAATGATCAGCCATTCCATTTGTGCTTTCAGCAAGTAGGCGACTCGAATCTATGATGAAGATTTTCAATCGGATACTGAGGGCGTCGGATGCGTTTGAAAGCCTCGAGATGAATTGACTTGTCACAGAAAAAATTCTTTGACGTTGGGAAAGGTTTGTCTTGTGTCTCCATAACAAATGGTCCATTTATTTATGGGCAAACAACGGGGATTGAACCCGCGCATGGTGGATTCAAAATCCATTGCCTTGATCCACTTGGCTGCATCCGCCCCTAACCCCGCGCACTGCTTTCAGTCTCTATCTACGATCAGATCCTTTCTGAACCCTCCCTATGACTGCTATCAAAGATAAACGTTTTCCTCTTTTTGCAAATTGTGTGTTGTGTTTCTTGGACTCCGGGGAAGCAAAGCTTCAACAAAACAAGCAAGTAGAAGCATCAAACAAAGAGGTTGGTTGTTCGCTTCTTGCAATGACGAGTCCACTTTACATCAACTTTCAGAAGAAAGAGAGGGGCCGGCGGCTTATTGATCGATCCATCAAAGTAAGGCTCATTTAGTAGACAATGAGCGAGACTTTATCCAGATCTAAATAATATGCCAAAGAGCCTTCTTCAGAGTAGGAGAGTTAGCAAGCAATCAGAAGCATCTGTTCTGGCTCCCCCCGTCTGTTTCGTTTCATTTCCAATTCCTCCTTTTCATTCAATGTCAGGTGATGCAATCCGAACTCTCAACAGAGTAGAAAAGAGGGCCGCAGGCATGTAGACACCACAACGAACTCATGTGGACACTCCTCAGCCCGAGGACAATCTCTTAAATACGTCCTCGAGTGACAACTAGTTTTTCTTTTCTTTGCTGATTCCTCTCAATAAAATTTGTCATGTTGCACTAAGTTACTTACAAATGTATGCATGCAGTCCGGGAACACTTTGGGGTGAACACCCATCCGAACAAGAAGGGTCAACAATTCAGCATTGAGGCCGTAACATTTTGCAAAAAACAAATCTTTAACCCAACGACGTGCTCTCCGAACTGATGCTAGATAGTCTCCTATCACTAGGCTCACCAACAAACCTGGACTTTTATTCGTCATTATTCGTCACCGGATATCGACAATCATGACGGATTGTTTCCAGCCCTCCGTTCCCATATAACATAAGTTCTTGTCCAATGGAGAGAGTCATCATCCGCTAGGTCTGTCGAGTGCCCGTCGTACCACGTAGTTGGTGCACTAGGCTGATTGAGACTCTAATTTTAGGATCTAGCACCTGCGTCCGGCTCGGCCTGGTCCGCCAGTTCACATTTTGGCTCGACGTTCGATCGTGCGTGGTATGTTCACAATTCGTACAAATAGAACGCATCACATACTTCCACCTTCCGTCTATTGGGTTGGGCCATTATCAAAGATGTCAAGAAGGGGCCCAATCTCGTATTTGATGGTCGGCGTGGCAATAAGCTTCACTTCGTAGACTGGTTTCCCAGCCATTGCAAAGACTCCACGAGAACGGTGACGGAATGGCGCGGGGATGCGATTCGCCAAGCTAGGGCAAACAAAGCCGTCCAGCCCTAGCGAATTAGGAATGCGAAGGCCTTTCCTTCAAAAGGAGACCCAGGAAAGAAATATCCCTTCTATTGACTGACCCTTTCGTAGTTACTTCGAATCGACGAGGCCTCTCATTTTTCAAGAGGCGGTCCAAATAGAGAATGAAATGCAGAAATAGGGGAAGGGGGGATGGTCGCGCCTTTTATTTTGTTGGACAGCGATGGGAGCACTACGTCAAGTACAAATTCAGGGCGTCACACCCCAGTAGCGCCCTTCGAATTTGACGCTCATCTGAAGCGTCGATAGTTGTAGCTGTAGGTAGGGCTTTCATTTAACTCGCTCCGGGTTCCGATCTATATGACCACTGGGCGGTACAGACATACACCAATTCCATAGAGGCAGGTAGTAACCTAACCTTTGATGAGTCGGGGGAGCCGAGCCCTCCACTCTATCAATGGAAAGATCTCTGTGCGTGGCGTGAGTTGGAATCCTAGAAAGATCGATTGAGACTCGTTCCCCAGTTCCATGAAAATCTCTACGTACTTGTCCAGTCAAGGACAACTGAGATCTTCCGGTCTGCGTGTATGGGAGCAGCTGAAACAAAGAGGAGTCTGGTCCGCTCTTAATTCAGGCCCGGCCCGCCCGTCTGCTTCCTGGTTCGGGAATGGCGCCAGGCGAAGGCGCCGCTATGTCCAGCTGCTCTGCAGCGGCCGACCCCTAGACTATGCAAAAGAATCGAGGCCGGGAGGTGTCGTCCATAGTGGGTCCCCCCTCCTGCCTTTGGTGATTGACCGAACAAATAGTCCCGACCGTCCCCCATCAATGAATCGAATGGTCCTTTGACCTTCGTTAGATTCCAACGGCTATGATCTCATGAGACCCGCCCACAATTACTACGAAAAAGCCTGCCTGGCACCTTCTCTCGACGGAGAGTACGCTACTTCTCTCTGCGCTGGACCATCAAGTCGAATTGATCGTGTCATGTGCAACGTCCATCAATGATGGTTCATTAATGTCCATTGATTTAGACTCCTTCCCCCTTCCCATCATACGAAAGACGATTGAGAGGGGCCCGAACCAAACTGATGAACGAAAATAGATTCGACTCACTCTCGTATGGCTCGCCCTCGAGCTCTGGGCAGGTCGGCCGGGTCTTTCCCTGTTGTTTTGTTCCCACCACGAGAAAGACGCACGGAAGAGGTATGGTATGCCCCGCGCGTGGAGTATCCGTTGAGAGTGTCTGCTGTCTCGGTAGGGAACAGTACCATCTTTTCCCCTATTGTCGTTGAAAAAAAAGGGCTAGTGCTACGGTCCCCTATTGTTTGATCATGAGATTGACCGGGGACGAGCTCCGACTTCCATAGGTCCGTCGGTTCGACCTTACATAGCAGTCCGTGCTTTTTTTTTGACGGAAACGAAGTAGGGCCAATTTCTCATACTTGCTCAGTGTGCCCCCTTTCATCGAGTGCCCCGCCCAGTTCACTGGGCTGTTGGCCTACCGACGCACATTGCCCACAGCTCCTGCTACCCGTAGATGTGGATGGAGTGCTCATTATCCGTCATTGTTCTCTCTGTCGTGCCCCCTCCCATTGCTCTAGCCATAAGCTATGGCAGCTACAGTTCGCACTCACTCTGGCCCGCCCTATGAGGCCAGAGTGAGCTCAGTGGTCAGCCCCTGACTTCCAGGGGTCTTTCACTTTTGCCAGATCTATAGAGATATTACGAGTCCTCCGTCCTAGATTCCCTCACTGCAGCTATCTGGTTCACCGTTACTACTAAAAAGTCTCATGCTTTTCATCACTGTGACTCATATATGACGTCTTATGTCAGACCATGAAGACCCCGGTCATGCTTCTGGTTTCCATTCCCATCATCATATTTGACGGAAACTCCTTGTGCTCTGCCATAAGAACTTGGAGTCCGTATCATGGTGAAGGTAAGAGGAAGTTGTGATTCTTGCTCAAAAAACTGACAGAACGCGTTCGAGTTATTGGCTCGTCCGACAAGCTGCATTCATGAGTCGCTCATTCAACTGTCCCTCGGAGACATGGTCGAGAAGTGCCATGCATGGTCGATCCCCGTCCTTTCTTTCTCTCGGTCCCACCTGGGCCCCTATGGGGTAATAGACGAAATGAATTGACAAAAGGGGACTTCTGCTACGGGCTATGCCACCCATCACTGATCACAAGTACCTACAATGTCATGATCACATTGGTTTACCCTTTTTTGGTAGTTCAACGGACAGTCACCCCTCCAACAATAAAAGATAGAAATATGAAAACTTCTCTGCCATTTGGATCGGATAATTTATGGAGGAAATCTAGTTTGAAATTCCCAGAAACCGCACGATTATATAACCAAAGGGAATACACCGCGCCTAAAATCATCCCAAGCACTGCGGAGGTGGCTACTAAGCTATTTCTTTGGAAAGCTCCTACTGAGATTGGAAATTTCCCTATAAAACTTCCCGTACCAGGTGAACTCATATTGGCCAAAGTGGAAGAGAAGGAAATGGTAGGGAGATTTGGCATGGTGCTCACTGAACCTCCATAATATCGGAAAAGTCGAGTCTTATGTCGGTCATATAGAACACCAACACATAAAAAAAGGGCTGGAGAAACCAGTCCATGACTTGACATCGGTGGAATGCTACCTTCAATTCCCTGTATGCTCGATAGAGTCGACATATTCCCTCCACTGATCGGAGTATGCCGATTACTCCCCGAACCGTACAAGATAGTTATCACCTATCATACGGTTCCTGGTCGTTCCGCTCCATGATGATATAGTATCTACTCATATGGTACGTAGCTCACGATCTAGATTTGTACCGAAGCAGCTATGAAAAATCATGAAACATTATCCAATTAATGTGAAATGTTTGTGATCGTGTCAAATTATACTCTTAAAACATAATACAAAATCCTATAGTCATTCATGGTGTTTAGAATAATCTTTACTCAATATAGTACACAATTTATACATCGGACTAATACCGATGCAGTTGAATAAAATTTTTAGTGTGAGGTCGAAATATCGAGCAATTAAGGGTAAAATTTTATTACTCCTAAAATAGAATACATAATTTAATAGTGATCTATGGAATTTGATACAATTTTTACACAATATAGTATATAACTTACCCACCAGACAAATACCATGCAGCCAAAAAAATCTTTAGTTTGAGACCAAAATGTCAATCAATTAATGTAAAATATTTTTGACAAGGCAAAAACATCCTCCTAAAATAGAATACAAATTTATAGTGATTCATAATATTTGATATAATTTCTATTTAATATGTTACACAGCTTGTGCACTGGACTAATACCAATGCAACTGAGAAAATATTTTAGTTTGAGGTCAAAATCTAGATCAATTAATGTAAAATTTTTATGAGAATGTCAAGGATACAAAATTTTATATTGATATATAATTGTTTAATACAATTATATCTAATATAGTATGCAGCTAAGCGCTAGATTGATACCAGTGCAGCTAAGAAATATCTCTAGTTTCAGCTTGAAATGTCAAGTAATTAACTTGAAACTTTTATGAGAGTGTCAAAACATACTTAGAAAATAGAAAATAATAGTTTATAGTGATCCATAATGATTTGATATAATTTCTATTTAATATAGTACATAGCACACGCAAGGGACTGATACCGATATAGCTAAGAAAATTCTTTAGTTTAAAGTCAAAATTTTAAGTAATTAATGTGAAATTTTACTAGAGTATTTTTACAAAATTTTATTTTGATCCATGATATGCTAAAAAAAAATTTAGTTTGACATCGAAATATTAAGCAATTAATATGACAATTTTATGAGAATGTCAAAATATACTCCTAAAATAGAATACAATATCTTATGGAAATCCATAATGATTTGATATAATTTCTACTCAATATAGTACACAACTCATGCCTACTCTTATACTGGTGTGTTTAGAAAAATTATTAGTTTGATGTCAAAATATTAAGAAATAAATATGAAAATTTTATGAGAGTGTCAAAATATAAAATAGAATTCATAAACTAATGGTGATCCTTCGTGATTTGATATGATTTCTACAAAATATAAGTACATACATTACGTACTGGACTGATACCGATACAGTTAAGAAAAATTGTTAGTTTTAGTACAAGATGCCAACCAACTAATGTGAAATTTTTTTGAGAGTGTCAAATCATAGTCCTGAAATAGAATACAAATGTTTGTAGTGATTCATTGTGCTTATACAGCTCATGCACCAGACTTATATATTTTTAACCGTGGAAAACTTTTAGTATGATGCTGAAATATCTGCCAATTAACATGATATTTCTATGAGAGTGTCAAAATATACTCTTAAAATAGAATAAAAAATTTTGTAATGATCCATAGTGATTTGATAAACTTTCTGCTCAATATAATACATAGCTCATGTACTGGAATTATACCAGTATACCTGAGAAAATTTTCTGTTTGAGGTCGAATATCTAGCAGTTAATGTGAAATTATATCAGAGTGTCAAAGCATACTTCGAAAACAAAATATAAAAGTTTATTGAGATCCATGATGATTTGATATAATATTTATTTTATGTAGTATACAGCTCACACAACGGACTTATACCAGTATAGCTGAGAAAAATGTTTACTTTGAGGCCAAAATGTAATCCAATTAATGTGAAAAATTTATGAGGGTGAAAAAATACTTATAAAATAGAATATAAAATTTTATAGTGACACATGGGGTTTGATGCATGTTAATACTTAATATATTAGTAGTTCATGCACCTGACTAATACCAATGTAGCTGAAGAAAATTAATTTGAGAAAATTTTTTATGAGATATCAAAACATACTACTAAAATAGAAAAAAATTATATTTATTAATGGTGATTTGATAAAATATCTACTTAATATAGTATGCACGTAGAATTTCTATTTAATATTATTAGTTTCGGGTCGAAATATCAAGAAATTAATATTAAATTTTTTTAAGATTGAAAAACATACTCATAAAATATAATATAAAGTTTTATAATGATCCATAATAATTTGGTAGAATTTCTATTTAATATGTTACACAACTCACATACTTGACGGATATCGGTGCAGTTGGGAAAAATCTTTAGTTTTAGATTTAAATCTTAACCAATTAATATGAAATTTTTATAATAATGAAAAATCATACTCCAAAAATATAATACAAAATTTTATATAATTAATGGTGTTTTGATACAATTTCTACTCAAAATATTATGCAACTCACGCACCAAACAAATAATGGTGCGGATGAGAAAAATCATTAATTTAAGATCAAAATCTCAACCAATTAATATAAAAATTTTATAAGAGTATAAAAATATTGATTCAAAACTAAATACAAAATTTTATTATGTTCCAAAATAATTTGATATAATTTCTACTAAATATATCATATAGCTCATGTACTTATATCGGTGAAGTTTAGACAAATTATTACTTTGAAATCAAAATCTTAACCAATTAATAAGAAATTTTTATTACAATGTCACAACATACTATCAAAACAAAAAATAAAATTTTAGAGTGATTTTTTGATTTAATATAATTTCTGCTTAATATAGTACACATGTCATACACCTGACTAATACTAGTACCCCTAAGAAAATCTTTTAGTTTGAGATCAAAATATCAAAAAAATAATATTAAATTTGCCAAAGAGTGTCAAAACATACTCTTTAAATAGAATATAAAATTTTATGGCGATTTATGATGATTTAATATAATTTATACTTAATATAGTATACAGCTCATGCATCAGAGTTTTACCAGTGTAACTAAGAAAAATCTTTAATTTGAGGTCGAGATGTCAAACGATTAATGTGATACTTTTATAATAGTGTCAAAATATACTTCTAAATTAGAATGAAAAATTTTATGGTGATCTATGATCATTTGATACAACTTATACTCAATATAGTACACAACTCAAGCACTAGACAAATATTGAAGCAGTTAAAAAAATCCTTTGTTTTAGGTCGAAATTCCAAGCAATTACTGTAAAAAGTTTCTGAGTGTGTCAAAACATACTCCTAATATAGAATACAATTTTTTATAGTGATGTATTATGATTTGATACAATTTTAACTCAATACAGTACACAACTCAAGCAACAAACTAATAAATGAATAACAGTGCAGTTAGAAAAAATCATTAGTGTGAGATCAAAATCTCAACTAATTAATGTGAAATTTTTGTCAGAGTACAAAACATACTAAAATCAAAATATAAAATTTGATAATGATCTATGATGATCTAATATAATATCTACTAAATATATTACTCAACTCATGCAAATGAGTTATACCTATAAGTAGAGAAAAATCTTTAGTTTGAAGTCAAATTATCAAGCAATTAGCCAAAACATCCTCCTAAAATAAAATACAAATTTTATAGTGATTCATAATGATTTGATATAATTTCTATTCAATATATTATATAGCTCGTGAAACGGACTAATACCAATGCAACTTAGAAAATCTTTAGTTTGAGGTCAAAATCTCGACCAAATAATGTAAATTTTTTATAACAGTGTTAAGGATACAAAATTTCATATTGATACATGGTTGTTTAATACAATTCTATCCAATATAGTATGCAGCTCAAGCACCGGATTGAGACCGGTGTAGGTAAGAAATATCTCTAGTTTCAGCTTGAAATATTAAGCATTCAATTTGAAATTTTTATGAGAGTGTTAAAACATACTCATAAAATAGAAAACAATAGTTTATAATGATCCATAATGATTTTATATAATATCTATTTAATATAGTACACAGCACACGCAATGGACTGATACTAGTATAGCTAAGAAAATTGTTTAGTTTGAAGTCGAAATTTTAAGTAATTAATGTGAAATTTTACTAGAGTGTTAAAATACTCCTAAAAACAAAATACAAAATTTTATTGTGATCAATGATGTGCTAAAAAAATTTTTGTTTGACATCAAAATGTCAAGCAATTAATGCGATATTTTTATGAGAGTTTCAAAACATACTCCTAAAATCAACAACAATAACAATAACTAAGCCTTTTAGGCCAGATACTTGGGGTAGGCTACATGAACCAAAAGAGAATCATGCTGGATCGATCACGTTGATAATCATTCTCTATTCATTCCTATCAAATAGTATCTCCTTATTTAAATCTATAAAACTCATATCTTTTCGCATCACATCTATTCATATTTTCTTCGGCCTTCCCTTCGCTCTTTTAACTTGTCCTACATTGATAAGCTCACCATATTGAACTGATTAGGTCTACGTTGCACATAACAAAATATACTCCTAAATACAATATGTTATAATGATCCATAATAATTTAATATAATTTCTATTCAATATAGTACACAGCTCATGTGCCGCTCTTATACTAGTACAGTTTAGAAAAATTATTAGTTTGATGTCAAGATATCAAGAAATAAATATGAAATTTTTATGAAAGTGTCAAACTATAAAACAGAATACATAAAGTAATGGTGATCCTTTGTGATTTGATATTATTTCTATACAATATAATACATACCTTACATATTGGACTGATACCGTTATAACCAAGGAAAATCGTTAGTTTGAGTACAAAATGTCAACCAAGTAATGTGAAATTTTTTTAGAGTATCAAAACATAGTCCTCAAACAGAATACAAATATTTATATTGATTCATGGTGCTTTGATACAATTTCTACTCCATATGGTATACATCTCATGCACCGAACTGGTACGTTTTTAACTGTGGAAAATTTTTAATTTGAGGCTGAAATATTAGCCAATTAACATGATATTTCTATGAGAGTTCAAAACATACCTCTAAAATAGAATGCAAAATTTTATAGTGATACATAGTAATTTGATAAATTTTCTGCTCAATATACATAACTTATGCACCGGACTTATATCGCTATACCTAAGAAAAAATATTTGTTTGAGGTCAAAATATTAAGCAGTTAACGTGAAACTATATCAGAGTATCAAAACATACTCCTAAAATAAAATATAAAAGTTTATTGAGATCCATAGTGATTTGATATAATATATGTTCAATGTAGTACACAACTCACGTTGCGAAATTATACCAGTGTACCTGAGAAAAAAAATTAGTTTGAGGCCAAAATATCATCCAATTAATGTGAAAATTTATGAGAGTAATAAAAATACTCATAAAATAGAATACAAAATTTTATAGTGACCCATAGGGTTTGATGCATGTTTTTACTCAATATATTGCATAGCTCATACACCTGACTAATACCAATGCAGCTGGAGAAAATCAATTTAAGATCAAAATCTCAACCAATTAATAAAATATTTTTATGACATATCAAAACATCTACTAAAATAAAAAAAATTATAGTGATTCATAATGATTTGATACAATATCTTCTTAATATAGTAATCAGCTCACTCACCTAACTTAAACTGGTGTTGCTGAGAACAAATCATTAGTTTAGGTCATATGAAATTCCTATAAGAGTTGCAAAACATACTCAAAAAATATAATACAAAATTTTATAGTGATCCATAATAATTTGGTAGAATTTCTACTTAATATATTACATAGCTCATGCACTGAAATAATACCGATGCAATTGAGAAAAATCTTTAGTTTTAGCTTTAAATCATAACCAATTATTATGAATTTTTTATGAGTGTCAAATTATAATCTAAAAATAGAATACAAAATTTTATATAATTTATGGTGCTTTAATATAATTTCACTTCAATATAGTACGTAACTCACATACCAAACAAATAAACAGTATGGACCAGAAAAATCTTTAGTTTGAGATCAAAATCTCAACCAATTAATATAAAATTTTTATGAGAGTATAAAATATTGATCTAAAACTAAATACAAAATTTTATTGTGATTCATAATAATTTGATACAATTTCCACTAAATAGATCATACAACTCACGTACCTGATTTATATCGGTGCAATTTAGAAAAATTATTAGTTTGAAATCAAAATCTCAACCAATTAATATAAATTTTTTATAACAGTATCACAAAAAACTGTCAAAACAAAACATAGAGTTTTATAGTGATCATATGATTTGATACAATTTCTACTTGAGAGTACACATCTCATGCACCTGACTAATACTGGTGTTCCAGAGAAAATATTTTAGTTTGAGGTCAAAATATCAAGAAATTAATGTTAAATTTGTAAGTGAGAGTCAAAACATACTCTTTAAATATAATACAAAATTTTATAATGATCCATTATGATTTAATACAATTTATACTCAATATAATATATATCTTACGCATCAGACTTGTACTAGTGCAACTAAGAAAAAAATTTAATTTGAGGTTGAAATGATAAGCAATTAATGTAAAATTTTTATGAAAGTGTCAAAACATGCTTCTAAAATAGAATATAAAATTTTATAGTTATCTATGAATATTTGATACAATTTACACTCAATGTAGTATAGCTCACGCACGAGGCAAATATTGGAGCAATTGAAAAAAATCTTTTGTTTTAGGTCGAAATGTCAAGCAATTAATTTGAAATTTTTTTGAGTATGTCAAAACATACCCCTAATACAGAATAAAATTTATAGTGATCAATTATGATTTAATATAATTTCTACTTAATATAATACACAGCTCAAGTAACAAACTAATAACAGTGCAGTTAAAAAAAATTTTTAGTTTAAGAACAAAATCTCAACTAATTAATGTAAATTTTTATTAGAGTATCAAGCATACTCAGATTATAATACAAAATTTTATAGTGATTTATGATGATCTGATATAATATCTACTAAATATATTACTCAGCTCATGCACTAGATTTATACCTATAAGTAAAGAAAATTTTTTAGTTTGAAGTCGAATTGTAAAGCAATTAATATGTAATTTTGTCAGAGTGTCAAAACATTCTCTTAAAACAAATAAAAATGTTTTTTGAGATTCATGAGGATTTGATACATTATTTACTTAATATAGAACACAGCTCATTCACTGGATTAAAACTTGTGCAGCTGGAAAAAAATTTTAGTTTGAACCAAAATATCATTCAATTAATGTCAAATTTTTATGAGAGTGTCAAAATATACTACTGAAATAGTGTACAAAATTTTGTAGTGATACATAGGGGTTTGATAAAATTTTTACTCAATATATTATGCAACTTAAGCTCCAAACTAATATCGGTGCAGTTGGAAAAAATCTATAACTTGAGATCAAAATCTCAACCAATTAATAAAAATTTTTAATGCGATGTCAAAACATACTATTAAAATAGAATATAGAATTTTATATTTATCATTTGCGGTTTGATATAATTTCTACTCAATACAGTATACAGCTCATGCACCGGACTAAAACTGGTGCAGCTGAGAAAATTATTTAGTTTCATATCGAAATGTCAAGCAATTAATGTGAAATTTTTAAGAGAGTTATAAAACATACTTATAAATATAACACAATATAAAGAAACGTCATTCACAGAAGATAAGTGTAGTAGAGATGCGAATGCTCCGTTGGATATGCGGCAACACTAGGAGAGATAAAGTGAGAAATAAAGATATTCATGCTAAGCTAGGTGTAGCTCCCATCGATGAAAAAATACGAGAAAATTGCACGATGGTTTGGTCGTGTGCAACATAGGTCTACAAATGCACTAGTTCGACGAGAGAAGTTTATCAATATAGGACAAGTTAAAAGAATGAAGGAAACACCGAAGAAAATATGGATGGAGGTGATACGAAAAAATATGGATTCTAGAGGTTTAAATGAGGAGATATTACTTGATAGAAATGAATGGAGAAGGACTATCAAAGTGATCGATCCGGCGTGATTCTTTTTTTGGTTCATGTAGCCTACCCCAAATACTTGGGATAAAAGGCTTAGTTGTTGTTTGTTGTTGTATAAAATATAACACAAAATTTTATAGTGATCAATGATTATTTAGTAGAATTTTTACTCAATATATTGCACATCTCACGCACTAGACTAATAGCAGTGCAACTGAGAAAAATCTTTAGTTTGAGATTAAAATCTCAACCAATTAATATAATTTTTTTTTAGAGTTCCAAATTATACTCTCAAAATAGAGTACAAATTTTATAGTGATTCATAGTGTTTTGATATAATTTCTACTCAACATAGTACACAATTCATATACCGAACAAATACTGGTGCAGATAAGAAAAATATTTTGTTTGATATCAAAATATAAATCAATTAATATGAAAATTCTTTGATAGTACAAAAATAGTCTCCTAAAATATAATAACAAATACTAATGCATAATGATTTGATTTAATTTTTACTCAATATATCATATAGCTTACGCACCGAACTTATATTAGTGCAGCTGAGAAAAATATTTAGATTGGGCTCAAATCTCAACCAATTATTATAAAATTTTTAAGCCAATTTCAAAATATACTGCGAAAATATAATACAGAATTTTATAGAGATTCATAACAATTTGATATAATTTCTACTCAAAATAGTATACATCTTATGCATAGGACTTGTACTAGTGCCACTGAGGTAAATTTTTAGTCTGAAGTCAAAATGTTAAGAAATTAACACTAAACTTGTAAGAGAGTCTCAAAACATACTCTTTAAATAGAATACAAAATTTTATGGTGATTCATGATGATTTAATACAACTTCTACTCAATATAGTATACGGCTTAAGAACTGGTGCAACTGAAAAAAATGTTAGTTTGAAGTTAAAATCTCAAACTATCAAAATATACTCTTAAAATAAAATACAAACTTTTATAGGAATTCATGATGATTCAATATAATATCCACTAAATATAATACTCAAGTCACGTACTAGACTTATACTGGTGCAACAGAAAAAAAAAATTAGTTTGAGGTCAAAATCTATACCAATTAATATAATTTTTTTATGAGAATATCAAAACATCCTCCTAAGATATAATTCATAATTTTACAGTGACTCATAATGGTTTGATATAATTTTTACTCAATATATTACACAGCTCACACATTGGACTTGTACCGATACAGCTGACGAAAATCTTTAGATTGAGATTGAAATATCAAGCATTAATATAAAATTTTTATGAAAGTGTAAATATACTTCTAAAATATAATACAAATTCTTATAGTGACCTATGATAATTTTATTCAATATTTACTCAATATAATATATAACTTATGTACCAAACTAATAACGGTGCTGCTAGAAACAATCTTTACTATGAGATCAAAATCTCAATCAATTAATAAAAAAATTCTATTAGATGTTAAAACATACTATTAAAATAGAATTAATTTTTTTTATATTGATCCATAGTGATTTGATATAATATCAGCTTAATATAGTAGCAGCTCACGCACCGGACTAATACCGGCTCAGTTAAGAAAACTTTTTAGTTTGATCTTAACCAAGTAATATGAAATTTTATAAAAACTTTAAAATATTCTCTTAAAATAGAATACAAAATTTTATAATGATCTATAATGATTTGATATAATTTCTACTTAATATATCATACAGCTCATGCACTAGATTGGTGCTAGTGCAGCTGATAAAAATCTTTAGTTTGAAGTCAAAATCTCAGTCAATTAATTTTGAGATTTTTGTAAGAGTGCAAAAATATGCTTCTAAAATAGAATAAAAAATTCTGTAGTGATCCATACTTATTTGTTACAATACTTAGTATAGTATACATCTCATTCACTAGACTTATACTAGTGCTGCTAGGAAATATCATTAATTTGAGAACAAAATGTAAAGAAGTAAATGTAAAATTTGTAAAAGAGTATCAAAGCATACTCCTAAAATAGCTTTCAAATTTTTATGGTTTAATACAATTTTTATTCAGTATAATACATGGCTCATATGCCAGTCTAATATCGGTGTAGCTGAGAAAAATTTTTAGTTTGAAAACAAAATATCAATCAAATAATGTGATATTTTTATGAGAGTGTCAAAACATATTAGTAAAATAGAATACAAAATTTTATGGTAAACCATGGTGATTATATACAACTTATAGTAAATATAGTACATAACTCACGCACTAGACTTATACTTGTGTAGTTGAGAAAAATCTTTAGTTTGAAATAAAAATGTCAAACAATTAATGTAAAATTTTCATGAGAGTGTTTGATGTAAGAGTGTAAAATTATACTTCTGAAACATAGTACATAATTTTATAGTGATCCACGATAATTTAATATAGTATCTACTCAATATAGTATACAGCTCATGTAACGAACAATGCCATGCAGCTAGGGAAAATATTTAGTTTCTGGTCAAATCTCAAACAATTAATGAATAATTTTTATGAGATGTTAAAACATACTCCTAAAATAGAATACAAATTTTTATAATAATCCATGATGATTTGATATAATTTCTACTGAATATAGTACACAGCTTGCGCCGGACCAATAGTAGTGCAGCTGAGAAAAAAATTTATTTGAGGTCAAAACCACAACCAATTAATGTGAAATTTTATGAGAGTGTTAAAAACTAATATAAAAAATCTTGTAGCAATCTAAAATGATTTGATACAATTTCAACTCAATATAATACACAACTCTCGCATTGGTCTCATAATAGTTCACTGAGAAAATCTTTAGTTTGAAGACGAAATATCAAGAAATTAATATGAATTTTTTTTAAGAGCATAAAATTATAATCCTTAATATAATAAGAAATTTTGTAGTGATCTATGATAATTTGATACAATTTATATTCAATATATTACACAACTCATGCACCGACCTACTACTAATGTAACTAGAGAAATCTTTTGTTTGAGGTCGAAATATTAAGCAATTAATATAAAGTTTTTTAGAATATCCTAACATACTCCTACAATAGAATATAGAATTTTATACTGATCCATATGGTTTTGATATAATTTCTACTCAATATAATACACAGTTCACGCACCATACAAACCAGTGCAACTGAAAAAAAAATTTAGTTTGAGATCGAAAAATTATGAAATTCATGTGAAGATTTTATAAGAGTGTCAAAATATACTCGTAAAATAGATTTAAAAATATTTATAGTGATTCATGATGAATTGATATAATATTTACTCAATATAGTACATACCTCACGCACCAAATTGATACCGATGTAGTTGACAAAAATCTTTTGATTGATATCAAAATCTAGACCAATTAATAAATTTTTTTATAAGAGTGTCAAAACATTCATCAAAAATAGAATACAAAATTTTATAATAAACTGACGTGCTTTGATATAATTTATAATCAACATAGTACATAGTTTATGCACCAAACTAATACCAGTGCAGATGAGAAAAAACTTTAGTTTACGATCGAAATATCTAGCAATTAAAGTGATATTCTTGTGAGAGTGTAAGAACATATCCTAAAACATAATACAAAATTTTACAGTGATCCATGATGATTTGATACAATATCTAGTCAATGTAGTACGCTGCTCACCCATAGAGTAATACATGTTTAGTTGAGAAAAACTTTTAGTTTGAAGTCGAAATATCAAGCAAGTAATATAAAATTTTACTAGAGTGCCAAAACAAACTACTACAATAAAATAATTTTTTTTGATAATCCATAATGATTTCATATATTATCTATTCAATATAGTATACAGCTCACACACCGGATTAATACGAGTGCAGCTAAGAGAAAATCTTTTGTTTGAGGCCAAAACATTAACCAATTAATGTGAAATTTTTTGAGAGTATCAAAATATACTCTTAAAATGGAATATAGGATTTTATAGTGGTTCATGTGCTTTGAGACAATTTATACTGGATATATTGCATAGATGATGCACCAGACTGATATTGGTGTAGCTAAAAGAAACTTTAGTTTGAGTCAAAATATCAACTAATTAATTTGAAATTTTATAAAAGTGTCAAAATATGTTGCTAAAACAGTGGTATAAATTTTTTTTAATGATCCATAGTGATTTGATAGAATTTCTACTAAATATAGTGTGCATCTCATGCACCAAACTAATACTGGTATCGCTGAGAAAGATTTTTAATTCGTTGTCAAAATATCTAATAATTATTTAAAATCTATACAAGAGTGCCAAAACATATTTTTAAATAGAATATAATATTTTATGGTGATCCATGATAGTTTAATGCAATTTCTACTCAATATAGTATATGACTCACGCATTAGTACAGCTGAGAATTTTTTTTAATTTGAGATCGAATGTAAAGCAATTCTTGTGACACTTTTATATAAGTGTCAAAATATACTCCTAAAATAGAATACATAATTTAATGGTTATTCATAATGATTTGATACAATATCTACTCAATATAGTACGTAGCTCACGCACCGAATTTACACTAGTGCAGTTGAGAAAAATCTTTAACTTAAGATCAAAATATAAAGTAATTAATGTAAAATTTTTATAAGAGTGTCAAAAAATACTCCTAAAATATAATATAAAATTATATGATTATCCATGATGATTTGGTATAATTTTTACTTAATATAGTACACAACTTTTGATGTAAAAATATCAGCAAATTAATGTGAAATTTTATAAGAGTGTCAAAATAGACTTATAAAATAGAATAGTAAATTTTGTAGTTATACGTGATGATTTGATACAGTATCTACTAAATATAGTATGCGGCTTATGCACTGTATTTATACTAATGCAGCTTAGAAAAATTTTTAGTTTGTGATCAAAATTTCAATCAATTAATATTAAATTTTTATGAGAGTTTCAAAATATTCTCCTAAAATATAATTCAAAAATTTAATGTGATATATAATGACTTAATATAATTTCTACTCAATATATTGCATAGCTCATGCATCAGACTTATACTAAATGTTTAGTTTAAAGTCGAAATGTCAAGAAATTAATATGAAATTTTATGAGAGTGTTAGAATATACTTCTAAAAAATAATATAAATTTTTATAATGATCAATGATGATTTGATACAATATCCATTCAATATAATACGCAGCTCACTTACTGGTCTAGTACTAGTATAGTTGGAAAAAATCTTTAGTTTGGGGTCAAAATCTCAATCAATTAATGTGAAATTTTTATGAGATATCAAAATATACTCTTAAAATATAATACAAAATTTTATATTGATTTATGATTGTTTAGCATGATATCTACTCAATATAGTATGCAACCCACATACTAAACAGATACTGGTGCAGCTGAGAAAAATATTTAGTTTCAGGTCGAAATATCAAGCAATTAATGTAAAATTTTTATGAAGTATCAAAACATACTCATAAAATAAAATATAAAATTTTATATGATCATTAATAATTTGATATAATATAGGCTTAATGACTCTTCCATAAGATGATAATTTCTTATTTAATTTCCAATCTCTTTACGCGAATGTGTATTTCGACATTCTCTAATTTTGGAAGCTATGGGCAAGTTTTTCCCAAGTCAAAACTTCATCTAATGCTTCTTTTCCTAATGATATGGGGGATTCCACAACGCCAGGTTTGTCATTCCTACTCTAGTGGTGTGAATGAATAGGATGTTGCCAATCTCTTTCCTCTTTCACTTGAAAAGAATGGTCTCTCTTGACGCTGGCATATGGGTACGATAAGGTGATGATGGGTTATCCCCATCTCTACCGAGTTCTCTAGTGAGCCAATTTCATTTGATTACAAGATCTAAAAGGCCAGTTTCACTACTATCATCCTATTTGCCCCTACTACTTTAACAGGTGCCATAAAAAATTCGATGACTTCTAATAAATCCCACAAGGAAAGTGAGCCATCACCGCTTTCATTGTGGATGCGACCACCCATGCTCTACTTTAATTGCAAAAGAATCCCTTACAATTACTGAGCCAACTTCTTACTACATCATCAGAAGATGTTGAGCTGACATCAATGCCCTACCATATTGGAAATGACACCAGATCCCGCCCTCTGTGTGAGTAGTAAAGACGGGTTCTACTCGTCATGCAAAAACCATCATCCTATTTCACATCATGCAGGTGATTGAATTGAACCCATTGCTTGTCAATTCCTGACCTAGACAATGGGTTACCTAGTTCAAATTTATGTGATAGCTGGTATTTTTCATGACCATCAGCAACGAAAGCAAGACAAAGTGGTGGCTCCAGTATAGACTGAGGACGAGGGAGAGGATCCATTGTTCGGTCTGAAGCAGTTGTGTTAGGTTCGATGGAGAGAACCATGAGGGTTGCAGAATATTAGATTTTCATCTAGTTTTCCCAGATGTCATCTTCGAAGGTTCCATAGAGTCATCTGGTATCGATGGCGGTTTTCTATATTGCATAAGCAGTATGTGGTGGATAAAGCTATGATGAATGGGAGGGGGTTCTCTGGACCGTCATATAGGTGAGAAAGCCGGCTGTTTCATATTTCAGAGCTCGTCCAGTTGAGGACAAAATTGCAAAAGAAGGTGATATGGTGTAACTTTACTGAGTACGATGAGCAAAGGAAAGGGTGGAAATGTATTGATCCCACCACCCTTCGACGCATACGTCTTGTCGCAAGTTATCTTTGATGAGGCATCATGATGATCTACCGAGAATGTAGCCAGACTTGAGAGTAGGGATGGTAATAGATGTGTTCACGGGCTAATTTTTAGCCCTCTTTATACAAAAATTTGAATTAGAAAAATAAAGTTTTCATTTCTAATTCAAAATTTTGTACAGGGAGGGCCAAAAATTGACCCATGGATACGTCTATTACCATCATTACTCAAGAGAGTTTAAACATGAGTATGTGAATGTAATTACCACAGCAGTAGGAGGTTTCTTTTGGGAGCGACTCGGGACCAGTAAAGTCGCCAAAATGGAGTTCACAAACTAGCAATTCTTTGAGCCCCATTTGATAGAAGAAAGGTGTTTGTATGGTTCAAAGCCCAAAACCGATAAGCCAAGAAAAGCCTTCTCCGACGAAGTGGAGAGAAAGGGGATAACGAATAGAGTTGTGAGACAGTCAAGATAAGAGACCACTACTAATGACAGACATAAAAACTGAAAACCAGCCGACATTTTAGAAGGTCTTTGCAGATGGATGAAGTCGAAGATGAACTATGTGCATGTCGACTTTGTAGACGTTGTGTCGCTCTCACAGTGTTGTGCCTTCAAGATGGGGGAACTGAGTTCGTTTGAAGATGCTAAGGGTAATGCAGAGTGGGAGAATACAATGCACAAGGGGATTTTCGCCCTAAAGAAGAAAAGAATGAGACATGGGACCATCGCTTTATTACCTGTTAGAGTGTTGCAAAGCAAATTGTGGCACGACATTGGTACACGATGGTGAAGCAACCAAGTGATGGATCAGTGGAATGGGTGCGATTGGTTTCTCATTTGTCAGAAAATGTTTCGATTGGAAAACTATTCGGCATACATTGAAATCAAAATCGACCCTTAATATTCCAGCTATATACGGGGGAATGACCCCTGGCATGGGCTCCTTCTGCTTGATTTTCTGAAATTTCCTTTCCATCTCTACCTACTTGTTCCACGCCACATTCATTTTCTCCACTGTCAAGCCAACATACTATTTCTCCATCGTCAGAGTGATGGGTCTCCCCATAACATGCGATATGCTTGCCACTGATGCACATGACCCACCTACTTGTCGAAGAACAAATTGCTGAACTATGCAGACATGCTTCACACTACCTTTGGGATGAGGAAATTGCCACCCTGATGGGCTTGATGTTGCGGAAGCAAACCGTTCTTCCACTCTACAAAATACCCTACCATCTCCCACTGGACACCCAATCCTTCCTCTCATATGACATTGGACATTGTGCAGCACATGATCACTGAGAGCTTAAGAGCCTACCATATGCAAAGCCAATATGCAATGAGGCCATTCCCTATGAAACCTTATCCTCCTGAGGTTGATTTGGTACCCCTTCGACTAACATTTTCGACAATCCCTGTTCAGAAATTCCATGGGAATGGATCTTGCATGAGCATATCGCTCACTTTGTCGGCCACTTGCCGACAAATATGTGTCGAAATTTAAAACGGACCATTTCTACTATGACAGTTTGTTCAAACACTGTCTGGACCTACCTTTTTATCGTATAGCAAATATCACCCAATATTCAATCACCACGTCAAGAGCAAATGAATGCAATGAAGCCTTTTTCCAATGCTTCCATAGTATCCAAAGAAGTGTTGCAAGTTATCTCATGCGAGAGCAGCAAACTTCATCAACGGATGGTGCAATCTCAGTTCACACTGTCTGCAACCCATTACTGAACTGAACTAGAAAGTCGAACTGGATGTGCATGAACAACCTCCGTCCAGAAATGAATGTATACTTGCCATGATGTGCAGCCCATTACTTTTGAAAAATTAGATCAACAGACCACAAACATCGAAAACACTATCGTCAATCACTTACACGCCACTCCAACATCAAAAGAAAAGGTGATAGAAAAGAAAAGATGAATAGATGATGATGATGTCCGAGAAGCCAAACCCAAAGCAGTCATTCACGACGGATGCCAATCCTCTTCCAAGAGATGTTCAAAGACCAATGAAAAGCCCTTCCGACTAGAAGAGAGCCTAGAAGAGGAGTCATCTCAAAAAAAAGATCACCGTCCAGTACTGATGTATCTAAGGAAAAATGGTTGTTTCTTATACTGATGTATCCAATGAATAAAGGTTGTTTCTTATACTGAAGAAAGGTTGTTTCAAGATCAGTACCTATAGAGAAGTCCAGTACCGGAGGTGAAAGTGACCATCGAAGACTAGCAAGGTGACACATTGATCATTAGTATTGTGTTGAATAATCAAATGAATATGATGAATTGAGAAATACATTGAGCTTCGATAAGGTATGTTGTGGACTCGTTTCTTAGGGAGATGCAAGAATTCAAACTATTACAATAACTTGGTTGATTTGTTTCAATGAGACTTCATTTGGTCATGATAGGTTGGCTGACCTAATAGTGGTGGTTAAAGATGCAACATAGATAGAACCAATATTGAATAAGAAAGGTACTGTATGTGATGGAGTATTTCAAGGTATACACACACCACTTAATTTGTACAGTCTTCCATTATGTGGAGTGAGATTTTGGGTCTCTATGCAGTTTCTAGAGGTTCTCTTGATAGATACAAGGTCTTTATGCTTGAGTTGTTAAAAATACAACTATTCGTTGATGTAGTAGTTCCATGCTGAGAACATTTTGACCTTCTTCTATATCTATACTGAAGGTAACTATATTTCTACAGTAATGTCAACAAACTTACTATACTATTCTATAGGTTGAACTTAATTTCTATTCTCACCAATTCTCCCAAGCCTAGACAAACATAAGAAACAAGATGATGTTTAATGGTCATTATAAGTATCCTTTTCTAAGGTGAATTTTGAATCTCTATATGGCTAAAAATTTGATGACTAGTGTAGATACCTAAAATTGTTGAATTCGATGACCTAAGTTAAATCTTTAGGACATGAATATTTGGGGTATTTGATAAATAATATTGCCCTTGAGAGCGTTGAATGGAGAATATATTTCATTTAGATAACTCTATAGATTTGGTATAGAGCCTTTGCAGTTGGTTCCAGTAGCTGACTCTATAGATTCAGTGCCCTAGATTATCTTTTTTCTCAACTTTGTTTTACGTAGTTTGGGTACCTTTTTGGTTTGTCTTTACCAGTAGATAAACTACAATCTTAACCACATATGTATAATTAGGGGTAAACAACTAAAAATGGAAATACAAGGGCTAAACTACAAGCACACTCTCACACTACTACTACTATCACACACTAATTATACATATATGGTGGAATTATACAAGTGGTCGGATTGGGTGGCACAAGACCGGAAATATAGTGGAGAGGATGAGAAGGAAGGTGGATGATGTTGATGGAGGATGATGGCGATGGGAGATGATGGTGATGGAGAATGGTGTCAAAGATTTTCTCAAATCTCAACCTTAATCTGAAATCTCAACCTGCAATCTTAACCTGCTCCTCCAAATCTCTCCAGGAAGCCTTCTATTTATAGGAGAGATTCCTTCTTGCCGAAATCTTCAATTTCTTCTTGCTTAATCTTGGACTCCTTGCATTCCATTTGGGTGGGGCCCGCATCTTTAATCGTGAAGGAGCTTTTAATCATGCCTCCCTTTTTTCTTTTGGATATATTAGGCTCCTTTCGTCTGTATCAGGTTCCTTTCGTCTGTATCAGGTTCCTTTTGTCAGGCACATTTTACAGGAAATTTTTCTGTTGATGTCGGTTGTCAAAACTTTTGTAGAGAATCTTACTGCAGTTGCCTTTTTGATACCGTTCATAGATGTAAATAGTGATATCAATCTTCTTTTTGCAGAGATTCTTACTACTACTATCTTGATGATATCTTTGGCCTGTGAATGTCAAGTCTTATGAGATTTTTAGCAAATTCTCAGCTATCAACGGATTTGATTTATCTTTACCAACTACCATTTGAGTTGGGCTAGCCATGCTATTTCCTTCAGCATGATGAATTGTCACAGAATTTTTAGCAAACCCCCAGCTATCAACGGATTTGATTTGGTTTTACTAACTACCGTTTGAGTTAGGCTAGCCATACTATTTCCCTCAGCATGAGTAGTTGCCATGGAGTTTTTAGCAAACCCCCAGCTATCAACGGATTTGACTTACCTTTACCAACTACCATTTTAGTTGAACTAGTCATACCATTCCCCTCAGTATGATGAGTTGTCAAGAATTTAGTTTGGGCTTAAATTCTAACTATTCCTTTTAGCAGCTTTGGTCTTTACAAGGTCTCTTCTTTTTTTTTTTTGAATAGGCTATATTTACATGAGATATTTATATGAGTATACTTACAGAAAGTTGTAAAAATTACCGTAGGCTGAAATTTTTGTCAAACTTGGAGATGTATGGTTGTCTTACCTTGTTGGCATAACTAAGTCCCAAGCTCAGATCCAGACACAAACCATTCTTGCCACCAGGATTTTCTTGACTATCTCTATCCCATGCGTCCTCATGTGCCCCCAAGTGCCTTCTCGTTCATAAACTCGACTCCACATATGGAACACTTGTGCACTTTAGGCTTCCTTTCTATATCATGTAGCTTTTCTGGCCTCGACCGCTTGTGGCTTGTCTGGTGGCCACCGAGCGCCTAGAACGAAGCAAATTGTTTGCTGCATGTCTTACATTTGAACACTCATTTATGTTGTTGTTGGATAGTGTTCTTAACGTTACGAAAATCGATATTCTTGTCGACTTCTACTTTTGTGAGCATCTCATCTCTGGAGATGTTGCACACCTACAAATCTTCTTTTATTAAGATCCTAAACTGCAATCCTGGGTTTTTGCTTGATTTAGTGAGGATGAGCAGCTTCTTTTTTGATCCTTGCCTTATATGCTGCTAAAAAGCACGATGATTTCCAACCTTAGGATTTATTTTTTGGTGTGATTCCTAGGCTCCCTTTAACTCTAGAATTTCTTAGCTTATTACTTTTGTTTCTTCTGTGATGTATGGATTCTGAAGTGATATAGCATCCTCACAGGAGTAGTAATGCCTGTTTATAATATTTATCCCGTATTGTGTAGATGCCTAGTTGGTATCCTACGTATACAACAAATACTGCTGAAATAGGGATACTATTTGCTATAGTTTTTACCGTACCCTGTTTCTCATCTTCAAAATCTTGATTAATATATCACTAGCATTTTTCTTCATTAAAAATTTTCTATTATTTTTTATTTGTTTTTTGATGTCTCCTGAGCTAAAAACTACTTTTCTCCCAACTGCATTTCCTAACGTTATGTTGTCTAATCCTGGCATTAGAAGTGTGATAATATCTGACTCGTTGTTCATTATAAGGATTATCTCAAACTCCGAATTGCCCTTGACATTAAGTCCGCATAGCATTATATCCAGAGGGGAGATTTCTTTTCCAAGTCAGGCTTCTAAATTTTGCTTTATTAATTTCTGAGCATCTTTCCATTTCTAGGATAGTCTCCGGCGAAGTGTCCTTTGTCACACACAAAACAGTTGCATTTCCTTTTACCCATTTGTGCAGAGGACTCGTCGCACTTCTGGATATATTTGTTATTCTTGATAAATCCCCTTTTATTTCTCCATGGCCTCCATCGATAAAGTTTTCTAGACATTGTTTTAGGTAGGTAAACTTTTGGGGCATTTTCAGTTTGCTGTTTTAAATTCTTTTATCTTCATCCGTCCAGATGAAACTTCGATTTTTATCTAGTTTTTTCAATAGTAGTATTTCTTAGTCAATTTCTTTAGAAATTATTTCCAGCGTTCAGCAGTTCTAACAGGCTCTGCTGTTGCCTCTTATTCTTTATTTCTTCTTCAAATGATTTTGGTTTTTCTTGCTTTCTTTCTCCATTTCTCACCATTTATCTTCTCACGGTATTTCCTCACTTTAGCAGAGCAACTAATTGTGTTTTTCACTTCTTTATAAGTTTTTATACTAAGGGCATAGTGAAATATTGTCTTAGATTATCCTCTTTCTCATTTTGTTTCAGGTAATCTAGATATCCGTTTTGTGTTTTAGTATCCCATGGACTTGAGAGTTTGTGAAAGAATGGATCAAGCCAGTTTTGTGTCCGATCGTTTTCTAATTTATAAAAGTATTTTGAGAACTTTTGCAGTATTCTTCGAATTCGCATATATCACATAGTTCAATTTTAGATAATGTATAGAGCATTACTTCCTCATAAACTTTGTCATCTATTAATTCACATAAATTTTCTTTTATGATTTTTATGAGGTCAGTAGGGATATTCTCGGATCCAATGGATCTGTTGTTTTCAACCCACTCCTTTTGTTTACCTTTTCCTTCTTCCAAATTTATCTATTGTTTCGTCCATTGCAATATATCTCCTTGTAAGGTCATCATGATGCAATTGACAAACCTTTCTTTATCCCATGTCCCTTCATGATTTATGATTATTATTACTAGAGACTGTGCCCAGTCGTTTATAGTTTTTTGCATATCCTTAATGTGTATGTTAGACAGATCTGGATTATCAATCCTCATATTTCTTTCCATTTTTAAATCACTCAAGTCTTTTGTGGATTTACTATCTTCTCTGACTTATATCAGTTTATTGTCAGATTTGATATTTTCTTCAGATTCTGTCATGTACTCATCATGTGTAGCTATTTCACAGTCTTCTATAAAAAAAAAATTGGCATAGTTTGGGGATAGTATGGAAGAACTCTTTAACATGTATATGGTGACAAATTAACTATAAGATGGATTATTGCTCTTTCATAACTTATATTGGTATATCATAGTTTTATTCTAAGTGTCTTTTGCTAGATTTAAGTAAACTTAAAACCCAGATTCCTAAGTGATTCCTTTGTTGTTGCGGGTAGGCGTTTATAGGGTAACCCTCAAGAGGCGGTTTTAGGCACCACAGGTGACTCAGAGCTAGCTACCTACTAACATCTTGATGGCTACCAATGACCTTTATTGGGAATGTGAGATCTATGAAACGTATTATAGTTTAGATGACACCATGTATCATGATGATATGATATACGCCCCAGAGTATTCCAAACAAAAATTTTATGAAACAGATTTTAATTTGTCTAGTACTATATATTGTGATGATAGAACGTATAAACCAAAGTATTCTAAAAAATGATTTGATGAGGTAGTTCGCTCAATAGAATATTGGAAAGAACAGTGTAAAATTCCAGACCTAACTGCTAGAGAGATAAAAGACAATACACCTGAAAAAATCTATAAAAAATTTAAAGGACTACTAAATTATTTCGGATATAACCTAAACAAAGAAGAGGATGAAAAGGCAATTAAAGAAAATGATAGTAATCTTCCTGTAGAAGAGGAAAATGGATGTAACAACCAATCACAAGTCAGTAACTAAGAAAATAATTATGAGGCAGAGAGAATAAATAAAGAATTCATTTTAAGTTATGAAGAATCTTTTGACAAAAACGAAGAGTATACGATAGGATACGATAAAATAATTCCTATTTCAGAACAAGAGATAAAGGAGGTAGTAAGAAAGTTAGATCATATTGATAGTTTAGAACAAAAGAGACCAAGTCAACAAATTAACATGATGCAAGTCGATAAAATATACTCCAAACAAGAATTCAACTCAATAGTTGAGCTGATTAATTACTGGAAAGAGTTGTATAGGGATCAAAATAGCACTATTCAAGAGAAAGACCATCTAGCAAAAAGGATACAAGAAACTTACCTCTAGTATGAAGGTTTATTATACTATTTTAAATTTGACCCTGGGATATACAATTTGGAAGGTGATAATGAAGATCTAAAAAATGTGTGTATCATCACAAATTCATTGATTGAAGACTGTGGAATGACTACACATGATGAGTAGAGGACAGAATCTAAAGAAAATATCAAATCTGACAATAAACGGATATATGTCAGAGAAGATAGTAAATCCACAATAGACTTGAGCGATTTACAAATGGGAAGAAATATGAGGATTGATAATCTAGATCTGTCTAACATACACATTAAGGATAGGAAAAAAACCATAAACGACTGGGCATAAATAAAGGTTTTTCAATTGCATCATGATGACCTTGCAAGGAGATATATTGCAATGGACGAAATAATGGATAAATTCGGAAGAAGGAAAAAGTAAGCAAAAGGAGTGGGTTGAAAACAACAAATCCATTATGACGAAGCTTATGACGAAGTAATTCTCTATGTATTATCTAAAATTGAACTATGTGATATATGAAAATTCGAAGAATACTGCAAAACGTTTTCAAAATACTTTTATAAATTAGAAAACGATAAGATACAAAACTGGCTTGATCCGTTCTTTCACAATCTCCCAAGTCCATGGGATACTAAAACACAAAACATATATCTAAATTATCTAAAACAAAACGAGAAAGAGGACAATGTAAGACACTATAATTACTATGCCCTTAATATAAAAACTTATAAAGAAGTGAAAAACACAATCAGTAACTTTGCTAAAGTGAGAAAATGCTGTGAGAAGATAAATAACGAGAAATGGAAAAAATGAAGTAAGAAAGACCAAAATCATTTTAAGAACAAATAAAGAATAAGAGGCAACAGTAAAGCCTGTTAGAAATGTTGAATGTTGGAAATAATTTTCTAAAGAAATTGACTTTCTCGATGGAGGCCATGGAGAAAGAAATGGGGATTTATCAAGAATAACAAATATATCCAAAAGTGTGATGAGTCATCTACACAAATAGGTAAAAGGGAATGCAACTGTTTTGTGTGTGACAAAGAAGAACACTTCGCCGGAGACTATCCTAGAAATGAAAAAGATGCTCAGAAAATGATAAAGCAAAATTTAGAAGCTTGTCTTGGAAAAGAAATCTCCCCTCCGGATATAGTTCTATGCGAACTTAATATTGAGGACAATTCGGAGTTTGAGTTAATCCTTATAATGAACAATGAGTAAGATATTATCACACTACTAACGCCAGGATTAGACAACATACCATTAGGAAATACAGTTGGGAGAAAAGCAACCTTTAGCCTAGGAGACATAAAAAAAAAAACAAATAAAAAATAATAGTAAATTTTTAATGAAGGAAAATGCTAGCTTTTGAAGGTGAGAAATATGGTGAGTAAGGAAAAAACTATAGCAAATAGTATTTCTATTTCAGCAGCATTTGTTGTATACGTAGGATACCAACCAGATATCTACACAATACGAGATAAATATTATAAACAAGTATTCAATGAATCATGCAGAAGATATTACTACTCCTATGAGGATGCTATATCACTTCAGAATCTATGTATGACAAAAGAAACAAAAGTAATAAGCCAAGAAATTCCGGAGTTAAAGGGAGCCTGGGAATCACACCAAAGAATAAATTCTAAGGTTGGAAATCATCGATCTTTTCAGCAACATATAAGACAAGGATCAAAAAGAAACTGCTCATTCTCGCTGAATCAAGCAAGAATCCAGGATTGCAGTTCAGGATCTTAGCAATAGAAGATTTGCAGGTGTACAACATCTCCAGAGATGAGATGGTCACAAAAGTAGAAGTCGACAAGAATATCGATCTCCGTAGCATTAAGAACACTATGCCCATGATCCAACAACAACATAAACGAGTGTTCAAATGTAAGACATGCAGCAAACAATTCGCTTCGTTCCAAGCGTTCAGTGAACACTAGACAAGCCACAGGCGGTTGAGGCTAGAAAAGCTACGTGATATGGAAAGGAAGCCTAAAGTGCATAAGTGTTCCATTTGTGTAGTCGAGTTTATGAACGGGAAGGCACTTGGGGAGCACATGAGGATGCATGGGACTAGAGATAGTCAAGAAAATTCTAGCGGCAAGAATGGTTTGTTTCTGGATCTGAGTTTGCAACCCTCTAGTTATACCAACAAAGTAAGACGACTTTGCATCTCCAAGTTTGGCAAAAATTTTAGCCTCTAGTAATTTTTTACAACTTTCTGCAAGTATACTCATATAAATATCTCATGTAAATATAGCCTATTAAAAAAGAGGAGACCCAGTAAAGACCAAAGCTGCTAAAGCAATGGGAAGAGGAATAGTTTGGTATTTAAACCCAAACGAAATTCTTGACAACTCATCATACTGAGGGGAATAGTAGGATTAGCCCAACTCAAACGGTAATTGGTAAAAACAAGTCAAATTGGTTGATAGTTGGGGGTTTGCTAAAAACTCCCTAACAACTCATCATGCTGAGGGAAATAACATGACTAGCAAACCCAAACGGTAGTTGGTAAAGATAAGTCAAATCTGTTGATAGCTAGGGGTTTACTAAAAATCGCATGACAACTCATCATGCTGAAGGAAATCGCATAAATAGCTCAACTCAAACGGTAGTTGGTAAAGGCAAATCAAATCCATTGATAGCTGGAAATTTGCTAAAAATCCAATAAGATTTGACATTCACAGGCCAAAGATATCATCAAGATAATAGTAGCAATATTCTTCATAGAAAGATAATTGATATCACTATTTACATCCATGAATGGCATCAACAAGGCAGCAGCAGTAAGATTCTCTACAAAAATTTTGACAACCGACATCAAGAGAAAGATTTCCTGCAAAAGGTGCCTGACAAAAGCAGCCTGATACAGCCGATGGAGCCTGATATAGACGAAAAGAGCCTAATATATCCAAATGAAAGAAGGGAGGCATGATTAAAAGCTCCTTCATAATTAAAGATGCGGCCCCACCCAAATGGAATCCACGGAGTCCAAGACTTTGGCAAGAAGAAATTAAAGACTTTGGCAAGAAGGAATCTCTCCTATAAATAGAAGGTTTCCTGGAGAGATTTGGAGGAGCAGGTTAAGATTTTAGAGAGAAGGTCAAGATTTCAGATTGAAGGTTAAGATTTCAGATTAAAGTTGAGATTAGAGAAAACCTTCGACACCATTCTCCATCGCCATCATCCTCCATCAACATCATCCACCTTCCTTCTCATCCTCTCCACTATATTTCCGGTCTTGCACCATCCAATCCGACCACCTGTATAATTCCATCATATATGTATAATTAGTGTGTGACAGTAGTAGTAGTGTGATCAGTGTGAGATTGTGCTTGTATTTCCATTTTTTAGTTGTTTACCCATGGTATCAGAGCGCGGCCAGTTCCTTTTTGGGCGGTAGGGATCAGCAGTCTGTACAAAGTTTCTCCAGTATTGTTCTGGTATGTATTGTATACTTTGAATTATTATAAAGTAGTTTGTATTTGTTTTTTTGTGTTAGATAAGTCTTATGTATGTTTAGTGTAAATTTTATACATGATAGTTTGTATTTACTTTGGAGTTGGTGTGTTAGATCAGTATGTATATGGTGACAAATTAATTATAAGACGGATTGTTGCTCTCTCATAACTTATATTGGTATATCATAGTTTCATTCTATGTGTCCCCTGCTAGATTTGAGTAATCTTAAAATCCAGATTCCTAAGTGATCCCTTTGTTGCCACGGGTAGGCATTTATAGGGTGACCCTCAAGAGGTGGTTTTAGGCACCATAGGTGACTCCGGGTTAGTTATCCACCGACATCTTAAATGGCTACGGATGACCTTTATTGGAAATATGAGATCTATGAAACGTATTATAGTTTAGATGGCACTATGTATCATGATGATATAATATACGCCCCAGAGTATTCCAGACAAAAATTTTATGAAACAGATTTTAATTTGTCTAGTACTATATATATTGCGATGATAGAATGTATAAACCAAAGTATTCTAAAAAAGGATTTGATGAGATAGTTCGCTCAATAGAAAATTGGAAAGAACAGTGTAAAAATCCAGACTTAACTGCAAGAGAGATAAAAGATAATGCACCTGAAAAGATTTATAAGAAATTTAAAGGACTACTAAGTCATTTTGGATATAAATTGAACTTAGAAGAGGACGAAAAAGCAAATGTTAGCAGCCTTTCAATAGGAGAGGAAAAATTGTAGTAACAACAATCTATCACAAACTAGTGACCAAGAAAATAATAATGAGGCAATTATAGAGAATAATAATAACCAAAGTGATCTCTCTCAAACTCAAACTGAGAATCCAATAGAGAATAGTTACCAAGAAAATAAATATGAGGTAGAAAGAACAAATGAAGAATTCATCCTAAGTTCTGAAGAATTTTATGACAAAAAAGAAGAGTATACAATAAGATACAATCATATTTTAAAGAAAGTAATGGGAAAGTTAGATCATATCAACAGACTAGAGCAGAAAAAACCAAGCCAACAAATTAGTATGCAAGTCGAGAAAATACTCCAAACAAGAATATGACTTGATAATTGAACTGATTAATTGTTGGAAATAACTATATAAAGATCCGAAATATACTATTCAGTAGAAAAACTATCTAGTAAAAAGGATATAAGAAACATACCTCCAGTATGAAGGTCTATTACACTATTTTAAGATTGACCCTTGGATATATAACTTGGAAATTGAGAATGAAAGCGTCACGAATTCAATGATTGAAGACTGTGGGATGGTTATAAATGATAAATACAAGACAGAATCTGAAGGAAATACCAAATCTGACAAGGAATTGATAAATGTCAGTAAAGGTAGCAAAACTTCATTAATGCGAATAGTCACGTTTGCTTAAGTTCAAATATCTGATTACTTGAATTATACTCTATTTCTTAACCATTCGTGTGAATATTCACACTTACTTAGGTGCAAATATCTAACTAATTAACAATTCTTAAGAAATTTATTTATTTATAAAGAATCATTGCGTTAATACCAGACACATCTTTATTCTTTCTCCTTTATTTTTTTCTTTGCTTATATATTTTTTATTTAGAGAAAAGACTAAATTATTATTATTTTATCCTTAACCTAATAAACCATTGTGAAGGGGATGATAATAAATGTATAATTACCTTAAAATTATTATTAATGGTATTTATTTTTTGGATTTTAATACTTTTCATAAAATTCTAAGCGTATTATTCAATCTACTTTTCTTATCAAAACTTAAATCTAAATTTATTCCTTATCCATAATTAGCTTGATTTATTGCATAAAATAAATTTTCATATTTTCAATTTTTTGTCAAAATGCTCTAAAAAAACTACCCCAAGTGTAAAATAAAGAAACCAAAAAAAATCCTAAAATCTAAAAATAAAAGAAAATAAAAATAAAAATTCTAAAAAATTACAAAAATTACTAATCCTCCCCCACACCTAAGCTCGTGTGTACCCTCATACATGAACCATGGGTGGTAAGATAAATATGAAAACTACTATACAAATAAGATATAAATAATGAGAATCATGAAAGTTCACGATCGCAAAAAGATCACCTTATTAATGCACGGAAAGTGATTATGACCTCTTGATTGCTGCCCACTTTCATAATATGTGCATTTTAAACGTGAAGTGGGTGCACTATTGTGCCTCATCAGTCTCCTCAAATCACGAAATTACCTTTGTATTTCTTATATTGTCCTCGCTTCCTCTTTTTCCTCATGTATATATTAATGATTTATTTAAATAAATTTTCAAAGTAAATATTACAATCATCATTAGCATCATACACGTATGTGGGAATATCGTGAGACGTGAAAAGTGCACTATGATCAAGTGAGTCATAAACTGTGAAATTTGGTGACCCTTCTAACTCACAAGTAACGTGAGCTCCTCCACAAATAAATCCTCAAAGATTTGCTCATTAGCAAATTTCACATTTGCAAAAGTATCATCATATATAAAGTCAGTGTGTACCAATTCGTCCAATAAAATGAGCTCTTCTTTAGAAATTTGCTCAAATGTCGGTTCAACATCAACATAAGAAATAGAATGAGTGTGTATGCTGCGAACTTTATTAACCTCAATGAAGGAGCTCATCGTGTGCTTATCCATGTTGAATATATTCAATGCCACAATCATATTCCCAAATGATAACTTCATAAGGTCACTCCTACAGTTGATTAATACATTTGAAGTTGCCAATGGTCTACCTAACATAACAAGAATTTGGTTCCATGGATTGGGGATCAGCTCGGTTTCTAAGACAATAAAGTTTATAGGAAACAGTTTAAGGAAGTAAATTGATACTTGCCCTTAGATCAAGCAATGCTCTATCAAATGTAGTGTTCCTAATAGTGCATGAGATTGTGGAGGAACCTAGATCTTTGCATTTAATAGGAAGGAGTTGGAGAGGATTTGAGACATGTTTGCAATAAGAAAGACTTTCCTAAGGACATTTCTTGCTCGTTTCTTAGTACACAAATCCTTGATAAACTTGGCATAAGTGAAAATCTGTTGTATGATATCAAGAAGTGGAATGTTAACCATCATTTGATGAAATATTTTGAGAATCTTGTCTACTTGTGATGAAATCTCCCTAAGCCAATTAGGATATGGTACTTTCGGCTTAGGAACAAATTCATCTGAATGAGAAAGTGATAACAATTGAGATGATAGAGATGGATGTGGCGACAACGAGGGAATAGATGATGTAGCCTACAAAATAGTAGGATTGTGATCAGCGGGGCATGGCTATATCATTATCCACTTGCTTGCCAGATCTGAGCATGTGAATAGCATCATTGGTGAACATGAGATGGAACAGATTGAGATGAGTTGGAATTGAGACTTATTATTGGTTGGCTCGAAAAGATACTCAGTCCCCGCTCACTCAGCTATGTGGCTAACTATCCAATCTACTGTTCTAAATTCTTGATCGACTAAGAATTTACAAGAAGTTGTTGATCAATCCGTTGTATAAAATCAGTAGACACTTTTGTTAGATTTTACATGTTCGTGTCTAAGTTGGATGTTGACCTGAGAAGATTATCCATGCTCCTCTCATGTGACGTTAGCCGTGTATCGTGATCAGCGTTAGACCCCTATTGTGGATGGGATTAATTAGGTACAAGTGGTCTAATCTGGTTGTTCCCATGGTTCGTGGCATTTGAGTGTTGATAGACACTCACATTATGTCTCGGGAATTGACCATTGGGTGGAGCTTGTATGTTGGAGTTAGGGGGTCCCTGATAATTCTCTTGACTCCATGAAAAGTTTGGGTGATTCCTCCATCCAGAATTGTTTGGATTGTTCATGAGTCGTTGATATAAGGCGTTCGCCTACTCAGATATCGAACCCCTAGGATTTATTAAAAGTGGACACTCCTCTACAATGTGATTCGAAGTTCCGTAAATAAAGCATGAGTGTGCAATCGATTGACTTGGCCTATCTACAGAGTACTAGGAGTTTCCAACATCTCGATGCTCCTCATAAGGGCCGCATTCTTAACTTTAGCAGCTATAAAGTTATCGACATTATAGATCCCGCTACAGTTTTCCATGCTATGTCTTCCAAGAATTCCCATGCTTTATCCTCATGTTTCCTCATAAATTCTCCCTACACATAGACTCAAGAAGAGTTTTGGAAGTGTAACCATATCCTTCGTATACAACTTAATACAACTGTCATTTTTCTATCGCATGGTAGGGGCACTATACTAGTAAGTTCATGAATTGTTCAAGATACTTTCAGAAGAGTTCTTACATTTGACAAAACTAATTGATAGCATTTTTTATTTTAATCAACTTGTGTGTGGGATAGTACTAAGAAATATTGTCATAAATTCATCCCAATTAGTGATTGAATTAGTAGGAAAGCTATATAACAACTTCTTGGCATTACCTTTTAGGGCAAACAGAATGAAGCGGAGCTTTGTTGTGTCCTCCAATAAGTGTTGCAGTTTAAACATCTCACACACTTTCTGAAATTCACTGATTAATAGGTCAAGTGAACTTAGTAAACATGCTGAAGTACTGATGTTTCAACTCATAGTTATTACATATGGCTTGTGGAAGTTTTATGCGTGACGGTAGTGATATGCGCAATGGGTAACGATCCTGAAGAATCGAAATCGGTTGGTCCATCTTATCACCCATGATGAAATCTAATCTTACGAGTCAACAAAATTGATCACGGGCTCACATTGGTATATACCAACGGAGATGACTATAAATGAGTGAATGATCTAAAAACCAGTGGAAGAAGGGGTCAGATGTGAAAAGATGAGATGTTCTTATTCCTCTATGACCCATGACTTTTTCCCTTGAACCTATGGTTAACGTAAAATTTTCAGTGGAATCTAGGGAAGAATGTTGGGGCTATTCTATTTTAGATGCAACATTAATTTTGTGTAGTGGGGTTTGATTTTATTGATCAAACAAAAATAACTCTTGGAACTAAAACTATTTCGATGTAATTGGAGAATTTTGAGATTATACTTGTTTGATCTTACCCAGTATGACTTAGGATTTGACTGCCTTAACCCTATCTTATCAAGACTTGTCATTAGAATTAAATATCTAATTGTGAGAAGTCTCTTTATTAAGATTATCACTATAATGCAGTGGATAGAGTTGCGTATGAGAGTTTGGATGGAGAGAATGAGGGACCAACAAAGGAGAAGAAAAGTTGGATTTGAAGAAGAAAAGGAAAAGGGACGGAGAAGATGATGTTAATGCTCGTAATATATCAGATTCACACAAATGAGCATGAGGGTAATGGAATGATTTGTGTTGTGTATTAAACTAATTTTGTTTTTATCTATTTGTACAGTGCTAGCATTCTTATTTTTGCATTTCGTGAATGTTCTTTAATTAAGTTCAATTGTCTATCCATAGTCCATCCAATTTTAAAATTATACATTATTATTTTCAAACACCATATATAATGGATTGTTACTACTGGCCAATCAGGAAATATTCCCGTCTTTTAGCAAAAACCTTCTTCAAATAACAAAATCACGATTTAGTCTATGTATCTTCATCTACAATCGCTCGGCTTATTTGAGTTAGAAATTATGGGTTTAGGATTTATTTGACCTTCCATGAAGTTGGTAAAAGATTAACTTTTTCGTGGAATGGAAAGTGAACCCTAGGATCTGTAATTTTTGGTCCTAAAGGTCGATTTTGATTTAGATAAAAGAGCTAAGGACCCAACTAATTTGAAATATAATTATTTCTTTTCTGTTATCAGTAAAGAAAAATTTCTTGTGCTGGCAACAAGTATATATTATTCTCTAAAATTATATATCTTTGCTATTTAATGAAAGAACTAAAGTTTTGCAAATTCCCATACTCAGTTGATAAGCAATTCTAGAAACATTTTAAATGAATATCTTATTGGTGTTGAGCTGAAAACTAAAATAAAGCACTACTGACTGATGTTCAGTCCATTCCGTTGACTAAATTCGGTGACCACAAACGGATTTGTTGATATATAGTTGGCTACAACCTTTGTGAAAAGAAAACAAATTTATTTACATGATCAGAGTAATTTTAGTTCCTCCAAGGCACGGGATGAAGACCCTTGTTTCTAAACAACTAATATACACATTTATACCTCAAAATATTGTTCAGTTTAGAATTTCATAGCAGTGCCTGTTATTTTATGGCCTTTGTATATTGTTGCTTCTATAGAGCTATCTAAACCTGGTTTTATTTTCTATTTGTATAGTAGCCCCTTTTAATCTTGATAATTCTTTATCTTTTATTTTCTGTAAAATACATGGCTTATCGTGTTATCCAGATCAATTTCTCTTTTGACCCTTCTATTGTATATATTCTCATTCTTTATTTAACTGATTGCTAAATCGTATCTTTTAGATGGCAACAGACCCAAGAGTGATCATGCTCATAGCTCCACCCAATTTGAAACATTAAAAGAGATTGGAAATTTTGGAGAATCCTAGGAAAGCCAGTAATGAAACTGAGATCAAAAGTAGTAAGTGTCCAATCTAATATGTTTTTCTACATACATTTTTTTGCTCAACTTCCAAATTATCTTTAAGAGTGGACAGTACAATATCCACTTATCTTCTATTTGTAGAAAAGGTAAAGAAAAGAAATGAAGCGGAAAAAAAGATTATGTTGCTAAAAAAAGAAAACTAGAACAAACTCTTCATTTCATTGATGAAGAAAATTTTGACGAAATCTCATCGGTTGAAGATTGTTCAAGAGGAATTAGAAGTATGCGACTGAAAATTTTAGTTTCATACATTTGGCCATGTTTTTTTCAAGGTTTCTATGTTCTACTTCTAATTTCTGACAACTTATTCATGGCGCTTTAAGCTATTGGTTTGATTAAATCATAGCATACTTTTTCAAAAACTAACAAAAGTTTATTTCTTTATTATCAGTCTTTTAAGAAATGAGTGTGCTGATGATCTTTTTAGCAATGTGTATAGTATACGAATCAATGTCCATATTGACCAATTGTGTATGGTATCAAAGATGGTTATAGCGAGTTTATTCTATTGGTGTTTTCAGAAAAATCAGACCAATATTGTATGGTAAATCATGTAGATATATGTGATATATCTGAATACCGAACAATATTTCAAACCTTCTGTTTTTAATAATCATGTGTGCAACATTGTTCTTGTCATATCTATCAATATATTATCAAGCACTACAGCTTACTCATACAACTTATCAGTAAACGGCAGTAACTTGAAAATGTATTGATAGATATGGCAAAAGATGTTGCACACAAGATCATTAAAAACGAAAATTTTGAGAAATCATCCGGTACCCAGATATATTACATATATCGTAATAGATTTTGAGATACCCGATACATGATTTACCATGTAATATCGGTCCGATATTTCTTAAGACACCAACAAAATAAGCTCGCTATTGCCGATTTTGATACCTTACACAATTGGTCAATATCGACACTGATTCCTATATTATAAATATTGCTAAAACGATTGCCAACACACTCCTCATTTCTTAAAAAATAGTTAATGAAGAAATAAATAGCTGGTGGTTTTTGAAAAAATGTGCTATATTTAATCAAGCCAATAGCCTAATCACCATGAACAAGTCATAAGAAATTAAAATTAAAATACAGAAACACTAGGAACAAAACATGGTCTAATGTACGAAACTAAAAGTTTTAGTTGCATACATCTCATTGCTCTTGTACAGTATTCATTAACCGATTATATCTCTTCAATGTTCTCTTTATCAATGAAATGAAAAGTTTGTTCTATTTTTCTTTTTGGGAAGAAAATCCTAATTTTTCTACATCATTTCTTTTCTTTAACATCTCGGACAACAAAACTTAGAAGATGTTGTACTACCGACTCTTAAAGATAATTTTGAAGTTGAACAGGAAAATATAGAAAAACATTTTAGCCAAAACACTTATTACTTTTGATCTCAACTCCATTAATGGAGTTCCGAGGCTTCTAAAATTTCCACTCTCCTTCAAACTTTCAAACTGGGTTGAGCTCTGAGCATGATCACTTTTGGGTCTGTCGCCATAAAAAAGATAAGTTTTAGCAATCAATTAAATAAAGAATAAAAATATATACAACAGAAGAGTTAAAAGAGAAAATGATTTGGATGGCCCGATAGGCCATGTATTTTACAAAAAAATGCAAGAATAAAAAATTTTTAGGATTAAAAAGAGCTACTACACAAATATGAAATAAAACCAGCTTTGAATAGCTCTATAAAAGAAACAATATACAAAGGTCATAAAAAACATGCATCGCTATGAAATTCAAAATTAAATAATATTTTATGTTAGGTACAAATGTGCATATTAGTTGTCTAGAAACAAGGGTTTCATCCTATCCCTTGGAGAGAGTAAAATTACTCTGAGCATATAAATAAATTTGTTTTCTTTTAACAAAAGCCATAGCCAATCCTAACCAATAAATCCATATATATGGCCACTAAATTGAATCAACGGAATAGATTGGACATCAGTCAGTGTTCTATTTAAGTTTTCAGTTCAACAATAATAAGATACTCATTTAAATGTTTTTACAATTACTCTCAACTAAGTACGGGGACTGGCAAAGATACATAATTTAAGAGAATAATGTATACATGTTGTTAGAGAAAGAAATTTTCATATGCTAACAACAAAAAAGAAACAATTAGTTGGGTCCTAGTTCTTTATCTTCATCAACATCGACCAAAATTTACGAATTCTAGGTTTACTTTTCCTTCCACCAAAAAGTTATTTATCTTTTACCCACTTCATGGAAGGGCAAATAAAACTCTAAATCCATGATTTCTGGCTCCAAATAAGCCGAGGGATTATAGATGTAGATACATAAACCGACTTCCCCAAATCCTCTGGTAGCATAGCCGAGACAATGATGGGTTCTTTGCCCCCTGTGGGGATGGAGCGACAGAAGTATTGAGAATTAAAGATAAGGTCATGGCGAGATGAGCCGTTTATCATTATGATAGGTGTCAAGTGGAAGTGCAGTGATATATACAGCTGAGGCATCCTAACAGACCGAGAGATTTGAACCTTGTTCCTACACGACCTGATCAATTTGATTAGGCACTAGCCATCTATTTTCATTGTTCAACTGTTTGACAACATGATAAAACCAAAAGCTCTGCCTTTCCCTATCTATCCGACGGGAGGGAAGGGCAGAGGCCTTTGGTGTCTCTTCCAGTTAAGAATTGGGGCCTCACAATCACTAACCAATATGCTTTTCTCTCATGCCTTTCTTCGTTCATGCTTCAATATTCTGGTGTCCTAGGCATAGAGGAACCACACCAATCCATCCCGAACTTAGTGGTTAAAATCTACTGCGGTGACGATACTGTAGGGGAGGTCCTGCAGAAAAATAGCTCGACGTCAGAATGATAAAAAGTTTAACACCTCTTATTTTACTTTTAAAATATAAAAAGAGAAAAATAAAAAATGCAAAGGTCATCTTATTCAAAACCCCAATTAGAATTATGACATCTCTTCTCTTACCCCTCACACCTCAGAATGCACTGTTCTTATAGAGAAAAACACGCTTTCACATCTTATTAACTTGAAATGAAATGAAATGGCTGAGGAGAGAATCCTTTTTTAGGGTACTCTCGGGAACAGATCCAGTGGAGACGGGTGGGGCCTATACCTTAGACGATTAGAGCACGTGGCTATGAACCACTGTGTCGAAGGTTCGAATCCCTCCCGCCCACAACCAGTCCAAAAGGGAAGTACCGTCAATTACTCCACCAAATGGAGGCATCGAAGAAGCGAAGTGAGCCGCTCCAGCACGCGTACTCTTTTTCTTTAGTTCATGGATATCGTAACAGAGGCGAAGGAGTGCTACGTTTTAGTAGCGGAGGAGGTCTCGAGGAGGCAATACTCAAAAAAAGGGGGTAGATAAAGTTGCTGGATTAATTCTGACGATTGTGATGCCTGCTCCATTCCCAACATCGATTACAACCAGTGAGGAAGGTTGTACATTAACATTTTTTTTCTAGAAGCGTGCATGTGATGGCCGCCGGATGTATTGGGTGGAGCCGCCTAGATGAAAATGGAGATGAGATTTGTAAGAAAGTATGACGGTTTACGAGATGACGGGTCATATATGATGCCCTTGCTCTACTCTAGCAGTTTTCGCACCAAAAAAGGATGGGAGCGGCTGCAATAAGAGTAGAGCATTGACCTACATTGATTTGATCCTATGCCTGACGTTCTGAGTGGGTGTAGGCGCACGTTCTCAGACGGTGAATTTGATAAGTGGATACAACCATGGTATTTTTTAGGTGGGGATACGAATGGAAGACGCCGTTCAGCACATACGGAGGGCCTGTATGAGTGGCTCGTGATGCCATTCAATCTCACCCATGCACACATCGAGTACCGTTTATGTGACTGATGAATGAGGTACTGAGACCATACGGGGTAAATTTCGTATACTCGGATGATCTTTCTCTTTCCGAAGTGAGGAAGACCTAAACCGTAGCGGGAACTGTTGGATAGACATTGTATGTAAACATCGGAAAAGGGTGAGGCAACATTATTGGGGAACTCGGTATACCGACAGGTTTGGTTGATCTTGGGAAGGATTGAAAATAGACCAGTCCTTCACTCCCTCTGACGATTGTGAAAAGCCTCTAAGGTTGCTACGTCGAGAGCTTGTTGTTCCTGACCTTTCGAACTGTCTTGACTTACGTGGCAAGCGATGGGGCTGTTCTGCCAGGATTTTAACTCAGATGGGATTTCCCGACGTGCATAACGACGTACCGCACCCCAACAGAGATATATCGATATTGGTTTGGTAGATAGAGCCTAGGTCACCGATGCCCGACGCCTTCCGAAAGAGAGAGTATGGATCACTATATCTCAAAAATGCATCTTGCGGAGCAAATAAAAATAGGGGGATTGTTCTTATGCCGCTCTCCGTAGATTAAACGCTTGTCGTTTCTCTAATTTTTCAGAGTATATCTTTTCTTAGTCGAGTCAGCAGATCCGCACTGCAGGCTAATCTCTCGTTTTTTGGAGTTTCCGACTCACTGTCCCTATATACTTCGATACTTATGGACACTTCGACGCTTGTACCGTCAGCATCGTCACCTTTAAGTTTGATCGACTTGTATACTGTAATTTCACTCAGGTTCTGTGACTCGAGTCACAGGAGCTCGAAGAGCAGGCACCAAAGAACGACATCTCTCTATCTGATTGCCTTATCCCTTTGGTATCCCATTGGCTTACCCCAATTTCAGTCTCGATCTCTTATTCTGATAGACTTGCCTGATCATCTGTTTTTTGTTGATACATTTATGGAAAAGTGGCAGGATTAATGTCTTTTATTGGCTTCTCTTTCCTTATTCAATATCTCGTCTTTTCTGTCTCTGTCTTTTTCAAATAAAGAGCTATTTTTGTCTTCTCGGGTAGTGGATTTGCCAACTCTATAGCTCGTCATATTGCCTTTTCAATTTTTGTTTGTGGATCCTATTTCCCCCTATGCTTCCACTTCCCCTAGCCTTGAGATCGTGCCTTTTATCACTTGAAAAGTCCTACTCGTCGGACGCATGACATCTGAAAGACTGTTTTGAGACTATTTCTATATCGAGGGAGAGATTCACTATCTCTTTGCTGGTGTGCCATCTCTGTTTGTGGATTCCCCAACTCAATCGCGATGCCCCTTTCCCCTATGCGTCGGTTCTCTGTCCTCTATTCTGGGCTCTCGACGCTCCGTCCAAAAATTAATATATATTTATGTCTTTCTTCTCAGGCACAGTCCATAAACTAGGCACGGTGGAACAGGCAATGTTCTCAGGCACAGTGGATTCGACAAATAGATATCTATCTTTAATAGCAGATCAACGAACTCCGTGTCTCAGAGCTAGGTCCCTTTTTTTGGCTTGGTCCTCGAGGTGGGGATCATGTTCTCGTTCAAGCTCAACGCAGCTTAGGGAAAGCGTATCGGATCACAGAGTCAAAGTCTCCCGCCCCTCGAAATGTCGAACAAAGTCCCGGTACTCACTAACATAACGATGAATGATTATGTGATCCGCCTGCGTCGAATGGTAAATGCCAAAGTACATATTATACAACGAGACGCTTACTAGACACTTGCAGACTGAAAGCCGTGAACGAGTGCTTACCTAGACGAGTGCGGGAGAACATGAAAAAAATCCTACTTTCTTTAAGAACCGTCAACTTCCTACTTACGAACTGTACGCTTATTTGCACTTCTTGCGCTTAGATGTAAAACGGAAAGACAAAACGAGAAGAGAAGGCCATAGGTTGGGGTGAAGGACGTCTCATAGAACGGTCAACTTTGAGACTTTAGTAGTTCAGTAGCGACTAAACAGAATAAAAAAAAAGAGGGTTATAAGTTGGCCGTTTGGTTTGCTATTGTTATAAGAACTGCTCGCCTTTTAATTTGACGGCGTCAGCTTTGCTAACGCTCCTATGGCCATCAAAAAGAGTCTTTCTACCATACCAAAATGCCTATGTTATAGTGCACGTCAAGCTTTGCCAGAAGCAAGTGACGATGAGGAAGTGAAGCTTCGTAGACAAGGCTCATTCTGTTCTTGACTTACAAGCTCGTGTAGTGACGGCGCTTTCTAAAAAAACCCTACTTCAATAACGACGTTGTTGCTACGCCCTCCACTCGCTGTCTACTAAATGAGCTTTCGAACGAATTGAGCGAGAGAAGCCTTCTATCGAGTTTTCCCCCTTCCCTTACCCAATTTCCCATTTCATTTCCACTTCAGCTTCCCTAGTTTAGTTGGTTTGGAGGATTAATTGATTGGATACCTAAGAACGATAATCTTTCAAAGGAACAACTTCTACGACGATAGATAGGGGTGAGGTTTCGCATATATGCCCCTGCCCTCCAAACAGTATGAGAGCTTTTCAGCTCGTACTACTCACACTCCTAGATCTTCACGGTGGCACCTCCGCCACCATAGTGTAAGCTGGGAGCACCTCCAAAAACCCTAGCCTACTAAAAAATGAGCATCGAAAGTCAACGTCAACAACAACATGAAAAAGTACATGTTGGTTGCCCACTGATCTGATCATAGTTCCAATCCAATCCCTTCGCCTCGCCATGCCTCTCGATCTATAATAACCAAACGAGTCGGAACATGTGCATAACCACACTTTGCACCGAGCCGGGAATCGCGAGAATGTCAGAAGTTCCCTATGGAAGGGTGGGAAAGAAAGGTTCGAGGCTAGATTAGCAGGAGGGAGGGCAGCCCCACCCTGAAACAGACGGTGTACATACTTAAAAAGAGGCTGGTTGTGTTGGCCCCTCCCATCTATATTGACCGGGAAGAGGGGGAGGCTTTTGCATAAGCCCTACCTGACGTTCTCTGTTTTGAGGGATCCCTCATATTGATGATTCTAGGGTTCCTCAACTCGTAACAAACGGCTAGGAACAAAAAGAGGATAAGAGGGATCTGCCGTTGCAGGTCCTTCTCCTTCCGCTAAAGGCAGCCCTCTTTTTTTGTTTGTTCACTGCGGCACAAAAAGAAAAAAATGAATAAGCTGGGATAAGTCAGAAAGAGAGTGATGTCGGGACTAAGAGAGCATCTGTTGTCTTTTTAAAATAACTGTACGATCGTCGGACTGGCCCCCTTAGCATGACCTAGAATGAAAAAGAGGTCCGTGCTACTATAAGGCCTCTCAACTCCTCCCTCATGACACTGTTGCGTTGCCATGGGGACGGGGTAGCCCCGACTTCTATAGGTCAGTCGGTTTAACCTCCTAATGAGAATTGAGGTCCTTGTGCAGGCGTCTCATCCCTGACAACATCGCTTGCTCTGTATAGAGTGCCCCGTGGTTCCTCAAGTGCCAGTCACAGAGAGGAATGTCATCAACTAGGGAGCTATTTGCCACTAACCACTCGCTCGCCGGCCACTTGGCCTCTGCGTTTCAAGCTCGTTATCCTAACTTCTCCTCTGCACTACCGGGAGCCTAGTCCATTCTTCTATCTTATCAACTGCCTGGCTCCATCGGCTCCTAACTGCTCCAACCGCTTGCTGGAATAGCTTGCTTCGTCGGGTGGCTCACACCCTGACCCAGGGTGGGGTGGTGCGACTGTGATGCGAACCCCATCAGGAATAACGAGACCCGTACAACAAAAGGAAAATCCAAGAACGTCCTCGATCAGGTTTGGATGGGAGATCTCGACCCGTTGCTTCAACAAAAATAAGAACCTCGGTATAATTGAGCTCAACCCGTTGTTTAATGTGAAGCAAGAACCTTGGTATAAGGAAGACGCCACAAATTGTAGTGGAAAGCCGTTTGATAAGTCGATAATGAATGCCACGGAAGAATTCCGATAAGTTCGAATAGTCCTTCATAGAACCAAAGAGAATAAACTCACCAACTATCTGTAAACTGTCTCTCTTCTATTCCATTAGACGCCTATTATAGGCTAAAAAAATACAAGGAAAGTTCCTACAAGGAAAGTTCAAGAAATAAAAACAAAACAAAAAGAAACAATTAACCCCTTAATTTGACTAATCAATACAAGGAAAGTTCTAGAAATAGAAACAAAATAAAAAGAAACAATCAGCCCCTTAATTTTGCTGATCAACACAAGGAAAGTTCTAGAAATAAAACAAAAGGAAACAATCAGTTTTGACCGGATTCTTCTAGTAGTTGAATCATATTGATGCATCTTTATTGAACACGTGAACCATCCTTAATGGGTCTCCATGAATTTGTTTGAGCCCAAACCTCTTGAATCAGCCCATTAATTGCATCTTTGAATTTCTTTTCTCGTGCTCATATAACCAGCCCAGTTAGAACTTGAAATGGCTCATTTGTAGTCATATCATTATTTTTATCATTCCCCTCCTCTTGAAAAGGATTTGCCCTCAAATCATCACCTACATCAAATGGACTCAAATCAGTAACAGTGAAAGTAGCACTAACATTGTACTCACCGGGCAAATCTAGCTTGTAAGCATTGTCATTGATGTGCTCTTGAACTTGGAAAAGACCATCCCCTCTTGGAAGCAGTTTGGAACGTCTTTGCGCCAGAAATCTCTTTGTTCTCATATGCAACCATACCCAATCTCCGGGTTCAAAAACAACCTTGTGACGCCCCTTGTTGGTTTGTTTTGGGTACTGCTCCGTTCTTCTCTCAATGTTGAGCCTTACCTTCTAATGTATCTGCTTAACAAAATCAGCATTTTTCTTTCCATCCAAATTAACACGCTCAGAAACACAGGTAATGGAGACAAATCCAATAGAGTCAAAAGATTAAACCCATAAACAATTTCAAACGGTGAGAATTTAGTAGCAAAATGAATAGACCTATTATAAGCAAACTCAACATATGGTAAATACTCTTCCTATATTTTGATGTTCTTTTTAATTATTGCTCTCAATAAAGTAGACAAAGTCCTATTTACTACTTCGGTTTGACTATCAGTTTGTGAGTGACAAGTAGTAGAAAACAAAAACTTGGTACCTACCTTATATCACAAAGTCTTCCAAAAGTAGCTCAAGAACGTAGTATTTCTATCCGAAACAATGGTTCTAGGCATGCCATGCAATCTCACAATCTTCCTAAAGAACAAATCAGCAACATGCGAAGCATTATCCGTTTTGTGACATGGAATAAAATATGCCATCTTAGAAAATCTATCCACAACCACAAAAATCAAATCTCTTCCACGTTTAGTCCTAGGTAATCCTAACACAAAGTCCATTGAAATATCAATCCAAGGCTCACTAGGAATGGGTAAAGGAGTATACAAACCGTTGGGCTGCACTCTAGATTTAGCTTGCCTACATGTGACACATCTGCTACAAATTCGCTCAACATCTCGTTTCATGTGTGGCCAATAGAAGGGTTCCTACAAAATAGCCAAGGTCTTGCAATCCCAAAATGTCTCATTAATCCCCCTCCATGGGATTCCTGCGCTAACAAATCCCTCAAATAACAGTTAGGCATACATAACTTATTTTCTCGAAATAAGAACCCATCATGTCTAAAGAACTTACCGCAAGCTTTTTTCTTACAAGCCTGGTACTCTTCACAAAATTCATGGTAATCAATGTATAAACTTTTAATGTGTTGAAAACCAAGCAATTTTGCATAAAGTGTAGAGAGTAATGCATACCTGCGAGAAAGTGCATCAGCGACCACATTCTCCTTACTTTACTTATACTGGATGACATATTTAAATGTCTCAATGAACTCTACCCAACGAGCATGCATTTTATTTAGCTTGTGTTGGCCCTTCAAGTGTTTCAAGGACTCATGATCAGTGTGAATCACGAACTCCTTAGGCCATAGGTAATGCTGCCATGTCTCCAATGTTTGAACCAATGCATACAACTCCTTATCATAAGTCGGACAGTTTCAGACTGCCCCGCTTAATTTCTCGCTGAAATAAGCAATTGGTCGTCCCTCCTGCATAAGAACAGCGCCTATGCCAATACCTGAAGCATCACATTCAATCTCAAGCATTTTAGAAAAGTTAGGTAAAGACAATAAGGGGGCGTTAGTTAGCTTCTCTTTAATTAGCTGAAATGCCTTCTCTTGTTCTTCTCCCCATCTAAATCCGACGTTCTTCTTGATCACTTTAGTAAGTGGTGCGGCTATGCTACTAAAGTCCTTCACAAACCGCCGGTAAAAACTAGCAAGTTCATGAAAACTACGAACATTACTTACACTTGTGGGACTCGGCCACTCTTGGATTGCACGTACCTTCTCTTCGTCAACCTGTATACCCTGTCGATGCAAATAATGACTTGACTATAAAGGAGCTAGTTCAAGTTCCAACTGGGCCGGTTACAAGAGCACAAGGAAAGATGTTAAAAAATGCACTTAATGGGCTGATTCAAGAGGTTTGGGCTCAAGCAAATTCGTGGAGGCTCATTGAGAATGGTTCACGAGTTCAACAAAGATGCATCTATATGATTCAACCAGTAGAAGAATTTGGCCAAAATTGATTGTTTCATTTTGTTTTATTTCTAGAACTTTCTTTGTATTGATCAGCAAATTAAGGGGCTGATTGTTTCCTTTTGTTTTGTTTCTATTTCTTAAACTTTCCTTGTATTGATCAGTCAAATTAAGGGGCTGATTGTTACCTTTTGTTTTGTTTCTATTTCTTGAACTTTCCTTGTAGGAAACTTTCCTTGTATTTTTTTAGCCTATAAAAAGGAGTCTAATGGAATAGAAGGGAGACAGTTTACAGATAATTGGTGAATTTATTGTCTTTGGTTCTTTGAAGGACTATTCGAACTTATTTAAATTCTTCCGTGGCGTTCATCATCGACTTATCAAATGGCTTTCCACTACCGTTTGTGGTGTCTTCCTTATACCAAAGTTCTTACTTCGCATTAAACAACGGGTTGAGGTCAATTATACCGAGATTCTTGTTTTTGTTGAGGCAACGGGTCGAGACTCCCATCCAAACCTGATCGAGAACGTTTTTGGATTTTCTCCTTTTCTTCTATGGGTCTCGTTATTCTTGATGGGGTTCGCATCATTTGGTATCAGAGCCAAGGATTTCTTGTCTCAGGTTTGCCTATCCCATTTAAATTTAGTTTTCTTTTCTTATCTAGCAGAATTTCTTTCTTCTACCCCATTTGAAAGCTTGTTCTGTTATTAACGAAAGAAAGAATCTGAAAAAGAAGATCCGAAAAAAAAAGATCCAAAAAAAAAAGAAGGTAAAAAAAAAAGGAAGTAAAAAGATTCTTTTTCGTTTTTTTCCAATAAACCCGAAAATCTCCTCACTCCAAAGACCAAAAATTTTCTTTTGGAAATTTTGCTGAATTATGCTTTGAAAATCTAATCACTCATATCCCTTGTTTTCTTACCTTTTGAATTTGAATTCCCTTGGTGAGTTCTTGGTGAATTGTTGCTGAAAATTTTGAATATTGTTCAAATAGTTTCAAAAGAACTGAAAGAGGATTATCGAGAGGAAAAAGGTAAGAGTGGTAAGCATATTAGAGGGTAAAAACCGATTATATTGAGTGAAACACGAGTAGAATAGAGTGAATCATTCTTTGAGTGAAAACACGTGAGGGAGTGTGTGAGGTCCTTTCCTTTTTTTTTGTTGTTTTCTAACTTTGATTTGCAGCAATCACGTCTCACAACAGTGAAAAGAGTATCATCGAAGGTGCTACAGGGATGGCTGACCCAAAGTTGCTCATGGAAGCCATGATGAGTGAGATGAGGGGTGTGATAAGGTTAGAATTGGAGCAGGTACATGACCGGATTGATCGGATGGAGAATACACGTTTGGAGCAGTCACAAAACACTCATAAGGTGTATAGGAGGGAAAAAGTTCAATATCGGGGAGTGAGAGATGAAGATGGAGAGTATTATGGGGCTGGTTTTGATGAAGAAGAAGATCGGGGTTCAGTTGTTGGTAATAGGAGATATGGAGGGCGGTTTAGAGAAGATTGGAATCGGGAAGATAACAACTTGGGTAGTATTAAGATGAAGATTCCAGCGTTTCAAGGAAGAAATGACCCCGAGGCTTATCTTGAGTGGGAGAAAAAGGTTGAGTTAGTGTTCGATTGCCACAACTACTCTGAGATGAAGAAGGTAAAACTTGCTGTCATTGAGTTTTCTGACTATGCTATTGTGTGGTGGGATCAATTAGTATTGAACAGGCGGTGAAATAAGGAACGACCGGTTGAGACGTGGGAAGAGATAAAAATAGTGATGAGGAAGTGATTTGTGCCCAGCCGTTACTACCGAGAGTTGTATAATAATTGCAAACGCTCCGACAAGGTAACCGGAGTGTGGAGGATTATCATCAAGAGATGGAAATTGCTATGATCCGGGCTAATATCGAAGAAGACCAAGAGGCTACTATGGCTAGGTTCTTGAATGGCTTGAATCAAGAAATTCATGATAGGATGGAGATGCAGCATTATGTGGAATTAGAGGATATGGTGCACATGGCCATCAAGATGGAGCAATAACTCAAGAGGAGAGGTGGTACACGTGCATCCCATAATTCGGATTTTTCCCCATGGAAACCGAGTCATGTGAAGAAAGAGGAGAAACCAGCTGCAAAATCTAAATTCGAACCAAAACAAGAGACAACCAACCATGGCACTCAAGGTAAATCTGACCCTTCCACTTCTCGAAATCGTGACATTAAGTGTTTTAAATGTTAAGGCAAGGGTCACATAGAAAGTTAATACCCGAACAAAAGAGTCATGGTAATAAGGGGTAATGGAGAGATCGAAACCGACGACGAGTCCGATACCGACTCTATGCCACCATTGGAGGACGTAGATGAAGAAGAATATGCAGTTCAAGGTGAATTGTTGGTGGCAAGAAGACTTCTAAGCTTGCAAGCAAAAGAAATTGAAGAAGTGCAGCGGGAGAACATCTTTCATATTAGGTGTTACGTCAAAAACAAGATATGTAGTATGATTGTTGATGGAGGAAGTTGTACTAATGTTGCAAGCACAACCTTGGTGGAGAAATTAGGACTGCCCACACTGAAACATCCTAGGCCGTACAAATTACAATGGCTGAATGATAGTGGCGAGGTAAAGGTAAATAAGCAGGTTTTGGTTTCATTCCGTATCGGAAAATATGAAGATGTAGTTTCGTGTGATGTAGTTCCGATGCAAGCTGGACATTTGCTATTAGGCCGACAGAGGCAATTCGATCGGAAAGTTAAACATGATGGCTTCACCAACAAATACTCGTTCGTGCTCAACCAAAAACCAATCACTCTTGTGCCAATGACACCAAAACAAGTTTATGAAGATCAAGTGAGGTTGCAAAAAGAGAGTGATAAAAAAAAGAGAGTGATCAAAAGAAAGAGAGTGAGCAAAAGAAAAAGAGTGAAAATCAGAGAGTGGCCGAGCAAAATGAGAGAGAAAAAGAAAATCAAAATTCAGCCATTGAGAGAAAATCAGAGAGAAAACAAAAGAATTTCTATGCAAAAGTGAGTGAGATTAAGCGAGCAATGTTTTCAAATCAGCCGATGATTGTACTTTTGTATAAAGAGGCATTTTTAAATACTAACGAATTTGATCCTGCTTTGCCCAGTTCTGTTGTTTCTCTTTTGCAGGAATTTGAGGATGTCTTTCCCGAGAAAACACCACATGGATTACCACCAATTCGAGGAATTGAACATCAAATTGATTTTGTTCCCGGTGCGACAATTCCAAACCGACCAGCCTATAGGAGCAATCCCGAGGAGACAAAGGAGCTTCAATGGCAGATAAGTAAGTTGTTAGATAAGGGGTATGTGAGGGAGAGTATGAGTCCGTGCGCCGTTTCGGTTTTTCTTATACCTAAGAAGGATGGGACGTGGAGAATGTGCGTTGATTGCCGAGCCATCAACAACATAACGGTAAAGTATCGTCATCCTATTCCTCGCTTAGATGACATGTTAGATGAGTTGTATGGCTCTTGTGTGTTCTCTAAGATTGATTTAAAAAGTGGTTATCATCAGATTAGAATGAAAGAAGGAGATGAATGGAAAACTGCCTTTAAAACAAAATATGGTTTGTATGAATGGTTAGTTATGCCTTTTGGGTTGACTAATGCATCAAGCACTTTTATGAGACTTATGAATCATGTTTTGCGAGCATTTATAGGCAGGTTTGTTGTTGTCTATTTTGATGATATACTCATTTATATCAAAAACTTGGCTGATCATGCCGTACATTTGAAATCAGTTTTAGATGTGCTTAGGAAAGAAAAGTTATTTGCTAACCTGAAAAAATGTACTTTTTGCACCGATAAGCTTGTATTTCTGGGATTTGTTATTAGTGCACAGGGTATACAGGTTGATGAAGAGAAGGTACGTGCAATCCGAGAGTGGCCGAGTCCCACAAGTGTAAGCAATGTTCGTAGTTTTCATGGACTTGCTAGTTTTTACCGGCGGTTTGTGAAGGACTTTAGTAGCATAGCCATACCACTTACCGAAGTGATCAAGAAGAACGTCTGATTTAGATGGGGAGAAGAACAAGAGAAGGCATTTCAACTAATCAAAGAGACGCTAACCAACGCACCCTTATTGTCTTCACCTAACTTTTCTAAAACGTTTGAGATTGAATGTGATGCTTCAGGTATTGGCATAGGCGCAGTTCTTATGCAGGAGGGACGACCAATTGCTTACTTCAGCGAGAAATTAAGCGGGACAAGTTTAAATTACCCGACTTATGACAAGAAGTTGTATGCATTGGTTCGAATTTTGGAGACATGGCAGCACTACCTATTGCCTAAAGAGTTCGTGATTCACACTGATCATGAGTCCTTGAAACACTTGAAGGGCCAACACAAGCTAAATAAAAGGCATGCTCGTTGGGTAGAGTTCATTAAGACATTTTCATATGTCATCAGGTATAAGCAAGGTAAGGAGAATGTGGTCGCCAATGCACTTTCTCGCAGGTATGCATTACTCTCTACACTTGATGCAAAATTGCTTGGTTTAGAACACATTAAAAGTTTATACATTGATGACCATGAATTTTGTGAAGAGTATCGGGCTTGTGAGAAAAACGCTTGTGGTAAGTTCTTTAGACATAATGGGTTCTTATTTCGAGAAAATAAATTATGTGTGCCTAACTGTTCTTTGAGGGATTTGTTAGTACAGGAATCCCATAGAGGGGGATTAGTTTGGGGTTGCGAAGACCTCAACTATTTTGCAGGAACACTTCTATTGGCCACACATGAAACGAGATATTGAGCGAATTTGTGGTAGATGTGTCACATGTAGGCAAGCTAAATTTAGAGTGCAGCCCAACGGTTTGTATACTCCTTTGCCCATTCCTAGTGAACCTTGGATTGATATTTCAATAGACTTTGTGTTAGAATTACCTAGGACTAAACGTAGAAGAGATTCGATTTTTGTGGTTGTGGATAGATTTTCTAAGATGGCACACTTTATTTCATATCACAAAACAGATGATGTTTCGCATGTTGCTGATTTATTCTTTAGGGAGATTGTGAGATTGCATGACATGTCTAGAACCATTGTTTCGGATAGAGATGCTAAGCTCTTGAGCTACTTTTAGAAGACTTTATGGTGTAAGCTGGGTACTAAGCTTTTGTTTTCTACTACTTGTCACTCACAAACTGATGGTCAAACCGAAGTAGTAAATAGGACTTTGTCTATTTTATTGAGGGCAATAATTAAAAAGAATATCAAAACATGGGAAGAGTGTTTACCACATGTTGAGTTTACTTATAATAGATCTATTCATTCTGCTACTAAATTCTCACCGTTTGAAATCGTTTATGGGTTTAATCTTTTGACTCCATTGGATTTATCTCCATTATCTGTTTCTGAGCGTGTTAATTTTGATGGAAAGAAAAAGGCTGATTTTGTTAAGCAGATACATGAGAAGGCAAGGCTCAATATTGAGAGAAGAACGGAGCAGTATGCAAAACAAGCCAACAAGGGGCGTCACAAGCTTGTTTTTGAACCCGGAGATTGGGTGTGGTTGCATATGAGAACAGAGAGTTTTCCGGTGCAAAGACATTCCAAACTACTTCCAAGAGGGGATGGCCCTTTCTAAGTTCTAGAGCGCATCAATGACAACGCTTACAAGCTAGATTTGCCCGGTGAGTACAATATTAGTGCTACTTTCAATGTTACTGATTTGAGTCATTTTGATGTAGGTGATGATTAGAGGGCAAATCCTTTTCAAGAGGAGGGGAATGATGCAAATAATGGCTTGACTACAAAGAAGGCAGTTCAAGTTCCAACTGGGCCGGTTACAAGAGCACAAGGAAAGAAGTTCAAAGATGCACTTAATGGGCTGATTCAAGAGGTTTGGGCTCAAGCAAATTCGTGGAGGCTCATTGAGAATGGTTCAGGAGTTCAACAAAAATGCATCAATATGATTCAACTAGTAGAAAAATCTGGTCAAAATTGATTGTTTCCTTTTGTTTTATTTCTAGAACTTTCCTTGTATTGATCAGCCAAATGAAGGGGCTGATTGTTTTCTTTTGTTTTGTTTCTATTTCTTGAACTTTCCTTGTAGGAAACTTTTCTTGTATTTTTTTAGCCTATAATAAAGCGTATAATGGAATAGAAGGTAGACATTTTACAGATAATTGGTGAGTTTATTCTCTTTGGTTCTTTGAAGGACTATTCGAACTTATCGGAATTCTTCCGTGGCGTTCATCATCGACTTATCAAACGGCTTTCTACTACCGTTTGTAGCGTCTTCCTTATACCAAGCTTCTTGCTTCGCATTAAACAACGGGTTGAGGTCAATTATACCGAGATTCTAGTTTTTATTGAAGCAACGGGTCGAGATCTCCCATCCAAACCTGATCGAGAACGTTCTTAGATTTTCTCCTTTTCTTCTACGGGTCTCGTTATTCTTGACGGGGTTCGCATCACCTGTGCACTAACAACAAATCCCAGAAATACAAGCTTATTAGTGCAAAAAGTACACTTCTTCAGGTTAGCAAATAACAATTCTTTCCTAAGCACATCTAAAACCGATTTCAAATGTACGGCATGATCATCCAAGTTTTTACTATAAATGAGTATATCATCAAAATAGACAACAACAAACTTGCCTATAAATGCACGCAAAACATGATTTATAAGTCTCATAAAAGTGCTTGGTGCATTAGTCAATCCAAAAGGCATAACTAACTATTCATACAAACCATATTTTGCTTTAAAGGCAGTTTTACATTCATTTCCTTATTTCATTCTAATCTGATGATAACCACTCTTTAAATCAATCTTAGAGAACACACAAGAACAATGCAACTCATCTAACATGTCATCTAAGCGAGGAATAGGATAACGATACTTTACCGTTATGTTGTTGATGGCTCGGCAATCAACGCACATTCTCCACGTCCCATCCTTCTTAGGTACAAGTAAAACCGGAATGGCGCACGGACTCATGCTCTCCCTCACGTACCCCTTCTCCAACAACTCTCTTACCTGCCGTTGAAGCTCCTTTGTCTCCTCGGGATTGCTCCTATAGGCTGGTCGGTTTGGAATTGTCGCACCGGGAACAAAATAAATTTGCTGTTCAATCCCTCGAATTGGTGGTAATCCATATGGTGTTTCCTCGGGAAAGACATTCTCAAATTCCTGCAAAAGAGAAACAATAGAATTGGGCAGAGTAGGTCAAGTTCGTTAGTATTTAAAAATGCCTCTTTGTACAAAAGTACAATCATCGGCTGATTTGAAAACATTGCTCAATTAATCTCACTCACTTTTTCATAGAAATTCTTTTATTTTCTCTCTGATTTTTTCTCAATGGCTGAATTTTGATTTTCTTTTTCTCTCTCATTTTACTCGGCCACTCTCCGATTTTCACTCTTTTTCTTTTGCTCACTCTCTTTCTTTTGATCACTCCCTTTTTGCAACCTCACTTGATCTTCATAAACCTGTTTCGGTGTCATCAGCACAAGAGTGATGGGTTTTTAGTTGAGCACGAATGAGTATTTGTTGGTGAAACAATCATGTTTACTTTTTCGATCGAATTGCCATGGTCGGCCTAATAGCAAATGTCCAGCTTGCATCACAACTACATCACACAAAACTTCATCTTCATATTTTCCGATGCGGAATGAAACCAAAACCTGCTTATTCACTTTTACCTCGCCACTATCATTCACCCATTGTAACTTATATGGCCTAGGATGTTTCAGTATGGGCAGTCCTAACTTCTCCACCAAGGTTGTGCTTGCAACATTAGTACAATTTTCTCCATCAACAATCATACTACATACCTTATTTTGATGTAGCACCTAATATGAAAGATGTTCTCCCGCTGCACTTTTCAACTTCTTTTGCTTGCAAGCTTAGAAGTCTTCTTGACACCAACAATTCAATTGAACCGCATATTCTTCATCATCCACGTCCTCCAATACTCGTCATCGGTTTCGATATGCCTATTACCTCTTATCACCATGACTCTTTTGTTCGGGCATTGACTTACTATGTGACCCCTGCCTTGACATTTAAAACACTTAATGTCATGATTTCGAGAAGTGAAAGGGTCAGATTTATCTTGAATGCCATGGTTGGTTGTCTCTTGTTTTGACTCGAATTTAGGTTTTGCAGCTGGTTTCTCCTCTTTCTTCACATGATTCGGTTTCCATGGGGAAAAACCTGAATTATGGGATGCGCGTGTACCACCCCTCCTCTTGAATTGTTGCTCCACCTTGATGGCCATGTACACAATATCCTCTAATTCCACATAATGCTGCATCTCCACCCTATCATGAATTTCTTGATTCAAGCCATTCAAGAACCTAGCTATAGTAATCTCTCGGTCTTCTTCGATATTAGCCCAGATCATAGCAATCTCCATCTCTTGAGGATAATCCTCCACACTCCGGTTACCTTGTCGGAGCGTTTGCAGTTTATTGTACAACTCCCGGTGGTAATGGCTGGGCACAAACCGCTTCCTCATCACTATTTAAATCTATTCCCACGTCTCTATCGGTCGATCCCTATTTCGCTGCCTGTTCAACACTAACTGATCCCACCACACAATAGCATAGTCAAAAAACTCAATGGCAGCAAATTTTACCTTCTTCATCTCAGAGTAGTTGTGGCAATCGAATACTAACTCCATCGTTTTCTCCCACTCAAGATAAGCCTCAGGGTCGTTTCTTCCTAGAAACGCTGGAATCTTTATCTTAATACTATCCAAGTTGTTATCTTCCCGATTCTTATCTTCTCTAAACCGCCCTCCATATCTCCTATTACCAACAACTGAACTCCGATCTTCTTCTTCATCAAAACCAGCCCCATAATACTCTTCATCTTCATCTCTCACTCCTCGATGTTGAACTCTTTCTCTCCTATGCACCTTATGAGTGTTTTGTGGCTGCTCCAAACGTGTATTCTCCATCCGATCAATCCGCTCATACATTTGTTCCAATTCTAACCTCATCACATGCCTCATCTCACTCATCATGGCCTCCATGAGCAACTTTGGGTCAGCCATCCCTGTAGCACCTTCGGCGATATTCTTTTCACTGTTGTAAGACATGATTGCTGCAAATCAAAGATGAAAGAAAATAAAAAGGAAAAGGACCTCACACACTCTCTCACGTGTTTCACTCAAAGAATAATTCACTCTATTCCACTCGTGTTTTTCACTCAGTATAATCGATTTTTACTCTCTAATATGCTCACCACTCTTATCTTTTTCCACTCGATAATCCTCTTTCAGTTCTTTTGAAACTATTCGAACAATCTTCAAAATTTCAGCAATAATTCACCAAGAACTCACCAAGGGAATTCATGTTCAAAATGTAAGAAACAAAGATTTTCAAAGCAGAATTCAGCAAAATTTCCACGAAAATTTTTGGTCTTTGGGGTGAGGTGATTTTCGGGCTTAATTGGAAACAAACGAAAAAAGAATCTTTTTACTCTTTTTTTTTTGGACCTTTATTTTTGGACCTTTTTTTTGGACCTTTTTTTTCGGACTTTTTTTTATGATCAGATTCTTTCTTTCGTTAATAACAGAACAAGATTTCGAAACAGATTACGATCAGAATGGGGACCTAGGGATAGAACCAATTCGGCCACAATAAATTCTGCCAGATAAGAAAAAGAAAACTAAATTTAAATGGGATAAGCAAACCTGAGATGAGAAAATTCTTGTCTCTGATACCAAATGATGTGAACCCCGTCAAGAATAACGAGACCTATAGAACAAAAGGAAATCCAAGAACGTCCTCGATCAGGTTTGGATGGGAGATCTCGACCCGTTGCTTCAATAAAAATAAGAACCTCGATATAATTGATCTCAACCCATTGTTTAATGCGAAGCAAGAACCTTGGTATAAGAAAGATGTCGTTTGATAAGTCGATGATGAACGCCACGGAAGAATTTCGATAAGTTCGAATAGTCCTTAAAAGAACCAAAGAGAATAAACTCACCAATTATCTGTAAATTGTTTCAAACTGTTTCCCTTCTATTCCATTAGACGCCTATTTATAGGCTAAAAAAAATACAAGGAAAGTTCCTACAAGGAAAGTTCAAGAAATAGAAACAAAACAAAAGGAATCAACCATCCGCTTAATTTAGTTGATCAATACAACGAAAGTTCTAGAAATAGAAACAAAATAAAATGAAACAATCAGCCCCTTAATTTGGCTGAGCAATATAAGAAAAGTTCTAGAAATAAAATAAAAAAAATAATCAGTTTTGACTGGATTCTTCTAGTAGTTGAATTATGTTGATGCATCTTTGTTGAACACGTGAACCATCCTCAATGGGCCTCCACAAATATGCTTGAGCCCAAACCTCTTGAATCAGCCCATTAAGTGCATCTTTGAACTTCTTTTCTCGTGCTCTTATAACCGGCCCAGTTGGAACTTGAACTGGCTCCTTTGTAGTCATGTTATTATTTGCATCAGGTTGAGCCAGAGTGAGCGAAGCAGTCGGCCTATGTATCCGGGCGCACGTGTAAAGGCATGATTAGTTCCACGAATCTCACTGCACTGACCATAGTAAACTCCTTCTCGTTGTACCGAAATGGAGGTCTGATTTAAATGACCAGGTACAGCATCACATTTGACACCCGAAGAAGGTACAACCCAACTATGAGGTACATCAGTAGGTGTTACAATCTTACGTAGATGAGTTTTGGCTGGTACAACCACTCTATTGTCCACTTCTAATAAACGTGATTGACCCAATTCTGGATCATCTTCTGGAATCATATAACTGTCAAAAGTGAGTGACTGTTCATCGAAACTGTTATAATTTGAAACTCATAAGGTTGGATCGACGCCCGCCTCCCCCCAAACTTGGCTTGCGACGTTTCCCCGCAAAAAGCTCTCCACGCCTACACTCCGAATATCAAAATCACCCTTCTTCGTCTATTCTGATAGTTCTCCCCCCTCAGAGACTGTCAGACCCCAGTGGAATCGAAGACCCGCGTCACAGAGAGGCAACAGGGGACCCTTTCTCACCCAACCCTACCTAATTCATTCCAGATGGAACCGAAAAAGACCTGGTTCCACACACATGAGATAGGCAGAAGGTATGGGATGACCAATTCACCACGGAAAGCAAATTCGATTATAAAGAACAGTCTTCTTTTTTCAAAAAAATGCAAAGTGGAAAGGGATTTCTGTCGACTCGGCGAAGTTGTAGGCCCCAATAGATCAGATCAACGAGTAATTCCTCACCTATCCTGTCAGGGGCCGACGTCGAATGCTCGAATATAGATTCCCTATGCTCATGTAAATGGCCAGCCAATAGATCACGACCAGCCCGTATATCTAAAAGGATCCATCCATAGGTCTGATCGGAAAGTTTGTAAAAAAAAAAGTCATTCACGAGACCTCAAATTTCCACGTTCCAGCATGCATTATGCCAGTGGGTCCCACCCCTAAATGATTGAGTTACCCTTAGAAAGAAAAAGAAATCGAAAATCAATATTTTTTCGATTTCTTTTTCTTTATGATAAGACAGATTCGAGATACTATATCTCAATCATAGATCACTCTATGAATAGGTCGCTTCCTCGGAGGGGGCTCCTAACTTTCACGCCTTACCAGATATCAGAAATTTTGGCAGTCCAGATTTACATCGTCGACATCCATGAACTGTGACATTATATGCGGAACTGTGTGGCCAAATCTATATGGTAATCTCACATCTCGTTTGGATATGTCCTTTGATTTTGCCGGACCTGCATAGGGTCACTCTATTGGAAATTGTATGCCTCTCTCTCTTCGACGAAGAGGAGAAGAATCTTATCTTCGTTGCAAGAGATCTTGCAAGACCTCATTACATTAGATTTTAACTCATAGTTCTTCCAATGGTTTCTACAAGGCTTATAAAATGCATTATGCTTTTTTCCATAAGCGACTTTTGTGGTGGTGGAGGACCATTTCCGGCGAGCTGAGGTTAACCTTATCTTGTCTCCACTTCAGACACATTTTCGACAGTTTGAACCACTCCGTCACCCGTCGATACCTGCAGCACTGTCGCCCTCCCGACAAGTTGATCCCTAACCAATTGTCATATTCCTTTGACATTGAAGAGTTGTTGCATTTTTAACACCCTCCTCCCATACGGCAATACCCCTCGACAGAAGGAAGGCATATCTGGAGCCCCCTCAATCCCCTGTCACCGTAAATAAGGTCGTCACTATCTCTTCTTCTCGTCCTCGCTTCCCTATCCTCCTTTCTGACATCTTCTCTTCTTCGATCAACTTCATCTCTTCGAGCTCTTTTTTGTCCAAAGGACGTCGCGTCATTCGACGATCTGCATCGAAATTTTGTCTTTCATCATCTCTCTTCGATCTCTGATTTGAGAATTCTACTCTACAGATCTACACAACTATAGGGCTGCTTTCTCAATTCTCTGTTTTTGTGCCTTCTTCTCTCTACTGCTATAGCTGCACTCACTTAGCAAGCCAAGTCACATGGTGGCCGAATTGAACCAGCCCTGGGACTCAGCGTCAGATCCGGAGTGTTCGTTCAATATGTAAGACAAACCTATCCTGCTGGATCACTCACAATCAAACGCAAACGTCCCTTTTGTCGTAAGGCAAATAAAATGAGGAAGATGTGGTTGAGCAAAAAAAATGCAACGAAATCGACTTCCGAAAATGAATGCAAATTCACTACTACTAAAGTAGATAGAATTTCATTCATTTCCTTCAGTTGGGCTATTCGCCGTTTTAGTAGTGAAGAAGCGGGGGAAGTATCTCACTGCTCACAAGCGAGGATAATTTCAACCAATTCTTTAAAGACCTCCTTCGTCGAAAAGAAGGGTCATTGGAGGGGTCTTCTGGGAACCCACCCACTGTATAGTAGAACAACCGTTCAACAAGTCATTTAATTCGTGCTCGAGGACAACTATGTAGCCATAGGTATTTGGGAGCAGAAAGGGGGAAAGCGGCTAATAAGATTCTCCAAACCTAAAGGAAAAAGTCTCAGAGAGAGCTGAGCTAGCAATGTCTTGCCAGTGAGCTATGTATAGCAGAGTTGTAGTAGCTATCTCCCACTGACTGGTATAAGGGCCAGGCAACTGTTTTGTTTGGTGGACCGACCTTCTCATTCCGACGGGAGAGCTATTACATCCCCTCCATATTTGTTTAGGAGAAAAAAAATAGTGAGCTTGGCAACACTGTCTCCATTGGCATCCTCAGAACCAAAGAGCAGTTTGTCGAACAAGAGCCACTTCACGTCACAGGGATAAGTGATGAACATCATAAGGCGCTACCGCTAAAAAAGAATTGTCGACGTCTTTTATTCTCTCTCTATGAAATGGTAGGAGGAGGAATGTGTCACTACTTACTCTCTGTAGTCAGACTCTCTCAATAGGGGAACTCTCACGACGAGTCACACCTGACTTGCCAGTTTTTTACAAATAATATAAAACAGTAGGAGGAAGAAGACACATAGAAGTGACAAGTCATAATATGACATAGGGGGGAAGGAAGAGACAAAAAACTTCCCTCGTAGCAGTCAGACTTTGAGTAGTCTTACTGACGGTACCCACAAGAGGAGTTTCGTTGCCGGGAGTATGAGCGATAAGCAGCTATCAAACGGAACGGAAGAAGGAACTAGAGTTAGACTGGAAAAGAGAGTGGTATTCACATCTATCCCTGCTCGACGACCTACAGGAAGACCAGGAGAAGGGCATAAATTCCAATGGTTGTCTGGTCTTTTCCTTTTAGTAGAGTAACAACGAAGAAATTCCCCGGCAGAAATGGGTTCGTCAATTCGAGTACTATAATACTATAGTGAGTGGCAGACAACAAAGTCGCTGTGACGTGAACTACGCTGTGCTCATCAAAGTGTAGGCTGCACCATGCGAAATGAAAAGTGCATCCCATGTCTTTTAGGGCTATGACTATGAATCGGAACGTCACGGATGGAAACTCATTCTTTAGCTACATGAGCTAGGTTGTGAGATGTCGAGATGATGTACAAGGAATAGACAAAGCCGTCACACCTAACAGGAATAGTGGGTTCACTACCGTTTCCTTACTCCGCTCGCGTGAAGGAAGCCTATGGTCGTAATACCTCCCATTCACAGTTTACTTCCTTTCCCACCACCATCTGGTGATATTTGAACTTTATAACTATAACTTTTTTAACCCTCCCTCGCTCAACGCAACACTTGACATAGCCCGATACCTTTGCCCACCACCCTCGCTAAACGGAATAGGAAGAATCCTTTTGTGATTCACTGATTTGCCACTGTCTTAACCAAACTTCACTTTCGCTTCCCCAGTGTTGATTAACAAAGTCCTAATGTCGACAAGCAAAGTACTCATGTCGAGAAGTAACAAAGGCTCTACCAAGCCAAAGAAAGCGCTATTATCGAACCTCTAGCAAGTTGTTTTATTTATTTATACGACCTATGAAAGTTGATAAACGAATCTGTCTATGTAGCAAGACACGATCCTCATAGCAAGGGGAGGCAGAAGACTCACTCTGGGGTTTTGAGGCTGAGCGCTTACCCAGAGACATTGAAGCCGCAAAAAGCTCTACTCTAAGAGAGCACGATTAGCAAGACTAAAGAACTAGGTCTACTAAAGGAAGAAAAACCACTTCGTCGGGTTCCCGCTAGGGGCTAAAAGAGTATCATACTATTCCAACTATCACTCGACGCGTCGACGGGTTGGGCGGTTCCCTTAGGGACTGGAACAGTTTAACAAAACTGCAACTGAAAGGAAAGAAAAGGACTAATTAGCCATCTTCATGCTTACACAACGGCTTCCCTTCCCGTTCGTTTGCCTCATGCATGAACGGTTTAAAATTTACCTTCGTATATCGCTTATATCGCACACGAAAGGCGTGCACTATTGGAAGGGAGTTGGTTCCAACCTGGAAAGTTGCAAAATGCATATGGGACTCGTGTCTGATCGACTACAGGTCGCTTACCATTTTCTCTCACGGGAAAGTTACCTGGGAAAGTAGCCTGAAAGCGTCAGGCTACAGTTGCAGTGGCAGGGAGGGCTCGTGAAGCAACCTGTGGCAGGGCTCGTAGCGGGCACACGCAGATGGATTGGTTTCCGGAGCACGAACAGGAGGGAGCATCTATTGCTAGGCCAGCATCAATTGCCCTGGCATCCCTTCGCGGCTGGAACTTCGAAAAAATGTCAGGAACGAGGCATAATCACCAGAAGTTAGGGGAGAAACATCTTCATGCCGTCAAGATATTCTAAAGTGAAAGAGAAATACCTCTTCTTACAAGAAGGGATCTTATAGATCCCTTTCTTTTGTTAGCGGAGACTGGCATCTTTGACCGTCACTAGACTAGTCGTAGCTTGACTTCCTAGTCTGCTTTGCCTTAATAGCATCGGTCTGTCTTACTTGCTTGGCTTTCTGCTTTTGGTATTCATGAGCAAGATGGGATTTTCATTACTCATGTATAGGGCAGGGCACTACTGGCAAATCTCCACTTTCCTGCTATGCATGCTTTTGGCTTCTTTTTGATAAAGACCTCTTCCTCTTAATCTTGACTTTACCTGCTCTTATTACTTGCTCTCGTCAGACGGAGAGCATGTTTGAGCTTATTTTCCTGCCTGTTTACTGCTTTGTCTGACTCTCCAGATTAGGATGGAGGAGCTTCCTTTCTTACCGACTACTCAATAACTACGTCAAACTATAGGAGTAGTACGAGCTATGGAGAGGCTTACTAGAAGAAAGTTCCTTTGAGATCCTTTTTCCAAGCTCGACGTACTCTGACCTATGAGACCCACTGACGGAAGACCACTCATGATGAAGGGGATCTCATTCGACGATATCGATTAACTGCTTGCCACCCTATATCTAGACCAACGAATTGATCTGCTGACCCTCATTGACTTCATGGACTGTCGCTTTGGTTTCCAATTACTTATTGGAACAAATCAAAGACCAAATATTTGTGGTGAACGGGACGACCGCCCCTATTCAAAGCTGAAAATGTTGATTGACCGTTCCCATCGCGACCTATGCGCATCTTGCCTATTTCAAATACGAAGTGAAAGAGAGACGAGTACGAGCTTTAGAACTTCTCAACAAGGAGATTCGTCATAAGCCAATATGCCTATTCCAATGTTGACGATAGCCATTCGACGCTCTCGATAGTGTGTTTGGTCAAGCTCAAAAGGAAAGTTCCTCTTTTCGGAAGAGTCACTGTGCTCAGAACTTCAAATACCGAGTTCGATTGCCGATGCGATTTCTAGGTTGCTGTGCCTGCGCGGGAAGCGGGAAGTGTGCTGTTGACTTAATGATAGTAACGAAATACGAAGTGAGAATCTTTTGTTATCTTTTCTTATTTTTTTTTCAGGCCCTTTCTCGTCGGGCAAGCGAACTTTACGGAGAGTTTCGAAAGGGGTGGATGGGGTCAACTCTTCTATCTTCCAATTTCCTTCTTCACTTAATAACGTCACAGAATGACTGCCAGCTTTGCTTTGTCCAATCCCTCCCCTGCACCTATAACAACCCCCTACCCACGTTGACGGTTCTTTCGAGGAAGTTTAGATGGTGGAGGGGAACTAGATTGACTTGCTTTTCCGAAAGGTTTTGTCTTCGCCTCAATCCGTCTCCTTTCCAACAACTCAAATCTGCAAGGACATAACAACTATTCGGGGAGACCTCCTCTAGCGAACGCCCCTCAACTGACTCTCTCATCTTATATCTACTCAGGTATAGAGTCGATTGTTCTCGCTCGGGATAAGGAAAGGACATACAACAGGGAAGGAGATTCTGTCGAAAGCCTACTACTCTTTGGCCCCATCGGCTAGCTTGCTTGCCTGGAATGAATAGGCTTGCTGACTGGCTTATCTACGTCGAACTATCAAGCATAAAGCAGGGATGCCACACTCTTCTTTCGTGCACTATGCTTAAGACATAGAATTCGAAGAAAGAAAGACTTTTGCAATTGGTTAAGACAGTTCCCTACACGGGCAAATTCCAACACTCACTGTACTCCTCACAACTTTCGCCTATTGAGCTTGGGCTGGTAAGCTTCGGGGCCAGTCTCCTTCCCCTGTTATCCTCCCCGCGCTTCGTGTAGTACTTTCTTTTGGCTTGGAAGGCAGCCACGTCATTCTGGAATTACATATATAATGATGATGGTAGCTATGTGCCGGGACTATGGTACATATTATATGAAGATGGAGGGTCGTCCTAAAAAGATGACTTACATTGTAGAGAATGGTTTATCTAACTAGTGTGGGAGTTTGGCTGACCACCCTACTTTCTCGATGGTAGACACCCAACGTCGCCAACAACTCTGCCCCTCCATCTTCCTCAATAGCTGCTGTCAGTTTAGTCTTTGGTTGGTGTGCAACTATGAGCTTCTGGGCCAGTACGATTTCCTGTCCGAAGAGGCAATCCTCTACAGGAAGGGCCAATGACTACGTCCCACCGGTTCGTCTACTCGGACACCATGCACTCTCGCAGCATCCTATAATTACATATTATGGTTGAGTCTAAACTGTTGCGCTCACTTTGTTAGGGCTTTAGTCTCGACGGGAATCTCCCATCGTCAGGTAAGGGGCTCACTCCATCGCCCTCCCCGTCTCACTCTCTCCCTACGCTTTTGTGGGCTTCGGGAGCTCTGTCTTCTCCCCTTTCCCTTTGCTTTGGCTTTTTGCCTTATCTTGTGCAAATGAAATAATAGGAGAAAAGAGTTTTACATTTCTCTCTCTTTCTCTTTGATTTTTCCATTGCCAAAATACCCTTGCTCTTCCATTGTCGTAGGTAACATTCGAAATCACCGATGTCGAGTTCAAGCGGAGTAGCTTAGGACCTCGGAACCTCGCTGTTTTGGGTTCATAAGTGACTCTAGAACACTATGTTCTGCAGCGGGATGGTGGGATTCCCTTCCAGGCGGTAGCCATTCCGTCAGAGGTAGGACGTATTTTGAAAGGCCTATAACGATGGAGTATTCTGACAGCCCCTAGAATCACATCAGTACGACGAAGGTGGACGTTGATGGCTATGTACGTCAGATGGCGATTTCCTATCTACCATAGAAAAGAGGAAGAATATTACTATAATCAGTAAGGAAAAGAGGTTCATGAAGGTTTGCCACTAGGGGAGATATCCCCTACTGGAATTTCGTCGATTTGAGACTCAGATCATAGAGGAAAATGGGCTGTTTAACGGAAAGCATAGCTCCCGTCCTGTTATGGATAGGTTGATGCGAACCCCGTCAAAAATAATGAGACCCGTAGAACAAGAGGAAAATCCAAGAACGTCCTCGATCAGGTTTGGATGGGAGATCTCGACCCGTTGCTTCAACAAAAACAAGAACCTCGGTATAATTGACCTCAACCCATTATTTAATGCAAGAAAGAACCTTGGTATAAGGAAGACGCTACAAACGGTAGTAGAAAGCTTTTGATAAGTCGATGATGAATGCCACAGAAGAATTTCGATAAGTTCGAATAGTCCTTCAAAGAACCAAAGAGAATAAACTCACCAATTATCTGTAAACGTGATCCTTCTATTCCATTAGATGCCTATTTATAGGCTAATAAAATATAAAGAAAGTTCCTACAATGAAAATTCAAGAAATAGAAACAAAACAACAGGAAACAATCAGCCCTTTAATTCGGTTGATCAATACAAGGAAAGTTCTAGAAATAGAAACAAACAAAAGGAAACAATCAGCCCCTTAATTTGGCTAATCAATACAAGGAAAGTTCTAGAAATAAAACAAAAGAAAACAATCAGTTTTAACCGGATTTTTCTAGTAGTTGAATCATTTTGATGCATCTTTGTTTAATACGTGAACCATCCTCAATGGGCCTCCACGAATTTGCTTGAGCCCAAACCTCTTGAATCAGCCCATTAAGTATATCTTTGAACTTCTTTTCTCGTGCTCTAGTAACCGGCCCAGTTGGAACTTGAACTGGCTCCTTTGTAGTCATGTCATTATTTGTATCATTCCCCTCCTCTTGAAAAAGATTTTCCCTCAAATCATCACCTACATTAAAATGACTCAAATGAATAACATTGAAAGTAGCACTAATATTGTACTCACTGGGCAAATCTAGCTTGTAAGCGTTATCATTGATACGCTCTTGAACTTGGAAAGGACCATCCCCTCTTAGAAGCAGTTTCGAACGTCTTTGTGCCGCAAGTCTTTCTGTTCTCATATGCAACCACACCCAATCTCTGGGTTCAAAAACAAGTTTGTGACGCCCCTTGTTGGCTTGTTTTGCATGCTGCTCCGTTCTTCTCTCAATGTTGAGTATTACCTTCTCATGTATCTGCTTAACAAAATCAGCCTTTTTCTTTCTATCCAAATTAACACGCTCAGAAACAGGTAATGGAGATAAATCCAATAGAGTCAAAGGATTAAACCCATAAACAATTTCAAACGGTGAGAATTTAGTAGTAGGATGAACGACCTATTATAAGCAAACTCAACATGTGGTAAACACTTTTCCCATGTTTTGATGTTGTTTTTAATTATTGCCCTTAATAAAGTAAACAAAGTCCTATTTACTACTTCGGTTTGACCATCAGTTTGTGGGTGACAAGTAGTAGAAAATAAAAACTTGGTACCTAGCTTACACTATAAAGTTTTCCAAAAGTAGTTCTAGAACTTAGCATCTCTATCCGAAACAATGGTTCTAGGCATGCCATGCAATCTCACAATCTCCCTAAAAATAAATTAGCAACATGCAAAGTATCATCCGTTTTGTGACATGAAATAAAGTGTGCCATCTTAGAAAATCTATCCACAACCACAAAAATCGAATCTCTTCCACGTTTAGTCCTAGGTAATCCTAGCACAAAGTCCACTGAAATATCAATCCAAGGCTCACTAGGAATGGGCAAAGGAGTATACAAACCGTTAGGCTGCACTCTGAATTTAGTTTGTCTACATGTGACGCATCTGCAACAAATTCGCTCAACATCTCGTTTTATGTGTGGCTAATAGACGTCTTAGCAACCCCAAAATGTCCCATTAATCCCCTCCATGGGATTCCTGCACTAACAAATCCCTCAAAGAACAGTTAGGCACACATAACTTATTTTCTCGAAATAAGAACCCGTCATGTCTAAAGAACTAACCGCAAGCGTTTTTCTCACAAACCTGGTACTCTTTACAAAATTCATGGTCATCAATGTGTAAACTTTTAATGTGCTCAAAACCAAGCAATTTTGCATCAAGTGTAGAGAGTAATGCATACCTGCGAGAAAGTACATTGGCAACCACATTCTCCTTACCTTGTTTATACCGGATGACATATGGAACTCAATGAACTCTACCCAATGAGCATGCCTTTTATTTAGTTTGTGTTGGCCCTTCAAGTGTTTCAAGAACTCATGATCAGTGTGAATCACGAACTCCTTAGGCCATAGGTAATGCTGCCATGTCTCCAAAGCTCAAACCAATGCATACAACTCCTTGTCATAAGTCAGATAGTTTAAGACTGCCTCGCTTAATTTCTCGCTGAAGTAAGCAATTGATCGTCCCTCCTGCATAAGAACTGTGCCTATGCCAATACCTGAAGTATTACATTCAATCTCAAACGTTTTAGAAATGTTAGGTAAAGACAATAAGGGGGCGTTGGTTAGCTTCTCTTTGATTAGCTGAAATGCATTCTCTTGTTCTTCTCCCCATCTAAATCCGACGTTCTTCTTGATCACTTCGGTAAGTGTGTGGCTATGCTACTAAAGTCCTTCACAAATCGCCGGTAAAAACTAGCAAGTCCATGAAAACTATGAATAATTCTTACACTTGTGGGACTCGACCACACTTGGATTGCACGTACTTTCTCTTCATCAACCTGTATACGCTGTGCACTAACAACAAATCCCAGAATACAAGCTTATCGGTGCAAAAAGTACACTTCTTCAAGTTAGCAAATAACTTTTCTTTCCTAAACACATCTAAAACTGATTTCAAATGTACGGCATGATCATCCAAGTTTTTGCTATAAATGAGTATATCATCAAAATAGATAACAACAAACCTTCCTATAAATACACGCAAAACATGATTCATAAGTCTCATAAAAGTGCTTGGTACATTAGTCAACCCAAAAAGCATAACTAACCATTCATACAAACCATATTTTGTTTTAAAGGCAGTTTTTCATTCATCTCCTTCTTTCATTCTAATCTGATGATAACCACTCTTTAAATCAATCTTAGAGAACACACAAGAACCATGCAACTCATCTAACATGTCATCTAAGCGAGAAATAGAATGACGATACTTTACCGTTATGTTGTTGATGGCTCGGCAATCAGCGCTCATTGTCCACGTCCCATCCTTCTTAGGTACAAGTAAAATCGGAACGGTACACGGATTCATGCTCTCTCTCACGTACCCCTTCTCCAATAACTCACTTACCTGTCGTTGAAGCTCCTTTGTCTCCTCAGGATTGCTCCTATAGGCTGGTCGGTTTGGAATTGTCGCACCGGGAACAAAATCAATTTGCTGTTCAATCCCTCGAATTAGTGGTAATCCATGTGGTGTTTCCTCGGGAAAGACATCCTCAATTTCCTGCAAAAGAGAAACAACAGAACTGGGCAAAGCAGGGTCAAGTTCGTTAGTGTTTAAAAATGCCTCTTTGTATAAAAGTACAATCATCGGCTGATTTGAAAACATTACTCGCTTAATCTCGCTCACTTTTACATAGAAATTCTTTTATTTTCTCTCTGATTTTCTCTCAATGGCTGAATTTTGATTTTCTTTTTCTCTCTCATTTTGCTCGGCCACTCTCCGATTTTCACACTTTTTCTTTTGCTCACTCTCATTCTTTTGATCACTCTTCTTTTGCAACCTCACTTGATCTTCATAAACCTGTTTCGGTGTCATCATCACAAGAGTGATGGGTTTTTGGTTAAGCACGAACGAGTATATATTGGTGAAACCATCATGTTTAACTTTTCGATCGAATTGCCACTGTCGGCCTAATAGCGAGTGTCCAGCTTGCATCGGAACTACATCACACAAAATTTCATTTTCATATTTTCCGATGCGGAATAAAACCAAAACCTACTTATTCACCTTTACCTCGCCACTATCATTCAGCCATTATAACTTGTACGGCCTTGGATATTTCAGTATGGTTGTGCTTGCAATATTAGTACAACTTCCTCCATCAACAATCATACTACATACCTTGTTTTTGACGTAGTACCTAGTGTGAAAGATGTTCTCCCACTGCACTTCTTCAGCTTCTTTTGCTTACAAGCTTAGAAGTTTTCTTGACACTAACAATTCACCTTGAACCGCATATTGTTCATCATCCACGTCCTCCAATAGTGGCATAGAGTCGGTATCGGACTCGTCGTCGGTTTCGATCTCTCAATTACCCCTTATCACCATGACTCTTTTGTTCGGGTATTGACTTGCTATGTGACCCCTGTCTTGACATTTAAAATATTTAATGTCACGATTTTTAGAAATGGAAGGGTAAGATTTTGATGCTAATAATGGCATGACTACAAAGGAGCCAGTTCAAGTTCCAACTGGACCGGTTACAAGAGCACGAGGAAAGAAATTCAAAGATGCACTTAATGGGCTGATTCAAGAGGTTTGGGCTCAAGCAAATTCGTGGAGGCCTATTGAGGATGGTCACGAGTTCAACAAAGATGCATCAATATGATTCAACTACTAGAATAATCTGGTCAAAATTGATGGTTTCCTTTTGTTTTATTTCTAGAACTTTCCTTTGTATTGATCAGCAAATTAAGGGACTGATTGTTTCTTTTTGTTTTATTTCTATTTCTTAAACTTTCCTTGTATTGATTACCAAATTAAGGGGCTGATTGTTTCTTTTTATTTTGTTTCTATTTTTGAACTTTCCTTATAGGAAACTTTTCTTGTAATTTTTAGCCTATAAAAAGGCGTCTAATGGAATAGAAGGGATACAGTTTACAGATAATTGGTGAGTTTATTCTCTTTGGTTCTTTGAAGGACTATTCGAACTTATCGGAATTCTTCCGTAGCGTTCATCATCGACTTATCATACGGCTTTCCACTACCGTTTGTGGCGTCTTGATGCAAATAATGGCTTGACTACAAAGGAGCCAGTTCAAGTTCCAACTGGAACGGTTACAAGAGCACAAGAAAAGAAATTCAAAGATGCACTTAATGGGCTGATTCAATAGGTTTGGGCTCAAGCAAATTCGTGGAGGCCCATTGAGGATGGTTCACGAGTTAAACAAAAATGCATCAATTTGATTCAACTAATAGAAGAATCTGGTCAAAATTGATTGTTTCCTTTTATTTTATTTCTAGAACTTTTCTTGTATTGATCAGCAAATTAAAGGGCTGATTGTTTCCTTTTGTTTTGTTTCTATTTCTTGAACTTTACTTGTAGGAAACTTTCCTTGTATTTTTTTAGCCTATAAAAAGGCGTCAAATGGAATAGAAGGGAGACAGTTTACAAATAATTGGTGAGTTTATTCTCTTTGGTTATTTGAAGGACTATTTGAAGTTATCGGAATTCTTCTGTGGCGTTCATCATCGACTTATCAAACGGCTTTCCACTACCGTTTGTGCCGTCTTCCTTATACCAAGGTTCTTGCTTCACATTAAACAACGGGTTGAGGTCAATTATACCGAGGTTCTTGTTTTTGTTGAAGCAACGGGTCGAGATCTCCCATCCAAACCTGATAAGAACGTTCTTGGATTTTCTCTTTTTCTTCTACGGGTCTCGTTATTCTTGACGGGGTTCGCATCATTTGGTATCAGAGCCAAGGTTTTCTCGTCTCAGGTTTGCCTATCCCATTTAAATTTAGTTTCCTTTTCTTATCTAGCCGAATTTCTTTCTTCTACCCCATTCGAAATCTTGTTCTGTTATTAACGAAAGAAAGAATCTGAAAAAAAATCTGAAAAAAAAGATAAAAAAAAAAGATCCGAAAAAAAAAGGTAAAAAAAAAAAGGAGTAAAAAGATTCTCTTTCGTTTGTTTCCAATAAGCCCGAAAATCTCCTCACCCCAAAGACCAAAATTTTTTTTTTTTTTGGAAATTTTGCTGAATTATGCTTTGAAAATCTAATCACTCATATCCCTTATTTTCTTACCTTTTGAACCTGAATTTCTTGGTGAGTTCTTGGTGAATTGTTGCTAGAATTTTGAATATTGTTCGAATAGTTTCAAAAGAACTGAAAGAGGATTATCGAGTGGAAAAAGGCAAGAGTGGTGAGCATATTAGAGGGTAAAAACCGATTATACTGAGTAAAACACTAGTGGAATAGAGTGAATCATTCTTTGAGTGAAAACACGTGAGGGAGTGTATGAGGTCCTTTCCGTTTTTTTTGTTTTCTAACTTTGATTTGCAGCAATCATGTCTCACAACAGTGAAAAGAGCATCACCGAAGGTGCTACAAGGATGGCTGACCCAAAGTTGCTCATGGAAGGCATGATGAGTGAGATGAGGCGTGTGATGAGGTTAGAATTGGAGCAGGTACATGAGCGGATTGATCGGATGGAGAATACACGTTTGGAGCAGCCACAAAACACTCATAAGGTGCATAGGAGGGAAAGAGTTCAACATCGGGGAGTGAGAGATGAAGATGGAGAGTATTATGGGGCTGGTTTTGATGAAGAAGAAGATCGGGGTTCAATTGTTGGTAATAGGAGATATAGAGGGCGGTTTAGAGAAGATAGGAATCGGGAAGATAATAACTTGGGTAGTATTAAGATGAAGATTCCAGTATTTCAAGGAAGAAACGACCCCGAGGCTTATCTTGAGTGGGAGAAAAATGTGGAGTTAGTGTCTGATTGCCACAACTACTCTGAGATGAAGAAGGTAAAACTTGCTGCCATTGAGTTTTCTGGTTATGCTATTGTGTGGTGGGATCAATTAGTATTGAACTGGCAGCAAAATAGGGAACGACCGGTTGAGACGTGGGAAGAGATGAAAATAGTGATGAGGAAGCGGTTTATGCCCAACCATTACCACCGGGAGTTGTACAATAAATTGCAAACTCTCCGACAAGATAACCGGAGTGTGGAGGATTATCATCAAGAGATGGAAATTGCTATGATCTGGGCTAATATCGAAGAAAACCGAGAGGCTACTATGGCTAGGTTCTTGAATGGCTTGAATCAAGAAATTCATGACAGGGTGGAGATGCAGCATTATGTGGAATTAGAAGATATGGTGCACATGGCCATCAAGATGGAGCAACAACTCAAGAGGAGAGGTGGTACACGTGCATCCCATAATTCGGATTTTTCCCCATGGAAACCGAGTCATGTGAAGAAAGAGGAGAAACCAGCTGCAAAACCTAAATTCAAGCCAAAACAAGAGACAACCAATCATGGCACTCAAGATAAATTTGACCCTTTCACTTCTCAAAATCGTGACATTAAGTGTTTTAAATGTCAAGGCAGGGGTCACATAGCAAGTCAATATCCGAACAAAAGAGTCATGGTAATAAGGGGTAATGGAGAGATCGAAACCGACAACGAGTCCGATACCGACTCTATGCCACCATTGGAGGACGTAGATGAAGAAGAATATGCAGTTCAAGGTGAATTGTTAGTGTCAAGAAAACTTCTAAGCTTGCAAGCAAAAGAAATTGAAGAAGTGCAGTGGGAGAACATCTTTCATACTAGGTGCTACGTCAAAGACAAGGTATGTAGGATGATTGTTAATGGAGGAAGTTGTACTACTGTTGTAAGCACAACCTTGGTGGAGAAATTAGGACTGCCCACACTGAAACATCCGAGGCCGTACAAGTTACAATGGCTGAATGATAGTGGCGAGGTAAAGGTAAATAAGCAGGTTTTGGTTTCATTCCGCATCGGAAAATATGAAAATAAAGTTTTGTGTAATGTAATTCCGATGCAAGCTGGACATTTGCTATTAGGCCGACCATGGCAATTCGATCGGAAAGTTAAACATAATGGCTTTACCAATAAATACTCGTTCGTGCTCAACCAAAAACCCATCACTCTTGTGCCAATGACACCAAAACAAGTTTATGAAGATCAAGTGAGGTTGCAAAAAGAGAGTGATAAAAAAAAAAAGAGTGATCAAAAGAATGAGAGTGAGCAAAAGAAAAAGATTGAAAATCAGAGAGTGGCCGAGCAAAATGAGAGAGAAAAAGAAAATCAAAATTCAGCCATTGAGAGAAAATCAGAGAGAAAACAAAAGAATTTCTATGCAAAAATGAGTGAGATTAAGCGAGCAATATTTTCAAATTAGCCGATGACTGTACTTTTGTACAAAGAGGCATTTTTAAATACTAACGAACTTGATCCTGCTTTGCCCAGTTCTGTTATTTCTATTTTGCAGGAATTTGAGGATGTATTTCCCGAGGAAACACCACATGAATTACCACCAATTCGAGGGATTCAACATCAAATTGATTTTGTTCCCGTTTGCGACAATTCCAAACCGACCAGCCTATAGGAGTAATCCCGAGGAGACAAAGGAGCTTCAACGGCAGGTAAGTAAGTTGTTAGAGAAGGGGAATGTGAGGGAGAGTATGAGTCCGTGCGCCGTTCCGATTTTACTTGTACCTAAGAAGGATGGAACGTGGAGAATGTGCGTTGATTGCCGAGCCATCAACAACATAACGGTAAAGTATCGTCATCCTATTCCTCGCTTAGATGACATATTAGATGAGTTACATGGTTCTTGTGTGTTCTCTAAGATTGATTTAAAAAGTGGTTATCATCAGATTAGAATGGAAGAAGGAGATGAATGGAAAACTGCCTTTAAAACAAAATATTATTTGTATGAATGGTTAGTTATGCCTTTTGGGTTGACTAATGCACCAAGCACTCTTATGAGACTTATGAATCATGTTTTGCGAGCATTTATAGGCAGGTTTGTTGTTGTCTATTTTGATGATATACTCATTTATAGCAAAAACTTGGATGATCATGCCGTGCATTTGAAATCAGTTTTAGATGTGCTTAGGAAAGAAAAGTTATTTGCTAACCTGAAAAAGTGTATTTTTTGCACCGATAAGCTTGTATTTCTGGGATTTGTTGTTAGTGCACAGGGTATACAGGTTGATGAAGAGCAGGTATGTGCAATCCGAGAGTGGCCGAGTCCCACAAGTGTAAGCAATGTTCGTAGTATTCATGGAATTGCTAGTTTTTACCGGCTGTTTGTGAAGGACTTTAGTAGCATAGTCGCACCACTTACCGAAGTGATCAAGAAGAACGTCGGATTTAGATGGGGAGAAGAACAAGAGAAGGCGTTTCAACTAATCAAAGAGACGCTAACCAATGCCCCCTTATTGTCTTTACCTAACTTTTCTAAAATGTTTGAGATTGAATGTGATGCTTCAGGTATTGGAATAGGCGCAGTTTTTATGCAGGAGGGACGACCAATTGCTTATTTCAGCGAGAAATTAAGCGGGACAATCTTAAATTATCCGACTTATGATAAGGAGTTGTATGCATTGGTTCGAGCTTTAGAGACATGGCAGCACTACCTATGGCCTAAAGAGTTCGTGATTCACACTGATCATGAGTCCTTGAAATACTTGAAGGGCCAACACAAGCTAAATAAAAGGCATGCTCGTTAGATAGAGTTCATTGAGACATTTCCATATGTCATCAGGTATAAGCAAGGTAACGAAAATGTAGTCGCCGATGCACTTTCTCGCAAGTATGCATTACTCTCTATACTTGATGCAAAATTGATTGGTTTGAACACATTAAAAGTTTATACATTGATAACCATGAAGTTTGTGAAGATTATCGGGCTTGTGAGAAAAACGCTTGTGATAAGTTCTTTAGACATGATAGGTTTTTATTTCGAGAAAATAAATTATGTGTGCCTAACTGTTCTTTGAGGGATTTGTTAGTATAGGAATCCGATGGAGGGGGATTAATAGGACATTTTGGGGTTGCTAAGACCTTAGCTATTTTGCAGGAACACTTCTATTGGCCACACATGAAACGAGATATTGAGCGAATTTGTGGTAGATGTGTCACATGTAGGCAAGCTAAATCCAGAGTGTAACCCAACGGTTTGTATACTCCTTTGTCCATTCCTAGTGAGCCTTGGATTGATATTTCAATGGACTTTGTGTTAGGATTACCTAGGACTAAACGTGGAAGAGATTCGATTTTTGTGGTTGTGGATAGATTTTCTAAGATGGCACACTTTTTTCCATATCACAAAAAGGATGATACTTCGCATGTTGCTGATTTGTTCTTTAGGGGTATTGTGAGATTGCATGGCATGCCTAGAACCATTGTTTCGGATAGAGATGCTAAGTTCTTGAGCTACTTTTGGAAGACTTTATGGTGTAAGGTAGGTACTAAGTTTTTGTTTTCTACTACTTGTCACCCACAAACTGATGGTCAAACCGAAGTAGTAAATAGGACTTTGTCTACTTTATTGAGGGCAATAATTAAAAAGAACATCAAAATATGGGAAGAGTGTTTACCACATGTTGAGTTTGCTTATAATAGATCTATTCATTCTACTACTAAATTCTCACCATCTGAAATTGTTTATGGGTTTCTTTTGACTCCATTAGATTTATCTCTATTACCTGTTTCTGAGCGTGTTAATTTTGATGGAAAGAAAAAGGCTGATTTTGGTAAGCAGATACATGAGAAGGTAAGGCTCAATATTGAGAGAAGAACGGAGCAGTATTTAAAACAAGCCAACAAGGGGCGTCACAAGCTTGTTTTTGAACCCGGAGATTGGGTGTGGTTGCATATGAGAACAGAGAGTTTTCCGGCGCAAAGACATTCCAAACTACTTCCAAGAGGGGATGGTCCTTTCCAAGTCCTAGAGCGCATCAATGACAACGCTTACAAGCTAGATTTACCCGGTGAGTGCAATGTTAGTGCTACTTTCAATGTTACTGATTTGAGTAATTTTGATGTAGGTGATGATTTGAGGGCAAATTTTTTTCAAGAGGAGGGGAATGATGCAAATAATGGCTTGACTATAAAGGAGTTAGTTCAAGTTCCAACTGGGCCGGTTATAAGAGTACAAGGAAAGAAGTTCAAAGATGCACTTAATAGGCTGATTCAAGAGGTTTGGGCTCAAGCAAATTCGTGGAGGCTCATTGAGGATGGTTCACGAGTTCAACAAAGATGCATCAATATGATTCAACTAGTAGAAAATCAGGTAAAAATTGATTGTTTTCTTTTGTTTTATTTCTAAAACTTTCCTTGTATTGATCAGCAAATTAAGGGGCTGATTGTTTCTTTTTGTTTTGTTTCTATTTCTTGAACTTTCCTTGTAGGAAATTTTTCTTGTATTTTTTTAGCCTATAAAAAGGCGTCTAATGGAATAGAATGGAGACAGTTTACAAATAATTTGTGAGTTTATTCTCTTTGCTTCTTTGAAGGACTATTCGAACTTATCGGAATTCTTCCGTGGCGTTCATCATCGACTTATCAAACGGCTTTTCACTACCGTTTGTGGCGTCTTCCTTATACCAAGGTTCTTACTTCGCATTAAACAACGAGTTGAGATCAATTATACCGAGATTCTTGTTTTTATTGAAGCAACGGGTAGAGGTCTCCCATCCAAACCTGATCGAGAACGTTCTTGGATTTTCTCCTTTTCTTCTACGGGTCTCGTTATTCTTGACGGGGTTCGCATCACGTCTTCCTTATACCAAGGTTCTTGTTTCGCATTAAACAACGGGTTGAGGTCAATTATATCGAGGCTCTTGTTTTCGTTGAAGTAACGGGTCGAGGTCTCTGATACCAAATGATGCGAACCACGTCAAGAATAACGAGATACCAAATGATGCGAACCCCGTCAAGAATAACGAGACCCGTAGAACAAGAGGGAAAATCCAAGAACGTTCTCGACAGGTTTGAATGGGAGACCTCGACCCGTTGCTTCAACAAAAATAAGAATCTTGGTATAATTGACCTCAACTCGTTGTTTAATGCGAAGTAAGAATCTTGGTATAAGGAAGACGCCACAAACGGTAGTGAAAAGCCGTTTGATAAGTCGATGATGAATGCCACGGAAGAATTTCGATAAGTTCGAATAGTCCTTTAAAGAACTAAAGAGAATAAACTCACAAATTATCTGTAAACTGTATCCCTTATATTCCATTAGATGCCTTTTATAGGCTAAAAAATATAAGGAAAATTTCTTACAAGGAAAGCTCAAGAAATAAAAACAAAACTAAAGGAAACAATCAGCCCCTTAATTTGGTTGATCAATACAAGGAAAGTTTAAGAAATAAAAACAAAACAAAAGGAAACATTAGCCCTTAATTTGTTGATCAATACAAGAAAAGTTCTAGAATTAAAACAAAAGGAAACAATCAATTTTGACCAGATTTTTCTATTAGTTGAATCATGTTGATGCATCATTGTTGAACTCGTGAACTATTCTCAATGGGCCTCCATGAATTTGCTTGAGCCCAAACCTCTTAAATCAGCCCATTAAGTGCATCTTTGAATTTCTTTCATCGTGCTCTTGTAACCGGCCCAGTTGGAACTTGAACTGGTTCTTTTGAAGTCATGCCATTATTTGCATCATTCTTCTCCTCTTGAAATGGATTTGCCCTCAAATCATCATCTACATCAAAATGACTCAAACCTGTAACATTGAAAGTAGCACTAACTTTGTACTCACCGGGCAAATCTAGCTTGTAAGCATTGTCATTAATGCGCTCTAGAACTTGGAAAGGACCATCCCCTCTTGGAAGCAGTTTGGAACGTTTTTGTGCCGGAAATCTCTCTGTTCTCACACACCCAATCTCCGGGTTCAAAAACAAGCTTGTGACGCCCCTTGTTGGCTTGTTTTAAATACTGCTCCGTTCTTCTCTCAATATTGAGCCTTGCCTTCTCATGTATCTACTTAACAAAATCAGCCTTTTTCTTTCCATCAAAATTAACACGCTCAGAAACAGGTAATGGAGATAAATCCAATGGAGTCAAAGGATTAAACCCATAAACAATTTCAAACAGTGAGAATTTAGTAGCAGAATGAATAGTCTATTATAAGCAACCTCAACATGTGGTAAACACTCTTCCCATGTTTTGATGTTCTTTTTAATTATTGCCCTCAATAAAGTAGACAAAGTCCTATTTACTACTTCGGTTTGACCATCAGTTTGTGGGTGACAAGTAGTAGAAAACAAAACCTTGGTACCTAGCTTACACCATAAAGTCTTCCAAAAATAGCTCAAAAACTTAGCATCTCTATCCGAAACAATAGTTTTAGGCATGCCATGCAATCTCACAATCTCCCTAAAGAACAAATCAGCAACATGCGAAGCATCATCCATTTTGTGACATAGAATAAAGTGTGTCATCTTAGAAAATATATCCACAACCACAAAAATCGAATCTCTTCCACGTTTAGTCATAGGTAATCCTAACATAAAGTCCATTGAAATATCAATCCAAGGCTCACTAGGAATGGGCAAAGGAGTATATTAACCGTTGGGCTGCACTCTGGATTTAATTTGTCTACATGTGACACATCTACCACAAATTCGCGCAACATATCGTTTCATGTGTGGCCAATAGAAGTGCTCCTGCAAAATAGCTAAGTTCTTAATAACCCCAAAATATTCCATTAATCCCCCTCCATGGGATTCCTGCACTAACAAATCCCTCAAAGAACAGTTAGGCACACATAATTTATTTTCTCGAAATAAGAACCCATCATGTCTAAAAAACTTACCACAAGCGTTTTTCTCACAAGCCTGGTACTCTTCACAAAATTCATGGTCATCAATGTATAAACTTTTAATGTGTTCAAAACTAAGCAATTTTGCATCAAGTGTAGAGAGTAATGCATACCTGCGAGAAAGTGCATCGGCGACCACATTCTCCTTACCTTGCTTATACCTGATGACATATGGAAATGTCTCAATGAACTCTACCTAACAAGCATGCTTTTTATTTAGCTTGTGTTGGCCTTTCAAGTGTTTCAAGGACTCATGATCAGTGTGAATCACGAACTCCTAAGGCCATAGGTAGTGCTGCCATGTCTCTAAAGCTCGAACCAATGCATACAACTCTTTGCATAAGTCGGATAGTTTAAGACTGCCTCGCTTAGTTTCTCGCTGAAGTAAGCAATTGATCGTCCCTTGTGCATAAGAACTGTGCCCATGCCAATACCTGAACCATCACATTCAATCTCAAACGTTTTAGAAAAGTTAGGTAAAGACAATAAGGGTGCGTTGGTTAGCTTCTCTTTGATTAGCTGAAATGCCTTCTCTAGTTCTTCTCCCCATCTAAATCCGATATTCTTCTTGATCACTTCGGTAAGTAGTGCGGCTATGCTACTAAAGTCCTTCATAAACCGCCGGTAAAAACTAGCAAGTCCATGAAAACTATGAACAATTCTTACACTTGTGGGATTCGGCCACTCTTGGATTGCACGTACCTTCTCTTCGTCAACCTGTATACGCTGTGCACTAACAACAAATCCCAAAATACAAGCTTATCGGTGCAAAAAGTATATTTCTTCAGGTTAGCAAATAACTTTTTCTTTCCTAAGCACATCTAAAACCGATTTCAAATGTACGGCATGATCATCCAAGTTTTTGCTACAAATGAGTATATCATCAAAATAGATAACAACAAACCTGCCTATAAATGCACACAAAACATGATTCATAAGTCTCATAAAAGTGCTTGGTGCAATAGTCAACCCAAAAAGTATAACTAACAATTCATACAAACCATATTTTGTTTTAAAGGCAGTTTTCCTTTCGTCTCCTTCTTTCATACTAATCTGACGATAACCACTCTTTAAATCAATCTTAGAGAACACACAAGAACCATGCAACTCATCTAACATGTCATCTAAGCGAGGAATAGGATGACGATACTTTACCGTTATGTTGTTGATGGCTCGGTAATCAACGCACATTCTCCACGTCTCATCCTTCTTAGGTACAAGTAAAATCGGAATGGTGCACGGACTCATGCTCTCCCTCATGTACCCCTTCTCCAATAACTCACTTACCTGCTGCTAAAGCTCCTTTGTCTCATCGGGATTGCTCCTATAGGCTGGTCGGTTTGGAATTGTCGCACCGGGAACAAAATCATTTTGCTATTCAATCCCTCGAATTGGTGGTAATCCATGTGGTGTTTCCTCGGGAAAGACATCCTTAAGTTCCTGCAAAAGAGAAATAACAAAACTGGGCAAAGCAGGGTCAAGTTCGTTAGTATTTAAAAATACCTCTTTGTACAAAAGTACAATCGTCGGCTGATTTGAAAACATTGCTCGCTTAATCTCACTCACTTTTACATAGAAATTCTTTTGTTTTCTATCTGATTTTCTCTCAATGGCTGAATTTTGATTTTCTTTTTCTCTCTCATTTTGCTCGGCCACTCTCCGATTTTCACTCTTTTTTTTTTGCTCACTCTCATTCTTTTGATCACTCTCTTTTTACAATCTCACTTGATCTTCATAAACCTGTTTCGGTGTCATCAGCACAAAAGTGATGGGTTTTTGAGCACGAACAAGTATTTGTTGGTGAAACCATCATGTTTAACTTTTCGATCGAATTGCCACGGTCGGCCTAAATAGCAAATGTCCAGCTTGCATCGGAACTACATCACACAAAATTTCATTTTCATATTTTCCGATGCGGAATAAAACCAAAACCTACTTATTCACATTTACCTCGCCACTATCATTAAGCCATTATAACTTGTACGGCCTTGGATGTTTCAGTATGGGCAGTCCTAATTTCTCCACCAAGGTTGTGCTTGCAATATTAGTACAACTTCCTCCATCAACAATCATACTACATACCTTGTCTTTGACGTAGTACCTAGTATGAAAGATGTTCTCCCATTGCACTTCTTCAGCTTCATTTGCTTGCAAGTTTACAAGTCTTCTTGACACCAACAATTCACCTTGAACCGCATATTTTTCATCATCCACGTCCTCCAATAGTGGCATAGAGTCGGTATCGTCGGTTTCGATCTCTCCATTACCCCTTATCACCATGACTCTTTTGTTCGGACATTGACTTGCTATGTGACCCCTGTCTTGACATTTAAAACATTTAATGTCACGATTTTTAGAAGTAGAAGGGTCAGATTTTGATGCAAATAATGGCATGATTACAAAGGAGCCAGTTCAAGTTCCAACTGGGCCGGTTACAAGAGCACGAGGAAAGAAATTAAAAAATGCACTTAATGGGCCGATTCAAGAGGTTTGGGCTCAAGCAAATTCGTGGAGGCCCATTGAGTATGGTTCACGAGTTCAACAAAGATGCATCAACATGATTCAACTAGTAAAAGAATCTGATCAAAATTGATTGTTTCCTTTTGTTTTATTTCTAGAACTTTCCTTATATTGATCAGCAAATTAAGAGGCTGATTGTTTCCATTTGATTTATTTTTATTTCTTAAACTTTCCTTATATTAATCAGCCAAATTAAGGGGCTGATTGTTTCCTTTTGTTTTGTTTCTATTTCTTAAACTTTCCTTGTAGGAAACTTTCCTTGTAGTTTTTAGCCTATAAAAAGGCGTCGAATGGAATAGAAGGGATACAGTTTACAGATAATTTGTGAGTTTATTCTCTTTGGTTCTTTGAAGGACAATTCGAGCTCATCAGAATTCTTCCGTGGCGTTCATCATCGACTTATCAAATAGCTTTCCACTACCGTTTGTGGCATCTTCCTTATACCATGGTTCTTGTTTCGAATTAAACAACGGGTTGAGGTCAATTATACCGAGGTTCTTATTTTTGTTGAAGCAACGGGTCGAGGTCTCTGATACCAAATGATGCGAACCCCGTCAAGAATAACGAGATACCAAATGATGCGAACCCCGTCAAGAATAACGAGACCTGTAGAACAAGAGGAAAAATCCAAGAACATTCTCGATCAGGTTTGGATGGGAGACCTCGACCTGTTGCATCAACAAAAATAAGAATCTCGGTATAATTGATCCCAACCCGTTGTTTAATGCGAAGCAAGAATCTTCGTATAAGAAAGACGCCACAAACGGTAGTGGAAAGCCGTTTGATAAGTCGATGATGAACGCCACGGAAGAATTCCGATAAGTTCGAATAGTTCTTCAAAGAACCAAAGAGAATAAACTCACAAATTATCTGTAAACTGTATCCCTTCTATTCCATTCGACGCCTTTTTATAGGTTAAAAAATACAAGGAAAGTTTCCTACAATGAAAGTTCAAGAAATATAAACAAAACAAAAGGAAACAATCATCCCCTTAATTTGGCTGATCAATACAAGGAAAGTTTAAGAAATAAAAACAAATCAAAAGGAAACAATCAGCCCCTTAATTTGCTGATCAATACAAGAAAAGTTCTAGAAATAAAACAAAAAGAAACAATCAATTATGAGCAGATTCTTCTAGTAGTTGAATAATGTTGATGCATCTTTGTTGAACTCGTGAACCATCCTCAATGGGCCTCCACGAATTTACTTGAGTCCAAACCTCTTGAATCAGCCTATTAAGTGCATCTTTAAACTTCTTTCATCGTGCTCTTGTAACCGGCCCAGCTGGAGCTTGAACTGGTTTCTTTGTAGTCATGTCATTATTTACATCATTCTCCTCCTTTTGAAAAGGATTTGCCCTCAAATCATCACCTATATCAAAATGACTCAAATCAGTAACATTGAAAGTAGCACTAACTTTGTACTCACTGGGCAAATCTAACTTGTAAGCGTTGTCATTGATGCGCTCTAGAACTTGGAAAGGACCATCCCCTCGTGGAAGCAGTTTCGAACGTCTTTGTGTCGAAAATCTCTCATTCTCATATGCAACCACACCCAATCTCCGGGTTCAAAAATAAACTTGTGACGCCCTTTGTTGGCTTGTTTTGCATACTGCTCCGTTCTTCTCTCAATATTGAGCCTTACCTTATCATGTATCTACTTAACAAAATTAGCCTTTTTTTCCATCAAAATTAACACGCTCAGAAACAGGTAATGGAGATAAATCCAATGAAGTCAAAGGATTAAACCTGTAAACAATTTCAAACGGTGAGAATTTAGTAGCAGAATGAATAGATCTATTATAAGCAACCTCAACATGTGGTAAACACTCTTCCCATGTTTTGATGTTGTTTTTAATTATTGCCCTCAATAAAGTAGACAAAGTCCTATTTACTACTTCGGTTTGACCATCAGTTTGTGGGTGACAAGTAGTAGAAAACAAAAGTTTGGTACCTAACTTACACCATAAAGTCTTCCAAAAATAGCTCAAGAACTTAGCATCTCTATCCGAAACAATGGTTCTAGGGATGCCATGCAATCTCACAATACCCCTAAAGAACAAATCAGCAACATGCGAAGTATCATCCTTTTTGTGACATGGAAAAAAGTGTGCAATCTTAGAAAATCTATCCACAACCACAAAAATCGAATCTCTTCCACGTTTAGTCCTAGGTAATCCTAACACAAAGTCCATTAAAATATCAATCCAAGGCTCACTAGGAATGGGCAAAGGAGTATACAAACCGTTGGGCTACACTCTGGATTTAGCTTGCCTACATGTGACACATCTACCACAAATTCGCTCAATATCTCATTTCATGTGTGGCCAATAGAAGTGTTCCTACAAAATAGCTAAGGTCTTAGCAACCCCAAAATGTCCTATTAATCCCCCTCCATGGGATTCCTATACTAACAAATCCCTCAAAGAACAGTTAGGCACACATAATTTATTTTCTCGAAATAAGAACCCATCATGTCTAAAGAACTTACCACAAACGTTTTTCTTACAAGCCTGGTACTCTTCATACAATTCATGGTCATCAATGTATAAACTTTAATGTGTTCAAAACATAGCAATTTTGCATCAAGTGTAGAGAGTAATGCATACCTGCGAGAAAGTATTTCGGCGACCACATTCTCCTTACCTTGCTTATATCTGATGACATATAGAAATGTCTCAATGAACTCTACCCAACGAGCATGCCTTTTATTTAGCTTGTGTTTGTCTTTCAAGTGTTTCAAGGACTCATGATCAGTGTGAATCACGAACTCCTTAGGCCATTGGTAGGGCTGGCATGTCTCCAAAGCTCAAACCAATGCATACAACTCCTTGTCATAAGTCAGGTAATTTAAGGCTGCCCCGCTTAATTTCTCGCTGAAGTAAGCAATTGGTCGTCCCTCCTGCATAAGAACTGCGCATATGCCAATACCTGAAGCATCACATTCAATCTCAAACGTTTTAGAAAATTTAGGTAAAGACACAATAAGGGGGCGTTGTTTAGCGTCTCTTTGATTAGCTGAAACGCCTTCTCTTGTTCTTCTCCCCATCTAAATCCGACGTTCTTCTTGATCACTTCGGTAAGTGGTGCGGCTATGCTACTAAAGTCCTTCACAAACCGCCGGTAAAAACTAGAAAGTCCATGAAAACTACGAACATTGCCTATACTTGTGGGACTCGGCCACTCTTGGATTGCATGTACCTTCTCCTCATCAACCTGTATACCCTGTGCACTAACAACAAATCCCAGAAATACAAGCTTATCAGTGCAAAAAGTACACTTCTTCATGTTAGCAAATAACTTTACTTTCCTAAGCACATCTAAAAATGATTTCAAATATACAACATGATCATCCAAGTTTTTGCTATAAATAAGTATATCATCAAAATAGACAACAACAAATCTGCCTATAAATACACGCAAAATATGATTCATAAGTCTCATAAATGTGCTTGGTGCATTAGTCAACCAAAAAGGCATAACTAACCATTCATATAAACCATATTTTGTTTTAAAGGCAGTTTTCCATTCATCTCCTTCTTTCATTCTAATCTGATGATAACCACTTTTTAAATCAATCTTAGAGAACACACAAGAACCATGCAACTCATCTAACATGTCATCTAAGCGAGGAATAGGATGACGATACTTTACCGTTATGTTGTTGATGGCTCGGCAATCAACGCGCATTCTCCACGTCCCATCCTTCTTAGGTACAAGTAAAACCAGAACGGCGCACGGACTCATGCTCTCCCTCACGTACCCCTTCTCTAACAACTCACTTACCTGCCGTTGAAGCTCTTTTATCTCATCGGGATTGCTCCTATAGGCTGGTCGGTTTGGAATTGTCGAACCGGGAACAAAATCAATTTGATATTCAATCCCTCGAATTGGTGGTAATCCATGTGGTGTTTCCTCGGGAAAGACATCTTCAAATTCTTGCAAAAAATAAACAACATAACTGGGCAAAGTATGATCAAGGTCGTTAGTATTTAAAAATGCCTCTTTGTACAAAAGTACAATCATCGGCTGATTTGAAAACATTGCTCGCTTAATCTCACTCACTTTTGCATAGAAATTCTTTTGTTTTCTCTCTGATTTTCTCTCAAGGGGTGAATTTTGATTTTCTTTTTCTCTCTCATTTTGCTCGGCCACTCTCTGATTTTCACTCTTTTTCTTTTGCTCACTCTCTTTCTTTGATCACTCTCTTTCTTTGATCACTCTCTTTTTTTTATCATTCTCTTTTTGCAACCTCACTTGATCTTCATAAATTTGTTTTGGTGTCATTCGCACAAGAGTGATGGGTTTTTGGTTGAGCACGAACGAGTATTTATTGGTGAAGCCATTATGTTTAACTTTCCGATCGAATTGCCACGGTCGGCCTAATAGCAAATGTCCAGCTTGCATTGGAACTACATCACACAAAACTTCATCTTCATATTTTCCGATGCGGAATGAAATCAAAACCTGCTTATTCACCTTTACCTCGCCACTATCATTCAGCCATTATAACTTGTACGGCCTAGAATGTTTTAGTGTGGGCAGTTCTAAGTTCTCCATCAAGGCTGTGCTTGCAATATTAGTACAACTTACTCCATCAACAATCATACTACATACCTTGTCTTTGACGTAGCACCTAGTATGAAAGATGTTCTCCCGCTGCACTTCTTCAATTTATTTTGCTTGCAAGCTTAGAAGTTTTCTTGACACCAACAATTCACCTTGAACTGCATATTCTTTATCATCTACGTCCTCCGATGGTGGCATAGAGTCGATATCGGACTCGTCGTCGGTTTCGATCTCTCCATTACCCCTTATTATCATGACTCTTTTGTTCGGGTATTGACTTGCTATGTGACCCCTGCCTTGACATTTAAAACACTTAATGTCACGATTTCGAGAAGTGGAAGGGTCAGATTTACCTAGAGTACCATGGTTGGTTGTCTCTTGTTTTGGCTCGAATTTAGGTTTTGCAGCTGGTTTCTCCTCTATCTTCACATGACTCGGTTTCCATGGGGAAAAATCTGAATTATGATATGCACGTGTACCACCTCTCCTCTTGAGTTATTGCTCCACCTTGATGGCCATGTGCACCATATCCTCTAATTCCACATAATGCTGCATCTCCACCCTGTCATGAATTTCTTGATTCAACCCATTCAAGAACCTAGCCATAGTAGCCTCTCAGTCTTCTTTGATATTAGCCCGGATCATAGCAATTTCCATCTCTTGATGATAATCCTCCACACTCCGATTACCTTGTCGGAGCGTTTGTAATTTATTGTACAACTCCCGGTGGTAATGGCTGAGCACAAACCGCTTCCTCATCACTATTTTCATCTCTTCCCACGTCTTAACCGGTCATTCCCTATTTTGCCGCCTTTTCAATACTAATTGATCCCACCACACAATAGCATAGTCAGAAAACTCAATGGCAGCAAGTTTTACCTTCTTCATCTCAGAGTAGTTATGGCAATCGAACACTAATTCCACCTTTTCCTCCCACGCAAAATAAGCCTCGGGGTCGTTTCTTCTTTGAAACGCTGGAATCTTCATCTTAATACTATCCAAGTTATTATCTTCCCGATTCCTATCTTCTCTAAACCGCCCTCCATATCTCCTATTACCAACAACTGAACCCTGATCTTCTTCTTCATGAAAACCAGCCCCATTATACTCTCCATCTTCATCTCTCACTCCCCGATGTTGAACTCTTTCCCTCCTATGCACTTTATGAGTGTTTTGTGGCTGCTCCAAACGTGTATTCTCCATCCGATCAATCCGCTTATGTACCTGCTCCAATTCTAATCTCATCACACGCCTCATCTCACTCATCATGGCCTCTATGAGCAATTTTGGGTCAGCCATCCCTGTAGCACCTTCGGTGATACTCTTTTCCCTGTTGTGAGACATGATTGCTGCAAATCAAAGTTAGAAAACAAAAAAAAAATGGAAAGGACCTCACACACTCTTTTTTTTTCTGAGTAGTTGTTAGCAACTTTGATCTTCTTTTTTTTTCAGATTTTTTTTCAGATTCTTTCTTTCATTAATAACAGAACAAGATTTTGAATGGGGTAAAGAAAGAAAATCGGCTAGATAAGGAAAGGAAACTAAATTTAAATGGAATAGGCAAACCTAAGACGAGAAATCTTTTTCTCTGATACCAAATGATGCGAACCCTGTCAAGAATAATGAGACCTGTAGAACAAGAGGGAAAATCCAAGAACGTTCTCGATCAGGTTTGGATGAGAGACCTCGACCCGTTGCTTCAACAAAAACAAGAAGCTCATTATAATTGACCTCAACCCATTGTTTAATGTGAAGCAAGAACCTTGGTATAAAGAAGACGCTACAAACGGTAGTGGAAATCCGTTTGATAAGTCGATGATGAACGCCACAGAAGAATTTCGATAAGTTCGAATAGTCCTTCAAAGAACCAAAGAGAATAAACTCACCAATTATCTGTAAACGTATCCCTTCTATTCCATTTGACGACTTTTTATAGGCTAAAAAATACAATGAAAGTTTCCTACAAGGAAATTTCAAGAAATAGAAACAAAACAAAAGGAAACAATCAGCCCCTTAATTTGGCTGATCAATACAAGAAAAGTTTAAGAAATAGAAACAAAACAAAAGGAAACAATCAGCCCATTAATTTGCTGATCAATACAAGAAAAGTTCTAGAAATAAAACAAAAGGAAACAATCAATTTTGACCAGATTTTTCTAGTAGTTGAATCATGTTGATGCATCTTTGTTGAACTCGTGAACCATCCTCAATGGGCCTTCATGAATTTGCTTGAGCCCAAACCTCTTGAATTAGCCCATTAAGTGCATTTTTTAACTTTTTTCCTCGTGCTCTTGTAACCGGCCCAGTTGGAATTTGAACTGGCTCCTTTGTAGTCATGCCTTATTTGCATCAGATTTACCTTGAGTGCCATGCTTGGTTGTCTCTTCTTTGGCTCGATTTAGATTTTGCAGCTGGTTCTCCTCTTTCTTCACATGATTGTATCCATGGGGAAAAAACCGAATAATGGGATGCACGTGTACCACCTCTCCTCTTGAGTTGTTGCTCCACCTTGATGGCCATGTGCACCATATTCTCTAATTCCACATATACTGCATCTCCACCCTGTCATGAATTTTTTGATTTAAACCATTCAATAACCTAACCATAGTAGCCTCTTGGTCTTCTTCGATATTAACCCGGACCACAGCAATCTCCATCTCTTGATGATAATCCTCCACACTCTGGTTACCTTGTCGGAGCATTTGCAATTTATTGTACAACTCTCGGTGGTAATGGCTGGGCACAAACCGCTTCCTCATCACTATTTCATCTCTTCTCACGTCTCTACCGGTCGTTTCCTATTTCGCCGCCTGTTCAACACTAATTGATCCCACCACAATAGCATAGTCAGAAAGCTCAATGGCAGCAAGTTTTACCTTCTTCATCTCAGAGTAGTTATAGCAATCGAACACTAATTCCACCTTTTTTTCCCACTCAAGATAAGCCTCGGGGTCGTTTCTTCCTTGAAACGCTGGAATCTTAATCTTAATACTACCCAAATTGTTATCTTCCTGATTCCTATCTTCTCTAAACCGCCTTCCATATCTCCTATTACCAACAACTGAACCGTGATCTTCTTCTTCTTCAAAACCAACCCCATAATACTCTCCATCTTCATCTCTCACTCCCCGATGTTGAACTCTTTCCCTCCTATGCACCTTATGAGTGTTTTGTGGCTGCTCCAAACGTGTATTCTCCATCTGATCAATCCGCTTATGTACCTGCTCCAATTCTAATCTCACCACACGCCTCGTCTCACTCATCATGGTCTCCATGAGCAACTTTGGGTCAGCCATCCCTGTAGCACCTTCGGCGATGCTCTTTTCACTGTTGTGAGGCATGATTGCTGTAAATCAAAGTTAGAAAAAAAAAAGGAAAAAGACTTCACACACTCCCTCACGTGTTTCACTCAAGGAATGATTCACTCTATTCCACTCGTGTTTTCACTCAATATAATCAGGTTTTACCCTCAAATATGCTCACCACTCTTGCCTTTTTCCACTCGATAATTCTCTTTCAGTTCTTTTGAAACTATTCGAACAATATTCAAAATTCCAGCAACAATTCACCAAGAACTCACCAAGGGAATTCAGATTCAAATAAGAAATATAAGTGATTAGATTTTCAAAGCATAATTCAGCAAAATTTCCACGAAAATTTTTTGGTCTTTGGGGTGAGGTGATTTTTGAGCTTATTAGAAACAAACGAAAAAAAGAATCTTTTTACTCTTTTTTTTTCGGACCCTTTTTTTTCTTTTTTTTTCGGACCTTTTATTTTAGAATCAGATTCTTTCTTTCGTTAATAACTTAACAAGATTTCGAAACAGATTACAATCAGAATGGGGACCTAGGGTTAGAACAAATTCGGCCAGATAAGAAAAAGGAAACTAAATTTAAATGGGATAGGCAAACCTGAGACGAGAAATTCTTGGCGCTGATACCAAATGATGCGAACCCCGTCAAGAATAATGAGACCCGTAGAACAAGAGGAAAATCCAAGAACGTCCTCGATCAGGTTTGGATGGGAGACCGCGACCCGTTGCTTCAACAAAAACAAGAATCTCGGTATAATTGACCTCAACCCATTATTTAATGCGTAGCAAGAACCTTGGTATAAGGAAGACGCCACAATTGGTCGTGGGAAGCCGTTTGATAAGTCAAGGAAAATTCAAGAAATAGAAACGAAACAAAAGGAAACAATTAGCCCCTTAATTTGGCTGATCAATATAAGGAAAGTTTTAGAAATAGAAATAAAACAAAAAGAAACAATCAGCTTCTTAGTTTGGCTGATCAATATAAGGAAAGTTTTAGAAATAAAACAAAAGGAAACAATTAGCTTTGACCGGATTTTTCTAGTAGTTGAATCATGTTGATGCATTTTTGTTGAACACGTGAACCATTCTCAATGGGCCTCCACGAATTTGCTTGAGCCCAAACCTCTTGAATCAGCCCATTAAGTGCATCTTTGAACTTCTTTTCTTATGCTCTAGTAACCGGTCCAGTTGGAATTTGAACTGGCTCCTTTGTAGTCATGTCATTATTTGCATCATAGGTGGGACTAGGACTGATATCATGCTATTCTAGAGATAGATAGGCAAACAACGACAAGGAAATCCCAATCCCTGAATGTTCGGAAGTTTGCTTCTGTCGAAACTTGTTCCTTTCCCTCCCACCCTCCATCTTTACTTCTGTTGAGTGTGAAGCACATGTTGGCATTCTGATGCTCCGTCAAAACTATATGACCTACAAAATCTTTCTTCCTTCAAAGACTCATCCTGCTTTTTCGGTTCGTCGAATGAATGAGCTGTGAATATCGAATTGGTTTTATACTTTAACTCTTTATCATCATAGTTCACCGTCAAAGCACTTCCAGTAAACTAACAGAAGACTCGCATCGGGCTCGTCATTTGTTCTACGCCGTTGATTGACGGATGAAAGTATCATCGAGTCTGATAGCCAGTATTAGAAATATCGTATAGAAATAGAAAAGTCACGCCAAAAAAGTCCCATGTCTTTCGTCGGTTGGACCAACCCAACCGGAAAAAACATTTCTGACAAGTCTTTGTCAAATTGTCGAGAGCGACGAAGCGGCACTCAAAAGGAAAGATCATATAATGGATTCTGATTCATTTGCTTTCTATGGTGTGACTTCTTTCAGAACTCTGAGTCTTTCTGTGTTTCTATTTCGGAATGGAATAGGAGAACAAACGAAAGAGCATCTTCATTTGCTCCAGAGATCGTCCCTGAGACGAAGACCCGACGAAGCTTCCCATAGTGAGGCTTCTGATGCTTCCGTCGGAGTTTTCCATAGGGGATGATCTTGAGACGGAAATTCGTCGCTATGGATGATCTGAATAGTATTTTTTGGTAAATCTGTGACCATTTTTTTGAATTGCTGGAAGCAACCAGAATGGCCTTGCCCTTACAATGGTCTCTCCTAGAATGGGACTGGGAGGTGATTAGGGAAGAGGTGATGCTAGACCCCTCTTATCTCACCGAGATCGTCGGTCGATCTGCTCCAGCATGGTTTGTAAAGTTACTATTGGGAGGCAGCTTCAGAGCTTCTATATCTCATTACAAGCATCAATTGTAGAGTTTCCATCATATGCAGTAGTGGAGGTCGGAGGGGGAAGTTCATTTTTTTTCGGTATGCCGCTCTGCGAGCAATGGCGCACTGCGAGCAGAGTGAGAGAATGAAGTGGGCTTTGGTAATATCGGAATTTGCACCTATTTGTATCTATTTAGTGATGAGTCCGCTAGTTTATTTGATCCCACTCAGTGTTCCTTTTCCATTTGCTTCCAATAGTTCGACCTATCCAGAAAAATTGTCGGCCCACGAATGTGGTTCTGATCCCTCCGGTGATGTAATAAGTTGTTTTGATATATGATTTTATCTGGTTTCGATTTTATTTATTATCCCTAATTCGGAAGTCACCTTTTCTTCTCCTTGGACAGTACCTCTCAAAAAGATTGATTCGTTTGGATCTTGGTCCATGATGGCCTTTTTATTGATTTTGACGATTGGATCTCTCTATGAATGGAAAAGGTGTGCTTTGGATCGGAAGTAACCACTAGTGATAGGGCAAAGGGGGGAAGGACATAAGAAAGAGATGGATGTCTACATTCAATCAACTGATTCATCATGGTTGAGAAGAAAAACGGAGCACGGACTGTACTCGAGCTTCTGATCAATGTCCCCAGAAGCAAGGAGTATGCCCACGTGTTCAAATTCAGCTCTACGTAAGATAGCCAAAGTACGGTTGAGCAATCAACATGATATATTTGCTCATGTTCCGGGCAAAGGTCATAATTCGCAGGAACATCCTATAGTCTTAGTCAGAGGAGGTAGAGTGAAAGATTCGCCAGGTGTGAAATCCCATTGTATTCAAGGAGTCAAGGATTTGCTGGGAATTCTGGATCGAAGAAGAAGCAGCTCTAAATAATGTGCGGAAAAACCAAAATCCAAATGAATGGAAGATGTCTCCGAAATGTCATTTTTCTCGGTCAGTCGAGGGAACAACCACAATATTATGCCCTAAAATAGAACTATACGGAGCCCTTCCGAATGACCTATAGTCTACTACACTAGCCGACGAAAGACACTAAAAGAAAGTCAGACAACTATGTGAGGGCTTTCTTCCTCCTATAGATAAGGGACTAATTGCTCTAACTCAGCAGTGCTTACTATACCCTCACTTACTGATTCAATCACAGCAGAAAGGATCACAGACGATACGCTTTCAATTGCTAACATCACACTGATTACTGATTAACGTCCGACAACTGCTCTTATTCAATGTCCACTACTATTAGTGCACCGGCGGTTATTTAACAGCGGATAGGCATCAGAGCTCCCACGAACACACCAGATATTGAAAGGAGCGCTTACTCTTCTTGCAGCGGAGTCGTTCACAAGAGAAAGACTAGCTGTGGACTCAATAGCAATTTATTCTCAAACAGGAGACTAGTGCCTTACCTTACTTCCTTTTTTAATTGAAATTGTGTCAATTCAAAAGAAATATCTAGTTACCGTCACATCAACAATCAAGGAAGAAGGGAAGGTAATAGAGTTTCGAAAGGCACTAATTACTGGTTGAGTTGATATGAGTAGTTACAAATCGGAATTATACCAGCAAAGAAAGAAAAACAGTCATGAAAAGGAGCTACAACATGCATGCTTTCGTTGATAGGCTTCATTCATTAATGAAAAAAACTGCGCTCTTTGAACCTCGGTTTGAACCATACGATATCTCGATCCTACTCTGGAGCCCAATCTCTATCGAAAGCATGAGTGGTTGAACTCCACTAATGAGCTACGTGAATCTATAGTACGATCCATTTGGTCCAAGTCTTCCCATCGTGTAATGACAGTGTGCCTTCACTCCATGGTTCTCCCATTTGGCCACAGGTCCTCTTGGTCTTCTTCGATATTAACCCGGATCATAGCAATCTCCAACTCTTGATGATAATCCTCCACACTCTGGTTACCTTGTCGGAACGTTTGCAATTTATTGTACAACTCTCGGTGGTAATGGCTAGGCACAAACCGCTTCCTCATCACTATTTTCATCTCTCCCACGTCTCAACCAGTCGTTCCCTATTTCGCCGTGTGTTCAATACTAATTGATCCCACCACACAATAGCATAGTCAGAAAACTCAATGGCAGCAAGTTTTACCTTCTTCATCTCAGAGTAGTTATAGCAATCGAACACTAATTCCACCTTTTTCTCCCACTCAAGATAAGCCTCGGGGTCGTTTCTTCCTTGAAACGCTGGAATCTTAATCTTAATACTACCCAAGTTGTTATTTTCTTGATTCCTATCTTCTCTAAACCGCCCTCCATATCTCCTATTACCAACAACTGAACCATGATCTTCTTCTTCATCAAAACCAACCCCATAATACTCTCCATCTTCATCTCTCACTCCCCGATGTTGAACTCTTTCCCTCCTATGCACCTTATGAGTGTTTTGTGGTTGCTCCAAACGTGTATTCTCCATCCGATCAATCCGCTTGTGTACCTGCTCCAATTCTAACCTCATCACATGCCTCATCTCACTCATTATGGTCTCCATGAGCAACTTTGGGTCAGCCATCCCTGTAGCACCTTCGGCGATATTCTTTTCACTGTTGTGAGGCATGATTGCTGTAAATCAAAGTTAGAAAAAAAAAGGAAAAAGACTTCACACACTCCCTCAAGTGTTTCACTCAAGGAATGATTCACTCTATTCCACTCGTGTTTTCACTCAATATAATCGGGTTTTACCCTCAAATATGCTCACCACTCTTGCTTTTTTCCACTCGATAATTCTCTTTCAGTTCTTTTGAAACTATTCGAACAATATTCAAAATTCCAGCAACAATTCACCAAGAACTCACCAAGGGAATTCAGATTCAAAAGGAAAGAAAACAAGAGATATAGGTGATTAGATTTTCAAAGCACAATTCAGCAAAATTTCCACGAAAATTTTTTGGTCATTGGGGTGAGGTGATTTTCGAGCTTATTAGAAACAAAAGAAAAAAAGAATCTTTTTACTCTTTTTTTTTTCGGACCCTTTTTTTTTCTTTTTTTTTTTCGGACCCTTTTTTTTCGGACCTTTTATTTTATGACTAGATTCTTTCTTTCGTTAATAACTTAACAAGATTTCGAAACAGATTACGATCAGAATGGGGACCTAGGGTTAGAACAAATTCGGCCAGATAAGAAAAGGAAACTAAATTTAAATGGGATAGGCAAACCTGAGACGAGAAATTCTTGGCGCTGATACCAAATGATGCGAACACCGTCAAGAATAATGAGACCCGTAGAACAAGAGGAAAATCCAAGAACGTCCTCGATCAGGTTTCGATGGGAGACCGTGACCCGTTGCTTCAACAAAAACAAGAATCTCGGTATAATTGACCTCAACCCATTATTTAATGCGTAGCAAGAATCTTGGTATAAGGAAGACGCCACAATTGGTCGTGGGAAGCCGTTTGATAAGTCAAGGAAAATTCAAGAAATAGAAACGAAACAAAAGGAAACAATTAGCCCCTTAATTTGGCTGATCAATATAAGGAAAGTTTTAGAAAAAGAAATAAAACAAAAGGAAACAATCAGCCCCTTAATTTGGCTGATCAATATAAGGAAAGTTCTAGAAATAAAACAATAGGAAACAATTAGTTTTGACCGGATTGTTTTAGTAGTTGAATCATGTTGATGCATTTTTATTGAACACGTGAACCATTCTCAATGGGCCTCCACGAATTTGCTTCAGCCCAAACCTCTTGAATCAGCCCATTAAGTGCATCTTTGAACTTCTTTTTTTATGCTCTAGTAACCGGCCCAGTTGGAACTTGAACTGACTCCTTTGTAGTCATGTCATTATTTGCATCATAGGTGGGACTAGGACTGATATCATGCTATTCTAGAGATAGATAGGCAAACAACGACAAGAAAATCCCAATCCCTGAATGTTCGGAAGTTTGCTTCTGTCGAAACTTGTTCCTTTCCCTCCCACCCTCCATCTTTACTTCTGTTGAGTGTGAAGCACATGTTGGCATTCCGATGCTCCGTCAAAACTATATAACCTACAAAATCTTTCTTTCTTCAAAGACTCATCCTGCTTTTTCGGTTCGTCGAATGAATGAGCTGTGAATATTGAATTGGTTTTATACTTTAACTCTTTATCATCATAGTTCACCGTCAAAGCACTTCCAGTAAACTAACAGAAGACTCGCATCGGGCTCGTCATTTGTTCTACGCCGTTGATTGACGGATGGAAGTATCATCGAGTCTGATAGCCAGTATTAGAAATATCATATAGAAATAGAAAAGTCATGCCAAAAAAGTCCCATGTCTTTCGTCGGTTGGACCAACCCAACCGGAAAAAACATTTCTGACAAGTCTTTGTCAAATTGTCGAGAGCGACGAAACGGCACTCAAAAGGAAAGATCATATAATGGATTCTGATTCATTTGCTTTCTATGGTGTGACTTCTTTCAGAACTCTGAGTCTTTCTGTGTTTCTATTTCGGAATGGAGTAGGAGAACAAACGAAAGAGCATCTTCATTTGCTCCAGAGATCGTCCCTGAGACGAAGACCCGACGAAGCTTCCCATAGTGGGGCTTCTGATGCTTCCGTCGGAGTTTTCCATAGGGGATGATCTTGAGACGGAAATTCGTCACTATGGATGATCTGAATAGTATTTTTTGGTAAATCTGTGACCATTTTTTTGAATTGCTGGAAGCAACCAGAATGGCCTTGCCCTTACAATGGTCTCTCCTAGAATGGGACTGGGAGGTGATTAGGGAAGAGGTGACGCTAGACCCCTCTTATCTCACCGAGATCGTCGGTCGATCTGCTCCAGCATGGTTTGTAAAGTTACTATTGGGAGGCAGCTTCAGAGCTTCTATCTCTCATTACAAGCATCAATTGTAGAGTTTCCATCATATGCAGTAGTGGAGGTCGGAGGGGGAAGTTCATTTTTTTTCGGTATGCCGCTCTGCGAGCAATGGCGCACTGCGAGCAGAGTGAGAGAATGAAGTGGGCTTTGGTAATATCGGAATTTGCACCTATTTGTATCTATTTAGTGATGAGTCCGCTAGTTTGTTTGATCCCACTCAGTGTTCCTTTTCCATTTGCTTCCAATAGTTCGACCTATCCAGAAAAATTGTCGGCCCACGAATGTGGTTCTGATCCCTCCGGTGATGTAATAAGTTGTTTTGATATATGATTTTATCTGGTTTCGATTTTATTTATTATCCCTAATTCGGAAGTCACCTTTTCTTCTCCTTGGACAGTACCTCTCAAAAAGATTGATTCGTTTGGATCTTGGTCCATGATGGCCTTTTTATTGATTTTGACGATTGGATCTCTCTATGAATGGAAAAGGTGTGCTTTGGATCGGGAGTAACCACTAGTGATAGGGCAAAGGGGAGAAGGACATAAGAAAGAGATGGATGTCTACATTCAATCAACTGATTCATCATGGTTGAGAAGAAAAACGGAGCACGGACTGTACTCGAGCTTCTGATCAATGTCCCCAGAAGCAAGGAGTATGCCCACGTGTTCAAATTCAGCTCTACGTAAGATAGCCAAAGTACGGTTGAGAAATCAACATGATATATTTGCTCACGTTCCGGGCAAAGGTCATAATTCGCAGGAACATCCTATAGTCTTAGTCAGAGGAGGTAGAGTGAAAGATTCGCTAGGTGTGAAATCCCATTGTATTCAAGGAGTCAAGGATTTGCTGGGAATTCTGGATCGAAGAAGAAGCAGCTCTAAATAATGTGCGGAAAAACCAAAATCCAAATGAATGGAAAATGTCTCCGGAATGTCATTTTTCTCGGTCAGTCGAGGGAACAACCACAATGTTATGCCCTAAAATAGAACTATACGGAGCCCTTCCGAATGACCTATAGTCTACTACACTAGCCGACGAAAGACACTAAAAGAAAGTCAGACAACTATTTGAGGGCTTTCTTCCTCCTATAGATAAGGGACTAATTGCTCTAACTCGGCAGTGCTTACTATACCCTCGCTTACTGATTCAATCACAGCAGAAAGGATCACAGACGATACGCATTCAATTGCTAACATCATACTGATTACTGATTAACGTCCGACAACTGCTCTTATTCAATGTCCACTCCTATTAGTGCACCGGCGGTTATTTAACAGCGGATAGGCATCAGAGCTCCTACGAACACACCATATATTGAAAGGAGCGCTTACTCTTCTTGCAGCGGAGTCGTTCACAAGAGAAAGACTAGCTGTGGACTCAATAGCAATTTATTCTCAAACAGGAGACTAGTGCCTTACCTTACTTCCTTTTTTAATTGAAATTGTTTCAATTCAAAAAAAATATCTAGTTACCGTCACATCAACAATCAAGGAAGAAGGGAAGGTAATAGAGTTTCGAAAGGCACTAATTACTGGTTGAGTTGATATGAGTAGTTACAAATCGGAATTATACGAGCAAAGAAAGAAAAACAGTCATGAAAAGGAGCTACAACATGCATGCTTTCGTTGATAGGCTTCATTCATTAATGAAGAAAACTGCGCTCTTTGAACCTCGGTTTGAACCATACGATACCTCGATCCTACTCTGGAGCCCAATCTCTATCGAAAGCATAAGTGGTTGAACTCCACTAATGAGCTACGTGAATCTATAGTACGATCCATTTGGTCCAAGTCTTCCCATCGTGTAATGACAGTGTGCCTTCACTCCATGGTTCTCCCATTTGGGCACAGGTCCTCTTGGTCTTCTTCGATATTAATCCGGATCATAGCAATCTCCATCTCTTGATGATAATCCTCCACACTCTGGTTACCTTGTCGGAACGTTTGCAATTTATTGTACAACTCTCGGTGGTAATGGCTAGGCACAAACCGCTTCCTCATCACTATTTTCATCTCTTCCCACGTCTCAACCGGTCGTTCCCTATTTCGCCGTGTGTTCAATACTAATTGATCCCACCACACAATAGCATAGTCAGAAAACTCAATAGCAGCAAGTTTTACCTTCTTCATCTCAGAGTAGTTATAGCAATCGAACACTAATTCCACCTTTTTCTCCCACTCAAGATAAGCCTCGGGGTCGTTTCTTCCCTGAATAGATGGTATGACATCTTGGAACTCTTCGGGATGAGAGGAATTTAAGAAGAGTTCATGTACTAACCCCAGTTTAATGGCCTTGCTACACTTTGGTATTTCCTGAAAGCCAGTTATAATTCTTGGCGAATTATTTTTATTGTAGATGAGCTTGTTCTGCTGAAGAATGGAAATGACATCTGTGGCTTCCAATTGTCTAAAAAAATCCCTCAATTGGTCATCTGGGATCATATTTTGTTGGTTTAAGCCAATCATTTTGTGAACTGTGATTTCGGCTTCCAACTGTCTAGTTCTTTCTGTTTGTATTTTGCAGAGATCTAGTAGTTTGTAGAACTCAGGTAAATGATGATATACCTGGTCAGAGATCTCTAAATCCTGAATTATGTTTCTCAGGAAATTCTGGTCTTGAGAAGAGCCTTGGAACCAGGTTCCCTTTCTCTGCTCCAGATCTGAACTTTAAGCAGTGAGAGTATAGTTGCATAAATCTTGAACTGTCTTTGAAATGTTCTGCTTTTCTGTCTTCTCTTGCAAGTAGTGGTTGTACATGGAGAGCACCATTTGCTCAATCTGGGATAACCAGTATTTGGAAGAGTGGAAGTCATTGGATTGAATGGCACGGTAACATCCATTCAATTTTTCATAGATATTTGGATTGGTTGTCTTGAGCTCGGTATTATACCAATCTCGGACAACTGCTGCTGCTGTAGGTCTAGAGGCTTGTCCTGTCTGGACTCTCCTTTGAGCTGATGTAATATTGCTGTATGTTGGAGTGGAGTTGTGGATTGGAAGAATAGTCATTCCCAGAGGGGGGAATGGCTTTGCCTCGGTAGAGGTGCCGGTTTCCCGGGTTGTTGTACTGCTGTCTCCTTTCTCAGGGGTCTTCTTTGGATTGTTACCTCCCGTTTGTGACGGGGTCTTCTTACTTGCATCTATGGTAGTCCATTTGGTTTTTTCAGCCATGGATTTGAGCCTTTTCAGGCGCTCTTCGTCCATTGTTAGGACGTGCTAATGATTCTGCAAGAGTATTAGTAAACCCATCATAAAAGTAATCCTTTTTTACTTTTTTTTTTTTTTTTTTTTTTTTTTTAAATGAATGTGTCTTTGTTGGTCTTCGGATGATTCTATTGTTTGCTAGGTTTTCTTGCAAAAAACCAGATTTAGCATATTTTGATCCTTGTATCTGTTTTATTAATTGTTCTGCAGCCGGTATAAAATAACCGTCGAACTTTGTGTAGCTATTTAATTTTCTGTAATTAATAACCATTCTAGCTTTTCCTCTTTTTTGTTCTGCATGTTTTCTGACCAAAAAAGCAGGGGAGGAATGTGGACTGCTGCTAGGTTGTATTAATTTGAGAGATAAAAGCTCTTTTATTTGAGCCGAAAATTCTTGTTTATCTGTGGGAGATACCATTATACTGTTTGTTCTTATATTAATATTTTTGTATTGATCGAGTATTGTAAGGGTGCAATACCTTGGTGCCCGATCAAAGTATAATAAAGGGTTGTTTGAATATAATGGTTTAAGCATACTATGAATAACTGCATCTGTGTTAGAGAAGATGGTAAGAGGATAAGTAAGGATGCGATTTTGTTGGGTGGAGATAAGGCTTTCACCACGCTTCCGTCCATTCTTGGGGAATCTTGGGGAATCTTGGGGAATCATTCATGCGATCCATCCATTCTTCATTAATAAGTGGTGCAGGACCCGGTGCATACTCCTTTAAGAGCAAGCATCTTTTGTCAATCGGATAGTAGCCCCCCTAAACTAAGAAAAAGGATTAGCCTCGAAACAGAAAATCTTTATTGGAGGAGGAATTGCAAGAGCCTCCCGGAAAGAGCAAGATCAAGATCTGGTAATGAACAAGCAAGTAGGTGTCACTGTTTAGTAATATGGTTGGTGACTCACTGGGCTTAGTTCTGGTGATCCCAGTGAACAAAGATGATAGACATGCAGGTGAAATTGATCAGATCGCCTTTGAAATAGATGTTTTCCATAGTGGTCTGAGAGGTTTGTTCCTCCTTGGACATGCTACATTGGATCATCTCTTCCTTTCTTTCTTTTTCAAGCGCATCAGGAAGTTGGTACGAGACCTTGTTCCGAGATGTTTTTGCTGGTATCGACCAGATGCCAAAGTGGAATGAAGGGTGGAAGAGCCAAAACTGGGTTGGTGAGAGATCCAACTACTAAGGAATAAGTAATCAAATATGATTTTACATTGCTCCAATCTCTCACATTCCACTTCAACTGAATATTCATTTTAATAAAGATCCGGTTCATATTCTTTCTTCTCTGGAATTCGTGGATCTATCCCCATAATTGGAAACTACGATCAGATGGAAGCATTGGTTACTACATTCAAGGATTGGTATCGACCTTGAGGTTGGGGAGATTTCACCAGCTTTGGGCGAAGCGCACCTGAAGTTTCGGAAAAAAGATCCTTTTGTTCATTGCCCAGGAAGTTTCTTATTCTGAGCTGAGCGCACAAGTGAATGAGATATTGAGATGGAAGGGGAAATTACCAATTTTATTAACCGATTGAAACTTTAATACAGCCTTTTTTATCCTGCAGGAGGGGGAGACACCATATTATACCAGCATCTCTTTCAGTTCTTCTGTCATCCAGAGGTGTATATTCTCATTTTGCCTGGATTTGGTATTATTAGTCATATTGTATCGACCGTTTTGGAAAAACCGATCTTCAGGTATCTAGGCATGGTTTATGCCATGATCAGCATAAGTGTTCTTGTATTTCTTGTTTGGGCTCATAATATGTTTACTGTGGGCATAGACGTTGATACACGTGCTTATTTCACCGCAGCTACCATGATCATAGTTGTCCCCACTGGAATCAAAATCTTTAGTTGGATCGCAACCATGTGGGGAGGTTCGATACAATACAAAACACCCATGTTATTTGCTGTAGGGTTCATCTTTTTGTTCACCATAAGAGGGCTCACTGGAATAGTTCTAACTAATTCTGGGCTAGTCATTGCTCTACATGATACTTATTATATGGTTGCACATTTCCATTATGTACTTTCTATAGGAGCCGTTTTTGCTTTATTTGCAGGATTTTACTATTGGGTGGGTAAAAATCTTTGGTCGGACATACCCAGAAACTTTAGGTCAAATCCATTTTTGGATCACTTCTTTCGGGGTTAATTTGACCTTCTTTCCTATGTATTTCTTAGGGCTTCGGGTATGCCATGTTACATTTCAGATTATCCATATGTTTATGCCGGATGAAAATCTCTAAGCAGTTTCGGCTATGAGATATCCGTAGTTGGGATTCGTGGTCGTCACAATCACTTTAAGCAGTGGAAACAATAAAAAATATGCTCCAAGTCCTGGGGCTGTTGAACAGAATTCAACCACACTTGAATGGATAGTACAAAGTCCTCCAATTTTTCATACTTTTGGAGAACTTCCAGCTATCAAGGAGACGAAAAGCTATGTGATGTAAAAGAAGAAAAGGTCACCGACTTCTACTAAGAACCTAATAGAACAAATAAATACCTCCACATTACGCTAGCGTCGGTTCATGCGCAGGAAGAGGAGGATGTTGGTTGGCCTGAGGCACCAGCGTGGCCCCCGATACACGCCATGTGACGAAACGCCCTATCAACTGCCTTGTTTACTAAGCTCAAAGTGTCCTGCGAATAAATAAATTCATTTTTTAATACGTTCCCCTACAAACAAGCAACGCGGTCGCTCAGCCAACCAAAAAACCAATGAAATGGACCCTGCAGTGTTCTCTACTACTCTCCTACGTCATTTGTTGACGGATCAGCTCCACTCGGGACATTCTCTCTCACTCTCTCCTTCCCAACCCGTCATCATAGGGTAATTGGTAACCTTCCTTTGTGCCTCTGTTTTAATTATTTTAGCTAGACATAGTTAAGAATGCTTACAAAAAAGAAGAAGAAAAGACGTAGGTAATCGTCCCCAAGCGTCGATCGCTAGGCTCTGATACCAATTTTCGCTCCACAGATATTCACACAAATTTACACTAAAAAACTAAAACTCAAAACCAGAGAAGATGAACAAAAGAAAGTCAGGAAAGGCTCGTCAGAAATCGATGCCCCCTTCCTCTCTAAAACTTCTTATTTATAGAGGGTTTTCAGATACAGAGAGATTCCATTCTGATAAGAAGTAATCATTGTACAGTAAAAGTGCTACAGAAAAAGTTGCATTATTGCTACAGACTTTATCTTTTTAGTACAATTATTTAGATGCTTTGTTTGCTAAGGGTGGTCTTGGAGATAAGATGGAATCTCCTTTATGAGGTGGCTCATAAGCTGCTGTCGGCTGGTGGAGTATGAGCTGGCAGATGAAGCTGAATCCTGAGGTGGGTCCACCATGCTTCTTAGTCTTGCATAATGTTTTGCATGGCGCCTTCATCCATAATATCTTCAGGATCTGCATGTTGATCTTCTTGTTGAAAACCATCTCCGCCGAGGTCCTCGTCCTCCAATTTTTCCAGATCTTCATAAAACTCCTCCTTTGCCTTAGAGCCAATTTTTCCTAGCTGAAGGGAAGATAGAAAAGCTAACACTTTAGGAATTTTTTGCTCTGAAGCTTCAAAAGCACCGATATAATCATAGAAATGGATATTATTTTCTATCTTTATAGAGTGTGCTCCTGAAATGGCTTTGGTGTAGGCTTCTTCAAAAAAGTCTTTTGCTACCTTCTTGGTCTCTTCTTCCAAATCTAAAACTGGGAGATTTTCACAAGCCGGAGAAGGAATATAATTGAAATTATGTAGTTCCCATAGCTGTACTGAAGGGAAAATCTTCAGATACTTTCGTTCCTCCCAAGTACTCCAGATACGAAAGAAAAAAGTAGTTTGATATCTAGAAGTATAAGCTTTTATGCTTTTGAGGCAGATGTCTGGAAGAAAATCTGAGAACTCTTCTGGATGAGAAGCATTCACAAATACTTCATGAACAAGGCTAAGTTGAATAGCCTTATGACATTTTGCAATCTCCTGAAAACCGGAAATAATTCTTGGAGAATTATTCTTGTTTAGAACTAATTCATGTTGTTGAAGGAGTGCCAGAATGTCTGGGGCCTCTAGAGTTTTGAAGAACTGTTTTAAATCGGCGTCTGGAATCATATTCTGCTGATTCAAGCCGATCATCTTGTAGACTGTCATTTCGGCTTCAAGTTGCCTGGATTTCTCATTTTGGATTTTGCAAAGTTCTAGTAATTTATAAAACTCGGGAAGCAGATGATGTACCTGATCAGAGATCTCCATATCAAGAACTGTGTTTCTTAAGAACTCTTGGTCCTGGGAAGATCCTTGGAACCAGGTTCCCTTCCATTGTTCTAATTCAGAACTCTGGGTAGCAAGCGTATAGTTGCAGAGGTCTGTGACTGTCTTTACTATGGCTTTCTTTTCTGTTTTCTCCTTGGTGTAATGAGAAAACATAGAAAGTACCATTTGCTCTATCTGTGAGAGCCAATACTTCGAAGTATGGAAATCATTAGATTGAATGGCGCGATAGCATCCATTCAATTTTTCATATATAGTAGGGTTGGTATTTCTGAGGTCAGTGTTGTACCAGTCCCTTACTACTACTGCTGCTGTAGGTCTTGTGAGTTGTACAGATTGTACCCTCCTCTGTGCCGCAGTGATATTGCTATAGGTAGGGGTGTTGTTCTGAATTGGAAGAACTATCATTCCCGGTGGAGGGAATGGTTTAGTCTCGGTAGAAGCTGTTGTTGTAGTAGTTGTATTGCCTCCAGTTCCCTGGGTAGAGGTGTGACCTCCAGTCGCCTGTGTTGGTTTAGTACCTCCAGTTGCCTGGGTAGATGAGCTGCTTTCTCCTTTTTCAGGAATTCTTTTCTGGTTGTTGCCTCCCATGAGCGGGGTCTTCTTTGTATTGTTGATGGTGGTCCATTTGGCTTCATCAGCCATGGACCTTAGCCTTTTCAGCCTCTCCTCATCCATGTTCAGGATGAGTTAATAAATCTGCAAGATAATTAGTGTAATCAGGAATATATTTCACATCATATTGATAAATTTCAAGATATAAAGCAATTCTTACTCTCCTGAGATTTTCTTCAGTATTGTTTATAGTTCTTTTCTTTAAAAACTGCGCCACAGCTTTATTATCTGTTTCTATAACAAAATTTCGGTATAGCAAATAGATTTTTAAACTTTTTATAGCAAGCTTAATTGCTAACAATTCTTTATCATAGGTAGAATAGTTTTGCTGAGGTTTTGAAAATTTTTCAGAAGTATAAGCAACTATCTCCTTTTGTTTTGCTATTAATACTCCTGCCCAAAATGAATCAGAAGCATATGTTTGTAAGGTTAATAATTCATTCTCTTGAGGAAAATAAAGAATTGTTTGTTTGGTAACTAGATTTTTTATATTCTCTATTTCCTTTTCTTCATTAGAAGTTAATTGAATAGATATTTTTTCTGTATTCCATTTTCTAGGTTGCTCACTAGTTTCACATTTATATTTTGCTTGGATTTGCTTTAATTTTTCTTGTAAATTCTGAACTAATTCAGATAAATGAGGAATAAATTTTCTCCCATAATTTAGTAATCCAAGAAAACTTTGTAACTCTTTTAAAGTTTTGAAAGTATTCGGAAATTCCTTTAATTTTATATAAATATGTTGTTGTAATTCCATCTGTCCTTCTTTTATTTATTTTCCTAGAAATTCAACTTCAGTTTTAAATAAACTGATCTTTTTAGGACTTAATATAATTCCTTTCTCTAATAGGATTTTGGCTATTTGTAATAAATGTTGTTTATGTTCTTCTATTGTATCGGAGAAGACTAATATATCATCAATATAGACAACAATATAATGTAGATGTCCAAATATAGAATTCATCCATTTTTGAAATATTTGTGGTGCATTCTTTAGGCCAAAGGGCATTACTAACCATTCATAATGACCCTGTGGATAGCTAAAGTCTGTTAATTCTATAGATTCTTGATTTAGTAACTGTATTTGCTAGAATCCAGATTTTGCATCAAATTTGCTATAGTATTTTGCTCCTTGTATCTGTTTTACTAAATTCTCAATAGAAGGTATAAAGTATCCATCAAATTTGGTGCAGCTATTTAATTTTCTGTAATTTATAATCATTATTGCTTTTCCTCTTTTTTGTTCTGCATGATTTCTTACCATAAATGCTGGTGAAGAATGAGGGTTGTTACTTGGTTGTATTAATTTTAATTCTAATAGTTCGTTTATTTGTTCGGAAAATTCTTTCTTATCTATAGGGGATACCATTATACTATTAACTCTTACTTTAGTATCTTTATATTGTTCTAATAATTCTATAGAACAATATCTTGGTGATTTTTCAAAATGTAATAAAGGATTATTTGAATATAAAGCTTGTAGCATGCTGTGTATAAGTTTTTCTGTGTCAGAGCTTATAGCTACTGGATATGTATAAATTTTTTGCAGTTGTGTTGCAGGAAATTGAAATTGGGATGTAAAAAGAGATTCACCACGCTGGGCTGGCATAAAATTAGGGGCTAATGCCATGGGAAAAGGTACTCGAGGAACAGAATGATTATCAAAAGTGAAATAATGAGTATTAAAAGGTGCATAATGTCGAAAATTATTCATGCCAAGAAGACAATCAATATCAAATTTTTTTGGTAGAAGGGCAAATTAAAATTTATAATGGTGTTCTTCATTATGGATATCAGGTATATAAATAGAGAGTCGGGCTTTATGTGTTATATGTACTGGTCTACCCATAAAATCTTGTAACTTAGCTTGTTTATCTAAAGGGATCCAGAATTGTTCTGGGATAAATGTATTTTGTATAAGACTGGTTTCAGCTCCAGAATCAACTAAAGCATGTATAGTTAGATCTGATTGAATATCCGGAAACTTTATAGTTAATGGAATATAGATATGTAACTGGGATTTAATTTTAAGTTCCAACATAATGTAATTCAGAAGAAGAAGATGGTAGCCTTATTATATTTTGATTTTGTAATCTTTTCTGCTGATCTAATATTTTTTGTGTTCTTCCTTCTAAAGGAGTATTTTCTAAATTAGTTTCTATGGTAGAGGTACTTTCTCTACTTGGTTCAATATGTAATTGCTTATCTCTATGATCCGTAGTACTCAAGCTTCTTGGAATATTAGGATGAATTATAGTTGTAGAAATAGTGTTGCCTGTAGCAATGAATGTTTCTACTGGAAGTTGCATTTTTGGTTTAAGTGTTTTAAGGAAAAATTGCATTTCATTATCATATTTGAGATGTTTGACATCTACTAATTTAGGATGTATCACTTTTCAATTTCCTACTTCGTATAGTTTAATAAACTGTGAAGGAGTAACAGATTTAAAAGTAGAAGTTTCGTTTAATGTTAAACAATGCTCCCATTGTATTCCTAATATTTTAGATCCAGGTAGCATTTCTATTCCTTTAAGATTTATAGATAGTGTATAGGCTTTATCTATATTTTTGTCATTTAAACTTATACAAAAATCTGGATGTATATTAACTCCAAATATTCTGTGAGCAAGATTTGATTTTGCTCCTCCTAATATACTGTTTAAAGGGTTATTTATTATTCTTTCGTCACAACAAATAACCATAATTGGTGTATCTATTCCTAATCTAAACAGACCAGTTATTTTTATTTGTATTAAACCAATATGCAAATATTTCTTTTTAGGATATTTCTGTTTAAATCTTTCTATCTGAGACATATTTAGTATTTTTATAGATGTGAAGTCTTCATCTCCTTTTAATTCAATATTTCCTTGCATTCTTTCAAAAATATATGTACTTGTTATTGACCATAAAGATCTAAATCTAGGTTGAGAATTATAAACTTCATTTTGTTTTGCACGTGGTATAGATAACTTTAAATTTTCTATGTCTTCATCTGTAATTTCGTATTGTTCTCCTTGACTGTTATCTATACTTTCATTTTGTATTTCTGTAGGTTCAAAATCTGCTAATCTATTCATATATTCTATATTCAAAATTATTTTCTCTAGAAGTTTGTCCTGGAGTTACTTCAGGACTTAATGGAGGTGAGGTAGATAATAAAGGGTCTGATTTTACTTTTAATAATGGTAAATCTTCATATTTATGTATGATCAAGATTCCTATAGGCATGCCCGAAGGTATTTGATATGGTTGGTTATCTAGACTTGTGCTTTTCATTGTTAAAGCTCAAAGTGTCCTGCGAATAAATATATTTATTTTTTAATACGTTCCCCTACAAACAAGCAACGCGGTCGCTCAGCCAACCAAAAAACCAATGAAATGGACCCCGCAGTGTTCTCTACTACTCTCCTACGTCATTTGTCGACGGATCAGCTCCACTCGGGACATTCTCTCTCACTCTCTCCTTCCCAACCCGTCATCATAGGATAATTGGTAATCTTCCTTTGTGCCTCTGTTTGCTAAAGGAAAGGGAATCTTGTTCTTCAATTAATCTGTGAAAGTGAGCATCACGGCAAGAAAGAGAGCAATGGTGATATCAAATGTCTATTTCCCTTCGTTACCGATGACCCCACTATTTGAGGGGAGCAAAGTGACGGCCTTTCCGTGGTCAAGCTATAACAAATGAGGCTTTGACGGCCTCAGAGCCAAGCCTACTTATCTCCGATGTTGAGGCGTTTAGGCGATGTAGCCAAGCCTCACGATGACGAAGGGGGTTCATAGGTTCCCTCCGAGCTGTGGAGAATGAGTTTCGTTACATATGACTATCGTTAGGCAGTTTATAAGACTATAGGACTCTCTCTTTGTTATTCAATTGTGGAATTTCGTCGACTTACCACGATATTTTTTCATTGGATCAGTAGCCTGACGACTGCCTCTGCGACTACCTTCTCTCTGAGTGCCAGGGCCACAACAATAGCTCCAATCATAGTTAAGTAAGCAATGGATCGCTTACTCGTGTAAATGTGGAATGGATCGTGTACAGCAAGATAGATTCGACTGCATCGAACATAGTTTCAATAGATCAAAATATTCGTCAGGCTGTAAAAACAGTTTCGACAAGTTTATCATGAATTTGCCCATAGTGAAGACAGCCTGTAATGTATTATATGCCCTTCCTTCGCACAGAGGCAACTCTTTATACAAATTGAGAAACATGGGCGACATGGTGGTTTCGGGGCCTGACCAAAAGAAATCCCGAATACAGGAGGAAATTGATTTCAAATCTTCACCGGAAGCCTGAAAGCGGACGACCCTCCGACGTGAAGGCTTGCAAGCACTACAGAGCTGAGCTCCATTCTTCTGGCATATAACTGCAGTCTTCCTTTCCAATTGCGTCTCCGGCGATTGAACGTCGTCCGACGAGGGGGAGATAGTTGGACTGTCTCAATATGGTAGATCCCCGGGGCAGTCCCCAGTATGTCGAGAGGGAGCTGCACCTCATGGAAGCCAACAAGTGATTTTCCATTTGACCCTATACCCTGTAGCCAAGAATGAGAGGGAACATATTGCTTTCTCTATCCCAATACCTGCCCAGCTATGAAGCTCATTCAGCACGTCAGTTGATGGCCAATGCATTATGCACGGAGCTATCTGCAAATCTCCGATAAAATCATCAACATATATTTCTCCATAAACTCTATGTTTCTTAAATCTTTGTCGAATGGGTGATCAGGTTGTTGTTTACTTCTCTTTCCAACTTTTAGCTGAATATTTTCATGACTAGGGTGAAAATACCGGCTCTGACGAGACACCTGTCTCAAGCCGTAGCCCCCGTGAAGAATCCCGATGGTGATCTGTTAATCATAACTGCAAAGAGAGATACATTGTCTAATATATCTTACCTGACATTTCATGAAACTTCAACGGATTCGACGGGTATGAGGACAGCATCCCGACGGAACTAAGTTGTACGAGAATTGGTGCAAAATGTCAGGAGTTCCTTTTTTGTCTCTATGAAAGTGATGGACCAGCTCGTGAGCTATAACGAATGTTTTCACTGATCTTCCTGCCTTTAATGAAAGCCGACTGATGGGGATCCACCAACTCGATGTATAGAAAGAGGTACATCAGGAGGGTTTTTCCAGAAAGAACCTTCAGTACGCGGGACGTTACTCCCGTCATCTTATCCAGTCTATGCCCGTCTAATCACAAGCCCGCAATTCGTCAGAATCACTCATTTCGAGAATGTGACGTCTCCCCAGGCCATTGAAAGTGGCCAACAATTCTGAGCATGAGAGAATATTGTTCTCTCGTCAGTTTGATACATAGTCAGACATTTGCCTTTACCCTCCTTATAAAAATATCGATTTATTCTATTGAGAACTGTCAGATCGTGAGACGATCGTCGTTTTTGTGCATGCAAGCAAGCCTGAGCATCTTCTTCACCATCAACCAGTGCTCTCCATATATGACAATTTGTACCTTTCTCTTCCGAAGAGAGGGAAGTACTCCACTTCTAATTGCCTTTCTTTCGGGATTGGTTGCATTGGTTACTCAAGATCTACTTCACTGGTGGATAAATGCCGTCGACGAGATCCTTGCCTCATCTCGCACAGGGCCGGCCATGACAGATGGCAACTCGACCTGGACACTTTTGCCTATCTGAATCGAATGTCCTTGGTAGCAAATGGCTTTTCAAACCGACGCTACTTGTTGCAACTGTCAAGGCCATCTCTGTGGCCAAATTACTCAACTTCATGGTATTGACTACGATAAGACATTCAGTCCCGTAGGCAAACAAACCTATGACAATTTTGACCATTCTCTCCATCCTATAAAACCTCAATTGCATTGGTCCTGTCGTCTCTGATGGCACAGCCGTCGTGTGAGCCTTTAATGAAAGCCGACTGATGGGGATCCACCAACTCGATGCATAGAAAGAGGTACATCGGGAGGGTTTTTCCAGAAAGAACCTTCAGTACGCGGGACATTACTCCCGTCATCTTATCCAGTCTATGCCCGTCTAATCACAAACCCGCAAATTCGTCAGAGTCACTAATTTGAATGTGGGCATCAATTCTGAGCGTGAGAGAATATTGTTCTCTCGTCAGTTTGATACATAGTCAGACATTTGCCCTTACCCTCTATATAAAAATATCGATTTATTCTATTGAGAACTGTCAGATCGTGATACGATCGTCGTTTTTGTGCATGCAAGCAAGCCTCACATCTTCTTCACCATCAACCAGTGCTCTCCATATATGACAATTTGTACCTTTCTCTTCCGAAGAGAGGGAAGTACTCCACTTCTAATTGCCTTTCTTTCGGGATTGGTTGCATTGGTTACTCAAGATCTACTTCACTGGTGGATAAATGCCGTCGATGGGATCCTTGCCTCATCTCGCACAGGGCCGGCCATGACAGATGGCAACTCGACCTGGACACTTTTGCCTATCTGAATCGAATGTCCTTGGTAGCAAATGGCTTTTCAAACCGACGCTACTTGTTGCGACTGTCAAGGCCATCTCTGTGGCCAAATCACTCAACTTCATGGTATTGACTACGATAAGACATTCAGTTCCGTAGGCAAACAAACCTATGACAATTTTGACCATTCTCTCCATCCTTTAAAACCTCAATTGCATTGGTCATGTCGTCTCTGATGGCACAGCCGTCGTGTGAGCCTTTAATGAAAGCCGACTGATGGGGATCCACCAACTCGATGCATAGAAAGAGGTACATCGGGAGGGTTTTTCCAGAAAGAACCTTCAGTACGCGGGACATTACTCCCGTCATCTTATCCAGTCTATGCCCATCTAATCACAAGCCCGCAATTCGTCAGAGTCACTCATTTGAAAGTGGCCATCAATTCTGAGTGTGAGAGAATATTGTTCTCTCGTCAGTTTGATACATAGTCAGACATTTGCCTTTACCTTCCTTATAAAAATATCGATTTATTCTATTGAGAACTGTCAGATCGTGAGACGATCATTGTTTTTGTGCATGCAAGCAAGCCTCAGCATCTTCTTCACCATCAACCAGTGCTCTCCATATATGACAATTTGTACCTTTCTCTTCCGAAGAGAGGGAAGTACTCCACTTCTAATTGCCTTTCTTTCGGGATTGGTTGCATTGGTTACTCAAGATCTACTTCACTGGTGGATAAATGCAGTCGACGGGATCCTTGCCTCATCTCGCACAGGGCAGACCATGACAGATGGCAACTCGACCTAGACACTTTTGCCTATCTGGATCGAATGTGCTTGGTAGCAAATGGCTTTTCAAACCGACGCTACTTGTTGCGACTGTCAAGGCCATTTCTGTGGCCAAATCACTCAACTTCATGGTATTGACTACGATAAGACATTCAGTCCCGTAGGCAAACAAACCTATGACAATTATGACCATTCTCTCCATCCTTTAAAACCTCAATTGCCATTGGTCCTGTCGTCTCTGATGGCACAGCCGTTGTGTGAAGGAAGAAGACGGTGCTATCGAATCCGCTTTTGTGTAAATCCGATCTTTTCGGGGTTGAAGGAGTAAGTGCAGCTATAAAATCCGCATCTAACTTGACTTTTGGAAAGCTTTACGTCGGTTTGTCCCGAAGGGATGAGTGACAGACAATCTTCTTTTTCTTATTCTTCTCTATTTAAAGGGCATTTCAATTCCGCAGAACCTATAGGAGCAATAGATGGATTCCGTATGGTACAGCTGTGGGGAAAGCATAGAGTAGTAGCTTTTTGGAATTTTCCTGTTACAGAATCGACTATGAACGCTGATCATGGCACGGTTAGCAGTGAAAAAGAATAGTGATTGTTGAATCAGTTTGCTCTTGCGACTGTGATTGCTCTTGTGAAGCCCTGAGTTGAAGTTTTCTTCCTTTACTATCAGAAGTAGGAGTGAAGGCGACGATCCGCCTTTCAATCGAGTGAATAGCAGACTTGTAGTTGAATCGAGATGGGCGATTACTATGGCAATCAAAAAAATTTCTTGCAGCTCATGCTTTCGACGTGAATGAATGGAATTAAAAGAATGATTGCTGACTAGAGGTTGAAAGTCGAGAGCCCTTTATAGACACCCATTCAACATCGAGCACGTTTCATAAACAGCGTCTTTTTCATCATCAACAATCAACGTCAGCGGTACCATCTCTAGTTCTTTACTACTACTGATTATGTAAGCTCTCTTCCGTTGGATCTCTTTTCTACGTTAGGATCCCATCCCTCCTCGATTATTCAATTGATAGTGAGCCGGTTGTTCAAGAAAAAGCTCTTTCTTTTGGTTCGGTTCATATCCGTTCCTTCCATGAAATAACAGTTGTTAAAATAATAGCTACAGACGAATGCCCAGAATCTGCTGTAGGACGTCGAGGTAGTGCTAATGCGGGAAGTAGCTATAGGGTAAGGGAAAGCACGCGACGGAAGGGAATGAGAAAGGCATAGAATCATCCATCGTATTCTCGATTGCTGGTGTTGGAGGAATTACCAGTGCTATTGAATCAAATGTGAGGGAGAGAAGTCTCTGTATTAACAGAAAAGTCGTAAAGCCCTCTATCATCAATCTTCTCCGTCGTTGTCTCCACGGGATGTAGGGCAAAACAGGGCATTCAGCTAAGAGCAGCCCGCAGCAACAAGAGCGTCCCGTAGACAAATCGACAAAATAGGAAATGCTACAACCTATTGTTGTTCTTTTGACGATGAACCACTCCGGTACAACAAGTTAAAGTGACCTCTGCATTTGCTTTGTCCCCGGGGCCAATCCCGTGGGCTAGAGAGAGGATTGAAAAGTGTGTTTCCAGCATATAGTTGGTTTTTGTCTTGTTTAGGCATTTGGTGTCCCTCTTGTCATTCCAATCAATTCAATCGCTCCACTAAAGGCATGGCATGCTAGAGATGATTGAACGATGGGACCCGGTATAGATAGATGATCCGCGGCTGAGAGGTATTAATATTCACTATGTGATGAACAAGAAAGGCTAGATATAGATGCTCCATGACAGAGAGAGAGGTATGGCCACACGAGCAAAGGAATTCAACATAAACTTGGGTAGATAAAGTAATGCTTCGATACGGCGAACCACTCACTTTTCCTTGCCCACATTGCGTCGGCTTGCATCCCCTCTTTGCTAGAATCCTCTTCAGTGACGTCTCTTTCATCAATGGCACACTCTTATTCAACCGATTCATGCACTTCCCTTTACTTACGAACGTTGGTCTTCCAACACCAAAGAGATAGGTGATTGAAAAAACCTTCCAATACCAAAGAGATAGGGGATTGAAAAAGCTATCCATTTTAATAATATCGACAAATCAGACATAGGCTAGGCATACTAGAAGGCATAGGCACCACTACATATTCTGGGACATTAATCCAAAGTGAGTCAGTCCTTTTGAGCAATTAAGAAAAGTTAGTCCTTAAAAAATGTCATCGGATGCGTCAGACCGACCCTTTACTTATTTAGGATAGTTGACCACCTTTCCCTTCTCTTCCTGTGATCGGATCGATCGGTTGCCCTAAAAGACAATCCCACCGTCGTTTTTGAGAGAATTTTCCCCATCACTGTCAGGTCTAGACTTGCTACAGGTACTGTTACTGGCTCTGTACTGACTTGGTAACGGCTTGAGACACATCGGTACTGGCTTAGCTATCCCTTTACTTGAGTTACAGTTCTAGTTCTGTCGACTCGGATTTTACCACATACCGAAACCGTCAGTCCACTGAAAGTTACAAAAAAGTAAACACATAAAAGCTCTTCTTACGAGCGAGGACTTGCTTTCCTGCACCATTGCTCCGTTAGACGCTTTTCGTCACATTGCATTTGGTGTTTACTAACTTCTCGTACTCTTTCGGAATAAGAAGATGTTTCACCCCCATGGAAGTACTCCCTAAAACAGAGACTGGCGGGAATCCCTGTCCTGACGAAAGAAAGATGTGTTGAGAAAGAAAGGTGCCCATCTAGATGAGGTAGTTCGATGTCTTTTGATATGTCTTCTTTATCGGTATATTGTCGAATTGGTTTCAATCTAGCATCCCTCCGACCTATTTTTGGAAATACAGGTCTACTACCCAGCCTTATTCCTGGCCAAAACGCTGTCGGAATTTATCCTCACATCCGGCATAGGTACCGAAATTTCCTGTTATAGAATCGACTATGAACGCTGCTCATGACACGGTTAGCAGAGAAAAAGAATAGTGATTGTTGAATCAGTTTGCTCTTGCGACTGTGATTGCTCTTGTGAAGCCCTGAGTTGAAGTTTTCTTCCTTTACTATCAGAAGTAGGAGTGAAGGCGACGATCCGCCTTTCAATCGAGTGATAGCAGACTTATAGTTGAATCGAGATGGGCGATTACTACGGCAATCAAAAAAATTTCTTGCAGCTCATGCTTTCGACGTGAATGAATGGAAATAAAAGAATGATTGTTGACTAGAGGTTGAAAGTCGAGAGCCCTTTATAGACACCCATTCAATATCAAGCACGTTTCATAAACAACGTCTTTTTCATCATCAACAATCAACGTCAGCGGTACCATCTCTAGTTCTTTACTACTACTGATCATGTAAGCTCTCTTCCGTTGGATCTCTTTTCTACGTTAGGATCCCATCCCTCCTCGATTATTCAATTGATAGTGAGCCGGTTGTTCAAGAAAAAGCTCTTTCTTTTGGTTCGGTTCATATCCGTTCCTTCCATGAAATAACAGTTGTCAAAATAATAGCTACAGACGAATGCCCAGAATCTGCTGTAAGACGTCGAGGTAGTGCTAATGCGGGAAGTAGTTATAGGGTAAGGGAAAGCACGCGACGGAAGGGAATGAGAAAGGCATAGAATCATCCATCGTATTCTCGGTTGCTGGTGTTGGAGGAATTACCAGTGCTATTGAATCAAATGTGAGGGAGAGAAGTCTCTGTATTAACAGAAAAGTCGTAAAGCCCTCTATCATCAATCTTCTCCGTCGTTGTCTCCACGGGATGTAGGGCAAAACAGGGCATTCATCTAAGAGCAGCCCGCAGCAACAAGAGCATCCCCTAGACAAATCGACAAAATAGGAAATGCTACAACCCATTGTTGTTATTTTGACGATGAACCACTCCGGTACAACAAGTTAAAGTGACCTCTGCATATGCTTTGTCCCCGGGGCCAACCCCGTGTGCTAGAGAGAGGATTGAAAAGTGTGTTTCCAGCATATAGTTGGTTTTTGTCTTGTTTAGGCATTTGATGTCCCTCTTGTCATTCCAATCAATTCAATCTCTCCACTAAAGGCATGGCATGCTAGAGATGATTGAACGATGGGACCCGGTATAGGTAGATGATCCGCGGCGGAGAGGTATTGATATTCACTATGTGATGAACAAGAAAGGCTAGATATAGATGCTCCATGACAGAGAGAGAGGTATGGCCACACGAGCAAAGGAATTCAACATAAACTCGGGTAGAGAAAGAAGTGCTTCGATACGGCGAACCACTCACTTTTCCTTACCCACATTGCGTCGGCTTGCATCCCCTCTTTGCTAGAATCCTCTTCAGTGACGTCTCTTTCATCAATGGCACACTCTTATTCAACCGATTCATGCACTTCCCTTTACTTACGAACGTTGGTCTTTCAACACCAAAGAGATAGGTGATTGAAAAAGCCTTCCAACACCAAAGAGATAGGGGATTGAAAAAGCCCTCCATTTTAATAATATCGACAAATCAGATATAGGCTAGGCATACTAGAAGGCATAGGCACCACTACATATTCTGGGACATTAATCCAAAGTGAGTCAGTCCTTTTGAGCAATTAAGAAAAGCTAGTCCTTCAAAAATGTCATCGGATGCGTCAGACCGACCATTTACTTATTTAGGATAGTTGACCTTCTTTCCCTTCTCTTCCTGTGATCGGATCGATCGGTTGCCCTAAAAGACAATCCCACCGTCGTTTTTGAGAGAATTTGCCCCATCACTGTCAGGTCTAGACTTGCTACAGGTACTGCTACTGGCTCTGTACTGACTTGGTAACGGCTTGGGACACATCGGTACTGGCTTAGCTATCCCTTTACTAGAGTTACAGTTCTAGTTCTGTCGACTCGGATTTTACCACATACCGAAACCGTCAGTCCACTGAAAGTTACGAAAAAGTAAACACATAAAAACTCTTCTTACGAGCGAGGACTTGCTTTCCTGCACCATTGCTCCGTTAGACGCTTTTCGTCACATTGCATTTGGTGTTTACTAACTTCTCGTACTCTTTCGGAATAAGAAGATGTTTCACCCCCATGGAAGTACTCCCTAAAACAGAGGGTGGCGGGACTCCCTGTCCTGACGAAAGAAAGATGTGTTGAGAAAGAAAGGTGCCCATCTAGAAGAGGTAGTTCAATGTCTTTTGATATGTCTTCTTTATCGGTATATTGTCGAATTGGTTTCAATCTAGCATCCCTCCGACCTATTTTTGGAAATACAGGTCTACTACCCAGCCTTATTCCTGGCCAAAAACACTGTCGGGATTTATCCTCACATCCGGCATAGGTACCGAAATTTCCTGTTACAGAATCGACTATGAACGCTGCTCATGACACGGTTAGCAGAGAAAAAGAATAGTGATTGTTGAATCAGTTTGCTCTTGCGACTGTGATTGCTCTTGTGAAGCCCTGAGTTGAAGTTTTCTTCCTTTACTATCAGAAGTAGGAGTGAAGGCGACGATCCGCTTTTCAATCGAGTGAATAGCAAACTTGTAGTTGAATCGAGATGGGCGATTACTACGGCAATCAAAAAAATTTCTTGCAGCTCATGCTTTCGACGTGAATGAATGGAAATAAAAGAATGATTGTTGACTAGAGGTTGAAAGTCGAGAGCCCTTTATAGACACCCATTCAACATCGAGCACGTTTCATAAACAGCGTCTTTTTCATCATCAACAATCAACGTCAGCGGTACCATCTCTAGTTCTTTACTACTACTGATCATGTAAGCTCTCTTCCGTTGGATCTCTTTTCTACGTTAGGATCCCATCCCTCCTCGATTATTCAATTGATAGTGAGCCGGTTGTTCAAGAAAAAGCTCTTTCTTTTGGTTCGGTTCATTTCCGTTCCTTCCATGAAATAACAGTTGTCAAAATAATAGCTACAGACGAAATGCCCAGAATCTGCTGTAGGACGTCAAGGTAGTGCTAATGCGGGAAGTAGCTATAGGGTAAGAGAAAGCACGCGACGGAAGGGAATGAGAAAGGCATAGAATCATCCATCGTATTCTCGGTTGCTGGTGTTGGAGGAATTACCAGTGCTATTGAATCAAATATGAGGGAGAGAAGTCTCTGTATTAACAGAAAAGTCGTAAAGCCCTCTATCATCAATCTTCTCCGTCGTTGTCTCCACGGGATGTAGGGCAAAACAGGGCATTCATCTAAGAGCAGCCCGCAGCAACAAGAGCATCCCCTAAACAAATCGACAAAATAGGAAATGCTACAACCCATTGTTGTTCTTTTGACGATGAACCACTCCGGTACAACAAGTTAAAGTGACCTCTGCATTTGCTTTGTCCCCGGGGCCAACCCCGTGTGCTAGAGAGAGGATTGAAAAGTGTGTTTCCAGCATATAGTTGGTTTTTGTCTTGTTTAGGCATTTGGTGTCCCTCTTCTCATTCCAATCAATTCAATCTCTCCACTAAAGGCATGGCATGCTAGAGATGATTGAACGATGGGACCCGGTATAGATAGATGATCCGCGGCGGAGAGGTATTGATATTCACTATGTGATGAACAAGAAAGGCTAGATATAGATGCTCCATGACAGAGAAAGAGGTATGGCCACACGAGCAAAGGAATTCAACATAAACTCGGGTAGAGAAAGAAGTGCTTCGATACGGCGAACCACTCACTTTTCCTTGCCCACATTGCGTCGGCTTGCATCCCCTCTTTGCTAGAATCCTCTTCAGTGACGTCTCTTTCATCAATGGCACACTCTTATTCAACCGATTCATGCACTTCCCTTTACTTACGAACGTTGGTCTTTCAACACCAAAGAGATAGGTGATTGAAAAAGCCTTCCAACACCAAAGAGATAGGGGATTGAAAAAGCCCTCCATTTTAATAATATCGACAAATCAGATATAGGCTAGGCATACTAGAAGGCATAGGCACCACTACATATTCTGGGACATTAATCCAAAGTGAGTCAGTCCTTTTGAGCAATTAAGAAAAACTAGTCCTTCAAAAATGTCATCGGATGCGTCAGACTGACCATTTACTTATTTAGGATAGTTGACCTTCTTTCCCTTCTCTTCCTGTGATCGGATCGATCGGTTGCCCTAAAAGACAATCCCACCGTCGTTTTTGAGAGAATTTGCCCCATCACTGTCAGGTCTAGACTTGCTACAGGTACTGCTACTGGCTCTGTACTGACTTGGTAACGGCTTGGGACACATCGGTACTGGCTTAGCTATCCCTTTACTAGAGTTACAGTTCTAGTTCTGTCGACTCGGATTTTACCACATACCGAAACCGTCAGTCCACTGAAAGTTACGAAAAAGTAAACACATAAAAACTCTTCTTACGAGCGAGGACTTGCTTTCCTGCACCATTGCTCCGTTAGACGCTTTTCGTCACATTGCATTTGGTGTTTACTAACTTCTCGTACTCTTTCGGAATAAGAAGATGTTTCACCCCCATGGAAGTACTCCCTAAAACAGAGGCTGGCGGGACTCCCTGTCCTGACGAAAGAAAGATGTGTTGAGAAAGAAAGGTGCCCATCTAGAAGAGGTAGTTCCATGTCTTTTGATATGTCTTCTTTATCGGTATATTGTCGAATTGGTTTCAATCTAGCATCCCTCCGACCTATTTTTGGAAATACAGGTCTACTACCCAGCCTTATTCCTGGCCAAAAACGCTGTCGGGATTTATCCTCACATCCGGCATAGGTACCGAAATTTTCTGTTACAGAATCGACTTTGAACGCTGCTCATGACACGGTTAGCAGAGAAAAAGAATAGTGATTGTTGAATCAGTTTGCTCTTGCGACTGTGATTGCTCTTGTGAAGCCCTGAGTTGAAGTTTTCTTCCTTTACTATCAGAAGTAGGAGTGAAGGCGACGATCCGCCTTTCAATCGAGTGAATAGCAAACTTGTAGTTGAATCGAGATGGGCGATTACTACGGCAATCAAAAAAATTTCTTGCAGCTCATGCTTTCGACGTGAATGAATGGAAATAAAAGAATGATTGTTGACTAGAGGTTGAAAGTCGAGAGCCCTTTATAGACACCCATTCAGCATCGAGCACGTTTCATAAACAGCGTCTTTTTCATCATCAACAATCAACGTCAGCGGTACCATCTCTAGTTCTTTACTACTACTGATCATGTAAGCTCTCTTCCGTTGGATCTCTTTTCTACGTTAGGATCCCATCCCTCCTTGATTATTCAATTGATAGTGAGCCGGTTGTTCAAGAAAAAGCTCTTTCTTTTGGTTCGGTTCATTTCCGTTCCTTCCATGAAATAACAGTTGTCAAAATAATAGCACAGACGAAATGCCCAGAATCTGCTGTAGGACGTCAAGGTAGTGCTAATGCGGGAAGTAGCTATAGGGTAAGGGAAAGCACGCGACGGAAGGGAATGAGAAAGGCATAGAATCATCCATCGTATTCTCGGTTGCTGGTGTTGGAGGAATTACCAGTGCTATTGAATCAAATATGAGGGAGAGAAGTCTCTGTATTAACAGAAAAGTCGTAAAGCCCTCTATCATCAATCTTCTCCGTCGTTGTCTCCACGGGATGTAGGGCAAAACAGGGCATTCATCTAAGAGCAGCCCGCAGCAACAAGAGCATCCCCTAGACAAATCGACAAAATAGGAAATGCTACAACCCATTGTTGTTCTTTTGACGATGAACCACTCCGGTACAACAAGTTAAAGTGACCTCTGCATTTGCTTTGTCCCCGGGGCCAACCCCGTGTGCTAGAGAGAGGATTGAAAAGTGTGTTTCCAGCATATAGTTGGTTTTTGTCTTGTTTAGGCATTTGGTGTCCCTCTTCTCATTCCAATCAATTCAATCTCTCCACTAAAGGCATGGCATGCTAGAGATGATTGAACGATGGGACCCGGTATAGATAGATGATCCGCGGCGGAGAGGTATTGATATTCACTATGTGATGAACAAGAAAGGCTAGATATAGATGCTCCATGACAGAGAGAGAGGTATGGCCACACGAGCAAAGGAATTCAACATAAACTCGGGTAGAGAAAGAAGTGCTTCGATACGGCGAACCACTCACTTTTCCTTGCCCACATTGCGTCGGCTTGCATCCCCTCTTTGCTAGAATCCTCTTCAGTGACGTCTCTTTCATCAATGGCACACTCTTATTCAACCGATTCATGCACTTCCCTTTACTTACGAACGTTGGTCTTTCAACACCAAAGAGATAGGTGATTGAAAAAGCCTTCCAACACCAAAGAGATAGGGGATTGAAAAAGCCCTCCATTTTAATAATATCGACAAATCAGATATAGGCTAGGCATACTAGAAGGCATAGGCACCACTACATATTCTGGGACATTAATCCAAAGTGAGTCAGTCCTTTTGAGCAATTAAGAAAAACTAGTCCTTCAAAAATGTCATCGGATGCGTCAGACTGACCATTTACTTATTTAGGATAGTTGACCTTCTTTCCCTTCTCTTCCTGTGATCGGATCGATCGGTTGCCCTAAAAGACAATCCCACCGTCGTTTTTGAGAGAATTTGCCCCATCACTGTCAGGTCTAGACTTGCTACAGGTACTGCTACTGGCTCTGTACTGACTTGGTAACGGCTTGGGACACATCGGTACTGGCTTAGCTATCCCTTTACTAGAGTTACAGTTCTAGTTCTGTCGACTCGGATTTTACCACATACCGAAACCGTCAGTCCACTGAAAGTTACGAAAAAGTAAACACATAAAAACTCTTCTTACGAGCGAGGACTTGCTTTCCTGCACCATTGCTCCGTTAGACGCTTTTCGTCACATTGCATTTGGTGTTTACTAACTTCTCGTACTCTTTCGGAATAAGAAGATGTTTCACCCCCATGGAAGTACTCCCTAAAACAGAGGCTGGCGGGACTCCCTGTCCTGACGAAAGAAAGATGTGTTGAGAAAGAAAGGTGCCCATCTAGAAGAGGTAGTTCCATGTCTTTTGATATGTCTTCTTTATCGGTATATTGTCGAATTGGTTTCAATCTAGCATCCCTCCGACCTATTTTTGGAAATACAGGTCTACTACCCAGCCTTATTCCTGGCCAAAAACGCTGTCGGGATTTATCCTCACATCCGGCATAGGTACCGAAATTTTCTGTTACAGAATCGACTTTGAACGCTGCTCATGACACGGTTAGCAGAGAAAAAGAATAGTGATTGTTGAATCAGTTTGCTCTTGCGACTGTGATTGCTCTTGTGAAGCCCTGAGTTGAAGTTTTCTTCCTTTACTATCAGAAGTAGGAGTGAAGGCGACGATCCGCCTTTCAATCGAGTGAATAGCAAACTTGTAGTTGAATCGAGATGGGCGATTACTACGGCAATCAAAAAAATTTCTTGCAGCTCATGCTTTCGACGTGAATGAATGGAAATAAAAGAATGATTGTTGACTAGAGGTTGAAAGTCGAGAGCCCTTTATAGACACCCATTCAGCATCGAGCACGTTTCATAAACAGCGTCTTTTTCATCATCAACAATCAACGTCAGCGGTACCATCTCTAGTTCTTTACTACTACTGATCATGTAAGCTCTCTTCCGTTGGATCTCTTTTCTACGTTAGGATCCCATCCCTCCTTGATTATTCAATTGATAGTGAGCCGGTTGTTCAAGAAAAAGCTCTTTCTTTTGGTTCGGTTCATTTCCGTTCCTTCCATGAAATAACAGTTGTCAAAATAATAGCACAGACGAAATGCCCAGAATCTGCTGTAGGACGTCAAGGTAGTGCTAATGCGGGAAGTAGCTATAGGGTAAGGGAAAGCACGCGACGGAAGGGAATGAGAAAGGCATAGAATCATCCATCGTATTCTCGGTTGCTGGTGTTGGAGGAATTACCAGTGCTATTGAATCAAATATGAGGGAGAGAAGTCTCTGTATTAACAGAAAAGTCGTAAAGCCTTCTATCATCAATCTTCTCCGTCGTTGTCTCCACGGGATGTAGGGCAAAACAGGGCATTCATCTAAGAGCAGCCCGCAGCAACAAGAGCATCCCCTAGACAAATCGACAAAATAGGAAATGCTACAACCCATTGTTGTTCTTTTGACGATGAACCACTCCGGTACAACAAGTTAAAGTGACCTCTGCATTTGCTTTGTCCCCGGGGCCAACCCCGTGTGCTAGAGAGAGGATTGAAAAGTGTGTTTCCAGCATATAGTTGGTTTTTGTCTTGTTTAGGCATTTGGTGTCCCTCTTCTCATTCCAATCAATTCAATCTCTCCACTAAAGGCATGGCATGCTAGAGATGATTGAACGATGGGACCCGGTATAGATAGATGATCCGCGGCGGAGAGGTATTGATATTCACTATGTGATGAACAAGAAAGGCTAGATATAGATGCTCCATGACAGAGAGAGAGGTATGGCCACACGAGCAAAGGAATTCAACATAAACTCGGGTAGAGAAAGAAGTGCTTCGATACGGCGAACCACTCACTTTTCCTTGCCCACATTGCGTCGGCTTGCATCCCTTCTTTGCTAGAATCCTCTTCAGTGACGTCTCTTTCATCAATGGCACACTCTTATTCAACCGATTCATGCACTTCCCTTTACTTACGAACGTTGGTCTTCCAACACCAAAGAGATAGGTGATTGAAAAAGCCTTCCAACACCAAAGAGATAGGGGATTGAAAAAGCCCTCCATTTTAATAATATCGACAAATCAGACATAGGCTAGGCATACTAGAAGGCATAGGCACCACTACATATTCTGGGACATTAATCCAAAGTGAGCCAGTCCTTTTGAGCAATTAAGAAAAGCTAGTCCTTCAAAAATGTCATCGGATGCGTTAGACCGACCCTTTACTTATTTAGGATAGTTGACCTCCTTTCCCTTCTCTTCCTGTGATCGGATCGATCGGTTGCCCTAAAAGACAATCCCACCGTCGTTTTTGAGAGAATTTGCCCCATCACTGTCAGGTCTAGACTTGCAACAGGTACTGCTACTGGCTCTGTACTGACTTGGTAATGGCTTGGGACACATCGGTACGGGCTTAGCTATCCTTTTACTAGAGTTACAGTTCTAGTTCTATCGACTCGGATTTTACCACATACCGAAACCGTCAGTCCATTGAAAGTTACGAAAAAGTAAACACATAAAAGCTCTTCTTACGAGCGAGGACTTGCTTTCCTGCACCATTGCTCCGGTAGACGCTTTTCGTCACATTGCATTTGGTGTTTACTAACTTCTCGTACTCTTTCGGAATAAGAAGATGTTTCACCCCCATGGAAGTACTCCCTAAAACAGAGGCTGGCGGGACTCCCTATCCTGACGAAGGAAAGATGTGTTGAGAAAGAAAGGTGCCCATCTAGAAGAGGTAGTTCGATGTCTTTTGATATGTCTTCTTTATCGGTATATTGTCGAATTGGTTTCAATCTAGCATCCCTCCGACCTATTTTTCGAAATACAGGTCTACTATCCAGCCTTATTCCTGGCCAAAAACGCTGTCGGGATTTATCCTCACATCCGGCATAGGTACCGAAATTTCCTGTTACAGAATCGACTATGAACGCTGCTCATGACACGGTTAGCAGAGAAAAAGAATAGTGATTGTTGAATCAGTTTGCTCTTGCGACTGTGATTGCTCTTGTGAAGCCCTGAGTTGAAGTTTTCTTCCTTTACTATCAGAAGTAGGAGTGAAGGCGACGATCCGCCTTTCAATCGAGTGAATAGCAGACTTGTAGTTGAATCGAGATGGGCGATTACTACGGCAATCAAAAAAATTTCTTGCAGCTCATGCTTTCGACGTGAATGAATGGAAATAAAAGAATGATTGACTAGAGGTTGAAAGTCGAGAGCCCTTTATAGACACCCATTCAACATCGAGCACGTTTCATAAACAGCGTCTTTTTCATCATCAACAATCAACGTCGGTACCATCTCTAGTTCTTTACTACTACTGATCATGTAAGCTCTCTTCCGTTGGATCTCTTTTCTACGTTAGGATCCCATCCCTCCTCGATTATTCAATTGATAGTGAGCCGGTTGTTCAAGAAAAAGCTCTTTCTTTTGGTTCGGTTCATATCCGTTCCTTCCATGAAATAACAGTTGTTAAAATAATAGCTACAGACGAAATGCCCAGAATCTGCTGTAGGACGTCGAGGTAGTGCTAATGCGGGAAGTAGCTATAGGGTAAGGGAAAGCACGTGACGGAAGGGAATGAGAAAGGCATAGAATCATCCATCGTATTCTCGGTTGCTGGTGTTGGAGGAATTACCAGTGCTATTGAATCAAATGTGAGGGAGAGAAGTCTCTGTATTAACAGAAAAGTCGTAAAGCCCTCTATCATCAATCTTCTCCGTCGTTGTCTCCACGGGATGTAGGGCAAAACGGGGCATTCATCTAAGAGCAGCCCGCAGCAACAAGAGCATCCCCTAGACAAATCGACAAAATAGGAAATGCTACAACCCATTGTTGTTCTTTTGACAATGAACCACTCCGGTACAACAAGTTAATGTGAACTCTGCATTTGCTTTGTCCCCGGGGCCAACCCCGTGTGCTAGAGAGAGGATTGAAAAGTGTGTTTCCAGCATATAGTTGGTTTTTGTCTTGTTTAGGCATTTGGTATCCCTCTTGTCATTCCAATCAATTCAATCTCTCCACTAAAGGCATGGCATTCTAGAGATGATTGAACGATGGGACCCGGTATAGATAGATGATCCGCGGCGGAGAGATATTGATATTCACTATGTGATGAACAAGAAAGGCTAGATATAGATGCTCCATGACAGAGAGAGAGGTATGGCCACACGGCAAAGGAATTCAACATAAACTCGGGTAGAGAAAGAAGTGCTTCGATACGGCGAACCACTCACTTTTCCTTGCCCACATTGCGTCGGCTTGCATCCCCTCTTTGCTAGAATCCTCTTCAGTGACGTCTCTTTCATCAATGGCTCACTCTTATTCAATCGATTCATGCACTTCCCTTTACTTACGAACGTTGGTCTTCCAACACCAAAGAGATAGGTAATTGAAAAAGCCTTCCAACACCAAAGAGATAGGGGATTGAAAAAGCCCTCCATTTTAATAATATCGACAAATCAGACATAGGCTAGGCATACTAGAAGGCATAGGCACCACTACATATTCTGGGACATTAATCCAAAGTGAGTCAGTCCTTTTGAGCAATTAAGAAAAGCTAGTCCTTCAAAAATATCATCGGATGCGTCAGACCGACCCTTTACTTATTTAGGATAGTTGACCTTATTTCCCTTCTCTTCCTGTGATCGGATCGATCGGTTGCCCTAAAAGACAATCCCACCGTCATTTTTGAGAGAATTTGCCCCATCACTGTCAGGTCTAGACTTGCTACAGGTACTGCTACTGGCTCTGTACTGACTTGGTAACGGCTTGGGACACATCGGTACGGGCTTAGCTATCCCTTTACTAGAGTTACAGTTCTAGTTCTATCGACTCGGATTTTACCACATACCGAAACCGTCAGTCCACTGAAAGTTACGAAAAAGTAAACACATAAAAGCTCTTCTTACGAGCGAGGACTTGCTTTCCTGCACCATTGCTCTGTTAGACGCTTTTCGTCACATTGCATTTGGTGTTTACTAACTTCTCGTACTCTTTCGGAATAAGAAGATGTTTCACCCCCATGGAAGTACTCCCTAAAACAGAGGCTGGCGGGACTCCCTGTCCTGACGAAAGAAAGATGTGTTGAGAAAGAAAGGTGCCCATCTAGAAGAGGTAGTTCGATGTCTTTTGATATGTCTTCTTTATCGGTATATTGTCGAATTGGTTTCAATCTAGCATCCCTCCGACCTATTTTTGGAAATACAGGTCTACTACCCAGCCTTATTCCTGGCCAAAAACGCTGTCGGGATTTATCCTCACATCCGGCATAGGTACCGAAATTTCCTGTTACAGAATCGACTATGAACGCTGCTCATGACACGGTTAGCAGAGAAAAAGAATAGTGATTGTTGAATCAGTTTGCTCTTGCGACTGTGATTGCTCTTGTGAAGCCCTGAGTTGAAGTTTTCTTCCTTTACTATCAGAAGTAGGAGTGAAGGCGACGATCCGCCTTTCAATCGAGTGAATAGCAGACTTGTAGTTGAATCGAGATGGGCGATTACTACAGCAATCAAAAAAATTTCTTGCAGCTCATGCTTTCGACGTGAATGAATGGAAATAAAAGAATGATCGTTGACTAGAGGTTGAAAGTCGAGAGCCCTTTATAGACACCCATTCAACATCGAGCACGTTTCATAAACAGCGTCTTTTTCATCATCAACAATCAACGTCAGCGGTACCATCTCTAGTTCTTTACTACTACTGATCATGTAAGCTCTCTTCCGTTGGATCTCTTTTCTACGTTAGGATCCCATCCCTCCTCGATTATTCAATTGATAGTGAGCCGGTTGTTCAAGAAAAAGCTCTTTCTTTTGGTTCGGTTCATATCCGTTCGTTCCATGAAATAACAGTTGTCAAAATAATAGCTACAGACGAAATGCCCAGAATCTGCTGTAAGACGTCGAGGTAGTGCTAATGCGGGAACTAGCTATAGGGTAAGGGAAAGCACGCGACGGAAGGGAATGAGAAAGGCATAGAATCATCCATCGTATTCTCGGTTGCTGGTGTTGGAGGAATTACCAGTGCTATTGAATCAAATGTGAGGGAGAGAAGTCTCTGCATTAATAGAAAAGTCGTAAAGCCCTCTATCATCAATCTTCTCCGTCGTTGTCTCCACGGGATGTAGGGCAAAACAGGGCATTCATCTAAGAGCAGCCCGCAGCAACAAGAGCATCCCCTAGACAAATCGACAAAATAGGAAATGCTACAACCCATTGTTGTTCTTTTGACGATGAACCACTCCGGTACAACAAGTTAAATTGACCTCTGCATTTGCTTTGTCCCCGGGGCCAACCCCGTGTGCTAGAGAGAGGATTGAAAAGTGTGTTTCCAGCATATAGTTGGTTTTTGTCTTGTTTAGGCATTTGGTGTCCCTCTTCTCATTCCAATCAATTCAATCTCTCCACTAAAGGCATGGCATGCTAGAGATGATTGAACGATGGGACCCGGTATAGATAGATGATCCGCGGCGGAGAGGTATTGATATTCACTATGTGATGAACAAGAAAGGCTAGATATAGATGCTCCATGACAGAGAGAGAGGTATGGCCACACGAGCAAAGGAATTCAACATAAACTCGGGTAGAGAAAGAAGTGCTTCGATACGGCGAACCACTCACTTTTCCTTGCCCACATTGCGTCGGCTTGCATCCCCTCTTTGCTAGAATCCTCTTCAGTGACGTCTCTTTCATCAATGGCACACTCTTATTCAACCGATTCATGCACTTCCCTTTACTTACGAACGTTGGTTTTCCAACACCAAAGAGATAGGTGATTGAAAAAACCTTCCAACACCAAAGAGATAGGGGATTGAAAAAGCCCTCCATTTTAATAATATCGACAAATCAGACATAGGCTAGGCATACTAGAAGGCATAGGCACCACTACATATTCTGGGACATTAATCCAAAGTGAGTCAGTCCTTTTGAGCAATTAAGAAAAGCTAGTCCTTCAAAAATGTCATCGGATGCGTCAGACCGACCCTTTACTTATTTAGGATAGTTGACCTCCTTTCCCTTCTCTTCCTATGATCGGATCGATCGGTTGCCGTAAAAGACAATCCCACCGTCGTTTTTGAGAGAATTTGCCCCATCACTGTCAGGTCTAGACTTGCTACAGGTACTGCTACTGGCTCTGTACTGACTTGGTAACGGCTTGGGACACATCGGTACTAGCTTAGCTATCCCTTTACTAGAGTTACAGTTCTAGTTCTGTCGACTCGGATTTTACCACATACCGAAACCGTCAGTCCACTGAAAGTTACGAAAAAGTAAACACATAAAAGCTCTTCTTACGAGCGAGGACTTGCTTTCCTGTACCATTGCTCCGTTAGACGCTTTTCGTCACATTGCATTTGGTGTTTACTAACTTCTCGTACTCTTTCGGAATAAGAAGATGTTTCACCCCCATGGAAGTACTCCCTAAAACAGAGGCTGGCGGGACTCCCTGTCCTGACGAAAGAAAGATGTGTTGAGAAAGAAAGGTGCCCATCTAGAAGAGGTAGTTCGATGTCTTTTGATATGTCTTCTTTATCGGTATATTGTCGAATTGGTTTCAATCTAGCATCCCTCCGACCTATTTTTGGAAATACAGGTCTACTACCCAGCCTTATTCCTGGCCAAAAACGCTGTCGGGATTTATCCTCACATCCGGCATAGGTACCGAAATTTCCTGTTACAGAATCGACTATGAACGCTGCTCATGACACGGTTAGCAGAGAAAAAGAATAGTGATTGTTGAATCAGTTTGCTCTTGCGACTGTGATTGCTCTTGTGAAGCCCTGAGTTGAAGTTTTCTTCCTTTACTATCAGAAGTAGGAGTGAAGGCGACGATCCGCCTTTCAATCGAGTGAATAGCAGACTTGTAGTTGAATCGAGATGGGCGATTACTATGGCAATCAAAAAAATTTCTTGCAGCTCATGCTTTCGACGTGAATGAATGGAAATAAAAGAATGATTGTTGACTAGAGGTTGAAAGTCGAGAGCCCTTTATAGACACCCATTCAACATCGAGCACGTTTCATAAACAGCGTCTTTTTCATCATCAACAATCAACGTCGGTACCATCTCTAGTTCTTTACTACTACTGATCATGTAAGCTCTCTTCCGTTGGATCTCTTTTCTACGTTAGGATCCCATCCCTCCTCGATTATTCAATTGATAGTGAGCCGGTTGTTCAAGAAAAAGCTCTTTCTTTTCGTTCGGTTCATATCCGTTCCTTCCATGAAATAACAGTTGTCAAAATAATAGCTACAGACGAAATGCCCAGAATCTGCTGTAGGACGTCGAGGTAGTGCTAATGCGGGAAGTAGCTATATGGTAAGGGAAAGCACGCGACGGAAGGGAATGAGAAAGGCATAGAATCATCCATCGTATTCTCGGTTGCTGGTGTTGGAGGAATTACCAGTGCTATTGAATCAAATGTGAGGGAGAGAAGTCTCTGCATTAATAGAAAAGTCGTAAAGCCCTCTATCATCAATCTTCTCCGTCGTTGTCTCCACGGGATGTAGGGCGAAACAGGGCATTCATCTAAGAGCAGCCTGCAGCAACAAGAGCATCCCCTAGACAAATCGACAAAATAGGAAATGCTACAACCCATTGTTGTTCTTTTGACGATGAACCACTCCGGTACAACAAGTTAAAGTGACCTCTGCATTTGCTTTGTCCCCGGGGCCAACCCCGTGTGCTAGAGAGAGGATTGAAAAGTGTGTTTCCAGCATATAGTTGGTTTTTGTCTTGTTTAGGCATTTGGTGTCCCTCTTCTCATTCCAATCAATTCAATCTCTCCACTAAAGGCATGGCATGCTAGAGATGATTGAACGATGGGACCCGGTATAGATAGATGATCCGCGGCGGAGAGGTATTGATATTCACTATGTGATGAACAAGAAAGGCTAGATATAGATGCTCCATGACAGAGAGAGAGGTATGGCCACACGAGCAAAGGAATTCAACATAAATTCGGGTAGAGAAAGAAGTGCTTCGATACGGCGAACCACTCACTTTTCCTTGCCCACATTGCGTCGGCTTGCATCCCCTCTTTGCTAGAATCCTCTTCAGTGACGTCTCTTTCATCAATGGCACACTCTTATTCAACCGATTCATGCACTTCCCTTTACTTACGAACGTTGGTCTTCCAACACCAAAGAGATAGGTGATTGAAAAAACCTTCCAACACCAAAGAGATAGGGGATTGAAAAAGCCCTCCATTTTAATAATATCGACAAATCAGACATAGGCTAGGCATACTAGAAGGCATAGGCACCACTACATATTCTGGGACATTAATCCAAAGTGAGTCAGTCCTTTTGAGCAATTAAGAAAAGCTAGTCCTTCAAAAATGTCATCGGATGCGTCAGACCGACCCTTTACTTATTTAGGATAGTTGACCTCCTTTCCCTTCTCTTCCTGTGATCGGATCGATCGGTTGCCGTAAAAGACAATCCCACCGTCGTTTTTGAGAGAATTTGCCCCATCACTGTCAGGTCTAGACTTGCTACAGGTACTGCTACTGGCTCTGTACTGACTTGGTAACGGCTTGGGACACATCGGTACTGGCTTAGCTATCCCTTTACTAGAGTTACAGTTCTAGTTCTGTCGACTCGGATTTTACCACATACCGAAACCGACAGTCCACTGAAAGTTACGAAAAAGTAAACACATAAAAGCTCTTCTTACGAGCGAGGACTTGCTTTCCTGCACCATTGCTCCGTTAGACGCTTTTCGTCACATTGCATTTGGTGTTTACTAACTTCTCGTACTCTTTCGGAATAAGAAGATGTTTCACCCCCATGGAAGTACTCCCTAAAACAGAGGCTGGCGGGACTCCCTGTCCTGACGAAAGAAAGATGTGTTGAGAAAGAAAGGTGCCCATCTAGAAGAGGTGGTTCGATGTCTTTTGATATGTCTTCTTTATCGGTATATTGTCGAATTGGTTTCAATCTAGCATCCCTCCGACCTATTTTTGGAAATACAGGTCTACTACCCAGCCTTATTCCTGGCCAAAAACGCTGTCGGGATTTATCCTCACATCCGGCATAGGTACCGAAATTTCCTGTTACAGAATCGACTATGAACGCTGCTCATGACACGGTTAGCAGAGAAAAAGAATAGTGATTGTTGAATCAGTTTGCTCTTGCGACTGTGATTGCTCTTGTGAAGCCCTGAGTTGAAATTTTCTTCCTTTACTATCAGAAGTAGGAGTGAAGGCGACGATCCGCCTTTCAATCGAGTGAATAGCAGACTTGTAGTTGAATCGAGATGGGCGATTACTATGGCAATCAAAAAAATTTCTTGCAGCTCATGCTTTCGACGTGAATGAATGGAAATAAAAGAATGATTGTTGACTAGAGGTTGAAAGTCGAGAGCCCTTTATAGACACCCATTCAACATCGAGCACGTTTCATAAACAGCGTCTTTTTCATCATCAACAATCAACGTCGGTACCATCTCTAGTTCTTTACTACTACTGATCATGTAAGCTCTCTTCCGTTGGATCTCTTTTCTACGTTAGGATCCCATCCCTCCTCGATTATTCAATTGATAGTGAGCCGGTTGTTCAAGAAAAAGCTCTTTCTTTTCGTTCGGTTCATATCCGTTCCTTCCATGAAATAACAGTTGTCAAAATAATAGCTACAGACGAAATGCCCAGAATCTGCTGTAGGACGTCGAGGTAGTGCTAATGCGGGAAGTAGCTATATGGTAAGGGAAAGCACGCGACGGAAGGGAATGAGAAAGGCATAGAATCATCCATCGTATTCTCGGTTGCTGGTGTTGGAGGAATTACCAGTGCTATTGAATCAAATGTGAGGGAGAGAAGTCTCTGCATTAATAGAAAAGTCGTAAAGCCCTCTATCATCAATCTTCTCCGTCGTTGTCTCCACGGGATGTAGGGCGAAACAGGGCATTCATCTAAGAGCAGCCTGCAGCAACAAGAGCATCCCCTAGACAAATCGACAAAATAGGAAATGCTACAACCCATTGTTGTTCTTTTGACGATGAACCACTCCGGTACAACAAGTTAAAGTGACCTCTGCATTTGCTTTGTCCCCGGGGCCAACCCCGTGTGCTAGAGAGAGGATTGAAAAGTGTGTTTCCAGCATATAGTTGGTTTTTGTCTTGTTTAGGCATTTGGTGTCCCTCTTCTCATTCCAATCAATTCAATCTCTCCACTAAAGGCATGGCATGCTAGAGATGATTGAACGATGGGACCCGGTATAGATAGATGATCCGCGGCGGAGAGGTATTGATATTCACTATGTGATGAACAAGAAAGGCTAGATATAGATGCTCCATGACAGAGAGAGAGGTATGGCCACACGAGCAAAGGAATTCAACATAAATTCGGGTAGAGAAAGAAGTGCTTCGATACGGCGAACCACTCACTTTTCCTTGCCCACATTGCGTCGGCTTGCATCCCCTCTTTGCTAGAATCCTCTTCAGTGACGTCTCTTTCATCAATGGCACACTCTTATTCAACCGATTCATGCACTTCCCTTTACTTACGAACGTTGGTCTTCCAACACCAAAGAGATAGGTGATTGAAAAAACCTTCCAACACCAAAGAGATAGGGGATTGAAAAAGCCCTCCATTTTAATAATATCGACAAATCAGACATAGGCTAGGCATACTAGAAGGCATAGGCACCACTACATATTCTGGGACATTAATCCAAAGTGAGTCAGTCCTTTTGAGCAATTAAGAAAAGCTAGTCCTTCAAAAATGTCATCGGATGCGTCAGACCGACCCTTTACTTATTTAGGATAGTTGACCTCCTTTCCCTTCTCTTCCTGTGATCGGATCGATCGGTTGCCGTAAAAGACAATCCCACCGTCGTTTTTGAGAGAATTTGCCCCATCACTGTCAGGTCTAGACTTGCTACAGGTACTGCTACTGGCTCTGTACTGACTTGGTAACGGCTTGGGACACATCGGTACTGGCTTAGCTATCCCTTTACTAGAGTTACAGTTCTAGTTCTGTCGACTCGGATTTTACCACATACCGAAACCGACAGTCCACTGAAAGTTACGAAAAAGTAAACACATAAAAGCTCTTCTTACGAGCGAGGACTTGCTTTCCTGCACCATTGCTCCGTTAGACGCTTTTCGTCACATTGCATTTGGTGTTTACTAACTTCTCGTACTCTTTCGGAATAAGAAGATGTTTCACCCCCATGGAAGTACTCCCTAAAACAGAGGCTGGCGGGACTCCCTGTCCTGACGAAAGAAAGATGTGTTGAGAAAGAAAGGTGCCCATCTAGAAGAGGTGGTTCGATGTCTTTTGATATGTCTTCTTTATCGGTATATTGTCGAATTGGTTTCAATCTAGCATCCCTCCGACCTATTTTTGGAAATACAGGTCTACTACCCAGCCTTATTCCTGGCCAAAAACGCTGTCGGGATTTATCCTCACATCCGGCATAGGTACCGAAATTTCCTGTTACAGAATCGACTATGAACGCTGCTCATGACACGGTTAGCAGAGAAAAAGAATAGTGATTGTTGAATCAGTTTGCTCTTGCGACTGTGATTGCTCTTGTGAAGCCCTGAGTTGAAATTTTCTTCCTTTACTATCAGAAGTAGGAGTGAAGGCGACGATCCGCCTTTCAATCGAGTGAATAGCAGACTTGTAGTTGAATCGAGATGGGCGATTACTATGGCAATCAAAAAAATTTCTTGCAGCTCATGCTTTCGACGTGAATGAATGGAAATAAAAGAATGATTGTTGACTAGAGGTTGAAAGTCGAGAGCCTTTTATAGACACCCATTCAACATCGAGCACGTTTCATAAACAGCGTCTTTTTCATCATCAACAATCAACGTCGGTACCATCTCTAGTTCTTTACTACTACTGATCATGTAAGCTCTCTTTCGTTGGATCTCTTTTCTACGTTAGGATCCCATCCCTCCTCGATTATTCAATTGATAGTGAGCCGGTTGTTCAAGAAAAAGCTCTTTCTTTTCGTTCGGTTCATATCCGTTCCTTCCATGAAATAACAGTTGTCAAAATAATAGCTACAGACGAAATGCCCAGAATCTGCTGTAGGACGTCGAGGTAGTGCTAATGCGGGAAGTAGCTATATGGTAAGGGAAAGCACGCGACGGAAGGGAATGAGAAAGGCATAGAATCATCCATCGTATTCTCGGTTGCTGGTGTTGGAGGAATTACCAGTGCTATTGAATCAAATGTGAGGGAGAGAAGTCTCTGCATTAATAAAAAAGTCGTAAAGCCCTCTATCATCAATCTTCTCCGTCGTTGTCTCCACGGGATGTAGGGCAAAACAGGGCATTCATCTAAGAGCAGCCCGCAGCAACAAGAGCATCCCCTAGACAAATCGACAAAATAGGAAATGCTACAACCCATTGTTGTTCTTTTGACGATGAACCACTCCGGTACAAGAAGGTAAAGTGACCTCTGCATTTGCTTTGTCCCCGGGGCCAACCCCGTGTGCTAGAGAGAGGATTGAAAAGTGTGTTTCCAGCATATAGCTGGTTTTTGTCTTGTTTAGGCATTTGGTGTCCCTCTTCTCATTCCAATCAATTCAATCTCTCCACTAAAGGCATGGCATGCTAGAGATGATTGAACGATGGGACCAGGTATAGATAGATGATCCGCAGGGGAGAGGTATTGATATTCACTATGTGATGAATAAGAAAGGCTAGATATAGATGCTCCATGACAGAGAGAGAGGTATGGCCACACGAGCAAAGGAATTCAACATAAACTCGGGTAGAGAAAGAAGTGCTTCGATACGGCGAACCACTCACTTTTCCTTGCCCACATTGCGTCGGCTTGCATCCCCTCTTTGCTAGAATCCTCTTCAGTGATGTCTCTTTCATCAATGGCACACTCTTATTCAACCGATTCATGCACTTCCCTTTACTTACGAACGTTGGTCTTCCAACACCAAAGAGATAGGTGATTAAAAAAACCTTCCAACACCAAAGAGATAGGGGATTGAAAAAGCCCTCCATTTTAATAATATCGAGAAATCAGACATAGGCTAGGCATACTAGAAGGCATAGGCACCACTACATATTCTGGGACATTAATCCAAAGTGAGTCAGTCCTTTTGAGCAATTAAGAAAAGCTAGTCCTTCAAAAATGTCATCGGATGCGTCAGACCGACCCTTTACTTATTTAGGATAGTTGACCTCCTTTCCCTTCTCTTCCTGTGATCGGATCGATCGGTTGCCCTAAAAGACAATCCCACCGTCGTTTTTGAGAGAATTTGCCCCATCACTGTCAGGTCTAGACTTGCTACAGGTACTGCTACTGGCTCTGTACTGACTTGGTAATGGCTTGGGACACATCGGTACTGGCTTAGCTATCCCTTTACTAGAGTTACAGTTCTAGTTCTGTCGACTCGGATTTTACAACATACCGAAACCGTCAGTCCACTGAAAGCTACGAAAAAGTAAACACATAAAAGCTCTTCTTACGAGCGAGGACTTGCTTTCCTGCACCATTGCTCCGTTAGATGCTTTTCGTCACATTGCATTTGGTGTTTACTAACTTCTCGTACTCTTTCGGAATAAGAAGATGTTTCACCCCCATGGAAGTACTCCCTAAAACAGAGGCTGGCGGGACTCCCTGTCCTGACGAAAGAAAGATGTGTTGAGAAAGAAAGGTGCCCATCTAGAAGAGGTAGTTCGATGTCTTTCGATATGTCTTCTTTATCGGTATATTGTCGAATTGGTTTCAATCTAGCATCCCTCCGACATATTTTTGGAAATACAGGTCTACTACCCAGCCTTATTCCTGGCCAAAAACGCTGTCGGGATTTATCCTCACATCCGGCATAGGTACCGAAATTTCCTGTTACAGAATCGACTATGAACGCTGCTCATGACACGGTTAGCAGAGAAAAAGAATAGTGATTGTTGAATCAGTTTGCTCTTGCGACTGTGATTGCTCTTGTGAAGCCCTGAGTTGAAGTTTTCTTCCTTTACTATCAGAAGTAGGAGTGAAGGCGACGATCCGCCTTTCAATCGAGTGAATAGCAGACTTGTAGTTGAATCGAGATGGGCGATTACTATGGCAATCAAAAAAATTTCTTGCAGCTCATGCTTTCGACGTGAATGAATGGAAATAAAAGAATGATTGTTGACTAGAGGTTGAAAGTCGAGAGCCCTTTATAGACACCCATTCAACATCGAGCACGTTTCATAAACAGCGTCTTTTTCATCATCAACAATCAACGTCGGTACCATCTCTAGTTCTTTACTACTACTGATCATGTAAGCTCTCTTCCGTTGGATCTCTTTTCTACGTTAGGATCCCATCCCTCCTCGATTATTCAATTGATAGTGAGCCGGTTGTTCAAGAAAAAGCTCTTTCTTTTGGTTCGGTTCATATCCGTTCCTTCCATGAAATAACAGTTGTCAAAATAATAGCTACAGACGAAATGCCCAGAATCTGCTGTAGGACGTCGAGGTAGTGCTAATGCGGGAAGTAGCTATATGGTAAGGGAAAGCACGCGACGGAAGGGAATGAGAAAGGCATAGAATCATCCATCGTATTCTCGGTTGCTGGTGTTGGAGGAATTACCAGTGCTATTGAATCAAATGTGAGGGAGAGAAGTCTCTGCATTAATAAAAAAGTCGTAAAGCCCTCTATCATCAATCTTCTCCGTCGTTGTCTCCACGGGATGTAGGGCAAAACAGGGCATTCATCTAAGAGCAGCCCGCAGCAACAAGAGCATCCCCTAGACAAATCGACAAAATAGGAAATGCTACAACCCATTGTTGTTCTTTTGACGATGAACCAATCCGGTACAACAAGGTAAAGTGACCTCTGCATTTGCTTTGTCCCCGGGGCCAACCCCGTGTGCTAGAGAGAGGATTGAAAAGTGTGTTTCCAGCATATAGTTGGTTTTTGTCTTGTTTAGGCATTTGGTGTCCCTCTTCTCATTCCAATCAATTCAATCTCTCCACTAAAGGCATGGCATGCTAGAGATGATTGAACGATGGGACCCGGTATAGATAGATGATCCGCGGCGGAGAGGTATTGATATTCACTATGTGATGAACAAGAAAGGCTAGATATAGATGCTCCATGACAGAGAGAGAGGTATGGCCACACGAGCAAAGGAATTCAACATAAATTCGGGTAGAGAAAGAAGTGCTTCGATACGGCGAACCACTCACTTTTCCTTGCCCACATTGCGTCGGCTTGCATCCCCTCTTTGCTAGAATCCTCTTCAGTGACGTCTCTTTCATCAATGGCACACTCTTATTCAACCGATTCATGCACTTCCCTTTACTTACGAACGTTGGTCTTCCAACACCAAAGAGATAGGTGATTGAAAAAACCTTCCAACACCAAAGAGATAGGGGATTGAAAAAGCCCTCCATTTTAATAATATCGACAAATCAGACATAGGCTAGGCATACTAGAAGGCATAGGCACCACTACATATTCTGGGACATTAATCCAAAGTGAGTCAGTCCTTTTGAGCAATTAAGAAAAGCTAGTCCTTCAAAAATGTCATCGGATGCGTCAGACCGACCCTTTACTTATTTAGGATAGTTGACCTCCTTTCCCTTCTCTTCCTGTGATCGGATCGATCGGTTGCCGTAAAAGACAATCCCACCGTCGTTTTTGAGAGAATTTGCCCCATCACTGTCAGGTCTAGACTTGCTACAGGTACTGCTACTGGCTCTGTACTGACTTGGTAACGGCTTGGGACACATCGGTACTGGCTTAGCTATCCCTTTACTAGAGTTACAGTTCTAGTTCTGTCGACTCGGATTTTACCACATACCGAAACCGACAGTCCACTGAAAGTTACGAAAAAGTAAACACATAAAAGCTCTTCTTACGAGCGAGGACTTGCTTTCCTGCACCATTGCTCCGTTAGACGCTTTTCGTCACATTGCATTTGGTGTTTACTAACTTCTCGTACTCTTTCGGAATAAGAAGATGTTTCACCCCCATGGAAGTACTCCCTAAAACAGAGGCTGGCGGGACTCCCTGTCCTGACGAAAGAAAGATGTGTTGAGAAAGAAAGGTGCCCATCTAGAAGAGGTGGTTCGATGTCTTTTGATATGTCTTCTTTATCGGTATATTGTCGAATTGGTTTCAATCTAGCATCCCTCCGACCTATTTTTGGAAATACAGGTCTACTACCCAGCCTTATTCCTGGCCAAAAACGCTGTCGGGATTTATCCTCACATCCGGCATAGGTACCGAAATTTCCTGTTACAGAATCGACTATGAACGCTGCTCATGACACGGTTAGCAGAGAAAAAGAATAGTGATTGTTGAATCAGTTTGCTCTTGCGACTGTGATTGCTCTTGTGAAGCCCTGAGTTGAAATTTTCTTCCTTTACTATCAGAAGTAGGAGTGAAGGCGACGATCCGCCTTTCAATCGAGTGAATAGCAGACTTGTAGTTGAATCGAGATGGGCGATTACTATGGCAATCAAAAAAATTTCTTGCAGCTCATGCTTTCGACGTGAATGAATGGAAATAAAAGAATGATTGTTGACTAGAGGTTGAAAGTCGAGAGCCTTTTATAGACACCCATTCAACATCGAGCACGTTTCATAAACAGCGTCTTTTTCATCATCAACAATCAACGTCGGTACCATCTCTAGTTCTTTACTACTACTGATCATGTAAGCTCTCTTTCGTTGGATCTCTTTTCTACGTTAGGATCCCATCCCTCCTCGATTATTCAATTGATAGTGAGCCGGTTGTTCAAGAAAAAGCTCTTTCTTTTCGTTCGGTTCATATCCGTTCCTTCCATGAAATAACAGTTGTCAAAATAATAGCTACAGACGAAATGCCCAGAATCTGCTGTAGGACGTCGAGGTAGTGCTAATGCGGGAAGTAGCTATATGGTAAGGGAAAGCACGCGACGGAAGGGAATGAGAAAGGCATAGAATCATCCATCGTATTCTCGGTTGCTGGTGTTGGAGGAATTACCAGTGCTATTGAATCAAATGTGAGGGAGAGAAGTCTCTGCATTAATAAAAAAGTCGTAAAGCCCTCTATCATCAATCTTCTCCGTCGTTGTCTCCACGGGATGTAGGGCAAAACAGGGCATTCATCTAAGAGCAGCCCGCAGCAACAAGAGCATCCCCTAGACAAATCGACAAAATAGGAAATGCTACAACCCATTGTTGTTCTTTTGACGATGAACCACTCCGGTACAAGAAGGTAAAGTGACCTCTGCATTTGCTTTGTCCCCGGGGCCAACCCCGTGTGCTAGAGAGAGGATTGAAAAGTGTGTTTCCAGCATATAGCTGGTTTTTGTCTTGTTTAGGCATTTGGTGTCCCTCTTCTCATTCCAATCAATTCAATCTCTCCACTAAAGGCATGGCATGCTAGAGATGATTGAACGATGGGACCAGGTATAGATAGATGATCCGCAGGGGAGAGGTATTGATATTCACTATGTGATGAATAAGAAAGGCTAGATATAGATGCTCCATGACAGAGAGAGAGGTATGGCCACACGAGCAAAGGAATTCAACATAAACTCGGGTAGAGAAAGAAGTGCTTCGATACGGCGAACCACTCACTTTTCCTTGCCCACATTGCGTCGGCTTGCATCCCCTCTTTGCTAGAATCCTCTTCAGTGATGTCTCTTTCATCAATGGCACACTCTTATTCAACCGATTCATGCACTTCCCTTTACTTACGAACGTTGGTCTTCCAACACCAAAGAGATAGGTGATTAAAAAAACCTTCCAACACCAAAGAGATAGGGGATTGAAAAAGCCCTCCATTTTAATAATATCGAGAAATCAGACATAGGCTAGGCATACTAGAAGGCATAGGCACCACTACATATTCTGGGACATTAATCCAAAGTGAGTCAGTCCTTTTGAGCAATTAAGAAAAGCTAGTCCTTCAAAAATGTCATCGGATGCGTCAGACCGACCCTTTACTTATTTAGGATAGTTGACCTCCTTTCCCTTCTCTTCCTGTGATCGGATCGATCGGTTGCCCTAAAAGACAATCCCACCGTCGTTTTTGAGAGAATTTGCCCCATCACTGTCAGGTCTAGACTTGCTACAGGTACTGCTACTGGCTCTGTACTGACTTGGTAATGGCTTGGGACACATCGGTACTGGCTTAGCTATCCCTTTACTAGAGTTACAGTTCTAGTTCTGTCGACTCGGATTTTACAACATACCGAAACCGTCAGTCCACTGAAAGCTACGAAAAAGTAAACACATAAAAGCTCTTCTTACGAGCGAGGACTTGCTTTCCTGCACCATTGCTCCGTTAGATGCTTTTCGTCACATTGCATTTGGTGTTTACTAACTTCTCGTACTCTTTCGGAATAAGAAGATGTTTCACCCCCATGGAAGTACTCCCTAAAACAGAGGCTGGCGGGACTCCCTGTCCTGACGAAAGAAAGATGTGTTGAGAAAGAAAGGTGCCCATCTAGAAGAGGTAGTTCGATGTCTTTCGATATGTCTTCTTTATCGGTATATTGTCGAATTGGTTTCAATCTAGCATCCCTCCGACCTATTTTTGGAAATACAGGTCTACTACCCAGCCTTATTCCTGGCCAAAAACGCTGTCGGGATTTATCCTCACATCCGGCATAGGTACCGAAATTTCCTGTTACAGAATCGACTATGAACGCTGCTCATGACACGGTTAGCAGAGAAAAAGAATAGTGATTGTTGAATCAGTTTGCTCTTGCGACTGTGATTGCTCTTGTGAAGCCCTGAGTTGAAGTTTTCTTCCTTTACTATCAGAAGTAGGAGTGAAGGCGACGATCCGCCTTTCAATCGAGTGAATAGCAGACTTGTAGTTGAATCGAGATGGGCGATTACTATGGCAATCAAAAAAATTTCTTGCAGCTCATGCTTTCGACGTGAATGAATGGAAATAAAAGAATGATTGTTGACTAGAGGTTGAAAGTCGAGAGCCCTTTATAGACACCCATTCAACATCGAGCACGTTTCATAAACAGCGTCTTTTTCATCATCAACAATCAACGTCGGTACCATCTCTAGTTCTTTACTACTACTGATCATGTAAGCTCTCTTCCGTTGGATCTCTTTTCTACGTTAGGATCCCATCCCTCCTCGATTATTCAATTGATAGTGAGCCGGTTGTTCAAGAAAAAGCTCTTTCTTTTGGTTCGGTTCATATCCGTTCCTTCCATGAAATAACAGTTGTCAAAATAATAGCTACAGACGAAATGCCCAGAATCTGCTGTAGGACGTCGAGGTAGTGCTAATGCGGGAAGTAGCTATATGGTAAGGGAAAGCACGCGACGGAAGGGAATGAGAAAGGCATAGAATCATCCATCGTATTCTCGGTTGCTGGTGTTGGAGGAATTACCAGTGCTATTGAATCAAATGTGAGGGAGAGAAGTCTCTGCATTAATAAAAAAGTCGTAAAGCCCTCTATCATCAATCTTCTCCGTCGTTGTCTCCACGGGATGTAGGGCAAAACAGGGCATTCATCTAAGAGCAGCCCGCAGCAACAAGAGCATCCCCTAGACAAATCGACAAAATAGGAAATGCTACAACCCATTGTTGTTCTTTTGACGATGAACCAATCCGGTACAACAAGGTAAAGTGACCTCTGCATTTGCTTTGTCCCCGGGGCCAACCCCGTGTGCTAGAGAGAGGATTGAAAAGTGTGTTTCCAGCATATAGTTGGTTTTTGTCTTGTTTAGGCATTTGGTGTCCCTCTTCTCATTCCAATCAATTCAATCTCTCCACTAAAGGCATGGCATGCTAGAGATGATTGAACGATGGGACCCGGTATAGATAGATGATCCGCGGCGGAGAGGTATTGATATTCACTATGTGATGAATAAGAAAGGCTAGATATAGATGCTCCATGACAGAGAGAGAGGTATGGCCACACGAGCAAAGGAATTCAACATAAACTCGGGTAGAGAAAGAAGTGCTTCGATACGGCGAACCACTCACTTTTCCTTGCCCACATTGCGTCGGCTTGCATCCCCTCTTTGCTAGAATCCTCTTCAGTGACGTCTCTTTCATCAATGGCACACTCTTATTCAACCGATTCATGCACTTCCCTTTACTTACGAACGTTGGTCTTCCAACACCAAAGAGATAGGTGATTAAAAAAACCTTCCAACACCAAAGAGATAAGGGATTGAAAAAGCCCTCCATTTTAATAATATCGACAAATCAGACATAGGCTAGGCATACTAGAAGGCATAGGCACCACTACATATTCTGGGACATTAATCCAAAGTGAGTCAGTCCTTTTGAGCAATTAAGAAAAGCTAGTCCTTCAAAAATGTCATCGGATGCGTCAGACCGACCCTTTACTTATTTAGGATAGTTGACCTCCTTTCCCTTCTCTTCCTGTGATCGGATCGATCGGTTGCGCTAAAAGACAATCCCACCGTCGTTTTTGAGAGAATTTGCCCCATCACTGTCAGGTCTAGACTTGCTACAGGTACTGCTACTGGCTCTGTACTGACTTGGTAATGGCTTGGGACACATCGGTACTGGCTTAGCTATCCCTTTACTAGAGTTACAGTTCTAGTTCTGTCGACTCGGATTTTACCACATACCGAAACCGTCAGTCCACTGAAAGTTACGAAAAGTAAACACATAAAAGCTCTTCTTACGAGCGAGGACTTGCTTTCCTGCACCATTGCTCCGTTAGATGCTTTTCGTCACATTGCATTTGGTGTTTACTAACTTCTCGTACTCTTTCGGAATAAGAAGATGTTTCACCCCCATGGAAGTACTCCCTAAAACAGAGGCTGGCGGGACTCCCTGTCCTGACGAAAGAAAGATGTGTTGAGAAAGAAAGGTGCCCATCTAGAAGAGGTAGTTCGATGTCTTTTGATATGTCTTCTTTATCGGTATATTGTCGAATTGGTTTCAATCTAGCATCCCTCCGACCTATTTTTGGAAATACAGGTCTACTACCCAGCCTTATTCCTGGCCAAAAACGCTGTCGGGATTTATCCTCACATCCGGCATAGGTACCGAAATTTCCTGTTACAGAATCGACTATGAACGCTGCTCATGACACGGTTAGCAGAGAAAAAGAATAGTGATTGTTGAATCAGTTTGCTCTTGCGACTGTGATTGCTCTTGTGAAGCCCTGAGTTGAAGTTTTCTTCCTTTACTATCAGAAGTAGGAGTGAAGGCGACGATCCGCCTTTCAATCGAGTGAATAGCAGACTTGTAGTTGAATCGAGATGGGCGATTACTATGGCAATCAAAAAAATTTCTTGCAGCTCATGCTTTCGACGTGAATGAATGGAAATAAAAGAATGATTGTTGACTAGAGGTTGAAAGTCGAGAGCTCTTTATAGACACCCATTCAACATCGAGCACGTTTCATAAACAGCGTCTTTTTCATCATCAACAATCAACGTCGGTACCATCTCTAGTTCTTTACTACTACTGATCATGTAAGCTCTCTTCCGTTGGATCTCTTTTCTACGTTAGGATCCCATCCCTCCTCGATTATTCAATTGATAGTGAGCCGGTTGTTCAAGAAAAAGCTCTTTCTTTTGGTTCAGTTTATATCCGTTCCTTCCATGAAATAACAGTTGTCAAAATAATAGCTACAGACGAAATGCCCAGAATCTGCTGTAGGACGTCGAGGTAGTGCTAATGCGGGAAGTAGCTATATGGTAAGGGAAAGCACGCGACGGAAGGGAATGAGAAAGGCATAGAATCATCCATCGTATTCTCGGTTGCTGGTGTTGGAGGAATTACCAGTGCTATTGAATCAAATGTGAGGGAGAGAAGTCTCTGCATTAATAGAAAAGTCGTAAAGCCCTCTATCATCAATCTTCTCCGTCGTTGTCTCCACGGGATGTAGGGCAAAACAGGGCATTCATCTAAGAGCAGCCCGCAGCAACAAGAGCATCCCCTAGACAAATCGACAAAATAGGAAATGCTACAACCCATTGTTGTTCTTTTGACGATGAACCACTCCGGTACAACAAGTTAAAGTGACCTCTGCATTTGCTTTGTCCCCGGGGCCAACCCCGTGTGCTAGAGAGAGGATTGAAAAGTGTGTTTCCAGCATATAGTTGGTTTTTGTCTTGTTTAGGCATTTGGTGTCCCTCTTCTCATTCCAATCAATTCAATCTCTCCACTAAAGGCATGGCATGCTAGAGATGATTGAACGATGGGACCCGGTATAGATAGATGATCCGCGGCGGAGAGGTATTGATATTCACTATGTGATGAATAAGAAAGGCTAGATATAGATGCTCCATGACAGAGAGAGAGGTATGGCCACACGAGCAAAGGAATTCAACATAAACTCGGGTAGAGAAAGAAGTGCTTCGATACGGCGAACCACTCACTTTTCCTTGCCCACATTGCGTCGGGTTGCATCCCCTCTTTGCTAGAATCCTCTTCAGTGACGTCTCTTTCATCAATGGAACACTCTTATTCAACCGATTCATGCACTTCCCTTTACTTACGAACGTTGGTCTTCCAACACCAAAGAGATAGGTGATTGAAAAAATCTTCCAACACCAAAGAGATAGGGGATTGAAAAAGCCCTCCATTTTAATAATATCGACAAATCAGACATAGGCTAGGCATACTAGAAGGCATAGGCACCACTACATATTCTGGGACATTAATCCAAAGTGAGTCAGTCCTTTTGAGCAATTAAGAAAAGCTAGTCCTTCAAAAATGTCATCGGATGCGTCAGACCGACCCTTTACTTATTTAGGATAGTTGACCTCCTTTCCCTTCTCTTCCTGTGATCGGATCGATCGGTTGCCCTAAAAGACAATCCCACCGTCGTTTTTGAGAGAATTTGCCCCATCACTGTCAGGTCTAGACTTGCTACAGGTACTGCTACTTGCTCTGTACTGACTTGGTAACGGCTTGGGACACATCGGTACTGGCTTAGCTATCCCTTTACTAGAGTTACAGTTCTAGTTCTGTCGACTCGGATTTTACCACATACCGAAACCGTCAGTCCACTGAAAGTTACGAAAAAGTAAACACATAAAAGCTCTTCTTACGAGCGAGGACTTGCTTTCCTGCACCATTGCTCCGTTAGACGCTTTTCGTCACATTGCATTTGGTGTTTACTAACTTCTCGTACTCTTTCGGAATAAGAAGATGTTTCACCCCCATGGAAGTACTCCCTAAAACAGAGGCTGGCGGGACTCCCTGTCCTGACGAAAGAAAGATGTGTTGAGAAAGAAAGGTGCCCATCTAGAAGAGGTAGTTCGATGTCTTTTGATATGTCTTCTTTATCGGTATATTGTCGAATTGGTTTCAATCTAGCATCCCTCCGACCTATTTTTGGAAATACAGGTCTACTACCCAGCCTTATTCCTGGCCAAAAACGCTGTCGGGATTTATCCTCACATCCGGCATAGGTACCGAAATTTCCTGTTACAGAATCGACTATGAACGCTGCTCATGACACGGTTAGCAGAGAAAAAGAATAGTGATTGTTGAATCAGTTTGCTCTTGCGACTGTGATTGCTCTTGTGAAGCCCTGAGTTGAAGTTTTCTTCCTTTACTATCAGAAGTAGGAGTGAAGGCGACGATCCGCCTTTCAATCGAGTGAATAGCAGACTTGTAGTTGAATCGAGATGGGCGATTACTACGGCAATCAAAAAAATTTCTTGCAGCTCATGCTTTCGACGTGAATGAATGGAAATAAAAGAATGATTGTTGACTAGAGGTTGAAAGTCAGAGCCCTTTATAGACACCTATTCAACATCGAGCACGTTTCATAAACAGCGTCTTTTTCATCATCAACAATCAACGTCAGCGGTACCATCTCTAGTTCTTTACTACTACTGATCATGTAAGCTCTCTTCCGTTGGATCTCTTTTCTACGTTAGGATCCCATCCCTCCTCGATTATTCAATTGATAGTGAACCGGTTGTTCAAGAAAAAGCTCTTTCTTTTGGTTCGGTTCATATCCGTTCCTTCCATGAAATAACAATTGTCAATATAATAGCTACAGACGAATGCCCAGAATCTGCTGTAGGACGTCGAGGTAGTGCTAATGCGGGAAGTAGCTATAGGGTAAGGGAAAGCACGCGACGGAAGGGAATGAGAAAGGCATAGAATCATCCATCGTATTCTCGGTTGCTGGTGTTGGAGGAATTACCAGTGCTATTGAATCAAATGTGAGGGAGAGAAGTCTCTGTATTAACAGAAAAGTCGTAAAGCCCTCTATCATCAATCTTCTCCGTCGTTGTCTCCACGGGATGTAGGGCAAAACAGGGCATTCATCTAAGAGCAGCCCGCAGCAACAAGAGCATCCCCTAGACAAATCGACAAAATAGAAAATGCTACAACCCATTGTTATTCTTTTGACGATGAACCACTCCGGTACAACAAGTTAAAGTGACCTCTGCATTTGCTTTGTCCCCGGGGCCAACCCCGTGTGCTAGAGAGAGGATTGAAAAGTGTGTTTCCAGCATATAGTTGGTTTTTGTCTTGTTTAGGCATTTGGTGTCCCTCTTCTCATTCCAATCAATTCAATCTCTCCACTAAAGGCATGGCATGCTAGAGATGATTGAACGATGGGACCCGGTATAGATAGATAATCCGTGGCGGAGAGGTATTGATATTCACTATGAGATGAACAAGAAAGGCTAGATATAGATGCTCCATGACAGAGAGAGAGGTATGGCCACACGAGCAAAGGAATTCAACTTAAACTCGGGTAGAGAAAGAAGTGCTTCGATACGGCGAACCACTCACTTTTCCTTGCCCACATTGCGTCGGCTTGCATCCCCTCTTTGCTAGAATCCTCTTCAGTGACGTCTCTTTCATCAATGGCTCACTCTTATTCAATCGATTCATGCACTTCCCTTTACTTACGAACGTTGGTCTTCCAACACCAAAGAGATAGGTGATTGAAAAAGCCTTCCAACACCAAAGAGATAGGGGATTGAAAAAGCCCTCCATTTTAATAATGTCGACAAATCAGACATAGGCTAGGCATACTAGAAGGCATAGGCACCACTACATATTCTGGGACATTAATCCAAAGTGAGTCAGTCCTTTTGAGCAATTAAGAAAAGCTAGTCCTTCAAAAATGTCATCGGATGCGTCAGACCGACCCTTTACTTATTTAGGATAGTTGACCTCCTTTCCCTTCTCTTCCTGTGATCGGATCGATCGGTTGCCCTAAAAGACAATCCCACCGTCGTTTTTGAGAGAATTTGCCCCATCACTGTCAGGTCTAGACTTGCTACAGGTACTGCTACTTGCTCTGTACTGACTTGGTAACGGCTTGGGACACATCGGTACGGGCTTAGCTATCCCTTTACTAGAGTTACAGTTCTAGTTCTGTCGACTCGGATTTTACCACATACCGAAACCGTCAGTCCACTGAAAGTTACGAAAAAGTAAACACATAAAAGCTCTTCTTACGAGCGAGGACTTGCTTTCCTGCATCATTGCTCCGTTAGACGCTTTTCGTCACATTGCATTTGGTGTTTACTAACTTCTCGTACTCTTTCGGAATAAGAAGATGTTTCACCCCCATGGAAGTACTCCCTAAAACAGAGGCTGGCGGGACTCCCTGTCCTGACGAAAGAAAGATGTGTTGAGAAAGAAAGGTGCCCATCTAGAAGAGGTAGTTCGATGTCTTTTGATATGTCTTCTTTATCGGTATATTGTCGAATTGGTTTCAATCTAGCATCCCTCCGACCTATTTTTGGAAATACAGGTCTACTATCCAGCCTTATTCCTGGCCAAAAATGCTGTCGGGATTTATCCTCACATCCGGCATAGGTACCGAAATTTCCTGTTACAGAATCGACTATGAACGCTGCTCATGACACGGTTAGCAGAGAAAAAGAATAGTGATTGTTGAATCAGTTTGCTCTTGCGACTGTGATTGCTCTTATGAAGCCCTGAGTTGAAGTTTTCTTCCTTTACTATCAGAAGTAGGAGTGAAGGCGACGATCCGCCTTTCAATCGAGTGAATAGCAGACTTGTAGTTGAATCGAGATGGGCGATTACTACGGCAATCAAAAAAATTTCTTGCAGCTCATGCTTTCGACGTGAATGAATGGAAATAAAAGAATGATTGTTGACTAGAGGTTGAAAGTCGAGAGCCCTTTATAGACACCCATTCAACATTGAGCACGTTTCATAAACAACGTCTTTTTCATCATCAACAATCAACGTCAGCGGTACCATCTCTAGTTATTTACTACTACTGATCATGTAAGCTCTCTTCCGTTGGATCTCTTTTCTACGTTAGGATCCCATCCCTCCTCGATTATTCAATTGATAGTAAGTCGGTTGTTCAAGAAAAAGCTCTTTCTTTTGGTTCGGTTCATATCCGTTCCTTCCATGAAATAACAGTTGTCAAAATAATAGCTACAGACGAATGCCCAGAATCTGCTGTAGGACGTCGAGGTAGTGCTAATGCGGGAAGTAGCTATAGGGTAAGGGAAAGCACGCGACGGAAGGGAATGAGAAAGGCATAGAATCATCCATCGTATTCTCGGTTGCTGGTGTTGGAGGAATTACCAGTGCTATTGAATCAAATGTGAGGGAGAGAAGTCTCTGTATTAACAGAAAAGTCGTAAAGCCCTCTATCATCAATCTTCTTCGTCGTTGTCTCCACGGGATGTAGGGCAAAATAGGGCATTCATCTAAGAGCAGCCCGCAGCAACAAGAGCATCCCCTAGACAAATCGACAAAATAGGAAATGCTACAACCCATTGTTGTTCTTTTGACGATGAACTACTCCGGTACAACAAGTTAAAGTGACCTCTGCATTTGCTTTGTCCCCGGGGCCAACCCCGTGTGCTAGAGAGAGGATTGAAAAGTGTGTTTCCAGCATATAGTTGGTTTTTGTCTTGTTTAGGCATTTGGTGTCCCTCTTCTCATTCGAATCAATTCAATCTCTCCACTAAAGGCATGGCATGCTAGAGATGATTGAACGATGGGACCCGGTATAGATAGATGATCCGCGGCGGAGAGGTATTGATATTCACTATGTGATGAACAAGAAAGGCTAGATATAGATGCTCCATGACAGAGAGAGAGGTATGGCCACACGAGCAAAGGAATTCAACATAAACTCGGGTAGAGAAAGAAGTGCTTCGATACGGCGAACCACTCACTTTTCCTTGCCCACATTGCGTCGGCTTGCATCCCCTCTTTGCTAGAATCCTCTTCAGTGACGTCTCTTTCATCAATGGCACACTCTTATTCAACCGATTCATGCACTTCCCTTTACTTACGAACGTTGGTCTTCCAACACCAAAGAGATAGGTGATTGAAAAAGCCTTCCAACACCAAAGAGATAGGGGATTGAAAAATCCCTCCATTTTAATAATATCGACAAATCAGACATAGGCTAGGCATACTAGAAGGCATAGGCACCACTACATATTCTGGGAACCCAAAGTGAGTCAGTCCTTTTGAGCAATTAAGAAAAGCTAGTCCTTCAAAAATGTCATCGGATGCGTCAGACCGACCCTTTACTTATTTAGGATAGTTGACCTCCTTTCCCTTCTCTTCCTGTGATCGGATCGATTGGTTGCCCTAAAAGACAATCCCACCGTCGTTTTTGAGAGAATTTGCCCCATCACTGTCAGGTCTAGACTTGCTACAGGTACTGCTACTGGCTCTGTACTGACTTGGTAACGGCTTGGGACACATCGGTACTGGCTTAGCTATCCCTTTACTAGAGTTACAGTTCTAGTTCTGTCGACTCGGATTTTACCACATACCGAAACCGTTAGTCCACTGAAAGTTACGAAAAAGTAAACACATAAAAGCTCTTCTTACGAGCGAGGACTTGCTTTCCTGCACCATTGCTCCGTTAGACGCTTTTCGTCACATTGTATTTGGTGTTTACTAACTTCTCGTACTCTTTCGGAATAAGAAGATGTTTCACCCACATGGAAGTACTCCCTTAAACAGAGGCTGGCGGGACTCCCTGTCCTGACGAAAGAAAGATGTGTTGAGAAAGAAAGGTGCCCATCTAGAAGAGGTAGTTCGATGTCTTTTGATATGTCTTCTTTATCGGTATATTGTCGAATTGGTTTCAATCTAGCATCCCTCCGACCTATTTTTGGAAATACAGGTCTACTACCCAGCCTTATTCCTGGCCAAAAACGCTGTCGGGATTTATCCTCACATCCGGCATAGGTACCGAAATATCCTGTTACAGAATCGACTATGAACGCTGCTCATGACACGGTTAGCAGAGAAAAAGAATAGTGATTGTTGAATCAGTTTGCTCTTGCGACTGTGATTGCTCTTGTGAAGCCCTGAGTTGAAATTTTCTTCCTTTACTATCAGAAGTAGGAGTGAAGGCGACGATCCGCCTTTCAATCGAGTGAATAGCAGACTTGTAGTTGAATCGAGATGGGCGATTACTACGGCAATCAAAAAAATTTCTTGCAGCGCATGCTTTCGACGTGAATGAATGGAAATAAAAGAATGATTGTTGACTAGAGGTTGAAAGTCGAGAGCCCTTTATAGACACCCATTCAACATCGAGCACGTTTCATAAACAGCGTCTTTTTCATCATCAACAATCAACGTCAGCGGTACCATCTCTAGTTCTTTACTACTACAGATCATGTAAGCTCTCTTCCGTTGGATCTCTTTTCTACGTTAGGATCCCATCCCTCCTCGATTATTCAATTGATAGTAAGCCGGTTGTTCAAGAAAAAACTCTTTCTTTTGGTTCGGTTCATATCCGTTCCTTCCATGAAATAACAGTTGTCAAAATAATAGCTACAGACGAATGCCCAGAATCTGCTGTAAGACGTCGAGGTAGTGCTAATGCGGGAAGTAGCTATAGGGTAAGGGAAAGCACGCGACGGAAGGGAATGAGAAAGGCATAGAATCATCCATCGTATTCTCGGTTGCTGGTGTTGGAGGAATTACCAGTGCTATTGAATCAAATGTGAGGGAGAGAAGTCTCTGTATTAACAGAAAAGTCGTAAAGCCCTCTATCATCAATCTTCTTCGTCGTTGTCTCCACGGGATGTAGGGCAAAATAGGGCATTCATCTAAGAGCAGCCCGCAGCAACAAGAGCATCCCCTAGACAAATCGACAAAATAGGAAATGCTACAACCCATTGTTGTTCTTTTGACGATGAACCACTCCGGTACAACAAGTTAAAGTGACCTCTGCATTTGCTTTGTCCCCGGGGCCAACCCCGTGTGCTAGAGAGAGGATTGAAAAGTGTGTTTCCAGCATATAGTTGGTTTTTGTCTTGTTTAGGCATTTGGTGTCCCTCTTCTCATTCGAATCAATTCAATCTCTCCACTAAAGGCATGGCATGCTAGATATGATTGAACGATGGGACCCGGTATAGATAGATGATCCGCGGCGGAGAGGTATTGATATTCACTATGTGATGAACAAGAAAGGCTAGATATAGATGCTCCATGACAGAGAGAGAGGTATGGCCACACGAGCAAAGGAATTCAACATAAACTCGGGTAGAAAAAAAAGTGCTTCGATACGGCGAACCACTCACTTTTCCTTGCCCACATTGCGTTGGCTTGCATCCCCTCTTTGCTAGAATCCTCTTCAGTGACGTCTCTTTCATCAATGGCACACTCTTATTCAACCGATTCATGCACTTCCCTTTACTTACGAACGTTGGTCTTCCAACACCAAAGAGATAGGTGATTGAAAATGCCTTCCAACACCAAAGAGATAGGGGATTGAAAAAGCTATCCATTTTAATAATATCGACAAATCAGACATAGGCTAGGCATACTAGAAGGCATAGGCACCACTACATATTCTGGGACATTAATCCAAAGTGAGTCAGTCCTTTTGAGCAATTAAGAAAAGCTAGTCCTTCAAAAATGTCATCGGATGCGTCAGACCGACCCTTTACTTATTTAGGATAGTTGACCTCCTTTCCCTTCTCTTCCTGTGATCGGATCGATCGGTTGCCCTAAAAGACAATCCCACCGTCGTTTTTGAGAGAATTTGCCCCATCACTGTCAGGTCTAGACTTGCTACAGGTACTGCTACTGGCTCTGTACTGACTTGGTAACGGCTTGGGACACATCGGTACTGGCTTAGCTATCCCTTTACTAGAGTTATAGTTCTAGGTCTGTCGACTCGGATTTTACCACATACCGAAACCGTCAGTCCACTGAAAGTTACGAAAAAGTAAACACATAAAAGCTCTTCTTACGAGCGAGGACTTGCTTTCCTGCACCATTGCTCCGTTAGACGCTTTTTGTCACATTGCATTTGGTGTTTACTAACTTCTCGTACTCTTTCGGAATAAGAAGATGTTTCACCCCCATGGAAGTACTCCCTAAAACAGAGGCTGGCGGGACTCCCTGTCCTGACGAAAGAAAGATGTGTTGAGAAAGAAAGGTTCCCATCTAGAAGAAGTAGTTTGATATCTTTTGATATGTCTTCTTTATCGGTATATTGTCGAATTGGTTTCAATCTAGCATCCCTCCGACCTATTTTTGGAAATACAGGTCTACTACCCAGCCTTATTCCTGGCCAAAAACGCTGTCGGGATTTATCCTCACATCCGGCATAGGTACCGAAATTTCCTGTTACAGAATCGACTATGAACGCTGCTCATGACACGGTTAGCAGAGAAAAAGAATAGTGATTGTTGAATCAGTTTGCTCTTGCGACTGTGATTGCTCTTGTGAAGCCCTGAGTTGAAGTTTTCTTCCTTTACTATCAGAAGTATGAGTGAAGGCGACGATCCTCCTTTCAATCGAGTGAAAGCAGACTTGTAGTTGAATCGAGATGGGCGATTACTACGGCAATCAAAAAAATTTCTTGCAGCTCATGCTTTCGACGTGAATGAATGGAAATAAAAGAATGATTGTTGACTAGAGGTTGAAAGTCGAGAGCCCTTTATAGACACCCATTCAACATCGAGCACGTTTCATAAACAGCGTCTTTTTCATCATCAACAATCAACGTCAGCGGTACCATCTCTAGTTCTTTACTACTACTGATCATGTAAGCTCTCTTCCGTTGGATCTCTTTTCTACGTTAGGATCCCATCCCTCCTCGATTATTCAATTGATAGTAAGCCGGTTGTTCAAGAAAAAGCTCTTTCTTTTGGTTCGGTTCATATCCGTTCCTTCCATGAAATAACAGTTGTCAAAATAATAGCTACAGACGATGCCCAGAATCTGCTGTAGGACGTCGAGGTAGTGCTAATGCGGGAAGTAGCTATAGGGTAAGGGAAAGCACGCGACGGAAGGGAATGAGAAAGGCATAGAATCATCCATCGTATTCTCGGTTGCTGGTATTGGAGGAATTACCAGTGCTATTAAATCAAATGTGAGGGAGAGAAGTCTCTGTATTAACAGAAAAGTCGTAAAGCCCTCTATCATCAATCTTCTTCGTCGTTGTCTCCACGGGATGTAGGGCAAAACAGGGCATTCATCTAAGAGCAGCCCGCAGCAACAAGAGCATCCCCTAGACAAATCGACAAAATAGGAAATGCTACAGCCCATTGTTGTTTATTTGACGATGAACCACTCCGGTACAACAAGTTAAAGTGACCTCTGCATTTGCTTTGTCCCCGGGGCCAACCCCGTGTGCTAGAGAGAGGATTGAAAAGTGTGTTTCCAGCATATAGTTGGTTTTTGTCTTGTTTAGGCATTTGGTGTCCCTCTTCTCATTCCAATCAATTCAATCTCTCCACTAAAGGCATGGCATGCTAGAGATGATTGAACGATGGGACCCGGTATAGATAGATGATCCGCGGCGGAGAGGTATTGATATTCACTATGTGATGAACAAGAAAGGCTAGATATAGATGCTCCATGACAGAGAGAGAGGTATGGCCACACGAGCAAAGGAATTCAACATAAACTCGGGTAGAGAAAGAAGTGCTTCGATACGGCGAACCACTCACTTTTCCTTGCCCACATTGCGTCGGCTTGCATCCCCTCTTTGCTAGAATCCTCTTCAGTGACGTCTCTTTCATCAATGGCACACTCTTATTCAACCGATTCATGCACTTCCCTTTACTTACGAACGTTGGTCTTCCAACATCAAAGAGATAGGTGATTGAAAAAGCCTTCCAACACCAAAGAGATAGGGGATTGAAAAAGCCCTCCATTTTAATAATATCGACAAATCAGACATAGGCTAGGCATACTAGAAGGCATAGGCACCACTACATATTCTGGGACATTAACCCAAAGTGAGTCAGTCCTTTTGAGCAATTAAGAAAAGTTAGTCCTTCAAAAATGTCATCGGATGCGTCAGACCGACCCTTTACTTATTTAGGATAGTTGACCTCCTTTCCTTTATCTTCCTGTGATCGGATCGATTGGTTGCCCTAAAAGACAATCCCACCGTCGTTTTTGAGAGAATTTGCCCCATCACTGTCGGGTCTAGACTTGCTACAGGTACTGCTACTGGCTCTGTACTGACTTGGTAACGGCTTGGGACACATCGGTACTGGCTTAGCTATCCCTTTACTAGAGTTACAGTTCTAGTTCTGTCGACTCGGATTTTACCACATACCGAAACCGTCAGTCCACTGAAAGTTACGAAAAAGTAAACACATAAAAGCTCTTCTTACGAGCGAGGACTTGCTTTCCTGCACCATTGCTCCGTTAGACGCTTTTCGTCACATTGCATTTGGTGTTTACTAACTTCTCGTACTCTTTTGGAATAAGAAGATGTTTCACCCATATGGAAGTACTCCCTAAAACAGAGGCTGGCGAGACTCCCTGTCCTGACGAAAGAAAGATGTGTTGAGAAAGAAAGGTGCCCATCTAGAAGAGGTAGTTCGATGTCTTTTGATATGTCTTCTTTATCGGTATATTGTCGAATTGGTTTCAATCTAGCATCCCTCCGACCTATTTTTGGAAATACAGGTCTACTACCCAGCCTTATTCCTGGCCAAAAACGCTGTCGGGATTTATCCTCACATCCGGCATAGGTACCGAAATATCCTGTTACAGAATCGACTATGAACGCTGCTCATGACACGGTTAGCAGAGAAAAAGAATAGTGATTGTTGAATCAGTTTGCTCTTGCGACTGTGATTGCTCTTGTGAAGCCCTGAGTTGAAGTTTTCTTCCTTTACTATCAGAAGTAGGAGTGAAGGCGACGATTCGCCTTTCAATCGAGTGAATAGCAGACTTGTAGTTGAATCGAGATGGGCGATTACTACGGCAATCAAAAAAATTTCTTGCAGCTCATGCTTTCGACGTGAATGAATGGAAATAAAAGAATGATTGTTGACTAGAGGTTGAAAGTCGAGAGCCCTTTATAGACACCCATTCAACATCGAGCACGTTTCATAAACAGCGTCTTTTTCATCATCAACAATCAACGTCAGCGGTACCATCTCTAGTTCTTTACTACTACTGATCATGTAAGCTCTCTTCCGTTGGATCTCTTTTCTACGTTAGGATCCCATCCCTCCTCGATTATTCAATTGATAGTAAGCCGGTTGTTTAAGAAAAAGCTCTTTCTTTTGGTTCGGTTCATATCCGTTCCTTCCATGAAATAACAGTTGTCAAAATAATAGCTACAGACGAATGCCCAGAATCTGCTGTAGGACGTCGAGGTAGTGCTAATGCGGGAAGTAGCTATAGGGTAAGGGAAAGCACGTGACGGAAGGGAATGAGAAAGGCATAGAATCATCCATCGTATTCTCGGTTGCTGGTGTTGGAGGAATTACCAGTGCTATTGAATCAAATGTGAGGGAGAGAAGTCTCTGTATTAACAGAAAAGTCGTAAAGCCCTCTATCATCAATCTTCTTCGTCGTTGTCTCCACGGGATGTAGGGCAAAATAGGGCATTCATCTAAGAGCAGCCCGCAGCAACAAGAGCATCCCCTAGACAAATCGACAAAATAGGAAATGCTACAACCCATTGTTGTTTTTTTGACGATGAACCACTCCGGTACAACAAGTTAAAGTGACCTCTGCATTTGCTTTGTCCCCGGGGCCAACCCCGTGTGCTAGAGAGAGGATTGAAAAGTGTGTTTCCAGCATATAGTTGGTTTTTGTCTTGTTTAGGCATTTGGTGTCCCTCTTCTCATTCCAATCAATTCAATCTCTCCACTAAAGGCATGGCATGCTAGATGTGATTGAACGATGGGACCCGGTATAGATAGATGATCCGCGGCGGAGAGGTATTGATATTCACTATGTGATGAACAAGAAAGGCTAGATATAGATGCTCCATGACAGAGAGAGAGGTATGGCCACACGAGCAAAGGAATTCAACATAAACTCGGGTAGAGAAAGAAGTGCTTCGATACGGCGAACCACTCACTTTTCCTTGCCCACATTGCGTTGGCTTGCATCCCCTCTTTGCTAGAATCCTCTTCAGTGACGTCTCTTTCATCAATGGCACACTCTTATTCAACCGATTCATGCACTTCCCTTTACTTACGAACGTTGGTCTTCCAACACCAAAGAGATAGGTGATTGAAAAAGCCTTCCAACACCAAAGAGATAGGGGATTGAAAAAGCTCTCCATTTTAATAATATCGACAAATCAGACATAGGCTAGGCATACTAGAAGGCATAGGCACCACTACATATTCTGGGACATTAATCCAAAGTGAGTCAGTCCTTTTGAGTAATTAAGAAAAGCTAGTCCTTCAAAAATGTCATCGGATGCGTCAGACCGACCCTTTACTTATTTAGGATAGTTGACCTCCTTTCCCTTCTCTTCCTGTGATCGGATCGATCGGTTGCCCTAAAAGACAATCCCACCGTCGTTTTTGAGAGAATTTGCCCCATCACTGTCAGGTCTAGACTTGCTACAGGTACTGCTACTGGCTCTGTACTGACTTGGTAACGGCTTGGGACACATCGGTAATGGCATAGCTATCCATTTACTAGAGTTACAGTTCTAGCTCTGTCGACTCGGATTTTACCACATACCGAAACCGTCAGTCCACTGAAAGTTACGAAAAAGTAAACACATAAAAGCTCTTCTTACGAGCGAGGACTTGCTTTCCTGCACCATTGCTCCGTTAGACGCTTTTCGTCACATTGCATTTGGTGTTTACTAACTTCTCGTACTCTTTCGGAATAAGAAGATGTTTCACCCCCATGGAAGTACTCCCTAAAACAGAGGCTGGCGGGACTCCCTGTCCTGACGAAAGAAAGATGTGTTGAGAAAGAAAGGTGCCCATCTAGAAGAGGTAGTTCGATGTCTTTTGATATGTCTTCTTTATCGGTATATTGTCGAATTGGTTTCAATCTAGCATCCCTCCGACCTATTTTTGGAAATACAGATCTACTACCCAGCCTTATTCCTGGCCAAAAACGCTGTCGGGATTTATCCTCACATCCGGCATAGGTACCGAAATTTCCTGTTACAGAATCGACTATGAACGCTGCTCATGACACGGTTAGCAGAGAAAAAGAATAGTGATTGTTGAATCAGTTTGCTCTTGCGACTGTGATTGCTCTTGTGAAGCCCTGAGTTGAAGTTTTCTTCCTTTACTATCAGAAGTAGGTGTGAAGGCAACGATCCGCCTTTCAATCGAGTGAATAGCAGACTTGTAGTTGAATCGAGATGGGCGATTACTACGGCAATCAAAAAAATTTCTTGTAGCTCATGCTTTCGACGTGAATGAATGGAAATAAAAGAATGATTGTTGACTAGAGGTTGAAAGTCGAGAGCCCTTTTAGACACCCATTCAACATCGAGCACGTTTCATAAACAGCGTCTTTTTCATCATCAACAATCAACGTCAGCGGTACCATCTTTAGTTCTTTACTACTACTGATCATGTAAGCTCTCTTCCGTTGGATCTCTTTTCTACGTTAGGATCCCATCCCTCCTCGATTATTCAATTGATAGTGAGCCGGTTGTTCAAGAAAAAGCTCTTTCTTTTGGTTCGGTTCATATCCGTTCCTTCCATGAAATAACAGTTGTCAAAATAATAGCTACAGACGAATGCCCAGAATCTGCTGTAGGACGTCGAGGTAGTGCTAATGCGGGAAGTAGCTATAGGGTAAGGGAAAGCAAGCGACGGAAGGGAATGACAAAGGCATAGAATCATCCATCGTATTCTCGGTTGCTGGTGTTGGAGGAATTACCAGTGCTATTGAATCAAATGTGAGGGAGAGAAGTCTCTGTATTAACAGAAAAGTCGTAAAGCCCTCTATCATCAATCTTCTCCGTCGTTGTCTCCACGGGATGTAGGGCAAAACAGGGCATTCATCTAAGAGCAGCCCGCAGCAACAAGAGCATCCCCTAGACAAATCGACAAAATAGGAAATACTACAACCCATTGTTGTTCTTTTGACGATGAACCACTCTGGTACAACAAGTTAAAGTGACCTCTGCATTTGCTTTGTCCCCGGGGCCAACCCCGTGTGCTAGAGAGAGGATTGAAAAGTGTGTTTCCAGCATATAGTTAGTTTTTGTCTTATTTAGGCATTTGGTGTCCCTCTTGTCATTCCAATCAATGAAATCTCTCCACTAAAGGCATGGCATGCTAGAGATGATTGAACGATGGGACCCGGTATAGATAGATGATCCGCGGCGGAGAGGTATTGATATTCACTATGTGATGAGCAAGAAAGGCTAGATATATATGCTCCATGAGAGAGAGAGAGGTATGGCCACACGAGCATAGGAATTCAACATAAACTCGGGTAGAGAAAGAAGTGCTTCGATACGGCGAACCACTCACTTTTCCTTGCCCACATTGCGTCGGCTTGCATCCCCTCTTTGCTAAAATCCTCTTCAGTGACGTCTCTTTCATCAATGGCACACTCTTATTCAACCGATTCATGCACTTCCCTTTACTTACGAACGTTGGTCTTCCAACACCAAAGAGATAGGTGATTGAAAAAGCCTTCCAACACCAAAGAGATAGGGGATTGAAAAAGCCCTCCATTTTAATAATATCGACAAATCAAACATAGGCTAGGCATAATAGAAGGCATAGGCACCACTACATATTCTGGGACATTAATCCAAAGTGAGTCAGTCCTTTTGAGCAATTAAGAAAAGCTAGTCCTTCAAAAATGTCATCGGATGCGTCAGACCGACCCTTTACTTATTTAGGATAGTTGACCTCCTTTCCCTTCTCTTCCTGTGATCGGATCGATCGGTTGCCCTAAAAGACAATCTCACCGTCGTTTTTGAGAGAATTTGCCCCATCACTGTCAGGTCTAGACTTGCTACAGGTACTGCTACTGGCTCTGTACTGACTTGGTAACGGCTTGGGACACATCGGTACTGGCATAGCTATCCATTTACTAGAGTTACAGTTCTAGTTCTGTCGACTCGGATTTTACCACATACCGAAACCGTCAGTCCACTGAAAGTTACGAAAAAGTAAACACATAAAAGCTCTTCTTACGAGCAAGGACTTGCTTTCCTGCACCATTGCTCCGTTAGACGCTTTTCGTCACATTGCATTTGGTGTTTACTAACTTCTCGTACTCTTTCGGAATAAAAAGATGTTTCACCCCCATGGAAGTACTCCCTAAAACAGAGGCTGGCGGGACTCCCTGTCCTGATGAAAGAAAGATGTGTTGAGAAAGAAAGGTGCCCATCTAGAAGAGGTAGTTCGATGTCTTTTGATATGTCTTCTTTATCGGTATATTGTCGAATTGGTTTCAATCTAGCATCCCTCCGACCTATTTTTGGAAATACAGGTCTACTACCCAGCCTTATTCCTGGCCAAAAACGCTGTCGGGATTTATCCTCACATCCGGCATAGGTACCGAAATTTCCTGTTACAGAATCGACTATGAACGCTGCTCATGACACGGTTAGCAGAGAAAAAGAATAGTGATTGTTGAATCAGTTTGCTCTTGCGACTGTGATTGCTCTTGTGAAGCCCTGAGTTGAAGTTTTCTTCCTTTACTATCAGAAGTAGGAGTGAAGGCGACGATCCGCCTTTCAATCGAGTGAATAGCAGACTTGTAGTTGAATCGAGATAGGCGATTACTACGGCAATCAAAAAAATTTCTTGCAGCTCATGCTTTCGACGTGAATGAATGGAAATAAAAGAATGATTGTTGACTAGAGGTTGAAAGTCGAGAGCCCTTTATAGACAGTCATTCAACATCGAGCACGTTTCATAAACAACGTCTTTTTCATCATCAACAATCAACGTCAGCGGTACCATCTCTAGTTCTTTACTACTACTGATCATGTAAGCTCTCTTCCGTTGGATCTCTTTTCTACGTTAGGATCCCATCCCTCCTCGATTATTCAATTGATAGTGAGCCGGTTGTTCAAGAAAAAGCTCTTTCTTTTGGTTCGGTTCATATCCGTTCCTTCCATGAAATAACAATTGTCAAAATAATAGCTACAGACGAATGCCCAGAATCTGCTGTAGGACGTCGAGGTAGTACTAATGCGGGAAGTAGCTATAAGGTAAGGGAAAGCACGCGACGGAAGGGAATGAGAAAGGCATAGAATCATCCATCGTATTCTCGGTTGCTGGTGTTGGAGGAATTACCAGTGCTATTGAATCAAATGTGAGGGAGAGAAGTCTCTGTATTAACAGAAAAGTCGTAAAGCCCTCTATCATCAATCTTCTTCGTCGTTGTCTCCACGGGATGTAGGGCAAAACAGGGCATTCATCTAAGAGCAGCCCGCAGCAACAAGAGCATCCCCTAGACAAATCGACAAAATAGGAAATGCTACAACCCATTGTTGTTCTTTTGACGATGAACCACTCCGGTACAACAAGTTAAAGTGACCTCTGCATTTGCTTTGTCCCTGGGGCCAACCCCATGTGCTAGAGAGAGGTTTGAAAAGTGTGTTTCCAGCATATAGTTGGTTTTTGTCTTGTTTAGGCATTTGGTGTCCCTTGGTATCTCTCTTGTCATTCCAATCAATTCAATCTCTCCACTAAAGGCATGGCATGCTAGAGATGATTGAACGATGGGGCCCGGTTTAGATAGATGATCCGCGGCGGAGAGGTATTGATATTCACTATGTGATGAACAAGAAAGGCTAGATATAGATGCTCCATGACAGAGAGAGAGGTATGGCCACACGAGCAAAGGAATTCAACATAAACTCGGGTAGAGAAAGAAGTGCTTCGATACGGCGAACCACTCACTTTTCCTTGCCCACATTGCGTCGGTTTGCATCCCCTCTTTGCTAGAATCCTCTTCAGTGACGTCTCTTTCATCAATGGCACACTCTTATTCAACCGATTCATGCACTTCCCTTTACTTACGAACGTTGGTCTTCCAACACCAAAGAGATAGGTGATTGAAAAAGCCTTCCAACACCAAAGAGATAGGGGATTGAAAAAGCCCTCCATTTTAATAATATCGACAAATCAGACATAGGCTAGGCATACTAGAAGGCATGGGCACCACTACATTTTCTGGGACATTAATCCAAAGTGAGTCAGTCCTTTTGAGCAATTAAGAAAAGCTAGTCCTTCAAAAATGTCATCGGATGCGTCAGACCGACCCTTTACTTATTTAGGATAGTTGACCTCCTTTCCCTTCTCTTCCTGTGATCGGATCGATCGGTTGCCCTAAAAGACAATCCCACCGTCGTTTTTGAGAGAATTTGCCCCATCACTGTCAGGTCTAGACTTGCTACAGGTACTGCTACTGGCTCTGTACTGACTTGGTAACGGCTTGGGACACATCGGTACTGGCATAGCTATCCATTTACTAGAGTTACAGTTCTAGTTCTGTCGACTCAGATTTTACCACATACCGAAACCGTCAGTCCACTGAGAGTTACGAAAAAGTAAACACATAAAAGCTCTTCTTACGAGCGAGGACTTGCTTTCCTGCACCATTGCTCCGTTAGACGCTTTTCGTCACATTGCATTTGGTGTTTACTAACTTCTCGTACTCTTTCGGAATAAGAAGATGTTTCACCCCCATGGAAGTACTCCCTAAAACAGAGGCTGGCGGGACTCCCTGTCCTGATGAAAGAAAGATGTGTTGAGAAAGAAAGGTGCCCATCTAGAAGAGGTAGTTCGATGTCTTTTGATATGTCTTCTTTATCGGTATATTGTCGAATTGGTTTCAATCTAGCATCCCTCCGACCTATTTTTGGAAATACAGGTCTACTACCCAGCCTTATTCCTGGCCAAAAACGCTGTCGGGATTTATCCTCACATCCGGCATAGGTACCGAAATTTCCTGTTACAGAATCGACTATGAACGCTGCTCATGACACGGTTAGCAGAGAAAAAGAATAGTGATTGTTGAATCAGTTTGCTCTTGCGACTGTGATTGCTCTTGTGAAGCCCTGAGTTGAAGTTTTCTTCCTTTACTATCAGAAGTAGGAGTGAAGGCGACGATCTGCCTTTCAATCGAGTGAATAGCAGACTTGTAGTTGAATCGATATGGGCGATTACTACGGCAATCAAAAAAATTTCTTGCAGCTCATGCTTTCGACGTGAATGAATGGAAATAAAAGAATGATTGTTGACTAGAGGTTGAAAGTCGAGAGCCCTTTATAGACACCCATTCAACATCGAGCACGTTTCATAAACACCGTCTTTTTCATCATCAACAATCAACGTCAGCGGTACCATCTCTAGTTCTTTACTACTACTGATCATGTAAGCTCTCTTCCGTTGGATCTCTTTTCTACGTTAGGATCCCATCCCTCCTCGATTATTCAATTGATAGTGAGCCGGTTGTTCAAGAAAAAGCTCTTTCTTTTGGTTCGGTTCATATCCGTTCCTTCCATGAAATAACAGTTGTCAAAATAATAGCTACAGACGAATGCCCAGAATCTGCTGTAGGACGTCGAGGTAGTGCAAATGCGGGAAGTAGCTATAGGGTAAGGGAAAGCACGCGACGGAAGGGAATGAGAAAGGCATAGAATCATCCATCGTATTCTCGGTTGCTGGTGTTGGAGGAATTACCAGTGCTATTGAATCAAATGTGAGGGAGAGAAGTCTCTGTATTAACAAAAAAGTCGTAAAGCCCTCTATCATCAATCTTCTCCGTCGTTGTCTCCACGGGATGTAGGGCAAAATAGGGCATTCATCTAAGAGCAGCCCGCAGCAACAAGAGCATCCCCTAGACAAATCGACAAAATAGGAAATACTACAAACCATTGTTGTTCTTTTGACGATGAACCACTCTGGTACAACAAGTTAAAGTGACCTCTGCATTTGCTTTGTCCCCGGGGCCAACCCCGTGTGCTAGAGAGAGGATTGAAAATTGTGTTTCCAGCATATAGTTAGTTTTTGTCTTATTTAGGCATTTGGTGTCCCTCTTGTCATTCCAATCAATTCAATCTCTCCACTAAAGGCATGGCATGCTAGAGATGATTGAACGATGGGACCCGGTATAGATAGATGATCCGCGGCGGAGAGGTATTGATATTCACTATGTGATGAGCAAGAAAGGCTAGATATAGATGCTCCATGACAGAGAGAGAGGTATGGCCACACGAGCAAAGGAATTCAACATAAACTCGGGTAGAGAAAGAAGTGCTTCGATACGGCGAACCACTCACTTTTCCTTGCCCACATTGCGTCGGCTTGCATCCCCTCTTTGCTAAAATCCTCTTCAGTGACGTCTCTTTCATCAATGGCACACTCTTATTCAACCGATTCATGCACTTCCCTTTACTTACGAACGTTGGTCTTCCAACACCAAAGAGATAGGTGATTGAAAAAGCCTTCCAACACCAAAGGGATAGGGGATTGAAAAAGCCCTCCATTTTAATAATATCGACAAATCAGACATAGGCTAGGCATACTAGAAGGCATAGGCACCACTACATATTCTGGGACATTAATCCAAAGTGAGTCAGTCCTTTTGAGCAATTAAGAAAAGCTAGTCCTTCAAAAATGTCATCGGATGCGTCAGACCGACCCTTTACTTATTTAGGATAGTTGACCTCCTTTCCCTTCTCTTCCTGTGATCGGATCGATCGGTTGCCCTAAAAGACAATCCCACCGTCGTTTTTGAGAGAATTTGCCCCATCACTGTCAGGTCTAGACTTGCTACAGGTACTGCTACTGGCTCTGTACTGACTTGGTAACGGCTTGGGACACATCGGTACTGGCATAGCTATCCATTTACTAGAGTTACAGTTCTAGTTCTGTCGACTCGGATTTTACCACATACCGAAACCGTCAGTCCACTGAAAGTTACGAAAAAGTAAACACATAAAAGCTCTTCTTACGAGCGAGGACTTGCTTTCCTGCACCATTGCTCCGTTAGACGCTTTTCGTCACATTGCATTTGGTGTTTACTAACTTCTCGTACTCTTTCGGAATAAGAAGATGTTTCACCCCCATGGAAGTACTCCCTAAAACAGAGGCTGGCGGGACTCCCTGTCCTGACGAAAGAAAGATGTGTTGAGAAAGAAAGGTGCCCATCTAGAAGAGGTAGTTCGATGTCTTTTGATATGTCTTCTTTATCGGTATATTGTCGAATTGGTTTCAATCTAGCATCCCTCCGACCTATTTTTGGAAATACAGGTCTACTACCCAGCCTTATTCCTGGCCAAAAACGCTGTCGGGATTTATCCTCACATCCGGCATAGGTACCGAAATTTCCTGTTACAGAATCGACTTTGAACGCTGCTCATGACACGGTTAGCAGAGAAAAAGAATAGTGATTGTTGAATCAGTTTGCTCTTGCGACTGTGATTGCTCTTGTGAAGCCCTGAGTTGAAGTTTTCTTCCTTTACTATCAGAAGTAGGAGTGAAGGCGACGATCCGCCTTTCAATCGAGTGAATAGCAGACTTGTAGTTGAATCGAGATGGGCGATTACTACGGCAATCAAAAAAATTTCTTGCAGCTCATGCTTTCGACGTGAATGAATGGAAATAAAAGAATGATTGTTGACTAGAGGTTGAAAGTCGAGAGCCCTTTATAGACACCCATTCAACATCGAGCACGTTTCATAAATAGCGTCTTTTTCATCATCAACAATCAACGTCAGCGGTACCATCTCTAGTTCTTTACTACTACTGATCATGTAAGCTCTCTTCCGTTGGATCTCTTTTCTACGTTAGGATCCCATCCCTCCTCGATTATTCAATTGATAGTGAGCCGGTTGTTCAAGAAAAAGCACTTTCTTTTGGTTCGGTTCATATCCGTTCCTTCCATGAAATAACATTTGTCAAAATAATAGCTACAGACGAATGCCCAGAATCTGCTGTAGGACGTCGAGGTAGTGCTAATGCGGGAAGTAGCTATAGGGTAAGGGAAAGCACGCGACGGAAGGGAATGAGAAAGGCATAGAATCATCCATCGTATTCTCGGTTGCTGGTGTTGGAGGAATTACCAGTGCTATTGAATCAAATGTGAGGGAGAGAAGTCTCTGTATTAACAGAAAAGTCGTAAAGCCCTCTATCATCAATCTTCTCCGTCGTTGTCTCCACGGGATGTAGGGCAAAACAGGGCATTCATCTAAGAGCAGCCCGCAGCAACAAGAGCATCCCCTAGACAAATCGATAAAATAGGAAATACTACAACCCATTGTTGTTCTTTTGACGATGAACCACTCTGGTACAACAAGTTAAAGTGACCTCTGCATTTGCTTTGTCCCCGGGGCCAACCCCGTGTGCTAGAGAGAGGATTGAAAAGTGTGTTTCCAGCATATAGTTAGTTTTTGTCTTATTTAGGCATTTGGTGTCCCTCTTGTCATTCCAATCAATTCAATCTCTCCACTAAAGGCATGGCATGCTAGAGATGATTGAACGATGGGACACGGTATAGATAGATGATCCGCGGTGGAGAGGTATTGATATTCACTATGTGATGAGCAAGAAAGGCTAGATATAGATGCTCCATGACAGAGAGAGAGGTATGGCCACACGAGCAAAGGAATTCAACATAAACTCGGGTAGAGAAAGAAGTGCTTCGATACGGCGAACCACTCACTTTTTCTTGCCCACATTGCGTCGGCTTGCATCCCCTCTTTGCTAGAATCCTCTTCAGTGACGTCTCTTTCATCAATGGCACACTCTTATTCAACCGATTCATGCACTTCCCTTTACTTACGAACGTTGGTCTTCCAACACCAAAGAGATAGGTGATTGAAAAAGCCTTCCAACACTAAAGAGATAGGGGATTGAAAAAGCCCTCCATTTTAATAATATCGACAAATCAGACATAGGCTAGGCATTATAGAAGGTATAGGCACCACTACATATTCTGGGACATTAATCCAAAGTGAGTCAGTCCTTTTGAGCAATTAAGAAAAGCTAGTCCTTCAAAAATGTCATCGGATGCGTCAGACCGACCCTTTACTTATTTAGGATAGTTGACCTCCTTTCCTTTCTCTTCCTGTGATCGGATCGATCGGTTGCCCTAAAAGACAATCCCACCGTCGTTTATGAGAGAATTTGCCCCATCACTGTCAGGTCTAGACTTGCTACAGGTACTGCTACTGGCTCTGTACTGACTTGGTAACGGCTTGGGACACATCGGTACTGGCATAGCTATCCATTTACTAGAGTTACAGTTCTAGTTCTGTCGACTCGGATTTTACCACATACCGAAACCGTCAGTCCACTGAAAGTTACGAAAAAGTAAACACATAAAAGCTCTTCTTACGAGCGAGGACTTGCTTTCCTGCACCATTGCTCCGTTAGACGCTTTTCGTCACATTGCATTTGGTGTTTACTAACTTCTCGTACTCTTTCGGAATAAGAAGATGTTTCACCCTCATGGAAGTACTCCCTAAAACAGAGGCTGGCGGGACTCCCTGTCCTGACGAAAGAAAGATGTGTTGAGAAAGAAAGGTGCCCATCTAGAAGAGGTAGTTCGATGTCTTTTGATATGTCTTCTTTATCGGTATATTTTCGAATTGGTTTCAATCTAGCATCCCTCCGACCTATTTTTGGAAATACAGGTCTACTACCCAGCCTTATTCCTGGCCAAAAACGCTGTCGGGATTTATCCTCACATCCGGCATAGGTACAGAAATTTCCTGTTACAGAATCGACTATGAACGCTGCTCATGACACGGTTAGCAGAGAAAAAGAATAGTGATTGTTGAATCAGTTTGCTCTTGCGACTGTGATTGCTCTTGTGAAGCCCTGAGTTGAAGTTTTCTTCCTTTACTATCAGAAGTAGGAGTGAAGGCGACGATCCGCCTTTCAATCGAGTGAATAGCAGACTTGTAGTTGAATCGAGATGGGCGATTACTACGGCAATCAAAAAAATTTCTTGCAGCTCATGCTTTCGACGTGAATGAATGGAAATAAAAGAATGATTGTTGACTAGAGGTTGAAAGTCGAGAGCCCTTTATAGACATCCATTCAACATCGAGCACGTTTCATAAACAGCGTCTTTTTCATCATCAACAATCAACGTCAGCGGTACCATCTCTAGTTCTTTACTACTACTGATCATGTAAGCTCTCTTCCGTTGGATCTCTTTTCTACGTTAGGATCCCATCCCTCCTCGATTATTCAATTGATAGTGAGCCGGTTGTTCAAGAAAAAGCTCTTTCTTTTGGTTCGGTTCATATCCGTTCCTTCCATGAAATAACAGTTGTCAAAATAATAGCTACAGAAGAATGCCCAGAATCTGCTGTAGGACGTCGAGGTAGTGCTAATGCGGGAAGTAGCTATAGGGTAAGGGAAAGCACGCGACGGAAGGGAATGAGAAAGGCATAGAATCATCCATCGTATTCTCGGTTGCTGGTGTTGGAGGAATTACCAGTGCTATTGAATCAAATGTGAGGGAGAGAAGTCTCTGTATTAACAGAAAAGTCGTAAAGCCCTCTATCATCAATCTTCTCCGTCGTTGTCTCCACGGGATGTAGGGCAAAACAGGGCATTAATCTAAGAGCAGCCCGCAGCAACAAGAGCATCCCCTAGACAAATCGATAAAATAGGAAATACTACAACCCATTGTTGTTCTTTTGACGATGAACCACTCTGGTACAACAAGTTAAAGTGACCTCTGCATTTGCTTTGTCCCCGGGGCCAACCCCGTGTGCTAGAGAGAGGATTGAAAAGTGTGTTTCCAGCATATAGTTAGTTTTTGTCTTATTTAGGCATTTGGTGTCTCTCTTGTCATTCCAATCAATTCAATCTCTCCACTAAAGGCATGGCATGCTAGAGATGATTGAACGATGGGACCCGGTATAGATAGATGATCCGCGGTGGAGAGGTATTGATATTCACTATGTGATGAGCAAGAAAGGCTAGATATAGATGCTCCATGACAGAGAGAGAGGTATGGCCACACGAGCAAAGGAATTCAACATAAACTCGGGTAGAGAAAGAAATGCTTCGATACGGCGAACCACTCACTTTTTCTTGCCCACATTGCGTCGGCTTGCATCCCCTCTTTGCTAGAATCCTCTTCAGTGACGTCTCTTTCATCAATGGCACACTCTTATTCAACCGATTCATGCACTTCCCTTTACTTACGAACGTTGGTCTTCCAACACCAAAGAGATAGGTGATTGAAAAAGGCTTCCAACACTAAAGAGATAGGGGATTGAAAAAGCCCTCCATTTTAATAATATCGACAAATCAGACATAGGCTAGGCATTATAGAAGGCATAGGCACCACTACATATTCTGGGACATTAATCCAAAGTGAGTCAGTCCTTTTGAGCAATTAAGAAAAGCTAGTCCTTCAAAAATGTCATCGGATGCGTCAGACCGACCCTTTACTTATTTAGGATAGTTGACCTCCTTTCCCTTCTCTTCCTGTGATCGGATCGATCGGTTGCCCTAAAAGACAATCCCACCGTCGTTTTTGAGAGAATTTGCCCCATCACTGTCAGGTCTAGACTTGCTACAGGTACTGCTACTGGCTCTGTACTGACTTGGTAACGGCTTGGGACACATCGGTACTGGCATAGCTATCCATTTACTAGAGTTACAGTTCTAGTTCTGTCGACTCGGATTTTACCACATACCGAAACCGTCAGTCCACTGAAAGTTACGAAAAAGTAAACACATAAAAGCTCTTCTTACGAGCGAGGACTTGCTTTCCTGCACCATTGCTCCGTTAGACGCTTTTCGTCACATTGCATTTGGTGTTTACTAACTTCTCGTACTCTTTCGGAATAAGAAGATGTTTCACCCTCATGGAAGTACTCCCTAAAACAGAGGCTGGCAGGACTCCCTGTCATGACGAAAGAAAGATGTGTTGAGAAAGAAAGGTGCCCATCTAGAAGAGGTAGTTCGATGTCTTTTGATATGTCTTCTTTATCGGTATATTGTCGAATTGGTTTCAATCTAGCATCCCTCCGACCTATTTTTGGAAATACAGGTCTACTACCCAGCCTTATTCCTGGCCAAAAACGCTGTCGGGATTTATCCTCACATCCGGCATAGGTACCGAAATTTCCTGTTACAGAATCGACTATGAACGCTGCTCATGACACGGTTAGCAGAGAAAAAGAATAGTGATTGTTGAATCAGTTTGCTCTTGCGACTGTGATTGCTCTTGTGAAGCCCTGAGTTGAAGTTTTCTTCCTTTACTATCAGAATTAGGAGTGAAGGCGACGATCCGCCTTTCAATCGAGTGAATAGCAGACTTGTAGTTGAATCGAGATGGGCGATTACTACGGCAATCAAAAAAATTTCTTGCAGCTCATGCTTTCGACGTGAATGAATGGAAATAAAAGAATGATTGTTGACTAGAGGTTGAAAGTCGAGAGCCCTTTATAGACATCCATTCAACATCGAGCACGTTTCATAAACAGCGTCTTTTTCATCATCAACAATAAACGTCAGCGGTACCATCTCTAGTTCTTTACTACTACTGATCATGTAAGCTCTCTTCCGTTGGATCTCTTTTCTACGTTAGGATCCCATCCCTCCTCGATTATTCAATTGATAGTGAGCCGGTTGTTCAAGAAAAAGCTCTTTCTTTTGGTTCGGTTCATATCCGTTCCTTCCATGAAATAACAGTTGTCAAAATAATAGCTACAGACGAATGCCCAGAATCTGCTGTAGGACGTCGAGGTAGTGCTAATGCGGGAAGTAGCTATAGGGTAAGGGAAAGCACGCGACGGAAGGGAATGAGAAAGGCATAGAATCATCCATCGTATTCTCGGTTGCTGGTGTTGGAGGAATTACCAGTGCTATTGAATCAAATGTGAGGGAGAGAAGTCTCTGTATTAACAGAAAAGTCGTAAAGCCCTCTATCATCAATCTTCTCCGTCGTTGTCTCCACGGGATGTAGGGCAAAACAGGGCATTCATCTAAGAGCAGCCCGCAGCAACAAGAGCATCCCCTAGACAAATCGATAAAATAGGAAATACTACAACCCATTGTTGTTCTTTTGACGATGAACCACTCTGGTACAACAAGTTAAAGTGACCTCTGCATTTGCTTTGTCCCCGGGGCCAACCCCGTGTGCTAGAGAGAGGATTGATAAGTGTGTTTCCAGCATATAGTTAGTTTGTGTCTTATTTAGGCATTTGGTGTCCCTCTTGTCATTCCAATCAATTCAATCTCTCCACTAAAGGCATGGCATGCTAGAGATGATTGAATGATGGGACCCGGTATAGATAGATGATCCGCGGTGGAGAGGTATTGATATTCACTATGTGATGAGCAAGAAAGGCTAGATATAGATGCTCCATGACAGAGAGAGAGGTATGGCCACACGAGCAAAGGAATTCAACATAAACTCGGATAGAGAAAGAAGTGCTTCGATACGGCGAACCACTCACTTTTCCTTGCCCACATTGCGTCGGCTTGCATCCCCTCTTTGCTAGAATCCTCTTCAGTGACGTCTCTTTCATCAATGGCACACTCTTATTCAACCGATTCATGCACTTCCCTTTACTTACGAACGTTGGTCTTCCAACACCAAAGAGATAGGTGATTGAAAAAGCCTTCCAACACTAAAGAGATAGGGGATTGAAAAAGCTCTCCATTTTAATAATATCGACAAATCAGACATAGGCTAGGCATTATAGAAGGTATAGGCACCACTACATATTCTGGGACATTAATCCAAAGTGAGTCAGTCCTTTTGAGCAATTAAGAAAAGCTAGTCCTTCAAAAATGTCATCGGATGCGTCAGACCGACCCTTTACTTATTTAGGATAGTTGACCTCCTTTCCCTTCTCTTCCTGTGATCGGATCGATCGGTTGCCCTAAAAGACAATCCCACCGTCGTTTTTGAGAGAATTTGCCCCATCACTGTCAGGTCTAGACTTGCTACAGGTACTGCTACTGGCTCTGTACTGACTTGGTAACGGCTTGGGACACATCGGTACTGGCATAGCTATCCATTTACTAGAGTTACAGTTCTAGTTCTGTCGACTCGGATTTTACCACATACCGAAACCGTCAGTCCACTGAAAGTTACGAAAAAGTAAACACATAAAAGCTCTTCTTACGAGCGAGGACTTGCTTTCCTGCACCATTGCTCCGTTAGACGCTTTTCGTCACATTGCATTTGGTGTTTACTAACTTCTCGTACTCTTTCGGAATAAGAAGATGTTTCACCCTCATGGAAGTACTCCCTAAAACAGAGGCTGGCGGGACTCCCTGTCCTGACGAAAGAAAGATGTGTTGAGAAAGAAAGGTGCCCATCTAGAAGAGGTAGTTCGATGTCTTTTGATATGTCTTCTTTATCGGTATATTATCGAATTAGTTTCAATCTAGCATCCCTCCGACCTATTTTTGGAAATACAGGTCTACTACCCAGCCTTATTCCTGGCCAAAAACGCTGTCGGGATTTATCCTCACATCCGGCATAGGTACAGAAATTTCCTGTTACAGAATCGACTATGAACGCTGCTCATGACACGGTTAGCAGAGAAAAAGAATAGTGATTGTTGAATCAGTTTGCTCTTGCGACTGTGATTGCTCTTGTGAAGCCCTGAGTTGAAGTTTTCTTCCTTTACTATCAGAAGTAGGAGTGAAGGCGACGATCCGCCTTTCAATCGAGTGAATAGCAGACTTGTAGTTGAATCGAGATGGGCGATTACTACGGCAATCAAAAAAATTTCTTGCAGCTCATGCTTTCGACGTGAATGAATGGAAATAAAAGAATGATTGTTGACTAGAGGTTGAAAGTCGAGAGCCCTTTATAGACATCCATTCAACATCGAGCACGTTTCATAAACAGCGTCTTTTTCATCATCAACAATCAACGTCAGCGGTACCATCTCTAGTTCTTTACTACTACTGATCATGTAAGCTCTCTTCCATTGGATCTCTTTTCTACGTTAGGATCCCATCCCTCCTCGATTATTCAATTGATAGTGAGCCGGTTGTTCAAGAAAAAGCTCTTTCTTTTGGTTCGGTTCATATCCGTTCCTTCCATGAAATAACAGTTGTCAAAATAATAGCTACAGACGAATGCCCAGAATCTGCTGTAGGACGTCGAGGTAGTGCTAATGCGGGAAGTAGCTATAGGGTAAGGGAAAGCACGCGACGGAAGGGAATGAGAAAGGCATAGAATCATCCATCGTATTCTCGGTTGCTGGTGTTGGAGGAATTACCAGTGCTATTGAATCAAATGTGAGGGAGAGAAGTCTCTGTATTAACAGAAAAGTCGTAAAGCCCTCTATCATCAATCTTCTCCGTCGTTGTCTCCACGGGATGTAGGGCAAAACAGGGCATTAATCTAAGAGCAGCCCGCAGCAACAAGAGCATCCCCTAGACAAATCGATAAAATAGGAAATACTACAACCCATTGTTGTTCTTTTGACGATGAACCACTCTGGTACAACAAGTTAAAGTGACCTCTGCATTTGCTTTGTCCCCGGGGCCAACCCCGTGTGCTAGAGAGAGGATTGAAAAGTGTGTTTCCAGCATATAGTTAGTTTTTGTCTTATTTAGGCATTTGGTGTCTCTCTTGTCATTCCAATCAATTCAATCTCTCCACTAAAGGCATGGCATGCTAGAGATGATTGAACGATGGGACCCGGTATAGATAGATGATCCGCGGTGGAGAGGTATTGATATTCACTATGTGATGAGCAAGAAAGGCTAGATATAGATGCTCCATGACAGAGAGAGAGGTATGGCCACACGAGCAAAGGAATTCAACATAAACTCGGGTAGAGAAAGAAATGCTTCGATACGGCGAACCACTCACTTTTTCTTGCCCACATTGCGTCGGCTTGCATCCCCTCTTTGCTAGAATCCTCTTCAGTGACGTCTCTTTCATCAATGGCACACTCTTATTCAACCGATTCATGCACTTCCCTTTACTTACGAACGTTGGTCTTCCAACACCAAAGAGATAGGTGATTGAAAAAGGCTTCCAACACTAAAGAGATAGGGGATTGAAAAAGCCCTCCATTTTAATAATATCGACAAATCAGACATAGGCTAGGCATTATAGAAGGCATAGGCACCACTACATATTCTGGGACATTAATCCAAAGTGAGTCAGTCCTTTTGAGCAATTAAGAAAAGCTAGTCCTTCAAAAATGTCATCGGATGCGTCAGACCGACCCTTTACTTATTTAGGATAGTTGACCTCCTTTCCCTTCTCTTCCTGTGATCGGATCGATCGGTTGCCCTAAAAGACAATCCCACCGTCGTTTTTGAGAGAATTTGCCCCATCACTGTCAGGTCTAGACTTGCTACAGGTACTGCTACTGGCTCTGTACTGACTTGGTAACGGCTTGGGACACATCGGTACTGGCATAGCTATCCATTTACTAGAGTTACAGTTCTAGTTCTGTCGACTCGGATTTTACCACATACCGAAACCGTCAGTCCACTGAAAGTTACGAAAAAGTAAACACATAAAAGCTCTTCTTACGAGCGAGGACTTGCTTTCCTGCACCATTGCTCCGTTAGACGCTTTTCGTCACATGCATTTGGTGTTTACTAACTTCTCGTACTCTTTCGGAATAAGAAGATGTTTCACCCTCATGGAAGTACTCCCTAAAACAGAGGCTGGCGGGACTCCCTGTCCTGACGAAAGAAAGATGTGTTGAGAAAGAAAGGTGCCCATCTAGAAGAGGTAGTTCGATGTCTTTTGATATGTCTTCTTTATCGGTATATTGTCGAATTGGTTTCAATCTAGCATCCCTCCGACCTATTTTTGGAAATACAGGTCTACTACCCAGCCTTATTCCTGGCCAAAAACGCTGTCGGGATTTATCCTCACATCCGGCATAGGTACCAAAATTTCCTGTTACAGAATCGACTATGAACGCTGCTCATGACACGGTTAGCAGAGAAAAAGAATAGTGATTGTTGAATCAGTTTGCTCTTGCGACTGTGATTGCTCTTGTGAAGCCCTGAGTTGAAGTTTTCTTCCTTTACTATCAGAAGTAGGAGTGAAGGCGACGATCCGCCTTTCAATCGAGTGAATAGCAGACTTGTAGTTGAATCGAGATGGGCGATTACTACGGCAATCAAAAAAATTTCTTGCAGCTCATGCTTTCGACGTGAATGAATGGAAATAAAAGAATGATTGTTGACTAGAGGTTGAAAGTCGAGAGCCCTTTATAGACATCCATTCAACATCGAGCACGTTTCATAAACAGCGTCTTTTTCATCATCAACAATCAACGTCAGCGGTACCATCTCTAGTTCTTTACTACTACTGATCATGTAAGCTCTCTTCCGTTGGATCTCTTTTCTACGTTAGGATCCCATCCCTCCTCGATTATTCAATTGATAGTGAGCCGGTTGTTCAAGAAAAAGCTCTTCCTTTTGGTTCGGTTCATATCCGTTCCTTCCATGAAATAACAGTTGTCAAAATAATAGCTACAGACGAATGCCCAGAATCTGCTGTAGGACGTCGAGGTAGTGCTAATGCGGGAAGTAGCTATAGGGTAAGGGAAAGCACGCGACGGAAGGGAATGAGAAAGGCATAGAATCATCCATCGTATTCTCGGTTGCTGGTGTTGGAGGAATTACCAGTGCTATTGAATCAAATGTGAGGGAGAGAAGTCTCTGTATTAACAGAAAAGTCGTAAAGCCCTCTATCATCAATCTTCTCCGTCGTTGTCTCCACGGGATGTAGGGCAAAACAGGGCATTCATCTAAGAGCAGCCCGCAGCAACAAGAGCATCCCCTAGACAAATCGATAAAATAGGAAATACTACAACCCATTGTTGTTCTTTTGACGATGAACCACTCTGGTACAACAAGTTAAAGTGACCTCTGCATTTGCTTTGTCCCCGGGGCCAACCCCGTGTGCTAGAGAGAGGATTGATAAGTGTGTTTCCAGCATATAGTTAGTTTGTGTCTTATTTAGGCATTTGGTGTCCCTCTTGTCATTCCAATCAATTCAATCTCTCCACTAAAGGCATGGCATGCTAGAGATGATTGAACGATGGGACCCGGTATAGATAGATGATCCGCGGTGGAGAGGTATTGATATTCACTATGTGATGAGCAAGAAAGGCTAGATATAGATGCTCCATGACAGAGAGAGAGGTATGGCCACACGAGCAAAGGAATTCAACATAAACTCGGATAGAGAAAGAAGTGCTTCGATACGGCGAACCACTCACTTTTCCTTGCCCACATTGCGTCGGCTTGCATCCCCTCTTTGCTAGAATCCTCTTCAGTGACGTCTCTTTCATCAATGGCACACTCTTATTCAACCGATTCATGCACTTCCCTTTACTTACGAACGTTGGTCTTCCAACACCAAAGAGATAGGTGATTGAAAAAGCCTTCCAACACTAAAGAGATAGGGGATTGAAAAAGCCCTCCATTTTAATAATATCGACAAATCAGACATAGGCTAGGCATTATAGAAGGTATAGGCACCACTACATATTCTGGGACATTAATCCAAAGTGAGTCAGTCCTTTTGAGCAATTAAGAAAAGCTAGTCCTTCAAAAATGTCATCGGATGCGTCAGACCGACCCTTTACTTATTTAGGATAGTTGACCTCCTTTCCCTTCTCTTCCTGTGATCGGATCGATCGGTTGCCCTAAAAGACAATCCCACCGTCGTTTTTGAGAGAATTTGCCCCATCACTGTCAGGTCTAGACTTGCTACAGGTACTGCTACTGGCTCTGTACTGACTTGGTAACGGCTTGGGACACATCGGTACTGGCATAGCTATCCATTTACTAGAGTTACAGTTCTAGTTCTGTCGACTCGGATTTTACCACATACCGAAACCGTCAGTCCACTGAAAGTTACGAAAAAGTAAACACATAAAAGCTCTTCTTACGAGCGAGGACTTGCTTTCCTGCACCATTGCTCCGTTAGACGCTTTTCGTCACATTGCATTTGGTGTTTACTAACTTCTCGTACTCTTTCGGAATAAGAAGATGTTTCACCCCCATGGAAGTACTCCCTAAAACAGAGGCTGGCGGGACTCCCTGTCCTGACGAAAGAAAGATGTGTTGAGAAAGAAAGGTGCCCATCTAGAAGAGGTAGTTCGATGTCTTTTGATATGTCTTCTTTATCGGTATATTGTCGAATTGGTTTCAATCTAGCATCCCTCCGACCTATTTTTGGAAATACAGGTCTACTACCCAGCCTTATTCCTGGCCAAAAACGCTGTCGGGATTTATCCTCACATCCGGCATAGGTACCGAAATTTCCTGTTACAGAATCGACTATGAACGCTGCTAATGACACGGTTAGCAGAGAAAAAGAATAGTGATTGTTGAATCAGTTTGCTCTTGCGACTGTGATTGCTCTTGTGAAGCCCTGAGTTGAAGTTTTCTTCCTTTACTATCAGAAGTAGGAGTGAAGGCGACGATCCGCCTTTCAATCGAGTGAATAGCAGACTTGTAGTTGAATCGAGATGGGCGATTACTACGGCAATCAAAAAAATTTCTTGCAGCTCATGCTTTCGACGTGAATGAATGGAAATAAAGGAATGATTGTTGACTAGAGGTTGAAAGTCGAGAGCCCTTTATAGACACCCATTCAACATCGAGCACGTTTCATAAACAGCGTCTTTTTCATCATCAACAATCAACGTCAGCGGTACCATCTCTAGTTCTTTACTACTACTGATTATGTAAGCTCTCTTCCGTTGGATCTCTTTTCTACGTTAGGATCCCATCCCTCCACGATTATTCAATTGATAGTGAGCCGGTTGTTCAAGAAAAAGCTCTTTCTTTTGGTTCGGTTCATATCCGTTCCTTCCATGAAATAACAGTTGTCAAAATAATAGCGACAGACGAATGCCCAGAATCTGCTGTAGGACGTCGAGGTAGTGCTAATGCGGGAAGTAGCTATAGTGTAACGGAAAGCACGCGACGGAAGGGAATGAGAAAGGCATAGAATCATCCATCGTATTCTCGGTTGCTGGTGTTGGAGGAATTACCAGTGCTATTGAATCAAATGTGAGGGAGAGAAGTCTCTGTATTAACAGAAAAGTCGTAAAGCCCTCTATCATCAATCTTCTCCGTTGTTGTCTCCACGGGATGTAGGGCAAAACAGGGCATTCATCTAAGAGCAGCCTGCCGCAACAAGAGTATCCCCTAGACAAATCGACAAAATAGGAAATGCTACAACCCATTGTTGTTCTTTTGACGATGAACCACTCCGGTACAACAAGTTAAAGTGACTTCTGCATTTGCATTGTCCCCGGGGCCAACCCCGTGTGCTAGAGAGAGAATTGAAAAGTGTGTTTCCAGCATATAGTTGGTTTTTGTCTTGTTTAGGCATTTGGTGTCCCTCTTGTCATTCCAAACAATTCAACTGTAGGACGTCGAGGTAGTGCTAATGCGGGAAGTAGCTATAGGGTAAGGGAAAGCACGCGACGGAAGGGAATGAGAAAGGCATAGAATCATCCATCGTATTCTCGGTTGCTGGTGTTGGAGGAATTACCAGTGCTATTGAATCAAATGTGAGGGAGAGAAGTCTCTGTATTAACAGAAAAGTCGTAAAGCCCTCTATCATCAATCTTCTCCGTTGTTGTCTCCACGGGATGTAGGGCAAAACAGGGCATTCATCTAAGAGCAGCCTGCCGCAACAAGAGCATCCCCTAGACAAATCGACAAAATAGGAAATGCTACAACCCATTGTTGTTCTTTTGACGATGAACCACTCCGGTACAACAAGTTAAATTGACTTCTGCATTTGCATTGTCCCCGGGGCCAACCCCGTGTGCTAGAGAGAGAATTGAAAAGTGTGTTTCCAGCATATAGTTGGTTTTTGTTTTGTTTAGGCATTTGGTGTCCCTCTTGTCATTCCAAACAATTCAATCTCTCCACTGAAGGCATGGCATGCTAGAGATGATTGAACGATGGGACCCGGTATAGATAGATGATCCGTGGCGGAGAGGTATTGATATTCACTATGTGATGAACAAGAAAGGCTAGATATAGATGCTCCATGACAGAGAGAGAGGTATGGCCACACGAGCAAAGGAATTCAACATAAACTCGGGTAGAGAAAGAAGTGCTTCGATACGGCGAACCACTCACTTTTCCTTGCCCACATTGCGTCGGCTTGCATCCCCTCTTTGCTAGAATCCTCTTCAGTGACGTCTCTTTCATCAATGGCACACTCTTATTCAACCGATTCATGCACTTCCCTTTACTTACGAACGTTGGTCTTCCAACACCAAAGAGATAGGTGATTGAAAAAGCCTTTCAACACCAAAGAGATAGGGGATTGAAAAAGCCCTCCATTTTAATAATATCGACAAATCAGACATAGGCTAGGCATACTAGAAGGCATAGGCACCACTAAATATTCTGGGACATTAATCCAAAGTGAGTCAGTCCTTTTGAGCAATTAAGAAAAACTAGTCCTTCAAAAATGTCATCGGATGCGTCAGACCGACCCTTTACTTATTTAGGATAGTTGACCTCCTTTCCCTTCTCTTCCTGTGATCGGATCGATCGGTTGCCCTAAAAGACAATCCCACCGTCGTTTTTGAGAGAATTGGCCCCATCACTGTCAGGTCTAGACTTGCTGCAGGTACTGCTACTGGCTCTGTACTGACTTGGTAACGGCTTGGGACACATCGGTACTGGCTTAGCTATCCCTTTACTAGAGTTCCAGTTCTAGTTCTGTCGACTCGGATTTTACCACATACCGAAACCGTCAGCCCACTGAAAGTTACGAAAAAGTAAACACATAAAAGCTCTTCTTACGAGCGAGGACTTGTTTTCCTGCACCATTGCTCCGTTAGACGCTTTTCGTCACATTGCATTTGGTGTTTACTAACTTCTCGTACTCTTTCGGAATAAGAAGATGTTTCACCCCCATAGAATTACTCCCTAAAACAGAGGCTGGCGGGACTCCCTGTCCTGACGAAAGAAAGATGTGTTGAGAAAGAAAGGTGCCCATCTAGAAGAGGTAGTTCGATGTCTTTTGATATGTCTTCTTTATCGGTATATTGTCGAATTGGTTTCAATCTAGCATCCCTCCGACCTATTTTTGGAAATACAGGTCTACTACCCAGCCTTATTCCTGGCCAAAAACGCTGTCGGGATTTATCCTCACATCCGGCATAGGTACCGAAATTTCCTGTTACAGAATCGACTATGAACGCTGCTCATGACACGGTTAGCAGAGAAAAAGAATAGTGATTGTTGAATCAGTTTGCTCTTGCGACTGTGATTGCTCTTGTGAAGCCCTGAGTTGAAGTTTTCTTCCTTTACTATCAGAAGTAGGAGTGAAGGCGACGATCCGCCTTTCAATCGAGTGAATAGCAGACTTGTAGTTGAATCGAGATGGGCGATTACTACGGCAATCAAAAAAATTTCTTGCAGCTCATGCTTTCGACGTGAATGAATGGAAATAAAAGAATGATTGTTGACTAGAGGTTGAAAGTCGAGAGCCCTTTATAGACACCCATTCAACATCGAGCACGTTTCATAAACAGCGTTTTTTTTCATCATCAACAATCAACGTCAGCGGTACCATCTCTAGTTCTTTACTACTACTGATCATGTAAGCTCTCTTCCGTTGGATCTCTTTTCTACGTTAGGATCCCATCCCTCCTCGATTATTCAATTGATAGTGAGCCGGTTGTTCAAGAAAAAGCTCTTTCTTTTGGTTCGGTTCATATCCGTTCCTTCCATGAAATAACAGTTGTCAAAATAATAGCTACAGACGAATGCACAGAATCTGCTGTAGGACGTCGAGGTAGGGCTAATGCGGGAAGTAGCTATAGGGTAAGGGAGAGCACGCGACGGAAGGGAATGAGAAAGGCATAGAATCATCCATCGTATTCTCGGTTGCTGGTGTTGGAGGAATTACCAGTGCTATTGAATCAAATGTGAGGGAGAGAAGTCTCTGTATTAACAGAAAAGTCGTAAAGCCCTCTATCATCAATCTTCTCCGTCGTTGTCTCCACGGGATGTAGGGCAAAACGGGGCATTCATCTAAGAGCAGCCCGCAGCAACATGAGCATCGCTTAGACAAATCGACAAAATAGGAAATGTTACAACCCATTATTGTTCTTTTGACGATGAACCACTCCGGTACAACAAGTTAAAGTGACCTCTGCATTTGCTTTGTCCCCGGGGCCAACCCCATGTGCTAGAGAGAGGATTGAAAAGTGTGTTTCCAGCATATAGTTGGTTTTTGTCTTGTTTAGGCATTTGGTGTCCCTCTTGTCATTCCAATCAATTCAATCTCTCCACTAAAAGCATGGCATGCTAGAGATGATTGAACGATGGGACCCGGTATAGATAGATGATCCGCAGCGGAGAGGTATTGATATTCACTATGTGATGAACAAGAAAGGCTAGATATAGATGCTCCATGACAGAGAGAGAGGTATGGCCACACGAGCAAAGGAATTCAACATAAACTCGGGTAGAGAAAGAAGTGCTTCGATACGGCGAACCACTCACTTTTCCTTGCCCACATTGCGTCGGCTTGCATCCCCTCTTTGCTAGAATCCTCTTCAGTGACGTCTCTTTCATCAATGGCACACTCTTATTCAACCGATTCATGCACTTTCCTTTACTTACGAACGTTGGTCTTCCAACACCAAAGAGATAGGTGATTGAAAAAGCCTTCCAACACCAAAGAGATAGGGGATTGAAAAAGCCCTCCATTTTAATAATATCGACAAATCAGACATAGGTTAGGCATACTAGAAGGCATAGGCACCACTACATATTCTGGGACATTAATCCAAAGTGAGTCAGTCCTTTTGAGTAATTAAGAAAAGCTAGTCCTTCAAAAATGTCATCGGATGCGTCAGACCGATCCTTTACTTATTTAGGATAGTTGACCTCCTTTCCCTTCTCTTCCTGTGATCGGATCGATCGGTTGCTTTAAAAGACAATCCCACCGTCGTTTTTGAGAGAATTTGCCCCATCACTGTCAGGTCTAGACTTGCTACAGGTACTGCTACTGGCTCTGTACTGACTTGGTAACGGCTTGGGACACATCGGTACGGGCTTAGCTATCCCTTTACTAGAGTTACAGTTCTAGTGTTGTCGACTCGGATTTTACCACATACCGAAACCTTCAGTCCACTGAAAGTTACGAAAAAGTAAACACATAAAAGCTCTTCTTACGAGCGAGGACTTGCTTCCTGCACCATTGCTCCGTTAGACGCTTTTCGTCACATTGCATTTGGTGTTTACTAACTTCTCGTACTCTTTCGGAATAAGAAGATGTTTCACCCCCATGGAAGTACTCCCTAAAACAGAGGCTGGCGGGACTCCCTGTCCTGACGAAAGAAAGATGTGTTGAGAAAGAAAGGTGCCCATCTAGAAGAGGTAGTTCGATGTCTTTTGATATGTCTTCTTTATCGGTATATTGTCGAATTGGTTTCAATATAGTATCCCTCCGACCTATTTTTGGAAATACAGGTCTACTACCCAGCCTTATTCCTGGCCAAAAACGCTGTCGGGATTTATCCTCACATCCGGCATAGGTACCGAAATTTCCTGTTACAGAATCGACTATGAACGCTGCTCATGACACGGTTAGCAGAGAAAAAGAATAGTGATTGTTGAATCAGTTTGCTCTTGCGACTGTGATTGCTCTTGTGAAGCCCCGAGTTGAAGTTTTCTTCCTTTACTATCAGAAGTAGGAGTGAAGGCGACGATCCGCCTTTCAATCGAGTGAATAGCAGACTTGTAGTTGAATCGAGATGGGCGATTACTACGGCAATCAAAAAAATTTCTTGCAGCTCATGCTTTCGACGTGAATGAATGGAAATAAAAGAATGATTGTTGACTAGAGGTTGAAAGTCGAGAGCCCTTTATAGACACCCATTCAACATCGAGCACGTTTCATAAATAGCGTCTTTTTCATCATCAACAATCAACGTCAACGGTACCATCTCTAGTTCGTTACTACTACTGATCATGTAAGCTCTCTTCTGTTGGATCTCTTTTCTACGTTAGGATCCCATCCCTCCTCGATTATTCAATTGATAGTGAGCCGGTTGTTCAAGAAAAAGCTCTTTATTTTGGTTCGGTTCATATACGTTCATTCCATGAAATAACAGTTGTCAAAATAATAGCTACAGAAAAATGCCCAGAATCTGCTGTAGGACGTCGAGGTAGTGCTAATGCGGGAAGTAGCTATAGGGTAAGGGAAAGCACGCGACGGAAGGGAATGAGAAAGGCATAGAATCATCCATCGTATTCTCGGTTGCTGGTGTTGGAGGAATTACCAGTGCTATTGAATCAAATGTGAGGGAGAGAAGTCTCTGTATTAACAGAAAAGTCGTAAAGCCCTCTATCATCAATCTTCTCCGTCGTTGTCTCCACGGGATGTAGGGCAAAACAGGGCATTCATCTAAGAGCAGCCCGCAGCAACAAGAGCATCGCTTAGACAAATCAACAAAATAGGAAATGTTACAACCCATTGTTGTTCTTTTGACGATGAACCACTCCGGTACAACAAGTTAAAGTGACCTCTGCATTTGCTTTGTCCCCGGGGCCAACCCCATGTGCTAGAGAGAGGATTGAAAAGTGTGTTTCCAGCATATAGTTGGTTTTTGTCTTGTTTAGGCATTTGGTGTCCCTCTTGTCATTCCAATCAATTCAATCTCTCCACTAAAGGCATGGCATGCTAGAGATGATTGAACGATGGGACCCGGTATAGATAGATGATCCGCGGCGGAGAGGTATTGATATTCACTATGTGATGAACAAGAAAGGCTAGATATAGATGCTCCATGACAGAGAGAGAGGTATGGCCACACGAGCAAAGGAATTCAACATAAACTCGGGTAGAGAAAGAAGTGCTTCGATACGGCGAACCACTCACTTTTCCTTGCCCACATTGCGTCGGCTTGCATCCCCTCTTTGCTAGAATCCTCTTCAGTGACGTCTCTTTCATCAATGGCACACTCTTATTCAACCGATTCATGCACTTTACTTTACTTACGAACGTTGGTCTTCCAACACCAAAGAGATAGGTGATTGAAAAAGCCTTCCAACACCAAAGAGATAGGGGATTGAAAAAGCCCTCCATTTTAATAATATCGACAAATCAGACATAGGCTAGGCATACTAGAAGGCATAGGCACCACTACATATTCTGGGACATTAATCCAAAGTGAGTCAGTCCTTTTGAGTAATTAAGAAAAGCTAGTCCTTCAAAAATGTCATCGGATGCGTCAGACCGATCCTTTACTTATTTAGGATAGTTGACCTCCTTTCCCTTCTCTTCCTGTGATCGGATCGATCGGTTGCTTTAAAAGACAATCCCACCGTCGTTTTTGAGAGAATTTGCCCCATCACTGTCAGGTCTAGACTTGCTACAGGTACTGCTACTGGCTCTGTACTGACTTGGTAACGGCTTGGGACACATCGGTACGGGCTTAGCTATCCCTTTACTAGAGTTACAGTTCTAGTGTTGTCGACTCGGATTTTACCACATACCGAAACCGTCAGTCCACTGAAAGTTACGAAAAAGTAAACACATAAAAGCTCTTCTTACGAGCGAGGACTTGCTTTCCTGCACCATTGCTCTGTTAGACGCTTTTCGTCACATTGCATTTGGTGTTTACTAACTTCTCGTACTCTTTCGGAATAGGAAGATGTTTCACCCCCATGGAAGTACTCCCTAAAACAGAGGCTGGCGGGACTCCCTGTCCTGACGAAAGAAAGATGTGTTGAGAAAGAAAGGTGCCCATCTAGAAGAGGTAGTTCGATGTCTTTTGATATGTCTTCTTTATCGGTATATTGTCGAATTGGTTTCAATCTAGTATCCCTCCGACCTATTTTTGGAAATACAGGTCTACTACCCAGCCTTATTCCTGGCCAAAAATGCTGTCGGGATTTATCCTCACATCCGGCATAGGTACCGAAATTTCCAGTTACAGAATCGACTATGAACGCTGCTCATGACACGGTTAGCAGAGAAAAAAGAATAGTGATTGTTGAATCAGTTTGCTCTTGCGACTGTGATTGCTCTTGTGAAGCCCTGAGTTGAACTTTTCTTCCTTTACTATCAGAAGTAGGAGTGAAGGCGACGATCCGCCTTTCAATCGAGTGAATAGCAGACTTGTAGTTGAATCGAGATGGGCGATTACTACGGCAATCAAAAAAATTTCTTGCAGCTCATGCTTTCGACGTGAATGAATGGAAATAAAAGAATGATTGTTGACTAGAGGTTGAAAGTCGAGAGCCCTTTATAGACACCCATTCAACATCGAGCACGTTTCATAAATAGCGTCTTTTTCATCATCAACAATCAACGTCAGCGGTACCATCTCTAGTTCTTTACTACTACTGATCATGTAAGCTCTCTTCCGTTGGATCTCTTTTCTACGTTAGGATCCCATCCCTCCTCGATTATTCAATTGATAGTGAGCCGGTTGTTCAAGAAAAAGCTCTTTCTTTTGGTTCGGTTCATATCCGTTCCTTCCATGAAATAACAGTTGTCAAAATAATAGCTACAGACGAATGCCCAGAATCTGCTGTAGGACGTCGAGGTAGTGCTAATGCGGGAAGTAGCTATAGGGTAAGGGAAAGCACGCGACGGAAGGGAATGAGAAAGGCATAGAATCATCCATCGTATTCTCGGTTGCTGGTGTTGGAGGAATTACCAGTGCTATTGAATCAAATGTGAGGGAGAGAAGTCTCTGTATTAACAGAAAAGTCGTAAAGCCCTCTATCATCAATCTTCTCCGTCGTTGTCTCCACGGGATGTAGGGCAAAACAGGGCATTCATCTAAGAGCAGCCCGCAGCAACAAGAGCATCGCTTAGACAAATCGACAAAATAGGAAATGTTACAACCCATTATTGTTCTTTTGACGATGAACCACTCCGGTACAACAAGTTAAAGTGACCTCTGCATTTGCTTTGTCCCCGGGGCCAACCCCATGTGCTAGAGAGAGGATTGAAAAGTGTGTTTCCAGCATATAGTTGGTTTTTGTCTTGTTTAGGCATTTGGTGTCCCTCTTGTCATTCCAATCAATTCAATCTCTCCACTAAAGGCATGGCATGCTAGAGATGATTGAACGATGGGACCCGGTATAGATAGATGATCCGCGGCGGAGAGGTATTGATATTCACTATGTGATGAACAAGAAAGGCTAGATATAGATGCTCCATGACAGAGAGAGAGGTATGGCCACACGAGCAAAGGAATTCAACATAAACTCGGGTAGAGAAAGAAGTGCTTCGATACGGCGAACCACTCACTTTTCCTTGCCCACATTGCGTCGGCTTGCATCCCCTCTTTGCTAGAATCCTCTTCAGTGACGTCTCTTTCATCAATGGCACACTCTTATTCAACCGATTCATGCACTTTCCTTTACTTACGAACGTTGGTCTTCCAACACCAAAGAGATAGGTGATTGAAAAAACCTTCCAACACCAAAAAGATTGGGGATTGAAAAAGCCCTCCATTTTAATAATATCGACAAATCAGACATAGGCTAGGCATACTAGAAGGCATAGGCACCACTACATATTCTGGGACATTAATCCAAAGTGAATCAGTCCTTTTGAGCAATTAAGAAAAGCTAGTCCTTCAAAAATGTCATCGGATGCGTCAGACCGACCCTTTACTTATTTAGGATAGTTGACCTCCTTTCCCTTCTCTTCCTGTGATCGGATCGATCGGTTGCCCTAAAAGACAATCCCACCGTCGTTTTTGAGAGAATTTGCCCCATCACTGTCAGGTCTAGACTTGCTACAGGTACTTCTACTGGCTCTGCACTGACTTGGTAACGGCTTGGGACACATCGGTACTGGCTTAGCTATCCCTTTACTAGAGTTACAGTTCTAGTTCTGTCGACTCGGATTTTACCACATACCGAAACTGTCAGTCCACTGAAAGTTACGAAAAAGTAAACACATAAAAGCTCTTCTTACGAGCGAGGACTTGCTTTCCTGCACCATTGCTCCGTTAGACGCTTTTCGTCACATTGCATTTGGTGTTTACTAACTTCTCGTACTCTTTCGGAATAAGAAGATGTTTCACCCCCATGGAAGTACTCCCTAAAACAGAGGCTGGCGGGACTCCCTGTCCTGACGAAAGAAAGATGTGTTGAGAAAGAAAGGTGCCCATCTAGAAGAGGTAGTTCGATGTATTTTGATATGTCTTCTTTATCGGTATATTGTCGAATTGGTTTCAATCTAGCATCCCTCCGACCTATTTTTGGAAATACAGGTCTACTACCCAGCCTTATTCTTGGCCAAAAACGCTGTCGGGATTTATCCTCACATCCGGCATAGGTACCGAAATTTCCTGTTACAGAATCGACTATGAACGCTGCTCATGATACGGTTAGCAGAGAAAAAGAATAGTGATTGTTGAATCAGTTTGCTGTTGCGACTGTGATTGCTCTTGTGAAGCCCTGAGTTGAAGTTTTCTTCCTTTACTATCAGAAGTAGGAGTGAAGGCGACGATCCGCCTTTCAATCGAGTGAATAGCAGACTTGTAGTTGAATCGAGATGGGCGATTACTACGGCAATCAAAAAAATTTCTTGCAGCTCATGCTTTCGACGTGAATGAATGGAAATAAAAGAATGATTGTTGACAAGAGGTTGAAAGTCGAGAGCCCTTTATAGACACCCATTCAACATCGAGCACGTTTCATAAACAGCGTCTTTTTCATCATCAACAATCAACGTCAGTGGTACCATCTCTAGTTCTTTACTACTACTGATCATGTAAGCTCTCTTCTGTTGGATCTCTTTTCTACGTTAGGATCCCATCCCTCCTCGATTATTCAATTGATAGTGAGCCGGTTGTTCAAGAAAAAGCTCTTTCTTTTGGTTCGGTTCATATCCGTTCCTTCCATGAAATAATAGTTGTCAAAATAATAGCTGCAGACGAATGCCCAGAATCTGCTGTAGGATGTCAAGGTAGTGCTAATGCGGGAAGTAGCTATAGGGTAAGGGAAAGCACGCGACGGAAGGGAATGAGAAAGGCATAGAATCATCCATCGTATTCTCGGTTGCTGGTGTTGGAGGAATTACCAGTGCTATTGAATCAAATGTGAGGGAGAGAAGTCTCTGTATTAACAGAAAAGTCGTAAAGCCCTCTATCATCAATCTTCTCCGTCGTTGTCTCCACGGGATGTAGGGCAAAACAGGGCATTCATCTAAGAGCAGCCCGCAGCAACAAGACCATCCCCTAGACAAATCGACAAAATAGGAAATGCTACAACCCATTGTTGTTCTTTTGACGATGAACCACTCCGGTACAACAAGTTAAAGTGACCTCTGCATTTGCTTTGTCCCCGGGGCCAACCCCGTGTGCTAGAGAGAGGATTGAAAAGTGTGTTTCCAGCATATAGTTGGTTTTTGTCTTGTTTAGGCATTTGGTGTCCCTCTTGTCATTCCAATCAATTCAATCTCTCCACTAAAGGCATGGCATGCTAGAGATGATTGAACGATGGGACCCGGTATAGATAGATGATCCGCGGCGGAGAGGTATTGATATTCACTATGTGATGAACAAGAAAGGCTAGATATAGATGCTCCATGACAGAGAGAGAGGTATGGCCACACGAGCAAAGGAATTCAACATAAACTCGGGTAGAGAAAGAAGTGCTTCGATACGGCGAACCACTCACTTTTCCTCGCCCACATTGTGTCGGCTTGCATCCCCTCTTTGCTAGAATCCTCTTCAGTGACGTCTCTTTCATCAATGGCACACTCTTATTCAACCGATTCATGCACTTCGCTTTACTTACGAACGTTGGTCTTCCAACACCAAAGAGATAGGTGATTGAAAAAACCTTCCAACACCAAAGAGATAGGGGATTGAAAAAGCCCTCCATTTTAATAATATCAACAAATCAGACATAGGCTAGGCATACTAGAAGGCATAGGCACCACTACATATTCTGGGACATTAATCCAAAGTGAGTCAGTCCTTTTGAGCAATTAAGAAAAGCTAGTCCTTCAAAAATGTCATCGGATGCGTCAGACCGACCCTTTACTTATTTAGGATAGTTGACCTCCTTTCCCTTCTCTTCCTGTGATTGGATCGATCGGTTGCCCTAAAAGACAATCCCACCGTCGTTTTTGAGAGAATTTGCCCCATCACTGTCAGGTCTAGACTTGCTACAGGTACTGCTACTGGCTCTGTACTGACTTGGTAACGACTTGGGACACATCGGTACTGGCTTAGCTATCCCTTTACCCGAGTTACAGTTCTAGTTCTGTCGACTCAGATTTTATCACATACCGAAACCGTCAGTCCACTGAAAGTTACGAAACAGTAAACACATAAAAGCTCTTCTTACGAGCGAGGACTTGCTTTCCTGCACCATTGCTCCATTAGACGCTTTTCGTTACATTGCATTTGGTGTTTACTAACTTCTCGTACTCTTTCGGAATAAGAAGATGTTTCACCCCCATGGAAGTACTCCCTAAAACAGAGGCTGGCGGGACTCCCTGTCCTGACGAAAGAAAGATGTGTTGAGAAAGAAAGGTGCCCATCTAGAAGAGGTAGTTCGATGTCTTTTGATATGTCTTCTTTATCGGTATATTGTCGAATTGGTTTCAATCTAGCATCCCTCCGACCTATTTTTGGAAATACAGGTCTATTACCCAGCCTTATTCCTGGCCAAAAACGCTGTCGGGATTTATCCTCACATCCGGCATAGGTACCGAAATTTCCTGTTACAGAATCGACTATGAACGCTGCTCATGACACGGTTAGCAGAGAAAAAGAATAGTGATTGTTGAATCAGTTTGCTCTTGCGACTGTGATTGCTCTTGTGAAGCCCTGAGTTGAAGTTTTCTTCCTTTACTATCAGAAGTAGGAGTGAAGGCGACGATCCGCCTTTCAATCGAGTGAATAGCAGACTTGTAGTTGAATCGAGATGGGCGATTACTACGGCAATCAAAAAAATTTCTTGCAGCTCATGCTTTCGACGTGAATGAATGGAAATAAAAGAATGATTGTTGACTAGAGGTTGAAAGTCGAGAGCCCTTTATAGACACCCATTCAACATCGAGCACGTTTCATAAACAGCGTCTTTTTCATCATCAACAATCAACGTCAGCGGTACCATCTCTAGTTCTTTACTACTACTGATCATGTAAGCTCTCTTCCGTTGGATCTCTTTCTACGTTAGGATCCCATCCCTCCTCGATTATTCAATTGATAGTGAGCCGGTTGTTCAAGAAAAAGCTCTTTCTTTTGTTTCGGTTCATATCCGTTCCTTCCATGAAATAACAGTTGTCAAAATAATAGCTACAGACGAATGCCCAGAATCTGCTGTAGGACGTCGAGGTAGTGCTAATGCGGGAAGTAGCTATAGGGTAAGGGAAAGCACACGACGGAAGGGAATGAGAAAGGCATAGAATCATCCATCGTATTCTCGGTTGCTGGTGTTGGAGGAATTACCAGTGCTATTGAATCAAATGTGAGGGAGAGAAGTCTCTGTATTAACAGAAAAGTCGTAAAGCCCTCTATCATCAATCTTCTCCGTCGTTGTCTCCACGGGATGTAGGGCAAAACAGGGCATTCATCTAAGAGCAGCCCGCAGCAACAAGAGCATCCCCTAGACAAATCGACAAAATAGGAAATGCTACAACCCATTGTTGTTCTTTTGACGATGAACCACTCCGGTACAACAAGTTAAAGTGACCTCTGCATTTGCTTTGTCCCCGGGGCCAACCCCGTGTGCTAGAGAGAGGATTGAAAAGTGTGTTTCCAGTATATAGTTGGTTTTTGTCTTGTTTAGGCATTTGGTGTCCCTCTTGTCATTCCAATCAATTCAATCTCTCCACTAAAGGCATGGCATGCTAGAGATGATTGAACGATGGGACCCGGTATAGATAGATGATCCTCGGCGGAGACGTATTGATATTCACTATGTGATGAACAAGAAAGGCTAGATATAGATGCTCCATGACAGAGAGAGAGGTATGGCCACACGAGCAAAGGAATTCAACATAAACTCGGGTAGAGAAAGAAGTGCTTCGATACGGCGAACCACTCACTTTTCCTTGCCCACATTGCATCGGCTTGCATCCCCTCTTTGCTAGAATCCTCTTCAGTGACGTCTCTTTCATCAATGGCACACTCTTATTCAACCGATTCATGCACTTCCCTTTACCTACGAACGTTGGTCTTCCAACACCAAAGAGATAGGTGATTGAAAAAGCCTTCCAACACTAAAGAGATAGGGGATTGAAAAAGCCCTCCATTTTAATAATATCGACAAATCAGACATAGGCTAGGCATACTAGAAGGCATAGGCACCACTACATATTCTGGGACATTAATCCAAAGTGAATCAGTCCTTTTGAGTAATTAAGAAAAGCTAGTCCTTCAAAAATGTCATCGGATGCGTCAGACCGACCCTTAACTTATTTAGGATAGTTGACCTCCTTTCCCTTCTCTTCCTGTGATCGGATCGATCGGTTGCCCTAAAAGACAATCCCACCGTCGTTTTTGAGAGAATTTGCCCCATCACTGTCAGGTCTAGACTTGCTACAGGTACTGCTACTGGCTCTGTACTGACTTGGTAACGGCTTGGGACACATCGGTACTGGCTTAGCTATCCCTTTACTAGAGTTACAGTTCTAGTTCTGTCGACTCGGATTTTACCACATACCGAAACCGTCAGTCCACGGAAAGTTACGAAAAAGTAAACACATAAAAACTCTTCTTACGAGCGAGGACTTGCTTTCCTGCACCATTGCTCCGTTAGACGCTTTTCGTCACATTGCATTTGGTGTTTACTAACTTCTCGTACTCTTTCGGAATAAGAAGATGTTTCACCCCCATGGAAGTACTCCCTAAAACAGAGGCTGACGGGACTCCCTGTCCTGACGAAAGAAAGATGTGTTGAGAAAGAAAGGTGCCCATCTAGAAGAGGTAGTTCGATGTCTTTTGATATGTCTTCTTTATCGGTATATTGTCGACTTGGTTTCAATCTAGCATCCCTCCGACCTATTTTTGGAAATACAGGTCTACTATCCAGCCTTATTCCTGGCCAAAAACGCTGCCGGGATTTATCCTCACATCCGGCATAGGTACCGAAATTTCCAGTTACAGAATCGACTATGAACGCTGCTCATGACACGGTTAGCAGAGAAAAAGAATAGTGATTGTTGAATCAGTTTGCTCTTGCGACTGTGATTGCTCTTGTGAAGCCCTGAGTTGAAGTTTTCTTCCTTTACTATCAGAAGTAGGAGTGAAGGCGACGATCCGCCTTTCAATCGAGTGAATAGCAGACTTGTAGTTGAATCGAGATGGGCGATTACTACGGCAATCAAAAAAATTTCTTGCAGCTCATGCTTTCGACGTGAATGAATAGAAATAAAAGAATGATTGTTGACTAGAGGTTGAAAGTCGAGAGCCCTTTATAGACACCCATTCAACATCGAGCACGTTTCATAAACAGCGTCTTTTTCATCATCAACAATCAACGTCAGCGGTACCATCTCTAGTTCTTTACTACTACTGATCATGTAAGCTATCTTCCGTTGGATCTCTTTTCTACGTTAGGATCCCATCCCTCCTCGATTATTCAATTGATAGTGAGCCGGTTGTTCAAGAAAAAGCTCTTTCTTTTGTTTCGGTTCATATCCATTCCATCCATGAAATAACAGTTGTCAAAGTAATAGGTATAGACGAATGCCCAGAATCTGCTGTAGGACGTCGAGGTAGTGCTAATGCGGGAAGTAGCTATAGGGTAAGGGAAAGCACGCGACGGAAGGGAATGAGAAAGGCATAGAATCATCCATCGTATTCTCGGTTGCTGGTGTTGGAGGAATTACCAGTGCTATTGAATCAAATGTGAGGGAGAGAAGTCTTTGTATTAACAGAAAAGTCGTAAAGCCCTCTATCCTCAATCTTCTCCGTCGTTGTCTCCACGGAATGTAAGGCAAAACAGGGCATTCAGCTAAGAGCAGCCCCGAGCAACAAGAGCATCCCCTAGACAAATCGACAAAATAGGAAATGCTGCAACCCATTGTTGTTCTTTTGACGATGAACCACTCCGGTACAACAAGCTAAAGTGACCTCTGCATTTGCTTTGTCCTCGGGGCCAACCCCGTGTGCTAGAGAGAGGATTGAAAAGTGTGTTTCCAGCATATAGTTGGTTTTTGTCTTGTTTAGGCATTTGGTGTCCCTCTTGTCATTCCAATCAATTCAATCTCTCCACTAAAGGCATTGCATGCTAGAGATGATTGAACGATGGGACCCGGTATAGATAGATGATCCTCGGCGGAGAGGTATTGATATTCACTATGTGATGAACAAGAAAGGCTAGGGATAGATGCTCCATGACAGAGAGAGAGGTATGGCCACACGAGCAAAGGAATTTAATATAAACTCAGGTAGAGAAAGAAGTGTTTCGATACGGCGAACCACTCACTTTTCCTTGCCCACATTGCGTCGGCTTGCATCCCCTCTTTGCTAGAATCCTCTTCAGTGACGTCTCTTTCATCAATGGCACACTCTTATTCAACCGATTCATGCACTTCCCTTTACTTACGAACGTTGGTCTTCCAACACCAAAGAGATAGGTGATTGAAAAAGCCTTCCAACACCAAAGAGATAGGGGATTGAAAAAGTCCTCCATTTTAATAATATCGACAAATCAGACATAGGCTAGGCATACTAGAAGGCATAGGCACCACTACATATTCTGGGATATTCATCCAAAATGAGTCATTCCTTTTGAGCAATTAAGGAAAGCTAGTCCTTCAAAAATGTCATCGGATGCGTCAGACCGACCCTTTACTTATTTAGGATAGTTGACCTCCTTTCCCTTCTCTTCCTGTGATCGGATCGATCGGTTGCCCTAAAAGACAATCCCACCATCGTTTTTGAGAGAATTTGCCCCATCACTGTCAGGTCTAGACTTGCTACAGGTACTGCTACTGACTCTGTACTGACTTGGTAACGGCTTGGGACACATCGGTACTGGCTTAGCTATCCCTTTACTAGAGTTACAGTTCTAGTTCTGTCGACTCGGATTTTACCACATACCGAAACCGTCAGTCCACTGAAAGTTACGAAAAAGTAAACACATAAAAGCTCTTCTTACGAGCGAGGACTTGCTTTCCTGCACCTTGGCTCCGTTAGACGCTTTTCGTCACATTGCATTTTGTGTTTACTAACTTCTCGTACTCTTTCGGAATAAGAAGATATTTCACCCCCATGGAAGTACTCCCTAAAACAGAGGCTGACGGGACTCCCTGTCCTGATGAAAGAAAGATGTGTTGAGAAAGAAAGGTGCCCATCTAGAAGAGGTAGTTCGATGTCTTTTGATATATCTTCTTTATCGGAATATTGTCGAATTGGTTTCAATCTAGCATCCCTCCGACCTATTTTTTGAAATACAGGTCTACTACCCAGTCTTATTCCTAGCCAAAAACGCTGTCGGGATTTATCCTCACATCCGACATAGGTACCGAAATTTCCTGTTACAGAATCGACTATGAACGCTGCTCATGGCACGGTTAGTAGTGAAAAAGAATAGTGATTGTTGAATCAGTTTGCTCTTGCGGCTGTGATTGCTCTTGTGAGGTCCTGAGTTGAAGTTTTCTTCCTTTACTATCAGAAGTAGGAGTGAAGGCGACGATCCGCCTTTCAATCGAGTGAATAGCAGATTTGTAGTTGAATCGAGATGGGCGATTACTACGGCAATCAAAAAAATTTCTTGCAGCTCATGCTTTCGACGTGAATGAATGGAAATAAAAGAATGATTGTTGACTAAAGGTTGAAAGTCGAGAGCCCATTATAGACACCCATTCAACATCGAGCACGTTTCATAAACAGCGTCTTTTTCATCATCAACAATCAACGTCAGCGGTACCATCTCTAGTTCTTTACTACTACTGATCATGTAAGCTCTCTTCCGTTGGTTCTCTTTTCTACGTTAGGATCCCATCCCTCCTCGATTATTCAATTGATAGTGAGCCGGTTGTTCAAGAAAAAGCTCTTTATTTTGGTTCGGTTCATATCCGTTCCTTCCATGAATTAACAGTTGCCAAAGTAATAGCTACAGACGAATGCCCAGAATCTGCTGTAGGACGTCGAGGTAGTGCTAATGCGGGAAGTAGTTATAGGGTAAGGGAAAGCACGCGACGGAAGGGAATGAGAAAGGCATAAAATCATCCATCATATTCGCGGTTGATGGTGTTGGAGGAATTACCAGTGCTATGAATCAAATGTGAGGGAGAGAAGTCTCTGTATTAACAGAAAAGTCGTAAAGCCCTCTATCATCAATCTTCTCCGTCGTTGTCTCCACGGGATGTAGGGCAAAACAGGGCATTCAGCTAAGAGCAGCCCGCAGCAACAAGAGCATCCCCTAGACAAATCGACAAAATAGGAAATGCTACAACCCATTATTGTTCTTTTGACGATGAACCACTCCGTTGCTTTACAAATTAATATTATTTGTAAAATAAATATTATCTCCACCCATTTAACAATTAGAATTTTTTTATTTAAGCATTTTATAAAATAATTTATAATATTCAATTCTCTCCTTGTACATAATCAGTTTTCATGTATGTATGTACATCGTATATCTTTGACCCACGGATAAAAGGGTTAAAGAAGTCCCATTGTCCCATCTTTGACCCATCGTATATCCTAAGTATTCAATTTATACTTAGGAAGTAAATGTAAGATAGAAAGACCAAATGAAGAATCTATCTTAGATTACGAAGAAGCAGTAGGAAAGTTAGATCAAATCGACAGATTAGGAACTAGTTCGAAACAAGATAAACCAAGTCAAACAATAAATATGATGCAAGCTGAGAAAATATACTCCAGAGAAGAATACAACTCAATACTTGAGATAATAAATTGCTGGAAAGAGTTGTATAGGGATCAAAATAGCACCATTCAAGAGAAAGACTATCTGGTGAATAGGATACAAGAGACATATCTCCAACATAAAAGTTTGTTACGTTATTTTAAGTTTGACCCTGGGATATACAACTTAAAAGAAGATCTAGAAAATGAGAGCATCACTAATCCAGAGAATGAAGACTGAAATAATTACAAATGATGAGTACAGGACAGAATCTAAAGAATCTATCAAATCTGACAGTAAGCTGATTGATCCGATGGAATGTGACCAAAGGATTAGTGATCTAGGTAGGCCCAAAGTAAATTCTGAGGATATAAACGACTGGGTACAATCCCTAACCATCGTAATCACAAATCATAAAGAATCATGGGACATTACGAGAACATTACGAGAAAATGTTTTGCTAAGAATAAAACAATGGATAAATTCGCATAAAGAGTGGGATGAAAACAGTGAATCAATTGGATCTGAGAATATCCCCATTAAAGAAAACTTATGCCAGTCAATAGAAAACAAGGCTTATGCAATATCTAAAATTGAACTATGTGATACATGCGAATTCTCAGAATACTGCAAAATGTTCTCAGAATACTTAGAATGCAGTAGGACACAAAACTGGATTGATCTGTTCCTTCGCACATTTCCAAGCCCATGGTCGACAAAAGTACAAAACAGATATCTAGATTACCTGAAACAAATAGAAAAAGAGAACAATCTAAGACATTATATCCATAATACAGAATCATATACGGAAGTGAAAAATGAAAACAGTAACTCTCCTAAAAAGAGGGAATACTGTAATAACGAGAAATAGAAAAAGGGAAGAAAGAAAAGACCAAAAGAGGAAAAGGATAAAAACAACAACAGAACCTACTAGAACTACAAAATATTCAAAAGAAACTATTAAAAAAGATTAAAAAAAAAATCAAGGTTTTATCTGGACGGATGAAGACAAAAGAATTTTAAAACAGTAAGCTGAAAATACCCAAAAGGTTTACCCACCTAGACTAATATCTAGAAAACCAAGGAGAGACAAAAAAGAATTTATCAAGGGTAACAAGTATATTCAGAAGTGTGATGAATCCTCTACACAAATGGGTAAGAAAAAATACAAGTATAACGAAAATGGGCACTGTCCTAAAAAAGGAGAAGATACTCAAAAGATGATAAAAGCATAATCTAGAGGTCTACACTGAACAGGAAATCATCCTTTCTGATATAGTGCTCTACAGACATAAGATTAATTCAGAGTTTGAGATAATCCCTATAATAAATAACGAGACAGATATAACCACACTCCTAACGTCAAGATTAAGTAACTTAACGTTAAGAAATGCAGACGGAAGAAAAATGGCCTCTAATCCAGGATACATCATAAAACAAGTAATAAATAATAAATTCTTAATAACAGAAAACAATAATGATATATCAATCAAGAATTTGAAGAAGAGAAACATAGTGAGAGCTATAACAAATAGTATTTCAGCAGCATTTATTGTGTACGTAGAATACCGACCAGGTATATACATAATACGGGATAAATGTTATAAATAGGTATTCAACAGATATCATTACCCCTGTAAGAATATATCACTTCAGATATAAAAAACAAAAGTGATAGGACAAAGATTCCCAGAGCTAAAAGAAGCCTAGAAATTACACCAAAAAATAAATCATGCTGCTAAAAATCATCAAGCAGTATATAAGGTAAAAATCATAAAGAAGCTACTCATCCTCACTAAATCAAGATTGCAGTTTAGGATCTTGGCAAAAGAAGATCTGCAGGTGCGCAACACTTCCAAAGATAGGATGGTCAAAGAAGTAGATGTCGACAGAAGTATCGATCTCCGCAATGGTAAGAACACTATCCAACAACAATATAAACGAGTATTCAAATGTAAAACATGCAGCAAACAGTTCACTTCGTTCCAAGCACTTGGAAGCCACCAGGCAAGCCACAGAAGGTCGAAGCCAAAAAAGCTACATGAAAAAAGAAAGGAAATCTAAAATGCACAAGTGTTCCATCTGTGGAATCGAGTCTATGAATGGGAATGCACTTGGAAGGCACATGAGGACACATAGAACTAGAGAAAATCAAGAAGATTCTAGTGCCAAGAGTGGTCTGTGTCTAGATCTGAGCTTGGGATCTTCCAGCCATGTCAACAAAGCAAAATGACCTTGCATTTCCAGGTATGACAAAAATCTCAGCCTCTGGTAATTTATATAATTATCTGTATATATATACTCATATAAAAATATTATATAGCCTATTCAAAAAAAAAAAAAAGCGGGGGGGTATTCTGTAAAAAACCAAAAGATTGCTGAAAGGATTAGTTTGGCATATAAGTCCAAACGAAGTTCTTAATAACTCATCATGCTGAGGGGAATAGCATGACTAGCCCAACTCAAACGGTAGTTGGTAAAGGCAAATCAAATCCGTTGATAGCTGGGGGTTTGCTAAAAATTCCATATCATTTGACAATCATTTGACAATTCCTGATGAAGTCTCTGGCGATGAAATTATCTACAAAGGAAGCCTGATAAAGACAGAAGGATGCCTGATACAGACGAAAACCAAAAAAAAAAAAAGAGGCATGCTTCATCAAGAAGAAACATCAACAAGTCATCTGATGAGATATCCACAGAGAAGATTCCTAACAAAAACAAGACAGCAAAGAGACTTCTACAGAAAAATCCCTGATAACAACAGTACGGTCCCTGACAGTAACAGTACAGATTCGACTTCTACAGTAAAAATTCCTGACATCAACAGTGCAGACAAGACATCAACAGTGAAGATGCCTGACAGAGACAAGACGTCAACAGTAAAGATTCTTGACAGAGACAAGACGTCAACAGTGAAGGCTCGTGACGAGGCTTCTACAGCAAGATTCTCAAGAAACTTCTCGTGCAAGGAAGACATCTATAAAAGGAGCCTCCGAGGGAAGTGAAAGACAGGGAGAAAAGAGAGGAAGCAAGCAAAAGAAAGAGAGATTATTTCATCCTAAGCAATCCAACAAAAACTACAGAAGCTCCTCAACAGATCCCTCTTTTCATCACCATCCTCTCTCACCCTCTCATCCTCACCCATATGTATAATTAAGTGTGCCTGAGTGTATTTCCCTTTGTATTTTCTTCTTTTTCTGCTTCTGCTGTGTGTGTGTTTGTATTTTCCTGGTGTCTTTATCAGGCATTCACTTGGTTATTCTTGGAAGGAAATCTGATGCTTAGAGAGAATTTCTATTTTGTCAGGCTTCTTTTGTCAGTTGCAGAGATTATGATATGAGATTTTTAGCAAATCTCCAGCTATCAACGGATTTGACTTGCCTTTACCAACTACCGTTTGAGTTGGGCTAGCCATGCCATTCCCCTCGGCATGATGAGTTTGTCAAGGATTTCTTTTGTGCTATATGCCAAACTAAATCCTTTTAGTATTATATATGTATATTCCCTCTCTCTCCCTTTTCTTTTTATATACTATTTTTACATATCCATTTGAACTCTCTTGGGATGTCTAAATTCTTTTGGTTGAAAGCTATGTCTTGTAACAGCCTCAGTGCTTTGTGATTCTGTCCTTTTGGAATGCTAAATTTTGCATGGTAGTCTTTCGTGGCGACTATTCTTCTTCTGAGTTTATCCATTGTTTCATCCATTGTAAGACATCTCCTTGTAAAGTTCCCGTAATGTAATCGACAAATCTTTCATTATCCCATGATCCTTCGTGATTTGTGATTACGACGGCTAGAGATTGTGCCCAGTCGTCTATAACTTTTTGTTTATCCTTGAAATGTACGTTGGATCTAAATAGGTTTCTCCTTGGGATACACTTCTTTTTATTAAATCGTCGATCCTCATATTCCCTCCTATCTATGGGTTATTTAAATCTATTGCAGTTTTGCTATCTTCTCCTATATGTATTACCTCATTGTTAGATTCAGTTCCTTCCTCATATTCAGATTCGTATTCATCGTGTATAGTCATCCCGTAGTCTTCGTTATCTGAATCTACGATACTTTCTGGTTCTTCTTCACTTTCCAGGTTATATACTTCGGGATCAAAATTAAAATGATGTAGTAACTCTTTATTTTGTAGGTAGGTCTCTTGCATTCTACTTACTAGATGGTCTCTTTCCTGAACAGTATTGCCTAGGTCTTTATATAGCACTTTCCAACAGTTAATTAGCTCCACAATCGAGTCATACTCTTTTCTGGCGTATTTCCTATCTACTTGCATCATGTTTATCTGTTCACTTGGTCTCTTTTGTCTTAAGCTTGTTCCTAAACCGTCAATTCTAACTAATCTTCCTAATATTTCTCTTACTTCTTTATCGAATTTTGTTATTTCTTTGTCGAATTGTTCTGTGGGATTATCTCGAACGGTTTTACAAAGCTTAGTAATATATATTTCATTCTATTCTATTACCTTATCTAGTCGTTTTTCCATCCTACTACACCTACAAACTACATAATTAAAAAGGGTGTTGATAAAACTTGTAATATTTGTTAAGTTTTTATCTGTCGCTACTGAAAAATATTCTAAGTGACTATAGTCCCTTCTACAGCTCTCAAATATGCATGGTATATCACTAGCCATCTAGGATATCGTTTGGTAGCTAGCTCTGAGTAGCCTATGGTGCCTAAAACCGTCTCCTGAGGATCACCCTACAAACGCCTATCCGTGGCAACAAAGGGATCACTTTAGGAATCTGGGCTTTAAGGTTACTCAAATCTAGCAGGGGATACTTAGAATGAAACTACGACAATAATCACGCAAGTTGTGAGATAATATAGATTGATATTATAGTCAATTTGATACCGTGTAAGTGCTAGAGATGTTACTTCCCTAAATTTTTCCTAATTTTTATGATTTTTTCGGATTTACTACAGTAACTTTTTTTTTTTATTTTTTCTGAATTTTTTTTTTTATAAATTTTCTACAAACATAGAGACTTACAAAAACAAATACAGATTACTAAATAAAAATTCAGAAACATACAGTATTATCTAAACAAGACAGATTACTAAATAAAAATTCAGAAACATACAGTATTATCTAAACAAGACAGATTACTTAATAAAAATTCAGAAACAAATAGTACATACCGGAACAGTAGCTATCACACCGGAGACTCTGTGTACAGACTGCAGACCCCTACCGCCCAAAAAAGTAACGTCCCCCCGGTATCAGAGCCTGGGGGGATGTTCCTTTTTTGGGCGGTAGGGGTCTGCAGTCTGTACACGAAGTCTCCGGTGTGATGGCTACTGTTTCGGTATGTACTGTTTGTTTCTGAATTTTTATCTGTCTTGTTTAAATATTATTGTATATTTCTGAATTTTTATCTGTCTTGTTTAGATATTATTGTATGTTTCTGAATTTTTATTTAGTAATCTGTATTTGTTTTTATAAGTCTCTATGTCTGTAGAAAATTTATAAAAAAAAAAATTCAGAAAAAATTAAAAAAGCCACTGTAGCAAATCCGAAAAAATCATAAAAAATCAGAAAAAGATAGGAAAAATTTGGGGAAGGATTTATAACGTATAAAACACGTACGTGGTATCAAATAGGCTATAACTCTGATCTATATTTTCTCACAACCTGCATCAGTACTGTCCTAGTTACATTCTAAGTGTCTCCTACTAGAATTGAGTATTCTTAAAGCCCAGATTCCTCAAGAAATCCCTTTGTTGCCGCGGTTAGGCATTTGTAGGGTGATCTTTGGGAGACGGTTTTAGGCACCATAGGCTACTCAGAGCTAGTTATCCACTGACATCTTAGATGGCTACCGACATGTTGTGCAATTGCGAGGTATGTAGAGCAAAGTTTAGTAAATATGACGCCATGTATAATGATATATATGGTACAATGAACACCCCAAATTATTCCAAGAAAAAATTTGATGATGTAGTTCTCCGAATAGAAAAATTTAAAGAACAAGATAAAAATCCCAACTTAACTCCAGAAGACAAAGAAGACCTGACCCAACAACTCAAAGAAATTCATAAAAAATTTAAGGGTCTACTAATTCATTTTGGATATAAGCCTAATCAAGAAAAGGTTGAACCCAATAATACTAAAGAAGATGAAAACGAGAATAGTGAAGATACACAGAAAAGAAGTGAAAAAGAAAAAACAAAAACAGTAAACAGTACAACTAAGGATAAAGAAAAAGTGAGGGAAGATCTCTTGCAAATTAAACCAATAGAGAATAGTTACCAAAGAAATGATGTAGAAAGATCAGATGAAGAAGTCGTCTTAAATTCCGAAGAACCCCTTAACAAAGAAGAGGAATACGAGACAAGGTTTGATGAGATAATCTTTACTCCAAAACAAGGATGAAGGTTTAATTATGTAAAGGGAACATTCAGATTTAAGGGTTACAAATAATTGGTTTTTGTCTTGTTTAGGCATTTGGTGTCCCTCTTGTCATTCCAATCAGTTCAATCTCTCCACTAAAGTCATGGCATGCTAGAGATGATTGAACGATGGGACCCGGTATAAATAGATGATCCGCGTCGGAGAGGTATTGATATTCACTATGTGATGAACAAGAAAGGCTAGGGATAGATACTCCATGACAGAGAGAGAGGTATGGCCACACGAGCAAAGGAATTCAACATAAACTCGGGTAGAGAAAGAAGTGCTTCGATACGGCGAACCACTCACTTTTCCTTGCCCACATTGCGTCGGCTTGCATCCCCTCTTTGCTAGAATCCTCTTCAGTGACGTCTCTTTCATCAATGGCACACTCTTATTCAACCTATTCATGCACTTCCCTTTACTTACGAACGTTGGTCTTCCAATACCAAAGAGATAGGTGATTGAAAAAGCCTTCCAACACCAAAGAGATAGGGGATTGAAAAAGCCCTCCATTTTAATAATATCGACAAATCAGACATAGGCTAGGCATACTAGAAGGCATAGGCACCACTACATATTCTGGGACATTCATCCAAAGTGAGTCAGTCCTTTTGAGCAATTAAGGAAAGCTAGTCCTTCAAAAAAGTCATCGGATGCGTCAGACCGACCCTTTATTTATTTAGGATAGTTGACCTCCTTTCCCTTCTCTTCCTGTGATCGGATCGATCGGTTGCCCTAAAAGACAATCCCACCGTCGTTTTTGAGAGAATTTGCCCTATCACTGTCAGGTCTAGACTTGCTACAGGTACTGCTACTGACTCTGTACTGACTTGGTAACGGCTTGGGACACATCGGTACTGGCTTAGCTATCCCTTTACTAGAGTTACAGTTCTAGTTCTGTCGACTCGGATTTTACCACATACCGAAACCGTCAGTCCACTGAAAGTTACGAAAAAGTAAACACATAAAAGCTCTTCTTACGAGCGAGGACTTGCTTTCCTGCACCATTGCTCCGTTAGACGCTTTTCGTCATATTGCATTTGGTGTTTACTAACTTCTCGTACTCTTTCGGAATAAGAAGATGTTTCACCCCCATGAAAGTACTCCCTAAAACAGAGGCTGACGGGACTCCCTGTCCTGACGAAAGAAAGACGTGTTGAGAAAGAAATATGCCCATCTAGAAGAGGTAGTTCGATGTCTTTTGATATGTCTTCTTTATCGGTATATTGTCGAATTGGTTTCAATCTAGCATCCCTCCGACCTATTTTTGGAAATACAGGTCTACTACCCAGCCTTATTTCTGGCCAAAAACACTGTCGGGATTTATCCTCACATCCGACATAGGTACCGAAATTTCCTGTTACAGAATCGACTATGAACAATGCTCATGGCAAGGTTATTAGTGAAAAAGAATAGTGATTGTTGAATCAGTTTGCTCTTGCGACTGTGATTGCTCTTGTGAAGTCCTGAGTTGAAGTTTTCGTCCTTTACTATCAGAAGTAGGAGTGAAGGCGACGATCAGCCTTTCAATCGAGTGAATAGCAGATTTGTAGTTGAATCGAGATGGGCGATTACTACGGCAATCAAAAAAATTTCTTGCAGCTCATGCTTTCGACGTGAATGAATGGAAATAAAAGAATGATTGTTGACTAAAGGTTGAAAGTCGAGAGCCCATTATAGACACCCATTCAACATCAAGCACGTTTCATAAACAGCGTCTTTTTCATCATCAACAATCAACGTTAGCGGTACCATCTCTAGTTCTTTACTACTACTGATCATGTTAGCTCTCTTCCGTTGGATCTCTTTTCTACGTTAGGATCCCATCCCTCCTCGATTATTCAATTGATAGTGAGCCGGTTGTTCAAGAAAAAGCTCTTTATTTTGGTTCGGTTCATATCCGTTCCTTCCATGAAATAACAGTTGTCAAAGTAATAGCTACAGACGAATGCCCAGAATCTGCTGTAGGACGTCGAGGTAGTGCTAATGCGGGAAGTAGTTATAGGGTAAGGGAAAGCACGCGACGGAAGGGAATGAGAAAGGCATAGAATCATCCATCGTATTCGCGGTTGATGGTGTTGGAGGAATTACCAGTGCTATGAATCAAATGTGAGGGAGAGAAGTCTCTGTATTAACAGAAAAGTCGTAAAGCCCTCTATCATCAATCTTCTCCGTCGTTGTCCCCACGGGATGTAGGGCAAAACAGGGCATTCAGCTAAGAGCAGCACGCAGCAACAAGAGCATCCCCTAGACAAATCAACAAAATAGGAAATGCTACAACCCATTGTTGTTCTTTTGACGATGAACCACTCCGGTACAACAAGCTAAAGTGACCTCAGCATTTGCTTTGTCCCCGGGGCCAACCCCGTGTGCTAGAGAGAGGATTGAAAAGTGTGTTTCCAGCATATAATTGGTTTTTGTCTTGTTTAGTCATTTGGTGTCCCTCTTGTCATTCCAATCAGTTCAATCTCTCCACTAAAGGCATGGCATGCTAGAGATGATTGAACGATGGGACCCGATATAAATAGATGATCCGCGTCGGAGAGGTATTGATATTCACTATGTGATGAACAAGAAAGGCTATTGATAGATGCTCCATGACAGAGAGAGAGGTATGGCCACACGAGCAAAGGAATTCAACATAAACTCGGGTAGAGAAAGAAGTGCTTCGATACGGCGAACCACTCACTTTTCCTTGCCCACATTGCGTCGGCTTGCATCCCCTCTTTGCTAGAATCCTCTTCAGTGACGTCTCTTTCATCAATGACACACTCTTATTCAACCGATTCATGCACTTCCCTTTACTTACGAACGTTGGTCTTCCAACACCAAAGAGATAGGTGATTGAAAAAGCCTTCCAACACCAAAGAGATAGGGGATTGAAAAAGCCCTCCATTTTAATAATATCGACAAATCAGACATAGGCTATGCATACTAGAAGGCATAGGCACCACTACATATTCTGGGACATTCATCCAAAGTGAGTCAGTCCTTTTGAGCAATTAAGGAAAGCTAGTCCTTCAAAAAAGTCATCGGATGCGTCAGACCGACCCTTTACTTATTTAGGATAGTTGACCTCCTTTCCCTTCTCTTCCTGTGATCGGATCGATCGGTTGCCCTAAAAGACAATCCCACCGTCGTTTTTGAGAGAATTTGCCCCATCACTGTCAGTTCTAGACTTGCTACAGCTACTGCTACTGACTCTGTACTGACTTGGTAACGGCTTGGGACACATCGGTACTGGCTTAGCTATCCCTTTACTAGAGTTACAGTTCTAGTTCTGTCGACTCGGATTTTACCACATACCGAAACCGTCAATCCACTGAAAGTTACGAAAAAGTAAACACATAAAAGCTCTTCTTACGAGCGAGGACTTGCTTTCCTGCACCATTGCTCCATTAGACGCTTTTCGTCATATTGCATTTGGTGTTTACTAACTTCTCGTACTCTTTCAGAATAAGATGATGTTTCACCCCCATGGAAGTACTCCCTAAAACAGAGGCTGACGGGACTCCCTGTCCTGACGAAAGAAAGATGGGTTGAGAAAGAAATGTGCCCATCTAGAAGAGGTAGTTCGATGTCTTTTGATATGTCTTCTTTATCGGTATATTGTCGAATTGGTTTCAATCTAGCATCCCTCCGACCTATTTTTGGAAATACAGGTCTACTACCCAGCCTTATTTCTGGCCAAAAACACTATCGGGATTTATCCTCACATCCGACATAGGTACCAAAATTTCCTGTTACAGAATCGACTATGAACAATGCTCATGGCATGGTTATTAGTGAAAAAGAATAGTGATTGTTGAATCAGTTTGCTCTTGCGACTGTGATTGCTCTTGTGAAGCCCTGAGTTGAAGTTTTCGTCCTTTACTATCAGAAGTAGGAGTGAAGGCGACGATCCGCCTTTCAATCGAGTGAATAGCAGACTTGTAGTTGAATCGAGATGGGCGATTACTATGGCAATCAAAAAAATTTCTTGCAGCTCATGCTTTCGACTTGAATGAATGGAAATAAAAGAATGATTGTTGACTAGAGGTTGAAAGTCGAGAGCTCTTTATAGACACCCATTCAACATCAAGCACGTTTCCTAAACAACGTCCTTTTCATCATCAACAATCAACGTCAGTGGTACCATCTCTAGTTCTTTACTACTACTGATCATGTAAGCTCTCTTCCGTTGGATCTCTTTTCTACGTTAGGATCCCATCCCTCCTCGATTATTCAATTGATAGTGAGCCGGTTGTTCAAGAAAAAACTCTTTCTTTTGGTTCGGTTCATATCCGTTCCTTCCATGAAATAACAGTTGTCAAAGTAGCTACAGACGAATACCTAGAATCTGCTGTAGGACGTCGAGGTAGTGCTATGGCGGGAAGTAGTTATAGGGTAAGGGAAAGCACGCGACGGAAGGGAATGAGAAAGGCATAGAATCATCCATCGTATTCGCGGTTGATGGTGTTGGAGGAATTACCAGTGCTATCGAATCAAATGTGAGGGAGAGAAGTCTCTGTATTAACAGAAAAGTCGTAAAGCCCTCTATCATCAATCTTCTCCGTCGTTGTCTCCACGGAATGTAGGGCAAAACAGGGCATTCAGCAAAGAGCAGCCCGCAGCAACAAGAGCATCCCCTAGACAAATCGACAAAATAGGAAATGCTACAACCCATTGTTGTTCTTTTGACGATGAACCACTCCGGTACAACAAGCTAAAGTGACCTCAGTATTTGCTTTGTCCCCGGGGCCAACCCCGTGTGCTAGAGAGAGGATTGAAAAGTGTGTTTCCATCATATAGTTGGTTTTTGTCTTGTTTAATCAATTCAATCTCTCCACTAAAGGCATGGCATGCTAGAGATTATTGAACGATGGGACCCGGTATAAATAGATGATCCGCGGCGGAGAGGTATTGATATTCACTATGTGATGAACAAGAAAGGCTAGGGATAGATGCTCCATGACAGAGAGAGAGGTATGGCCACACGAGCAAAGGAATTCGACATAAACTCGGGTAGAGAAAGAAGTGCTTCGATACGGCAAACCACTCACTTTTCCTTGCCCACATTGCGTAGGCTTGCATCCCCTCTTTGCTAGAATCCTCTTCAGTGACGTCTCTTTCATCAATGGCACACTCTTATTCAATCGATTCATGCACTTCCCTTTACTTACGAACGTTGGTCTTCCAACACCAAAGAGATAGGTGAATGAAAAAGCCTTCCAACACTAAAGAGATAGGGGATTGAGAAAGCCCTCCATTTTAATAATATCGACAAATCAGACATAGGCTAGCCATACTAGAAGGCATAGGCACCACTACATATTCTGGGACATTCATCCAAAGTGAGTCAGTCTTTTTGAGCAATTAAGGAAAGCTAGTCCTTCAAAAATGTCATCGGATGAGTCAGACCGACCCTTTACTTATTTAGGATAGTTGACCTCCTTTCCCTTCTCTTCCTGTGATCGGATCGATCGGTTGCCCTTAAAGACAATCCCACCGTCGTTTTTGAGAGAATTTGCCCCATCATTGTCAGGTCTAGACTTGCTACAGGTACTGCTACTGGCTCTGTACTGACTTGGTAACGGCTTGGGACACATCGGTACTGGCTTAGCTATCCCTTTACTAGAGTTACAGTTCTAGTTCTGTCGACTCGGATTTTACCACATACCAAAACCGTCAGTCCACGAAAAAGTAAACACATAAAAGCTATTCTTACAAGCGAGGACTTGCTTTCCTGCACCATTGCTCCGTTAGACGCTTTTCGTCACATTGCATTTGGTGTCTACTAACTTCTCGTACTCTTTCGGAATAAGAAGATGTTTCACCCCCATGAAAGTGCTCCCTAAAACAGAGGCTGACGGGACTCCTTGTCCTGACGAAAGAAAAATGTGTTGAGAAAGAAAGGTGTCCATCTAGAAGAGGTAGTTCGATGTCTTTTGATATGTCTTCTTTATCGGTATATTGTCGCATTGGTTTCAATCTAGCATCCCTCCGACCTATTTTTGGAAATACAGGTCTACTACCCAGCCTTATTCCTAGCCAAAAACGCTGTCGGGATTTATCCGCACATCCGACATAGGTACCGAAATTTCCTGTTTACAGAATCGACTATGAACGCTGCTCATGGCACGGTTAGCAGTGAAAAAGAATAGTGATTGTTGAATCAGTTTGGTCTTGCGACTGTGATTGCTCTTGTGAAGCCCTGAGTTGAAGTTTTCTTCCTTTACTATCAGAAGTAGGAGTGAAGGCGACGATCCGCCTTTCAATCGAGTGAACAGCAGACTTGTAGTTGAATTGAGATGGGCGATTACTACGGCAATCAAAAAAATTTCTTGCAGCTCATGCTTTCGACGTGAATGAATGGAAATAAAAGAATGATTGTTGACTAGAGGTTGAAAGTCGAGAGCCCTTTATAGACACCCATTCAATATCAAGCACGTTTCATAAACAACGTCTTTTTCATCATCAACAATCAACGTCAGCGGTACCATCTCTAGTTCTTTACTACTACTGATCATGTAAGCTCTCTTCCGTTGGATCTCTTTTCTACGTTAGGATCCCATCCCTCCTCGATTATTCAATTGATAGTGAGCCGGTTGTTCAAGAAAAAGCTCTTTTCTTTTGGTTCGGTTCATATCCGTTCCTTTCATGAAATAACAGTTGTCAAAGTAATAGCTACAGACGAATGCCCAGAATCTGCTGTAGGACGTCGAGGTAGTGCTAATGCGGGAAGTAGCTATAGGGTAAGGGAAAGCACGCGACGGAAGGGAATGAGAAAGGCATAGAATCATCCATCGTATTCGCGGTTGGAGGTGTTGGAGGAATTACCAGTGCTATTGAATCAAATGTGAGGGAGAGAAGTCTCTGTATTAACAAAAAAGTCGTAAAACCCTCTATCATCAATCTTCTCCGTCGTTATCTCCACGGGATGTCGGGCAAAACAGGGCATTCAGCTAAGAGCAGCCCGCAGCAACAAGAGCATCCCCTAGACAAATCGACAAAATAGGAAATGCTACAACCCATTGTTGTTCTTTTGACGATGAACCACTCCGGTACAACAAGCTAAAGTGACCTCTGCATTTACTTTGTCCCCGGGGCCAACCCCGTGTGCTAGAGAGAGGATTGAAAAGTGTGTTTCCAGCATATAGTTGGTTTTTGTCTTGTTTAGGCATTTGGTGTCCCTCTTGTCATTCCAATCAATTCAATCTCTCCACTAAAGGCATGGCATGCTAGAGATGATTGAACGATGGGACCCGGTATAGATAGATGATCCGCCGCGGAGAGGTATTGATATTCACTATGTGATGAACAATAAAGGCTAGGGATAGATGCTCCATGACAGAGAGAGAGGTATGGCCACACGAGCAAAGGAATTCAACATAAACTCGGGTAGAGAAAGAAGTGCTTCGATACGGCGAACCACTCACTTTTCCTTGCCCACATTGCGTCGGCTTGCATCCCCTCTTTGCTAGAATCCTCTTCAGTGACGTCTCTTTCATCAATGGCACACTCTTATTCAACCGATTCATACACTTCCCTTAACTTACTAACGTTGGTCTTCCAACACCAAAGAGATAGGTGATTGAAAAAGCCTTCCAACACCAAAGAGATAGGGGATTGAAAAAGCCTTCCATTTTAATAATATCGACAAATCAGACATAGGCTAGGCATATTAGAAGGCATAGGCACCACTACATATTCTGGGACATTCATCCAAAGTGAGTCAATCCTTTTGAGCAATTAAGGAAAGTTAGTCCTTCAAAAATGTCATCGGATGCGTCAGATCGACCCTTTACTTATTTAGGATAGTTGACCTCCTTTCCCTTCTCTTCCTGTGATCGGATCGATCGGTTGTCCTAAAAGACAATCCCACCGTCGTTTTTGAGAGAATTTGCCCCATCACTGTCAGGTCTAGACTTGCTACAGGTACTGCTACTGGCTCTGTACTGACTTGGTAACGGCTTGGGACACATCGGTACTGGCTTAGCTATCCCTTTACTAGAGTTACAGTTCTAGTTCTGTCGACTCGGATTTTACCACATACCGAAACTGTCAGTCCACGGAAAGTTACGAAAAAGTAAACACATAAAAGCTCTTCTTACGAGCGAGGACTTGCTTTCCTGCACCATTGCTCCGTTAGACGCTTTTCGTCACATTAAATTTGGTGTTTACTAACTTCTCGTACTCTTTCGGAATAAGAAGATGTTTCACTCCCATGGAAGTACTCCCTAAAACAGAGGCTGACGAGACTCCCTGTCCTGACGAAAGAAAGATGTGTTGAGAAAGAAAGGTGCCCATCTAGAAGAGGTAGTTCGATGTCCTTTGATATGTCTTCTTTATCGGTATATTGTCGAATTGGTTTCAATCTAGCATCCCTCCGACCTATTTTTGGAAATACAGGTCTACTATCCAGCCTTATTCCTGGCCAAAAACGCTGTCGGGATTTATCCTCACATCCGACATAGGTACCGAAATTTCCTGTTACAGAATCGACTATGAACAATGCTCATGGCAAGGTTATTAGTGAAAAAGAATAGTGATTGTTGAATCAGTTTGCTCTTGCGACTGTGATTGCTCTTGTGAAGCTCTGAGTTGAAGTTTTCTTCCTTTACTATCAGAAGTAGGAGTGAAGGCGACGATCCGCCTTTAAATCGAGTGAATAGCAGACTTGTAGTTGAATCGAGATGGGCGATTACTACGGCAATCAAAAAAATTTCTTGCAGCTCATGCTTTCGACGTGAATGAATGGAAATAAAAGAATGAGTGATAACTAGAGGTTGAAAGTCGAGAGCCCTTTATAGACACCCATTCAACATCGAGCACATTTCATAAACAGCGTCTTTTTCATCATCAACAATCAATGTCAGCAGTACCATCTATAGTTCTTTACTACTACTGATCATGTAAGCTCTCTTCCGTTGGATCTCTTTTCTACGTTAGGATCCCATCCCTCCTCGATTATTCAATTGATAGTGAGCCGGTTGTTCAAGAAAAAGCTCTTTATTTTGGTTCGGTTCATATCCGTTCCTTCCATGAAATAACAGTTGTCAAAGTAATAGCTACAGACGAATGCCCAGAATCTGCTGTAGGACGTCGAGGTAGTGCTAATGCGGGAAGTAGCTATAGGGTAAGGGAAAGCACGCGACGGAAGGGAATGAGAAAGGCATAGAATCATCCATCGTATTCGCGGTTGATGGTGTTGGAGGAATTACCAGTGCTATCGAATCAAATGTGAGGGAGAGAAGTCTCTGTATTAACAGAAAAGTCGTAAAGCCCTCTATCATCAATCTTCTCCGTCGTTGTCTCCACGGGATGTGGGGCAAAACAGGGCATTCAGCTAAGAGCAGCCCGCAGCAACAAGAGCATCCCCTAGACAAATCGACAAAATAGGAAATGCTACAATCCATTGTTATTCTTTTGACGATGAACCACTCCGGTACAACAAGCTAAAGTGACCTCTGCATTTGCTTTGTCCCCGGGGCCAACCCCTTGTGCTAGAGAGAGGATTAAAAAGTGTGTTTCCAGCATATAGTTGGTTTTTGTCTTGTTTAGGCATTTGTTGTCCCTCTCGTCATTCCAATCAATTCAATCTCTCCACTAAAGGCATGGCATGCTAGAAATGATTGAACGATGGGACCCGGTATAGATAGATAATCCGCGGCGGAGAGGTATTGATATTCACTATGTGATGAACAAGAAAGGCTATGGATAGATGCTCCATGACAAAGAGAGAGGTATGGCCACACGAGCAAAGGAATTCAACATAAACTCGGGTAGAGAAAGAAGTGCTTTGATACGGCGAACCACTCACTTTTCCTTGCCCACATTGCGTCGGCTTGCATCCCCTCTTTGCTAGAATCCTCTTCAGTGACGTCTCCTTCATCAATGGCACTCTCTTATTCAACCGATTCCTGCACTTTCCTTTACTTACGAACGTTGGTCTTCCAACACCAAAGAGATAGGGGATTGAAAAAGCCTTCCAACACCAAAGAGATAGGGGATTGAAAAAACCTTCCATTTTAATAATATCGACAAATCAGACATAGGCGAGGCATACTAGAAGGCATAGGCACCACTACATATTCTGGGACATTCATCCAAAGTGAGTCAGTCCTTTTGAGCAATTAAGGAAAGCTAGTCCTTCAAAAATGTCATCGGATGCGTCAGACCGACCCTTTACTTATTTAGGATAGCTGACCTCCTTTCCCTTCTCTTCCAGTGATCAGATCGATCGGTTGCCCTAAAAGACAATCCCACCGTCGTTTTTGAGAGAATTTGCCCCATCACTGTCAGGTCAAGACTTGCTACAGGTACTGCTACTGCCTCTGCACTGACTTGGTAACGGTTTGGGACACATCAGTACTGGCTTAGCCTATCCCTTTACTAGAGTTACAGTTCTAGTTCTGTCGACTCGGATTTTACCACATACCGAAACCGTCAGTCCATGGAAAGTTACGAAAAAGTAAACACATAAAAGCTCTTCTTACGAGCGAGGACTTGCTTTCCAGCACCATTGCTCCGTTAGACGCTTTTCGTCACATTGCATTTGGTGTTTTCTAACTTCTCGTACACTTTCAGAATAAGAAGATGCTTCACCCCCATGGAAGTACTCCCTAAAACAGAGGCTGACGGGACTCCTTGTCCTGACGAAAGAAAGATGTGTTGATAAAGAAAGGTGCCTATCTAAAAGAGGTAGTTCGATGTCTTTTGATATGTCTTCTTTATCGGTATATTGTCGAATTGGTTTTAATCTAGCATCCCTCTGACCTATTTTTGGAAATACAGGACTACTACCCAGCCTTATTCCTAGCCAAAAATACTGTCGGGATTTATCCTCACATCCGACATAGGTACCGAAAGTCCGAGTCTCCCAGACAGAAGACTGAACCAAGCACATGGTAGGTCAGACAGGTTAGTGATAAAGACTATTGCAGGAGATGGTGGGGGAACATAAGTCTCATCTGTTAGGGGAATGGGAAGCCCATTAGAATGAGGAAGCGTGCACACGTAGATTGGAAGGGTAACATCCTTCAGCAGGTCAGTCTTAATATAATCGCTCGAGTGGCCTTCCTCCAGTAGTTGCAATATTTGCAAAGGATTCAACAACTTGCCTACTATACCTCCCAACCCTACCTATCAATGCCATAGCTTCAAACAAACTATGTGGTTCTACACCAAATGGCTCCTAAAGCGAAGCATATGCTAGAATGAAACGAAATGAAAGCCGCAAGAGAGGATACGCGACGGTATCACATTAGCGCGACTGGACCGGTGTATGACTTCGTTGGTTAGTAGACCAGAAAAAAGAAGCTGGTAAGAATGTCTATAGATAGAGGCTTTCAATCAAGGTGATTGATACTGACGCTCTACCTAGGCGACCCTCCTTTTGAAAGTAGGACGTCGAGGTAGTGCTAATGCGGGAAGTAGCTATAGGGTAAGGGAAAGCACGCGACGGAAGGGAATGAGAAAGGCATAGAATCATCCATCGTATTCGCGGTTGATGGTGTTGGAGGAATTACCAGTGCTATTGAATCAAATGTAACCGATTCATGCGCTTCCCTTTACTTACGAACGTTGGTCTTCCAACACCAAAGAGATAGGGGATTGAAAAAGCCTTCCAACACCAAAGAGATAGGGGATTGAAAAAACCTTCCATTTTAATAATATCGACAAATCAGACATAGGCAAGGCATACTAGAAGGCATAGGCACCACTACATATTCTGGGACATTCATCCAAAGTGAGTCAGTCCTTTTGAGCAATTAAGGAAAGCTAGTCCTTCAAAAATGTCATCGGATGCGTTAGACCGACCCTTTACTTATTTAGGATAGCTGACCTCCTTTCCCTTCTCTTCCTGTGATCGGATCGATCGGTTGCCCTAAAAGACAATCCTACCGTCGTTTTTGAGAGAATTTGCCCCATCACTGTCAGGTCTAGACTTGCTACAAGTACTGCTACTGCTCTGTACTGACTTGGTAACGGTTTGGGACACATCGGTACTGGCTTAGCTATCCCTTTACTAGAGTTACAGTTCTAGTTCTGTCGACTCGGATTTTACCACATACCGAAACCGTCAGTCCATGGAAAGTTACAGAAAAGTAAACACATAAAAGCTCTTCTTACAAGTGAGGACTTGCTTTCCAGCACCATTGCTCCGTTAGACGCTTTTCGTCACATTGCATTTGGTGTTTTCTAACTTCTCGTACACTTTCGAAATAAGAAGATGCTTCACCCCCATGGAAGTACTCCCTAGAACAGAGGCTGATGGGAATCCCTGTCCTGACGAAAGAAAGACGTGTTGAGAAAGAAAGGTGCACATCTAGAAGAGGTAGTTTGATGTCTTTTGATATGTCTTCTTTATCGGTATATTGTCGAATTGGTTTCAATCTAGAGTCCCTCTGACCTATTTTTGGAAATACAGGACTACTACCCAGCCTTATTCCTGGCCAAAAACGCTGTCGGGATTTATCCTCACATCCGACATAGGTACTGAAAGTCCGAGTCTCCCAGACGGAAGACTGAACCAAGCACATGGTAGGTCAGACAGGTTAGTGATAAAGACTATTGCAAGAGATGGTAGGGGAACATAGGTCTCATCTGTTGGGGGAATGGGAAGCCCATTAAAATGAGGAAGCGTGCACACGTAGATTGGAAGGGTAACATCCTTCGGGAGGTCAGTCTTAATATAATCGCTCGAATGGCCTTCCTCCAGTAGTTGCAATATTTGCAAAGGATTCAACAACTTGCCTACTATACCTCCCAACCCTGCCTATCATTGCCATAGCTTCATACAAACTATGTGGTTCTACAACAAATGGCTCCTAAAGTGAAGCAGTTGCTAGAATGAAACGAAATGAAAGCCGCAAGAGAGGATACGTGACGGTATCACATTAGTGCGACTGGACCGGTGTATGACTTCGTTGGTTAGTAGACCAGAAAAAAGAAGTTGGTAAGAATGTCTATAGATAAGAGGCTTTCAATCAAGGTGATTGATACTGACGCTCTTCCTAGGCGATCCTCCTTTTGTAACTAGGATGTCGAGGTAGTGCTAATGCGGGAAGTAGCTATAGGGTAAGGGAAAGCACGCGACGGAAGGGAATGAGAAAGGCATAGAATCATCCATCGTATTCGCGGTTGATGGTGTTGGAGGAATTACCAGTGCTATCGAATCAAATGTGAGGGAGAGAAGTCTCTGTATTAACAGAAAAGTCGTAAAGCCCTCTATCATCAATCTTCTTCGTCGTTGTCTCCACGGGATGTGGGGCAAAACAGGGCATTCAGCTAAGAGCAGCCCGCAGCAACAAGAGCATCCCCTAGACAAATCGACAAAATAGGAAATGCTACAATCCATTGTTGTTCTTTTGACGATGAACCACTCCGGTACAACAAGCTAAAGTGACCTCTGCATTTGCTTTGTCCCCGGGGCCAACCCCGTGTGCTAGAGAGAGGATTGAAAAGTGTGTTTCCAGCATATAGTTGGTTTTTGTCTTGTTTAGGCATTTGTTGTCCCTCTCGTCATTCCAATCAATTCAATCTCTCCACTAAAGGCATGGCATGCTAGAAATGATTGAACGATGGGACACGGTATAGATAGATAATCTGCCACGGAGAGGTATTGATATTCACTATGTGATGAACAAGAAAGGCTATGGATAGATGCTCCATGACAAAGAGAGAGGTATGGCCACACGAGCAAAGGAATTCAACATAAACTCGGGTAGAGAAAGAAGTGCTTTGATACGGCGAACCACTCACTTTTCCTTGCCCACATTGCGTCGGCTTGCATCCCCTCATTGCTAGAATCCTCTTCAGTGACGTCTCCTTCATCAATGACACTCTCTTATTCAACCGATTTCTGCACTTCCCTTTACTTACGAACGTTGGTCTTCCAACACCAAAGAGATAGGGGATTGAAAAAGCCTTCCAATACCAAAGAGATAGGGGATTGAAAAAACCTTGCATTTTAATAATATTGACAAATCAGACATAGGCTAGGCATACTAGAAGGCATAGGCACCACTACATATTCTGGGACATTCATCCAAAGTGAGTCAATCCTTTTGAGCAATTAAGGAAAGCTAGTCCTTCAAAAATGTCATCGGATGCGTCAGACCGACCCTTTACTTATTTAGGGTAGCTGACCTCCTTTCCCTTCTCTTCCAGTGAGTGATCGGATCGATCGGTTGCCCTAAAGACAATCCCACCGTCATTTTTGAGAGAATTTGCCCCATCATTAGCGCGACTGGACCGGTGTATGACTTCGTTGGTTAGTAGACCAGAAAAAAGAAGCTGGTAAGAATGTCTATAGATAGAGGCTTTCAATGAAGGTGATTGATACTGACGCTCATCCTAGGGGACCCTCCTTTTGAAAGGAGCTTCGTTTGCTTTCGAAGCCGGGTCAACTATCGCTAATCCTATATTTCATTTCCTAGAGTACTAGCAAGAGCTAAGAAAGTACGAGATCGGTTATCTACGAAATTCGAAAGAAAGGTTTGTTGTTCTGAAGCCAGCTAGTTCATAGTCTTGTCTTAAATGAAAAAAGCATTTCTATAGACGACGGCGGGTGACACACCGCCCAATTGGGTTTATGCTTGCTTAGTATTTTCGGAAAGATAGCAAACCATAATCATATATACAATTCATTTTTCTCTTTCCCATTTTGTGTGAAAGTGAAGATAGACCTGAAAGAAAAGCAAAACCGTTTGAGAATCTTTTTTCAATAAACAGTGGGACCTCGTGGCTCGAGCCACATTTCTCGAAGTTAGGCTTTATCACCCACCATTCGACATGTGATCTAAACAAAACACAACTATAGAAAAACAGAAAAAAAATCTCAAGTGAAAAGGCAGTGAGGGTTTTGAAAAGGCATAGGTTGGCCTGAGTTCATCGATCTGTATCCAGGTTTTCACTTATCCCCGTTCATTGACAGTGGCTTGCCCTCTCCGTCTTCCAGCTCTAGAGAGCGTCTTTGGGCTCGGCAACCTCTTTTGGGGTGCCGGTCTGCTGTGGCCACTTTCCAAAAGATTTATTTCCATACATATTCTGGTTTTGACTATTTTTATGATGAATCAATTTGATGAAACAAAATAGAAATCATCGTTTAGTTAGGAAAACAATTCTAACGGTTTCACTTTCCTTTAGAGTTGACAAATCTCTATCCTCTAAGGAACCCCATCCTCCAGTCACTTATTCTATGAATAAAAGATCCATTTCGATGATGAGAATACAAAGATCCTACTTCTTCACAAGCCTTCTCTATCACACCTACTATAAAGCAAAATTATTTACATGATTCTATTGAAGACTTTTTGAAGAAATTTATGAGATTCACTTCATATTTTCGACGTAGGCTTACCTCTCCTCTAGCTTATTCGAGTGTGTAAAATCGGTCCGCTCGTGCGAAATATCCTGAAGAATAATAGCAACTCTTCACCAATTCCAAGAAAAAAGTCGATGTCGATCTCTGTAAGAGAAATGACACCAGGAAAGGAAGTTAAAACAAACACGCTCGACCATTGGGAGAGTAAATTCCAATAAATGGAGAGTATGTGGCAGAGACAGTTCATTCACGTTCGATCTTGCATAAGCAACTGAACTGGACTAACCGTCGAAAATCTACCAAGTACTTGAAGGATCTACAGAATAGCCTTGCCTTAATGCCATTCTATAGAGTTTTTTTCATTCCAAAAGACCTACTTCTCAGAGCATATTGAAAGAAAGAAAGGAGTGGCGATGTTTCTAATGCAAGCGAAGATAGTCAAAATGAAGAATCCTAGGACCTTATCCGGCATCATAAAAATCTTGCACCTCCTGCATTCCAAACACTAGGAAGTATACCCCCTGGAACCTCCTCTCCTACCTTAACCACCCTTTTGAAGTGATGTCGTATAGGTTTTGAGGAAGATATAGTGAACACTTTGTTGGAAGATCCATCGGCATATCTTTAGTTTCAAAAGTTGCGCGAATGTCAGCAATCCTCCTACCCGAGTCAACGCTACATCCTTTCCACCATCGAAAGAAGTCCAAGCCGATAACCTCAGGTTTGTGGTTGTAGCTGGTAGATCCATCCCCCCAGACGAAGTGAAAAATCTTCCCAGAAGGGTTTTGAAAAGGCATAGCAAGCATGCAGCTAAACTATCAAATATCGTTGATTGACTACACCTGCATCGTAGGCAGATGAAGAAATTTTACAACGCAACGGGGGCGCATTCTCCGTGGAAAACCACGTCCGGGGACTATTTACTAGCACAAAATATTTCCACTTCTCATTTCCTTCCTTCCTAAAGAATGTGAAGGAGCCCACCTCACCACTCCCCTTCCCCTGCTCCATGGCAGAAATAGGACCTGTATCTTCCTTTTTTTCCTTCTACCGAGAAGAGAAAGATAGAGTACAACTTTATTTATGATCGAAAGACAAATGAGATCATAAAGGCCATCATTAGGGCAAACAATGCAATAGCTTCGGTTAGAGCAAATCCCAAAATGGCATAACCAAATAATTGTTTAGCCAATGAGAAATTTCACACCATGGAATGAATCAAGGAACTGAAGACGTTACCAATACCGACAGCTGCTCCCACTAAAGCAATTGTCATTGCTCTGGCACCTCTTGATTTTGCACCCTCTAACATATTTCTAATATGATCCCATTTGCTCATCACGCTTTTCCTTTGCTGCTCTTTCGTTGGATTCTTCGTCGATTCCTCATAATAGCGCGTGTCGAGACAAGTAATGCGGTAGCGCTTCAAGAGATTCATCAGTACCCTCCCTCATGCTCTCAAAGAAACCTTCTATTCTGAAAAAAATAAAATAAATAAAATCGGAGACCATTTGCTCATCACGCTTTTGACATCATAAGTAAGCAAAGCGCTTTCTTTTAAGCATTATCTGGTTCCATCTTTCTTTCTTCCATTAAACCACCCTTTTCTAAGAAGGATTTTAGTAATTTGGGATCTATACTACTTGGAATGGCTCTATCATATTGAGAAATTTTGTCTAGTGGCATTTGAACACAGAAGCCCTTGACAGCTGCCTAAATCACTGCAATTTGTTTTTCAATTGGAAGTAGTGAATATTGTGGTTGTTTAGGCACTTCTGTAACCTTGCACCTCTTTCCAGTAATGCCTGAGTCGCTGCATCAAGGTCCAAGCCAAATTGAGCGAAGGCAGCCACTTCGCGATATTGTTCCAATTCTAGTTTTGAACTATTGTGGACTTGTTTCATAGCTTTCAACTTAGCGACAGATCCGACACGATTGACAAATAAGCCAACATTAATTGCAGGTTTAACTCCATGATAAAAGAGCTCTGTTTCCGAACAGATTTGTCCATCTGTAATGAAGATCACATTGGTGAGAATATAGGCCTATACGTCTCTAGCTTGTGTTTCAATGACGGGTAACGCAGTCGAGCTACATGCACCTGTCTAGTCTGATTGTTTAGCAGCTCTTTCTAAGAGACGAGAATGTAAATAGAAAACATCCCTGGGGAAAGCGTCACGATCTAGTAGTCGGCGTAACAATAATGACATTTGTCAATATGTCACCGCCTGTTTACTAAGATATCATATATTATTAATGCATGCATTCCATTATCGTGAAAATATTCCCCCATGGTAAACCCGGATGTGGGGCCAGAAATTGCAGAGGAGCAGGATCCGAAGCAGTGGCTGCTATAAGAATGGAATATTCCAAAGCATTCGCTTCTGAAAAATTTGAACTAATTGTGTCACAGTCGAACGTTTCTGTCCAATCGCTACATAGACACAGAACAATGTCTCACTCTCAGAGGTTCCCCTTTCGTTTATTTGCTTATGGTATAATATATTATCGATAGCTATAGCTGTTTTTCCAGTTTGTCTATCACCGATTATAAGTTCTCGTTGTCCACGGCCTATAGGAACCAGGCTATCTACTGCTTTTAACCCTGTTTGCATGGGTTTGTGCACAGATTTACGTTCAATAATCCCTGTGATGCGAACCCCGTCAAGAATAATGAGACCCGTAAAACAAAAAGAAAATTCAAGAACGTCCACGATCAGGTTTGGTTGGGAGACCTCGACCTATAACGGCTTCAACAAAAATAAGAATCTTGGTAAAATTGATCTCAACCCGTTATTTAATGCGAAATAAGAATCTTAGTATAAGGAAGACGCCACAAACGGTAGTGAAAATCTGTTTGATAAGTCGATGATAAACGCCACTGAAGAATTCTGATAAGTTCGAATAGTCCTTTAAAGAACCAAAGAGAATAAAACTCACCAATTTCCAGAAAACTATCCCTCTTCAATTCCATTAGACGCCTATTAATAGGCTAAAAAATAAAAAAAAAGTTTCAGAAATAGAAACAAAACAAAAGGAAACAATCAGCCCCTTAATTTGGCTGATCACACGCCCATAAAAAAGGAAACAATCAGAAATAGAAACGAAACAAAAGGAAACAATCAGCCCTTAATTTGGCTGATCACACACCTACAATAGAAAAGGAAAACAATCAGCCCTTAATTTGTCCGGATTCTTCTAGTAGTTGAATCATATTAATGCATCTTTGTTTAACACATGAACCATCCTCAATGGGTCTCCACGAATTTGCTTGAGCCCAAACTCTTGAATCAGCCCATTAAGTGCATCTTTGAACATCTTTTCTCATGCTCTTGTAACCGGCTCAGTTAGAGCTTGAACTGACTCCTTTGTAGTCATGTCATTATTTGCATCATTTCCCTACTCTTAAAAAGGATTTTCCCTCAAATCATCACCTACATCAAAAGGACTCAAATCAGTAACATCTAATATTGTACTCACTGGGCAAATCTAGCTTGTAAACGTTGTCATTGATGTGTGCTAGAACTTGGAAACAACCATCCCCTCTTGGAAGCAGTTTGGAACGTCTTTACGCCGGAAATCTCTCTTTTCTCATATGCAACCAAACCCAATCTCCAGGTTCAAAAATAAGTTTGTGACGCCCCTTGTTGGCTTGTTTTGTATACTGCTCCAATTTTCTCTCAATGTTGAGCCTTGTCTTCTCATGTATCTGCTTAACAAAATCAGCCTTTTTCTTTCCATCCAAATTAACACGCTCAGAAATAGGTAATGGAGATAAATCCAATGGAGTCAAAGGATTAAACCCATAAACAATTTCGGACGGTGAGAATTTAGTAGCAGAATGAATAAACATATTATAAGCAAACTCAACATGTGGTAAATACTCTTCCCATGTTTTGATGTTCGTTTTAATTATTGCCCTCAATAAAGCAGACAAAGTCCTATTTACTACTTCGGTTTGACCATCAGTTTGTGGGTGACAAGTAGTAAAATACAAAAGTTGGTACCTAACTTACACCATAAAGTCTTCCAAAAGTAGCTCAAGAACTTAGCATCTCTATTCGAAACAATGGTTCTAGGCATGCTATGCAATCTAACCGATGGGGCCAAAGAGTAGTGGGCTTTCGACAGAATCTCCTTCCCTACTATCTGTACTTTCCTTATCCCAAGCGAGAGCGATCAACTCTGTACCTGAATAGATATAAGATGAGAGAGTCAGTTGTGGGGCGTTCGCTAGAGGAGGTCTCCTCGAATAGCTATCCTATCCTTGAAGATTTGAGTTGTTGGAAAAGAGGCGGTTGAGGTGAAGACAAAACCTTTTGGAAAAGCGAGTCAGTCTAGTACCCCTCCACCGCCTTAAACTTCCTCGAAAGAAGCCATCGACATGGGTAGGGGACTGTTATAGGTGCAGGGGAAAGGTTGGACAAAGCAAAGCTGGCAGTCATTATGTGACGTTATTAAGTGAAGAAGGGAATTGAAAGATAGAAGAGTTTACCCTGTCCACCCCTTTCGAAACTCTCCATAAAGTGCGCTCGCCCAGCGAGAAAGGGCCTGAAAAAGAAATAAGAAAAGAGAACGAAAGATTCCCACTTCGTATTTCGTCACTATCATAAAGTCAACATCACACTTCCCGCTTCCCGCGCATGGACAACAACCTAGAAATCGCCTCAGCAATCGAACTCGGTATTTGAAGTTCCGGGCACAGTGACTCTTCCGAAAAGAGGAACTTTTCTTTTGAGCTTGACCAAACACACCATCGAGAGCGTCAAATGGCTATCGTCAACATCGAAATAGGCGTATTGGCTTATGACGAATCTCTTTGTTGAGAAGTTCTAAAGCTCGTACTCTTCTCTCTTTCACCTCGTATTTGAAATAGGCAAGACGCGCATAGGTCGCGATGGGAACGGTCAATCAACATTTTCCGCTTCGAATAGGGGCAATCGTCCTGTTCACTAGAACTATCTGGTCTTTGATTTGTTCCAGTCAGTAATTGGAAATCAAAGCGACTGTCCGTGAAGTCAATGAGGGTCAGCAAGTCAATCTGTTGGTCTAGATATAGGGTGGCAAGCAGTTAATCGATGTCATCGAATGAGTTCCCCTTCGCCGTGAGTGGTCTTCCATCAATAGGTCTCATGGGTTAGGGTACATTGAGCCTGGAAAAAGGATCTCAAAGGCACTTTCTTCTAGTAAGCCTCTCCGTAGCTCCTACCACTCCTATAGTTCGACATAGTTGTTGAGTTGTCGGTAAGAAAAGAAGTTCCTCCGTCCTAGTCCGGAGAGTCAGACAAAGCAGCAGATAGACAGGGAAATAAGCTCAAACATGCTCTCCATACGATGAGAGCAAGTAATAAGAGCAGGTAAAGCCAGGATTAAGAGGAAGAGGTCTTTATCAAAAAGAAGCCGAAAGCACGCATGGCAGGAAAGCGGAGATTTGCCGGTAGTGCCCTGCCCTATGCATGAGTAATGAAAATCCCATCCCGCTCATAAATACCAAAAGCAGAAAGCCAAGAAAGTAAGATAGACCGACGCTACTAAGGCAAAGCAGACTAGGAAGTCAAGCTACGACTAGTCTAGTGATAATTAAAGATGCCAGTCTCCGCTGACAAAAGAAAGAGATCTATAAGATTCCTTCCCATAAGAAGAGGTATTTCTCTCTCACTTGAGAATATCTTGATGGCATGAAGATGTTCCTCCCTTGACTCCTGGCGATTATGCCTCATTCCTAACATTTTTTCGAAGTTCCAGCCGCAGAGGGATGCAAGGGCAATTGATGTTGGCCTAGCAATTGATGCTCCCTCCTGTTCATTGTCTGGGAACCAATTCATCTGCGTGTGCCCACTACGAGCCCTTCCATAGGGTGCTTCACGAGCCCTCCCTGCCACTACAAAAGTTGTTTTCCTGTAGCCTGATGCTTTCAGGCTATTTTCTCAGGTAACTTTCCAGTGAGCGAAATGGTAGGCTACCTGTAGTTGATCAGACGTGAGCCCATATGCATTTTACAACTTTCTAGATTGGGACCAACTCCCTTCCAATAGTGTCTGCCTTTCGTGTGATATATAAGCGATAGACGAAGGCAAATTATGAACCGTTCATGCATGAGGCAAATGAGAGGGAAGGGGAAGCCGCTGTCTAAGCATGAAGATGGCTAATCAGTCCTTTTCTTTCCTTTCAGTTAAAGATTTATTAATCTGTTCCAGTCCATAAGGGAACCGCCCAACTCGTCGACGCATCAAGTGATAGTTGAAATAGTAAGATACTCTTTCAGCCCCTAACGGGAAACCGACGAAGTGGTTTTCCTTCCTTTAGTAGGCCTAGTTCTTTAGTCTTGTTTAGGGGTGAGCATCGGTCGGTCGGTTTCGGTTTTGGCAAGAAAAATTGCCACTGAAAACCGAACCGAAGTTTTAAAACCGAAACCGAACCGACCGAAGTCCCGACTTAACCGACAACCGAACCGAAACTTCAGTTTCGGTCGGTTTTCGGTCGGTTTCGGTTTTCATGGGCTTTGGCCCATAAGCATAATTAATTTAACAAAAGTTGTGATTTGTATTGTGGAGTGGTTTAACCCCCTAAACTCAAACAAACACTAACCAATTAACAATACACAAACACAGAGATCAAACCTTCCCTAATCCCTCTCATCTCCTCCCAGCCCCTCCAAATAACTCGCAAATCATCGCCTCCACATTCTCTACACTGTACTTCAACCTCACACTCCCCCGGCAGCTCCCCATGAAGCTCCGGTACGCCGGGACCACCTGCGCCGCAGCCCTCATCTCCTCCCTCAGCCTCTCGTCTGCCACCACCCAATCCCTCTGGTCCATCCATATCTTTTCCAGGTACCCATTGAACAGCTTCGCCTTCCCCTTGATCGCATCCAGCCCCACCCCACTCTCCATCCTGATCACCGCCACCACCCTATTCCGCGTCGCCTTCTGGTAGTCTGCACACCAACGCTTGATCCAGGGAGGAAGTTGCGATCATCGATCGGGCTCCGGGGATTCAGGCGAGGGACAGATCGCCGAGGGCTAGGGTTAGGGACTACCGAATTTGGGATTTTTCCTGAAGACTCGAGTCGTCGACGACCCTGAATCCTAATTAGAATTTAGAGTAGAGTTAATTGGGTATCGGGTTAACGGGTATGTTGGGTTAGGGAATTCGGTTAATTCAGTCGGTTTCGGTTGGCGATTTCGCCACCGAAAACCGACCCGTTAACCGTCTAAAATTTCTGTTTTAAAACCGACCCGACCTGAAAACCAAAATAACCGATCCGATCGGTTCGGGTCGGATCGGTTTGTCGGTTAATTCGGTTTTGTCGGCAAACTGCTCACCCCTAGTTTTGCTAATAATCGTGCTCTCTTAGAGTAGAGCTTTGTGCGGTTTTAATGGCTCCTAGTAAGTGCTCAGCCTCAAAACCCCAGAGTGAGTCTTCTGTCTCCCCTTGCTATGAGGATCGTGTCTTGCTACATAGATAGGTTCATTTATCAACTTTCATAGGTCATCTAAATAAATAAAACAGCGTGCTGGAGGTTCGATAAAAGCGCTTTCTTCGGTTTGGTAGAGCCTTTGTTACTTGTCGACATGAGTACTTTGCTTGTCGACATTAGGAATTTGTCGATCAACGCTAGGGAAGTGAAAGTAAAGTTGATTGAGTGTGGCGTATTTCTACTAGTCTAAGCGAATTGGTGAATCACAAAAGGATTCTTCCTATTCCATTTTGTGAGGGCAGTGGGCAAAGGCATCGGGCTACGTCAAGTGTTGCATTGAGTAAGAGAGGGTGGAAAAAGTTATAGTTATAAAGTTCAAGGATCACCAGATGGTGGTGGGCAGGGAAGCCAATCGTGAATGGGAGGTATTACGACCATAGGCTCCCTTCACGGGAGGTAAGCGGAGTAAGGAAATGGTAGTGAACCCACTATTCCTATTGAGTGTGACAGCTTTGTATATTCCCTGTACATCATCTCCACATCTCACGACCTAGCTCAGGTAGCTAAACAATGAGTTTTCATCAGTGACGTTCTGATTCATAGTCGTAGCCCTGAAAGGCGTGGGATGCACTTTTCATTCCGCACGGTGCAGCCTACACTTTGATGAGCACAGCGCAGTTCACGTCACAACGACTTTGTTGTCTACCACTCACTATAGTACGATAGTACTCGAATTGATGAACCCATTTCTGCATGGGGGATTTCTTCGTTGTTACTCTACTAAAAGGAAAAAAACTAGACGGCTGTCAGAATTTATGCCCTTCTTCTGGTCTTCTTGTAGCTCATCGAGCAGGGATAGATGTGAATACCACTCTCTTTTCCAGTCTGATTTTGGTTCCTTCTTCCGTTCCGTTTGATAGCTGCTTATTGCTCGTACTCCCGACTGTGAAACTCCCCTTGCAGGTACCGTCAGTAAGACTACTCAAAGTTTGACTATTATGAGGGAGGTTTTTTGTCTCTTCCTTCCCTCCTACGTCATATTATGACTTGTCACTTCTAGGTGTCTCCTTCCTCCTACTATTTTATATTGTTTATAAAAAATCGACAAGTCAGGTGTGACTCGTCATGAGAGTTCCCCTATTGTGATAGTTTAACTACAGAGAGTAAAGTAGTGACGCATTCCTCCTCCTACCTTTTCATAGAGAGAATAAAAGACGTCGACAGTTCTTTTTTAGTGGTAGCGCCTTATGATGTTCATCACTTATCCCTGTGAAGTAAAGTGGCTCTTGTTCGACAAACTCCTTTTTGGTTCTAAGGATGCCAATGGAGACAGTGTTGCCAAGTTCACTATTTTTTTCCTCTTGAAACGAATATGAAGGGGATGTAATAGCTCTCCCGTCGGAATGAGAAGGTCGTTCCACCAAACAAAATAGTTGCCCGGCCCATGTACCAGTCAGTGGGAGATAGCCACTGTAGCTCTGCTATACATAGCTTGCTGGGAAGACATTATTAGCTCAGCTCTCTCCGAGACCCTTTCCTTTAGGTCACGAGGATTCTGATTCGCCGTTTTCCCTCTTTCTGCTCCCGAATAGCTACGGCTACATGGTTGTCCTAGAGCACGAATCAAATGACTTGTTGAACGGTTGTTCTACTGTACAGTGGGTGGGTTCTCGGAAGACCCCTCCAATGACCCTTCTTTCCAGCAAAGGAGTTCTTTAAAGAATTAGTTTAAATTATGCTTGCTTGTGAGTGGTGAGATACTTCCCCCGCTTCTTCACTACTAAAACGGCGAACAACCCTACTGGAGGAAATAAATGAAATTATATCTACTTTAGTAGTAGTGAATTATGCATTCATTTCCGAAAGTCGATTTCGTTGCTTTTTTTTTACTCAACCACATCTTCCTCATTTTATTTGCCTTACGACAAAAGGGAGGTTTGTGCTTGATTGTGAGTGATCTAGCAGGATAGGTCTGTCTTACATACTAAACGGATACTCCGGATCTGATGCTGAGTCCCAGGGTTGGTTCAGTTCGGTTGCCATGTGACTTGGCTTGCTAAGAGAATGCAGCCATAGCAATAGAGAGAAAAGAAAGAGCGAAAATAGAGAATTGAGAAAGCAGCTCTGTAGTTGTGTAGATCTACAGAACAGAATTCTCAAATCAGAGACCAAAGAGAGATGATGAAAGACAAGACTCCGATACAAATCGTCCAATGACACAATGTCCTTTGGATAGAAAAGAGCCTAAAGAGTTGAAGTTGATCGAAGAAAAGAAGAAGTCAGAAAGGAGGAAGTGAGGGCGAGAAGAAGAGATGGTGACAACCCTATTTACAGTGACGGGGGATTGAGGGGGCTCCACGTATGCCTTCCTTCTATCGGGGGGTACTGTCGGATGGGAGGAGGGTGTTAAAAATGCATCAACTCTTCAATGTTAGAGGAATAGGACAATTGGTTAGGGATCAACTCGTCAGGAGAGCGATAGTGCTGAAGATATCGACGAGTGATGGTGGGCTTCGGACTGATGGAAATGTGTCTGAGGTTGAGACAAGAAAAGGTTAACCTCAGCTCGCCAGAGAGGGTCCTCCACCGCCACAAAAGTCGCTTCTGGCAAAAAGCATAATGCGTTTTGTAAGTCTTGTAGAAACCATTGGAAGAACTCTGAGTCAGAACCTAATGTAATGAGGTCCTGCAAGATCGCTTGCGACAAAGATAAGATTTTGTTCATCTTCGTCAAAGAGAGAGAGGCGTACGATTTCCAATAGAGTGACCCTATGCGGGTCTGGCAAAATCAAAGGGTGTATCCAAACGAGATGTGAGATTAACATATAGATCTTCCACATATAATCACACAATTCATGGGTATCGATGATGTAAATCTGTACTACCAGAATTTCTAATATCCGGTAAGGCGTGAAAGTTAGGAGCCCCCTCCGGGAAAGTGACCTATTCATAGAGTGATCTATGATCGAGATAAATTATCTTGAGTCTGTCTTATCATAAAGAAAAATAAATAAAAAAATATTGATTTTCGATTTCTTTTTCTAAGGGTAACTCAATCAATTGGGGGTGGGACCCCCTGGCATAATGCACGATGGAACGTGGAAATTTGAGGTCTCATGAACAATTTTTTTTTTTACAAACTTTCCAGTCAGGCCTATGGATGGATCCTTTTAGATCTAGGGGTCGGCCGTTCACATGAATATAGAGAATCTATCTTCGAGTGTTCGACGTCAGCCCCTGACAGGATTGGTGACGAATCGCTTGGCGATATGATCTATTGGGGCGTACAATTTTGCCAAGCCGACGGGAATCCTTTCCACTTTGCATTTTTCAAAAAATAAGACAACTATTATTTAGGATCGAATTCGCTTTCCGTGGTAAATTGGTTGTCCCGTACCTTCTGCCTATCTCATGTGTGTGGAACCAGGTCGTTTTCGGTTCCAGCTGGAATGAATTAGCTAGAGCTGGGTGAGAAAGGATCCCCTGTTGCCTCTCTGTGATGCGGGCCTTCGATTCCACCTGGGTCTGATGGTCTCTGAGAGGGGAGAGAACTACCGGAATAGACGAAGAAGGGAGATTTTGATATTTGGAGAGTAGGCGTGGAGAGCTTTCAAGTCAAGTTTGGGGAGGCGGGCGTCAACCCAACCTTATGAGTATTCAGACTATAACAGTTCTAATTAACAGTCACTCACTTTTGACAGTTATATGATTCCAGAAGATGATCCAAAATTAGGTCAATCACGTTTATTAGAATTGGACATTATAGTAGTTGTACCAGCCAAAACTCATCTACGTATAATTGTAATACCTGTTGATGTACCCATAGTTGGGTTGTACCTTCTTCAGGTGTCAAATGTGATGTTGTACCTGGTCGTTTAAATCAGACCTCCATTTCGGTACAACGAGAAGGAGTTTACTATGGTCAGTGCAGTGAGAATCGTGAAACTAATCATGCCTTTACGCATGCACCTAGATACATAGGCCAACTATTGAGCCCAGTCTGGCTCAGCTGCACCACCCCACCCGGGTCGGGGTGTGAGCCACCCAACGAAACAAGCTATTACAGGGAGCGGCTGGAGCAGTTGGGAGCTGATAGAGCTAGGCAGTAGATAAGATAGAAGAAGGGGCCAAACTCCCGGTAAAGTAGAGGAGACGGTTAGGATAACGAACTTGAAATGTGGAGCCCGAGCGGCCGGCGCGCGAGTGGTTAGTGGCTAATAATGCCATAGTTGATGGCATTCTTCTTTGTGGCTGGCACTCAAGGAACCACAGGGCACTCTATACAGAGCAAGAGACTTCGTCAGAGATGAGACACCCGTGCAAGGACCTCAATTCTCATTAGGAGGTCGAACTGACGGACCTATAGAAGTTGGGGCTACCCCGTACCCATGGCAACACAACAGTGTCCTGAGGGAGGACTTGAGAGGCCTCATAGTAGCACAGACCTCTTTTTCATTCTAGGTCATGCGAAGGAGGCCAGTGCGACAATTGTACAATTATTTTAAAAAGACAACAGACGCTCTCTTAGTCGCGGTGCCACTCTCTTTCTGACTTATTCCAGCTTATTCATTTTTTTTTCTTTTCGTGATGCGGTGAACGAACAAAAAAAGAGGGCCGCCTCAGTGGAAGGAGGAGGACCTGCAACGACAGATCCCCTTATCCTCTTCTTGTTCCTAGCCGTTTGTTACGAGTCCAGGAGCCTAGAATTATCAATATGAGGGATCCCTCAAAATAGAGAAGGGTGGGTAGGGCTTTTGCAAGAGCCTCCCCCCCTTCCCGGTCAATATAGATGGGAGAGGCTAACATAACCAGTCTCTTTTTATATATGTACACCGTCTGTTTCAGGGTGGAGCCGCCCTCCCTCCTGTTAATCCTGCCTAGAACCTTTCTTTCCCACCCTTCCATAAGGGACTTCTGACATTCTTGTGATTCCCGGTCTGGTGCAAAGCGTGGTTATGTACATGTTCCTACTCGCCAGTCATTATAGATCGGGAGGCATGGTGAGACGAAGGGATTAGATTGGAACTATGATCAGATCAGTGGGCAACCGTGTACTTTTTCGTGGTGTTGTTGTTGACGTTGACTTTCGATGCTCATTTTTGAGTAGGCTAGGATTTTTGGAGCTGCTCCCAGCTCACACTATGGTGGCAGAGATGCCGCCGTGAAGATTTAGGAGTGTGAGCAGTACAAGCTGAAAGTCTCTCATACTATTTGGAGGGTAGGAGCATAGATGCCAAACCTGACCCCTATCTATCGTCATAGAATCTATTCCTTTGAAAGATTATGGTTTTTGGGTATCCAATCAATTAATTCTCCAAACCAACTAAACTAGGGAAGTTGAAGCGGAAATGATATGGGAAATTGGGTGAGGAAGGGGGAAGCTCGATGGAAGGCTTCGCTCCCTTAATTCCCTCAGAAGCTCATTTAGTAGACAGCGAGTGGAGGGTGAAGCAACAGCACCATCATTGAAGTAGGGTTTTTCTGGAAAGTGCTATCACTAGACGAGCTCGTAAGTCAAGCATAGAATGAGCCTTGTCTACGAAGCTTCGCTTCCTCGTCATCACTTGCTCTGGCAAAACTTGACGCAAACTATAACATAAGCATTATGGTATGGTAGGAAGACTCCTTCTGACGGTCGTAGGAGCGATAGCGAAGCCGGGGCCGTCAAATCAAAAGGCGAGCAGTCCTTATAGCAATAGCAAACCAAACGAACAACTTATAGCCCTCTTTTTTCTTATTATGTTTAGTCTCTACTGAACTACTAAAGTCCCAAAGTCGACCGTTCCATGAGATGTCCTTCACCCCAACTTGGGGCCTTCTATTCTTGTTTTGTCTTTCCGTTTTACTTCTAGGCGCAAGAAGTGAAAATAAGCGTACAGTTCGTAAGTAGGAAGTCAACGGTTCTGAAAGAAAGTATGTTTTTTTTTTCATTTTCTCTTGCACTCATCTAGATAAGCACTCGTTCTTAACTTTCAGTCTGCAAGCATCTAGTAAGCATCTCGTCGTATAATGTGCACTTTTGCATTTACCGTTCGATGCAGGCGAATCACATAATCGTTCATTGTTCCGTTGTGAGTATCGGGACTCTGTTCGACGTTTTGAGGGGTGGGAGGTTTTGACTCTGTGATCTGATATGCTTTCCCTAAGCTGCGTCGAGCTTGAACGAGAACATGATCCCCACCTCGAGGACCAAGCCAAAGAAAGGGACCTTAGCTCTAAGACATGGAGTTCGTCGCTATTAAATATAGATATCTATTTGCCAAATCCACTATGCCTGAGAACATCGCCTGTTCCACCGTGCCTGGCTTACAGACTGTGCCTGAGAAGAAAGAGATAAACAGATATTGGTTTTTGGATGGAGTGTCAGAGCCCAAAACATAGGACGGAGAGCCAACGCATAGGGGAAAGGGGCATCGCGATAGAGTTAGGGAACCCACAGACAGAGATAGCACGCTAGCAAAGAGATAGTGAATCTCTCCTCTCGATATAGAAACGGTCTCGGAAGAGTCTTTTAGATGTCATGCATCCGACGAGTAGGACTTTTTGAGTGACAAAAGGCACGATCTCGAGGCAAGGAGAAGTGGAAGTACAGGGGGAAAAAGAATCCACAAATAAAAAGTGAAAAGGAAGAGAAATATGAATTCAGACCGATATAACGAGCCATAGAGTTGGCAAATCCATTGCCCGAGAAGACAGAAATAGGTCTTTATTTGAAAAAGACTGAGACAGAAAAGAGGAGATATTGAATAAGGAAAGAGAAGCCAATAAAAGACATTAATCCTGCCACTTTTCCATAAGTGTATCAACCCAAAGCAGAAGCGCAAGCAAGTCTATCAGAATAAGAGACCGAGACTAAAATCGGAATAAGCCAATGGGATACCAAAGAGATAAGACAATCCGATAGAGAGATTTTGTACCCGCTCTTCAAGCTCCTGTGACTCGAGTCACAGAACCCGAGTGAAATTACAGCATACAAGTCGATCAAACCTCAAGGCGACGATGCTGACGGTACGAGTGTCGAAATATCCATAAGTGTCGAAGCATATAGGGGCAGCGAGTCAGAAGTCGACACTCCAAAAATGAGAGATTAGCGTACGGTGCGGATCTGCTGACTCGACTAAGTAAAGATATACTCCGAAAAATAAGAGAAATGACAAGCATTTGATCTGCGGAGAGTAGCACAAGAACAACCCCTCTACTTTCATTTACTCCGCAAGACGCATTTTTGAGATATAGTGATCCATACTCTCTCTCTCTCTCTCTCTCTCTCTCTCTCTCTCTCACACTCTCTCTCTCAGGAGCGTCGGGCGTCGGCGACCTAGGCTCTGTCTACCAAACCAATATCGATATATCTCTGTTGGGGTCTTCAGTACGTCGTTATGCACGTCAGGAAATCTTGTCTGAGTTGAAATCCCGATGGCACAGTCCCGTCGCTTGCCACGTAAGTCAAGGCAGTTCGAAAGATCAGGAACAACAAGCTCTCGACCTAGGAACTTGAGAGGTTATTTCACAATCGTCAGAGGGAGTGAAGGCTTCCCGGGATCAACCAAACCCATCGGTATACCGAGTTCCCCAATAATGTTTCCTCACCCTTTTCCGATGTTTACATACAATGTCTATCCAATAATTTCTGCTACGGTTTAGGTCTTCCTCATTCCGGAGAAAGATCATCTGAGTATACGAAATTTACCCATGTATGGTCTCAGTACCTCATTCATTAGTTGCATAGATGGTACTCAGTGTGTGCATGGTGAGACCGAACGACATCACGAGCCACTCATACAGGCCCTCCGTTTGTACTGAACGGCGTCTTCCATTCGTCTCCCCACCTGAAAAATACCATGGCTGTATCCATTTATCAAATCCACCGTCAAAGAATGTGCGCCTACACCCACTCAGAACGACGGGCATAGGGTCAAATCAATATAGTTCAACGCTCTACTCTTATAGCAGCGGCTCCCATCCTTCTTTGGTGCGGAAACTGCTAGAGTAGAGTAAGGGCATCACATATGACTTGTCATCTCGTAACCATCATACTTGCTTACGAATATCATCTCCACCTTCTCATATATGGGGTTCCACTGGATATATCCGGCGGCCGTCACACTCGCGCTCCTGGAAAAAAATGTCGATGTACAACCTTCCTCACTAGTTGTAATCGATGTTGGGAATGGAGCAGGCATCACAATCGTCAGAATTAATCCAGTGACTGTGTCTAACCCCCCTTTTTTTTGAGTATTCAAAGGCCAACTCGAGACCGCCTTCGCTACTAAAACGTAGCACTCCTTCACCTCTGCTACGGTATCCATGAACTAAAGAAAAAGAGTACGTGTGTGGGAGCTGCTCGCTTCGCTTCTTCGATGCCTCCGTTTGGTGGAGTAATTGATGGTCCTTCCCTTTTGGGCCGGTTGTGGGCGAGGAGGGATTCAAACCCCCGACACCGTGGTTCATAGCCATGTGCTCTAATCCTCTAAGCTACAGACTCCACCCTATCTCCACTTGATCTGTTCCCGGGAGTACCCTAAAAAAGGAATCTCTCCTCAGCCATTTCATTTCGTTTCGAGTTAATAACATGTGAAAGAGCGTTTCTCTCTATAAGAACAGTGCGTTCCGAGGTGTGTGGGGTGAGAGAAGTGATGTCATAATTCTAATTAGGGTTTTGAATATGACGGCCTTTTCAATTTAATTTTTCTCTTTTTTAGTTTTTAAAAGTAAAATAAGAGATGTTAAACTTTTTATCATTTTTGCATCGAGCTATTTTTTTTGCAGGACCTCCCCTAAAGTATTGTCATCGCAGTAGAGTTTAACCACCAAGTTCGGGATGGATTGGTGTGGTTCCTCTACGCCTAGGACACAAGAATATTGAACCATGAACGAAAAAAGGCATGAAAAAAAAGTATATAGGCTAGTAATTGTGAGGCCCCAATTCTTGACTGGAAGGGAAACCAAAGGCCTTTGCCCTTCCCTCCAGTCGGATAGACAGGGAAGGGCAGAGCTTTTGGTTTTTTCATGTTATCAAATAGTTGAACAATGAAAATAGATGGCGAGTACCTAATCGAATTGATCAGGTTATGTAGGAACAATGTTCAAATCTCTCGGTCTGTTAGGATGCCTCAGTTGCATATATCACTGCACTTCCACTTGACACCTATTGTAATGATAAACGGCTCGTCTCACCATGACCTATCTTGGATTCTCAATACTTCTATCACTCCATCCCTGCAGGGGCCAGAGAATTCATCGCTGTCTCAGCTATGCTACCAGAGGCTCTGGGAAAGTCGGAATAGGAGAGCACTCATCTTGGAGTGGGCTTACTACTTAGATACTTTCAGCAATTATCCGCTCTGCACTTGGCTACCCAGCGTTTACCGTGGATACGATAACTGGTACACCAGAGGTGCGTCCTTTCCGGTCCTTTCATACTAGGGAAAGGTCCTTTCAATGCTCTAACGCTCTGACCGGATATGGACCGAACTGTCGCATGATGTTCGGAATTCAGCTCACGTACCGCTTTAATGGGCAAATAGCCCAACCCTTGGAACATGCTACAAATCCAGGTGGCGAAGATTCGACATCGAGGTGCCAAACCTTTCCGTCAATGTGAACTCTGGGGGAAGATCAGCCTGTTATCCCGAGAGTAACTTTTATCCATTGAGCGATGACCCTTCCACTCGACAGATCACTAAGGCTGACTTTTGTCCCTATTCGACGGGTGGGTCTTGCAGTCAAGCTCCCTTATACCTTTGCACTCGAGGGTCAATCTCCGTCCGGCTCGAGGAAACCTTTGCATGCCTCCGTTACCTTTTGGAAGGCCTACACATCATAGAAACTGTCTACATGAGACTGTCCCTTAGCCCATAGGTCCTGACACAAGGTTAGAATTATAGCTCTTCGAGAGTGGTATCTCACTGATGGCTCGGGCCCCTTCGTAAGGAGGCCTTCTCCACCTTCCACCTAAGCTACACAAGAAAAGCCTAGAGCCAATCCCAGGGAACAGTGAAGCTTCATAGGGTCTTTCTGTTCAGGTGCAGGTAGTCCACATCTTCACAGACATGTCTATTTCATCGAGCATTTCTCTGAGATAGTGCCCAGATTGTTACGCCTTTCATGCGGGTTAGAACTTACCTGAAAAAAGGAATTTTGCTACCTTAGGACTGTTATAGTTACGGTCACCGTTCAACGGGGTGTCGTTCGCCGGCTCCTCTGTCATCAGGTCACGAACTTCCGTCGACCTTCCGACACTGGGCAGGCATCAGCCCCCATACATGGTCTTATGACTTTGCGGAGACCTCTATTTTTTTTAAATAGTCGCTCGAGCCTGGTTGCTGCGACCCCCGTCTGTGAGAAGGCACCCCTTCTCCCAAAGTTATGGGGCTATTTTGCCGAGTTCCGTCAGAGAGAGTTGTCTCGTGCCCCTAGGTATTCTACCTACCTTCCTGTGTCAGTTTCGGTACAGGTACCCTTTTGTTGAAGGTCATTCGAGTTATTCTTAGGAGTACGACATGGGTTACTTCAGCGCCGTAGCGCCTCGTTCTCGGACATTGGCTCAAGGCATTTCCTCATTGGCATCGGTTGCTGGCTCCTCTGTCATCAGGTCACCAACTTCCATCGACCTTCCGGCACTGGGCAGGCGTCAGCCCCCATACTTGGTCTTATGACTTTGTGGAGACCTCTGTTTTTGGTAAACAGTCGCCCGGGCCTGGTCGTTGAGACCCTCGTCTATGAGGAAGCACCCCTACTCCCAAAGTTACGGGGTTATTTTACCGAGTTCCGTCAAAGAGAGTTGTCTCGCGCCCCTAGATATTCTCTACCTACATACCTGTGTCGGATTCGGGTACAGGTACTCTTTATTGAAGGTCGTTCGAGCTTTTCCTAGGAGTATGGCATGGATTACTTCAGCGCCATAGCGCCTCGTACTCGGACATTGGCTCGAGGCATTTCCTCTACCCCTTCTTGCCCTGAAAAAACAAGGCACCTTGCGTCCTTGAACTAATAACAATCTTTCGGCTAACCTAACCTCCTCCGTCCCTCGGGACCGACAAGGGATTGTACAGGAATATACACTTGTCTCTCGACTACGCCTTTCGGCCTATCATCAGGCCCTGATTCACCCTCCGTGGACGAACCGTCGTGGAGGAACTTATCAGGTTTTTTTGGGGCATTGGATTCTCACTAATGTTTGCGTTACTCAGTCGACATTGTTGCTTCGGCTTCGTCCACACCTGCTTGTGCAGGCGCTTCACTATGACGGTGGAACGCTCTCCTACCGATGCATTTTGACATCCCACAGCTTTGGCATATCGCTTAACCCCGTTAATCTTCAGTGCAAGAGCGCTCGATCAATGAGCTATTATGCACTCTTTCGACAAGTGGCTGCTTCTAGGCAAACCTCTACCTCTGCACTCCTACCTCTATCTATAACTAAGCGGTCATTTAGGGGCCGTCAGTTGGTGATCCGGTCTGTTTTCCTCTCGACAATGAAGCTTATCCCCCATCGTCTCACTGGCTGACCGTCGGCCCCTATAATTTTGGGGTCATATCGAGAATACAGAGTTTGCCTTAATTTGGTACCGCTCTCGCGACCCGCACCGAAACAGTGCTTTACCCCTAGATGTCCAGACAACTGTTGCGCCTCAATGCATTTCAGGGAGAACCAGCGGGATCTGGATTTGACCGCTGATTCTTCAAGATCAATCAGTTTGGACCACCACGTCAGTTTCACCCGACGCTTCATCCTGGTCATGGAAAAATCATCTAGGTTTTGGGCCCATAAGCAGTGACGATCACCCTATGAAAACTCGCTTTCGCTACGGATCCGGTGGGTTACCTTAGCCGACGCCATTTCCTATGAGTCGCCAACTCATTCTTCAAAAGGCACATGGTCAGAGATCACATTCTCCTCCTACTGTCTCAGAAGCTCACAGTTTCATGTTCTATTTCACTCCCCAATGGGGGTTCTTTTCACCTTTCCCTCGCAATTGTTCTCCCTTAGCTATCGATCACCTAGGAGTATTTAGCCTTGCAACGGTGGTCCTTACTGATTCACATAGGATTTCATGTTACCCATGCTACTCGGGTCAGAGCGTAAGCTAGTGATGCTTTCGGCTACTGGACTCTCACTATTTAGGGTGCAACACTCCACTACTTCGCCTAACAGCATGACGCGTCGTATTGCTCTCCCACAATCTCGTTTTCATGATTTAGGCTGCTCCCATTTCGCTCGCCTCCCCTACGGGAATCACTTTTGCTTTCTTTTCCTCTGGCTACTCAGATATTTCAGTTCACCAAGTTGTCTCTTGCCTGCCCATGGATTCAGCAGTAGTTCGAAAGGTTGAACTATTCGAGAATCTCCGGATCTACACTTATTTTCAACTCCCCATAGCATTTTGTCGCTTGCTACGCCCTTCTTCGTCTTTGGGGGCCTAGGTATCCACTATGATGCCTTTCCTCATTTGAACCTCGCCCTCCATTTCCAGGCTATGCCATCCTGACAGTGCTGCTAAATAGAAGGATGCTCCTCAACTTCCATGAATGATAAATCCTAGATTGAACTGTCGAATTGGAAAAATTGGGTATTATCAAAGTATCAGCTGACGTTCACAGGCTGGAGATAAGCAGACTCGAACCGCTGACATTCGCCGCAGAGTAAACCAGTAACTCTCAGGCTTCCCCGGCTGATTCTACCATAGAGCCCAACGATAGACAATAACTCCCCCCGAACACAGCTTACAACTTTCATCGTACTGTGCTCTCTAAAGAGCAACTCTTCTCAAAATCTCAAAAGGTGCTGAGTTGGAATCCCATTCATTCATTTTGACGGATTCGTCGTCTTGTGGTTCTGGAGAATCCAGCTATGGCAGAACCAGGAACAGAGAGCTCTCTCCCTTTTTCCGCCCGACTCTTTTGTCATTGACAAATACTTTGCACTCCTTCAAACTGAAGATGGTAGGTGGTGGGGTGCTGATGGGCCTCCCGGGTTCAATAGCTCTAGATTTCGCCAAACGTTCTTTGCTAAAAAAAAGTCGAGCTATCGTGCGCGGGCGAAGGAGATGAAGTTCTTTAATCATTCAAGACAGGAAGATAGAGGAGATTCTTTGGAAAAATACTGTAGTAGTGTGTTTTCCAATAGGACAGGACTTTGCTTTGACTTCTAGACCCATATATGTTTTTGACTTACTCTCGTCATGGTAGGCATATGTTTGAACTTTCATGGGAAAAAACGTTTAGGTTTTACCGATGACTGGTAGCGTGAGCAAAATCCATAAAATCATAACATTTTGAAGTGAATCCCCCTCCCGGTTCATCAACTCTTTCTTTTACAATTTCTTTTACCACTCCAAAATTCGACAACTACTTGTTGATCGAGTCAATCGGGACTAACTTTTCGCAGCTTTCCTCATTATGCCGAAGCAATCATCTTTTCTTGTTCTGTGGTTCACGAGATTGGTTCAGCTTTTCAATCTTTCAAAGGTAGCAGAGACCCACTTATCTAAACTATTGAACATGACTGACACTCGAAATCATTGAAATTTCCCTACCGGTCTTTCTTTTAAAGGGAAGGAAGTAAAGGGGAGGAAAAAAGGCTTTGTCGACATCCAAATGGCCAACAGACCTTTTCCCATGTCAGCGCACCCATCTGTATCCACTTCGTCTAATGCAAGAGATTCTTCTTATTCTTCCTCGAGTTTCTCCTATCTCAGGAGATTAATGACTTTTGCGTGGGGCCTAAAAGCAGCTATATATAGGTCTGGTACTTCATCTTGCAAATGAAAGGCTTTTTTAACTGAATCAACTGGGCAGGGCAGGCCGGAGGGGATCAGCCCCCTTTTGTCGATTCTTCCCTTCCTTTCTCATATTGAGACTCTGACGACAAAAACTTCTCTTAAAAGAGAAGCTTATGAAGGCCGTCAGAGCACTTTCTGGTAGTAGGAGGGAGAAAGAACAGCTCATCGGTAGCAACTGATTCCATTGCCGGATCAACTTTCTGGGATTCCACTATAAGGATAAACGAACTGGGCTGACAGTAGTTGATGAAGGTGGGCCTGACAGCGCTTGTCGTGGATAACCGGGAATGATCAAGTAGATTGTGCTGCTTATAAATATGCATTGCTTCATGGAATATCGTTCCAGGCATGGCGCGTCGCATGGCTGCTACAAGGAGAAGCAATAAAAGGAGGTTGACCCGCGTTTGTGATATCGACGTTCCTTTTATTATGATACTGCTAGAACTTGTTGGTTATACATGGACATGCCTCATATGAGGGGTTGGGACTCATCAGTACGATGAGTTTGATGTGGAGAATGTACAAGGATTCGTCTTTCTTCCGTCATAGTAAAAAAATAGTTCTAGGACTTCTAGTTCCTAGAAAGCGTATCTAGAGAAATTTCGTCTCCAGCCATCTAAAGTCAAGCTTATTGTCAGGCTCGACGCTCTATCTGATCTTCCGACGAACATGGTTCATTCTCTATTCACATAGAAATTCTGTTTTTGAAATCGAAAGTGGTACCCTCATCTTCTTTTAGAAGACTACCTCGACGCCCTCAGTGGAATGATTTAGCTATGTTGATCTTTCAAAGAAGGGAGTAGATGACTGTTTCAAAAAATGATGGTCCGGTCCCCCAAAAGAAAGTCTCGATGAAAAGAAAGGGGAGGAATCCTCATACTCAGCAGGGGAGATTCATTTCGCAGGAAAGGGCAGTTGAGTGGTTTGGGTGAGGGAGAGGAACCAAAATCAAAGAGTAGGGAGTATCCGGAAGGAGTAGGGACCTCGGTAAGAGAAGAGTTCTTTTTTTAGGTCCCACTAGTGGTTGTTACCAGAGCTTAAAATAGATCATAAAGAAAGGTGAGTCAAAGTCGGGAACTTACCGAGGTAAGCAATGAAGTAAAAGAAGGAACTCGAACAGGAAGGCACATCGAGACGTCACTGTAGAATGTTGAACAGACACATCGCACTAGAAAGTGACGCATTCCCACTTTTGACATGTCTACAACAGTCGTCATAGAATCCCTCGTCAGCGGAATGACGTATTGGATGGAAGAACTAAACTTATGGAATAAAGATTATGGGAGATTCCTGGGGCTCTCGAAACTGGTTTTTGGGGAGGCCGAATAGAAATAGACGTTCAACAATCGAAGCCGAGATAGAAGAAAGAGATCATAAGTGCTTTGGCTACTAGAGATGGAACCAGATAGCTCTTTCATTCATGACCCGAGAGTCCCTCCAATATGTCGCCCAGCTTTCTTTGGCAGGTTCACAACTGAAAGTGGACCAGGCAGATCGATGCTTCGATGGCTTCAAAACATAGATAACTTCTCGAAAGAGGGAGAGAGATTGGGCGAAGCCCTAAAAGGTACAGTCATCTGACGTGACGGTCATTTGAATTCCCGCAGTCGGCGGAAATGTTTTTGGAATTCGACAACTTCAGTAAGCCTACTGGCCTTGCTTTCAGCAATCCTCGATGAATAGCTCCTGTTCTTTCCTCTGTTCCACTGCGTTCGGCGATGCGGGTAGCCAAGCGTGAAGCAGACTTAATCATCTCATCTCTTCGCACTGTCTCTTCATCTTTTTCTCCAGTTCTCGATGTCGCTTCCTCCCGTTGGACAATCAGCTACGATATCTTCTATTTGACGATTCACGATATAAACTGGGAGCCGATCCAGGCTCGTAGTCTTCACATCCAGATGCCACCTCTTCGCCGTACAATTGAGGCAAGCGACAGAACGAGGCACTCCGTCAATTTTCTGAATCGCGTCCCTACATCCTGCTCTTGAAGCAAAGTAGTGATGATCATCCAAAGATTCTCTCTAGGTATGATCAGAGTCCCAAGCCTCCGGCATTTCGTCGAGGAGGCGGCTAACTACTGGAAGCCCTCGGAGTGAAGGAGGCACCGAACTACTGCTGAAATGTCTCGAAGAGACTGGGGAAGGCCTATCTCTCCGTGTATGGGGGTAGTTCTCGATTTTAGGTTGGAACACCTTTTATTGAGTATCGGAATAAAAAGACAGACTGGCAGTGCAATATCTTGAGGAAGCGAGAAAAGTCCGAGATGATGAGTTGTAGTGACCATGACCCGCGTGATGGCTTTGTATCCCAGACTGAGGGTTCGGTTCTTGATATGGGATTGCGTGAGGAAAGGTTTCCAGGTCTTGCATTGGCATAGGGTTCTCTTTCCTATTCGAGGCAAGAAAAGGCCACCCCGTTGTGCGAGTAGAGACCAAACTGCTCAAAATCATACGAAAACTACCGATATGAGTTGAAACCCAGCTTCTGCTAAATGGTTGGCAAGCTAGGCTTTCTTATTTGTCAGGGTGAGGGGTTTTGAAGAGTAAAAAAGAAAAGGTCAGTGAGTCTGATCTTCGTTGTGACGGTTTCCCTGTTCTTCTCCACTTGTGTGTTTCGATAGGCGCGTATAATATCAATGGGCCTTTCGTATCAGTAGGTGTATGGGCAATATATAGGTTTCCAAGTCAACGCTACACTGCTTTTGTGTAAATTCCTTCTCTCTTTCGTCCAGTTCCTCGAGAATTGACGTCGAATGCCGAAACCCGTCAAAAGCAAGGAAGAAGTCAGAAGGGAGCTTTTCACTCGCAAAAAAAATAACCATTCGGGCAAGAGCACGACTGGCTCCCAGGTCAGATGAAGGGTCCTTCCCATAAGGAGATTTTCCATAGGGGATTCAGAGGTGGAGTCTCATGCTCTTCCCCCTCATTCAAACACGGGAGATGTTGGAATTGGCCCGATATCTTTCGTCATCACCGAAAAGGCCGTCACTTACCCCAGTGATGCTTCTAAACAGATGCGCTGACTAGATTGCGCAACCCCTTCGGCCTCAGCTCCTTTCCTTACTCTCTGAACGATCCGTTCCATCAGTTGTGGTAGCCCAGTATCCTCGCCACCTTCCTCTTGTCTAGGCTGTGTGGTTCGTCCCTCCACCTGTTAGGCGCTTTCAGTGTTGCATGTGTTGACGAATTTCTCCACATCTGATGCAGCCAACTTCGCTACAAAACAAGCATATGGGAGTTTGCTTGATGAATATCAGAGAATATGAGAATGTCATAAAAAAAATCTCTAAATCTGTCATCATATCATAAATGAGAATCTACAATCATGAAAGACACAGATCGAATGCTAATAGGTTTCCCATTGACGAAGTGGTTTCACTCATTGACTGCAATAACTCATTCTGCATAAACACGGGATTTTTCGATGCAATAGGCTTGCGTCGACTCTCAGAAAGGAGCTTCCAGTCTCTCTTCCGGCTTCCTGATGGAGAGGGTGGTCTACAATCATCCCGCGCATTAGCGATAGGCTTGCGCTGACTTTCAGCCTACCGTAGCATCTTTTTCGACTTCGATGAGATAGGTTTTTCCCTCTTTTTAGAGGTCATTTTCTTTTTTTGGCCTGGAGGTGAGTCGTACGTCGATAAATGTGGCTGCGGCTTTCTTTCGTTGCGTCTTTTATCGCCCACTCCAATTCCCTTATTTCTTTTCTCTTTATCCCTTTACCCAGGGTGTGATCATCACGTATATGGCTTTGACTTCCTTTGGCTCGTCGGACGTCGTACTGGCCAGTTTGCGTAGTCTTTGTATCCCTTCTTCCGAATCAAAAGAAAAGGGCATCAGCTGAACCTTACCGATAGCCTGCAAGTATCGAATCCGATGCTCAGACCGAAACAAGGGGATTACAACGAAGCGCCCATGCTCAAGTAGAAAAGTAGGATGGATAAAAGGAAAGGTCGATGTTGCATGTACAGACACTCAAATGACAGAGTGAGGAGGAAGAAAGGCTAGGCCAGCCAGAGTGCGGGATGCATACACAAACGATACGGGCAATGAAAAAGATCCTGATTCTAGTTTCATAAAGCCTTTTGCATAAGCTGCAGACTATGAACACGATGACGAAGCGACAGTAGCAGAGGATTTAGTAAACCAATACCCAGCTGATGATTAGAAACTGTCCATTGCGGAAAGCAAGGTCGGTGTAGGTTTTGAACAGATGGCGCTTTCCAAATAGATCAATGTGTAAATTGCTAAAGAGATGTCTGAACTAGGAATCTTCCAACCATGATGTCAAAATGGACTCACCTAAACCTGATAGATCAATGTGTAAATTGCTAAAGAGATGTCCATACCGCCTAAACAACCGGTGGTGTCTCCATCTGTAAACATATGTTGACACATTGATAGTTTTCCAGAGGAAAAAGATGAACCCCAATATCGTCGATATTGAAAGGGCAGGCTTTCCAAAATGCTATGTCGTTTTTCTCTCCATCCCGGCCACCAAAGCTTTATTGAAAGGCACCTAAGATTGTCTGCCCCTCATCCCCCTTTTTCCTTTTTTCTCATCCCTAGGCACAACAAGGCTGCTACGAAATTCACCCACTCGTCTACCTTCCGTCGCGTTGCGTGCTTTGGAACGGATGGCCAAACGACTTGCCAGACACCGACATGGGCCTTCTATAGAACGTGCCTCCACACTATTGGGGTAGTCCCGTCCCACCCATCACTTTGCGAAACGGGAAATTGATCAGAACGAAGACACCCGGTTGGAAGCTCAGCCTATGTTTCAGTCGAGACTTTGTAGCCTGGTTTGGAACGAGAGGATATAGCCAACATTCAGCTATAACTGACAGGATGCCACGGGATAGTAAGCCAGCTCATAAGAGACGTCAAGAGGAAGGCACCCATCGATAGTCCTTCCTCCGGGCACCTATTTCACATTTATGCCTAGACCCTCAATTTTCCTCTAACCTTACTCCCGCCTTTCCCTATAGGAAGCCCTTTTTTGACACTCGTGGGTCTTTCCCTTGCGGCTGGATCGACGAAACAGCCTTGACTACTGCCTCAGGTGCTTTGGTCAATTTTCGTCCGATCTGTATCGAGCTAGTGAACAGTTTGATAGACTAGTAACCTGGGATCAGGTTGCCTCTTTACGGGTCCTGCCTATTCAAGACAACCCCCATTAGGACAAAATATCTCCCACGAGTGCTGCAGAAAGCACTATTGGTCTTCCCCCTTCGCAATATCTCAAAAGGTCAACAAAGACTGATTAGCTCAATCAAGGACAAGTGACCCAACTCCTATTTCAGTACGTCAGCGGGGCTTCTGCATTTGTTTTTTCGGGTATTGGAAAACCTGACTCCGGTGAAAGAAGGGATCTTATTGAAGAAGGGACAGTTGCATAGCCAATCATCCAAAGGAATGGAAGAGTTGCAAAGCCAATCATCCTCCTTCTTGTCATCTGAGGGAGAATAACTAGTTACCAAAATCATCTCGAGTTTTCTTGAGCAGTAAACTAGCCTGAGCCAAGAATAAAAGGTAATGGGCTAAGCTGTGAGGGGATAGTACTACATAAATAAGGTTTTTAGAAGATAGTTGAGTTGTTGAAGCCCCGCCACAAAGGAAAATGGGGGGAGGATACCTGACAATCTCATCTTTCCTCGATCGATAAATTAGGCCAGGCGGTCGTCAATGACGAAGGTCTTTCGTAAAAAAAAAAAAAAATGAGAGTCGTCGCGTGCAGACCACTAGGAAGTCAAAGAGAAAGTATGCCCCGCATAAAGTGGAACAAAATCTCTGTCTAGTTACGAAGGAAAACCGTCGATGAGCAATAAAATATCCTAGGCGTTAATGGTGGATCAAGTTAAATTGCAGATTCCGTCCCGTCAGTGATCAAAGAAGTGGTAGGAAGCTCGATAAGTAAGCCTTTCCTCTACATAAGGAAAGGCGAAAAGTGAATCTCGATAGTCTATTGATTTTCAGACTAAATGCGACGTGCCTTTTTTTACTGGGCGGGCTACTCTTCTTTGATGCATAGATGCATTATCTAGGAGGAAATCCTGGGATTAATAAAAAATGAAATGAGATTTTCTCAGTCGATTGAGCCCTGTGATAAAGAAAAGTTCGGGCTTCCCGCGAGGACACATGACGTTCGCTTGAAGGAGGAAGGAAGGGAATCTACAAGACAATGTTGGATAAGACAATCTCATAAGTGTTTGCTAATTAGGGGAAATAGAAAGGATGAGAATAGAATCATACAATCATAAGACTATTCTCAAGATTGTCTTCTTCATTCACAGCGTGTAAGAAAAACCTGATCTTAGGAAAGAAGAAGAGACAGAGTTTTGATTTCACCTTACAACCTACAGGCAACTGTTCGCCCACTAAAGAGAGAAAAACAAGAACGAAGAACAACGAAGCACTTACGTGCGTCCCTCCTTGCAAGAGGTACGAGGGTAACATCTAATAGTTTCCTATCGTTGCTCTAGACTCCTCTCTGTCTCCTTTTTCTCATATCTATCAGACTGATTTTTTTTTCTTTGATTCTTTTTTGATCTTGTGACATAGTCTTGTCTCTAGGTGAATATCACTATGGAATGCGTTAGGATCCCTTCTATCTCTCCCTCTCTTTCTTCCTCCTGTAGTCAGTATTGGTTTAGGTAGCTAGGATAAGTCATTATATCCTTTCTAGCTTCTATCTTTTATGAATTGACAGCTCCTATCCTAATAGCTAGTAGTCCTAACTTATCTATCGGACGATGCGCATTCTCATCCATATATATCTAACATCGTCCTTCTCTCTTTCTATCACTCAATACTGGGATTAGCCCCCATTAGAATGCATTATATGTAGCCATCTTTCTCCTGCCTTTAGGAATGAATAGACACAGTCCTCAGGGTCTTTTTTATAGCAGTACTAGGACTTTGACTTCTTTCTTTTAGATTGATCCGTCATGTAGTCAGTCAAGTAATATGGAGCTAGCGTACCTCCTTCTTTTAGATTGAGCAGTTTCGCTGGCTGATAAATGATCATAGAGCATGATGTTGTTACTAATGGTAATAGATCTTGCTCCACAAAGGCCATCAGTTATTGCTTCAATAAAGAATTCTTTAGCAGTAGCATAGGCTCATATCAAATCGCATCACTAATTATCCACTTACTATCTTCTCTAGTTCAGAAGAGATTATCCATAGTATGCTTAAACCATTATACTCAAACAATCCTTTATTATATTTTGATAGGGCACCAAGGTATTGCACCCTTACAATACTAGAGCAATACAAAAATATTAATATAAGGACAAATAGTATAATGGTATCTCCCATAGATAAACAAGAATTTTCAGCTCAAATAAACGAGCTTTTATCTCTCAAACTAATACAACCTAGCAACAGTCCTCATTCTTCCCCTGCTTTTCTAGTCAGAAAACATGCAGAGCAGAAAAGAGGAAAAGCTAGAATGGTTATAAACTACAGAAAATTAAATAGCTACACAAAGTTTGACAGTTATTTTATACCTACTGCAGAACAGTTGATAAAACAAATACAAGGATCTAAATACTATAGTAAATTTGATGCTAAATCTGGGTTTTGGCAAGTAAAATTAGCCAATAAAGAATCCATAGAACTAACTGCCTTTAGCTGTCCTCAAGGACACTATGAGTGGTTAGTAATGCCATTTGGCCTAAAAAATGCCCCACAAATATTCCAAAAATGGATGAACTCTATGTTTGGACATCTACAATTTGTAGTAGTTTATGTGGATGATATACTGGTGTTTTCATCTACTTTAGAAGAACATAAACAACATTTACTGCAAGTAGCACAAATATTACTTGATAATGGAATTATCCTTAGTCCTACAAAAATACATTTGTTCAAAAAGGAAATAGAATTCCTTGGAAAATATATAAAAGAAGGTCAAATAGAATTACAACAACATATATATTCCAAAATAAAGGAATTCCCTAAAACATTTAAAACTCTAAAACAATTACAGAGTTTTCTGGGACTTTTAAACTATGGAAGAAAATTTATTCCTCACCTATCCCAGCTAGTTCAAAATCTACAAGAAAAATTAACTATGGAACAATCCAAATATAAAATGGAAAATGGTGAACAACCAAGGAAATGGAATACCGATAAAATAGGGATTCAACTCTCTTCTAAAGAAGAAAAAGAAATAGAAAATATAAAAGAGCTAGTTACTCATCAAACAATTCTCTATTTTCCCAAAGAAGAAGAATTGATCACTCTGCAAACTGATGCTTCTGACCTACTTAGCAACTGACAGGGCATAGTTATGTAAATGCAAGGGTTTCTCCAGCCTATGAAAAGAAGGATGGTCCCAGACCTCTTTGACATAACTTTCGTTTTGCTGAAGCAGTAGTACCAGGGTAAAGACAGGTGGCATAGGGCCGCCCTCACCAATGTGAGTGACTAGACACCACATCTTGACCAGCTCATCCCAACAGAGGGAAGAGGCCTCCTCAACGCGGTAAGCTCCATTTCCTATCACTTGTTTAAGGTGATACATACTTTTATAACTAAGTCAATTGAAAATGACATCGGCTAGTGAGTAAACGAGCTTCAGAATTGGATCAAAGCCAAGAACCAAGGTCTGGAGTGTCCAGATCAGACTAAGAAGAAAGGTAAGGTGTTCGCGATTTCGAAGAAAAGTAACATGTGCTTCGTTCTAGGTTGGCTCGCTTAGTCTTCAATACATCACATCGTCAATGCCAATGGCTGCTAACACCGCAACGAGGGCACTGTGTTGGTGTAATAGATCTAAAAGTAGATGTTTCATTTAGTGCTAAACAATGTTCCCATTGTATCCCCAATACTTGGGATTCAGGAAGCATCTCTATTCCTTTAAGATTGATAGATAGAGTACAGGCTTTTTCTATATTTGTATCATATAGACTGATGCAAAAATCAGGATGTATATTTACTCCAAATATTCTATTTGCTAGATTGGATTTTGCTCCTCCTAATATACTATTTAGAGGATTATTGATGATTCTTTCATCACAACATATTATCATAATTGGTGTGTCTATTCCAGATCTGAATAGACCAGTAATCTTTATTTGGATTAATCCAATGTGTAAATATTTCTTCTTAGGATATTTTTGTTTCAGATTTTCTATCTGAAAGGAATTTAACAATTTTATAGAAGTAAAATCTTCATCTCCTTTTAGTTCTATTTTTCCTTGCATTCTTTCAAAGATATATGTAGGTTTATTTGTCCATAAAGTTTTGAATTTAGATTGAGGTTTATATACCTCATCTTGTTTAGCATGTGGTATAGATAGTTTTAATCTTTCAATATCTTTATCAGTTACTTCATAATGTTCTCCTTGACTATTATCAATACTTGTATTATGAATCTCTTGAGGTTCTATTTCCGACAATGTATTCATATATACTCTGTATTCGAACATAGATTCTTTTGAAGTTTGTCCAGGAGTAAACTTTGGACTAAGAGGTGGAGATGTTGAAAGTAAAATATCTTGTTCAGCTTTAACCAATGCTAAATCTTCATATTTATGGATTATAAGTATTCCTATAGGAGTACCTAGAGGAATTTGATATGGATTATCATCTAAACTTGTACTTTTCATTATTATACTTATGTTTTGATCTGTCATAGATTCTATTATTCCATAAGTAATGAAAATATTTCTAAGAGTATGATGTCTTAGATTTTTAATTTCTCCATAATAACCATAAGGTATTTGTATAATCAAATCTAAATAAATTTCGATAGATTGATATCTTCTTATGCTATAATGATTGTTAGCATACAGTATATGTCCTGGGAATTTTAGTGATTCCCTTTTGGGTAATATAGCAGTTTTGGTCAAAGGTATAATTTGTATAAAATGGTATGTTTTATTCAAGGTTAACATGTTTATATTGAATTCTTCTATTTCAGAAGAATCTGAATTCAAAGGACTTTCTTCATATATGGTTTCAATTTCATATATAGAAGAATTATCACTAAGGACTTCTTCTATAGTTCCAGTATGTATATCATACATTTCTAACTCATTTAACCATATTGTTTTAATGTTTACAGTGCATTCTGATGCATAATGTCCTTCTTTACCACATTTAAAACATGTACAGTTCTTTTTCATACCTGTTTGATTAGTTTTAATAAACTTTCGTGTTTTATATTTCTTTGACCTTTTGTATTTTTCCTTATGTTCAGGTTTCCATTTCTTTCTGGATACCTTGTATTTTTTCTTCTTGAATCTAGATTTATGGTCTCTAGATTTATGGTCTTTAGATTTTTTCCCGTATTTTGTTTTCTTGGGAAAATATGGTTTGTTAAACCCATATACTGGGGGACAACCAAACTGATAATTGATATCTGGATCATATTTAGGACAACAAGAAGTTTTAATGTCTGATTTATGTATATATTTGGATAGATGATTATTTGCCTTTTGTAACTGGCAAGTTTTCTTGACAGTTTCCATACAAGCCTTTTTTAAAGCTCCTGTATTGTGTGGAATACCTCCAGCCCTAAGACTGTTATATTTTTTCTCTATCATGGTATCCCATGGTATAGGTAATTTAGAAAAGAAGGCTGTTAACCAAAAGATTTTTTTCTCTAAAGTGTTCAGTTTAAAAATATAACTGATGTATAAATTAGAGAATTCTTCTAGGTAACATATGTTACACAGTCTTAGCTTTAAAAGAATATTTTCATCTATTCCTTCAGCATTAATATCTTCTCCAGTTAGATCTCCATATAGGCTTTTACAAATACTATGTAAAGCTGTTCTTCTAGATGTATGGCTATTTAAAGCTATTATCTCAGTTGGGTATAATTTTTCGTATTGTGTTAGCCATCTTAAGGCTATTCCTTGCCAATATCCGCAAGCGAATATAACGAATTCTTGATGAGGAATCCCTTCTGGCATTAAGGTGTTGGTTCCAACCATTAGTTGTTCCCAATTAAGTATATAATCTCTTAACTCATTTGTTGGTATATTATCAACATTGAATATTAACCCAGATGTAGCAGTTTGATGTCTCTTTCCTTGTTTATAGATGTAAGAGTCTACATAATTTTCTCCTGTATCTCTATGATACATAGTTTCTTCTGTAGTATTAGGATGTGGTGGATTTTGTCTACCTGTAGAAATCATTTGGGTAGATGATTCCCCACGTTCCATATTTATATTAAATAAATACTTCTCCTCGTTAGAGGGTATATTTGATATATGATAGTCCTCGTTAGAGGGTATGTAGTGTAATTCCTCAAAAAAAGAGGACTCCTCGTTAGAGGGTATTGATAATTCATCAGCACGATACTCCTCATTAGAGGGTATTTCATCATCAATAATATCATCATATTCAGATATTTCATCATCAAAAGAATCAGATGCAGAAATATAACTTTCATTATCAGAAGAAGTTTTTGAAAAATATTTTATAGAAGCAGAGTTTTCTTCATAGAATTTGAAAATCTCTTTTGAAGTAATTTTTCCTTCTATTTCTTCAACTAATAAAGTTTTATATGTCAAATATTTCTGGTAATCAATTTCATCTAAGTTTGTTTCTTTCAAACTTTTTGAAGATGTTTTTACCATCATAACAGATCCAAGTCTTTCTTTTGAAGATGAAGAGAACTTTGGAAAACTTAAGAAGTTTTGTAAAGTAGTTAGCTTTTGAGAAACTAAATAGATTTGATCACTTAAATAATTAAGCAAACTATTTTGTTGTTCTACAGTACCATTACTTGGAAGATGAATACTATGTTCATGAGAATTTAAACTGAAAGGACATTCGTATGATTCGGGAAGAACTAAAGCTCTAGACATTTCTGTGAAGAGGTTCTTATAAACTTAGACACGTTATTTCCTTCCTTTCTTTCACTAGATTAGATAACAGTATCGCTTTGACCCTGGTCTCTCCGGCTATGTAACCTCTAAGGGTGGCTTTATCCCTAGAGTAAGGCCGCAATAACTGAAGCATCCCTTCCGGATATATAGTCAACCACAAGCCTATCACAAGCTTCAGAGAGACAGAGCACAGCCATGTTTCGTTTCCTACCTCATGGCGTAAAATACTATTATCTAATTAGCTTAAGAAATTAAGGAAATAACATGCCTAACAAGTTTAGCCAGACATGGCTTAAGTTAAGGATACTTACAAAAAAAAGGAAGACGGAACTGCACAAGGCTCTGATACCAGTTTGCAGGAGAGCTTCTGCTCCAGTACTCAGCGCTACTATTTAAACTAACTATTTATTCACACTAAGAAATTTAAGAAGCAGATCAGAGGATGTAAGAAGAAAAAAGAAGTTCGGAAAGGCTCTCTGCCTCCTCCCTTCATCTGACGTCTTTATTTATAATGTTGCCAAGATAGCCTTCAGATAAGAAGGAATCTTTTACAAAGTTTCTTTACAAAAAGATGTACAGGAAAAAGGACTACATTATTGTCCTTTGTATAGGAAAAGTTTACATTATTGTCCTCTCTTTGGTCCTACTTTTGCTGATTGTTGTCCTTTGGTAGGTGGAGAGGATAAGGAGGAATCCTTGGCTGAGTAGGATGGGCCCACCATGCTTTTATCTTATTTGGAATAGGCCTTCTTTGTTGCAGTCTGCTCTTGCTTTATTTCCAATTCTTCCAAGATTAATTGAAGAAAGATAAGGAAGAACCTTGTCTAGCTTCTTTTGAGCAGTTTCGCTGGCTGATAAATGATCATAGAGCATGATGTTGTTACTAATGGTAATAGATCTTGCTCTACAAAGGCCATCAGTTATTGCTTCAATAAAGAATTCTTTAGCAGCAGCATAGGCTTGTTCTTCATAAACAAATTCTTGTTTAGGATAAACTCCCCATCCGTGGGCGAATTGTTGACTTTCGTCATGGAGTTCCCATATTTGGAAGGAGGAGAATAACTGATATAGGTTTCTTTCTTCCCATATGCTCCATATACGGAACCAGAAACCAGTTTCCCAAGAATGCTGCTTGGAGTAGGCTGAAACTCGGTCACTGCAAATTTGTGGAATATGATCGAGATAATCGCCTGGATGCATGGTGTTTAGATAAAGATTATGAACTATCCCAAGCTGAATAGCTCTGGAAGATTCAGGAATGTCTCCTAAATACACAGATATCCTTGGGCGTTCATATTTATTCTTGATTAGAGCATCATCATTTAATAAGAGATGGGGGATCTCTGTAGCCTCTAGGTGATGAAAGAAAAGCAGAAGATTTTCATGAGAAAGGCAGTTTTGTTGATTTAAGTCTACCATCTTGTTGACAATAGCTTCTGCCTCGAATTGCCTTGACCTTTCAGAGTCAACTTCTAATGAAGATAGGAGTTGATTGAAATCTGAAGATGGGCAGATTACTACGTCTGAAAGGTTGCTTCTGGAAATAATGGTTTTGAGTTCCTGTTCTTCAGGAGAAGGATCTGAAAACCAAATTTTCTCTTTCTGCTTTAGCTCTTGTGATTTGGACAGAAATGATGATTGACAAAGCTTTCTGGCAAACTCTTGAAGTTCAGAAAACTTTTGTTGTAGCTGATTGAGCTTAGTTCTGAGTGTATGGCTTTCAGGCTGTTCTGAAAGGGGCAAAAAAGTGTTGGAAGAGTTCGGATCTTTGTAGAAAAAAGTCCTTTTGCTTGCCTTGACTTGTTCAGTCATGAACTTGGGTTTTTTTGAATTCTTTTCATCCATTGTTGGGCCTTGTTAATAAATCTGCAAGAATATTAGTAAATCCAGGAATATATTTAACATCATATTGATAAATCTCAAGATATAAGGCAATTCTTATTCTCCTGATGTTTTCTTCAGGATTATTTATTGTTTTTTTCTTTAAGAACTGGGATACTGATTTGTTATCAGTCTCAATTACGAACTGTCTATTTAATAAGTATAATTTTAAGCTTTTTATAGCTAATTTAATAGCTAACAATTCCTTATCATAAGTGGAATACTTTTGCTGGGGTTTGTTGAATTTTCCTGAGGAATATGCTATAATTTCTTTTTGTTTGGCTACTATGACCCCTGCCCAAAATAGGTAAGAAGCATCAGTTTGCAGAGTGATCAATTCTTCTTCTTTGGGAAAATAGAGAATTGTTTGATGAGTAACTAGCTCTTTTATATTTTCTATTTCTTTTTCTTCTTTAGAAGAGAGTTGAATCCCTATTTTATCGGTATTCCATTTCCTTGGTTGTTCACCATTTTCCATTTTATATTTGGATTGTTCCATAGTTAATTTTTCTTGTAGATTTTGAACTAGCTGGGATAGGTGAGGAATAAATTTTCTTCCATAGTTTAAAAGTCCCAGAAAACTCTGTAATTGTTTTAGAGTTTTAAATGTTTTAGGGAATTCCTTTATTTTGGAATATATATGTTGTTGTAATTCTATTTGACCTTCTTTTATATATTTTCCAAGGAATTCTATTTCTTTTTTGAACAAATGTATTTTTGTAGGACTAAGGATAATTCCATTATCAAGTAATATTTGTGCTACTTGCAGTAAATGTTGTTTATGTTCTTCTAAAGTAGATGAAAACACCAGTATATCATCCACATAAACTACTACAAATTGTAGATGTCCAAACATAGAGTTCATCCATTTTTGGAATATTTGTGGGGCATTTTTTAGGCCAAATGGCATTACTAACCACTCATAGTGTCCTTGAGAACAGCTAAAGGCAGTTAGTTCTATGGATTCTTTATTGGCTAATTTTACTTGCCAAAACCCAGATTTAACATCAAATTTACTATAGTATTTAGATCCTTGTATTTGTTTTATCAACTGTTCTGCAGTAGGTATAAAATAACCGTCAAACTTTGTGTAGCTATTTAATTTTCTGTAGTTTATAACCATTCTAGCTTTTCCTCTTTTCTGCTCTGCATGTTTTCTGACTAAAAAAGCAGGGGAAGAATGAGGACTGTTGCTAGGTTGTATTAGTTTGAGAGATAAAAGCTCGTTTATTTGAGCTGAAAATTCTTGTTTATCTATGGGAGATACCATTATACTATTTGTCCTTATATTAATATTTTTGTATTGCTCTAGTATTGTAAGGGTGCAATACCTTGGTGCCCTATCAAAATATAATAAAGAATTGTTTGAGTATAATGGTTTAAGCATACTATGGATAATCTCTTCTGAACTAGAGAAGATAGTAAGTGGATAATTAGTGATGCGATTTGATATGAGGCGATTTGATATGAGGCTTTCACCACGTTGGGCTGCAGTATAAGAGGATGCTAAGGGAACCGGAAAAGGAACCCGAGATATTTGATGATTATCAAAAAGAAAAAACTGTGTATTAAAAGGAGCATAATGGCGTAGTTATTCATGGCGACAAGACAGTCGACATTAAAGGCGATAGGTAATAGAGCAAACTCGAAAGTATAGTGATGAGATTGGTTATGAATATCAGGAATAGAGATAGGGATATTTGCTTTATGAGTGATAAGAACAGGTCTTCCCATAAAGTCATTTAAGCTTGCTTGCTTTTCAAGGGGTAACCATAACTGTGTAGGAACAATTGTTTCATGAATAAGACTCGTTTCAGCACCAGAATCTAATAGAGTATGTAAAGTAAGACATGATTTATCTGGGAATATCAATGTCATCGGAATGTAGATATGTAATTGAGGTGTTTTATGAAGATGATCCGACATTTGATAAACCAAATGAACTAGATGGTAATCTTATAATATGTTGATCTTCTGGTTTCTTTTGGAGATCAAGGATTCGTTGAGTCCTTCCTTCGAGAGGAGTATTTTCAAGATTTTCCAAAGCAGACGTACTGGGTCTGGCTTCAACATATAAATTGGTATTCCTGTATTCAGAGGTACTAAGACTTCTTGGAATACATGGATTTATAATTGTAGTAGAAATAGTATTGCCTGAGGCAATAAATGTTTCTATAGGGAGGTGTGTTTTTGGTTTTAAAGTCTTCAAAAATATTTGCATCTCATTATCATATCTCAGGTGTCGTATATTGACCAATTTTGGTTGGATTATTTTTCCATTTCCAACCTCAAAGAGTTTTATTTTGATGTTCGAATAGGTTGTATGTCACAGGGTTAAACCTAAAATAGTGCGACAAATCTTTATGCTGGAGGTATGTCTCTTGTATCCTACTGGTCCGATAGTCTTTTTCTTGAGTAGTGCTATTTTGATTCTTATACATCTCTGTCCGGTAATTAATTATTTCAGGTATCGAGTTGTATTCTTGTCTGGAGTATATTTCCTTGGTTTGCATCATGTCAATTGGTTGTCTTGGACTAATTCCTAGTCTGCCAATACGATCTATCCTTCTTATTGCTTCCTTTGTTTCTCGTACTACTTCATCGTTTTCTATCATACACTTCTTTTTCCTGTTAGGGAGTTCTTCGGAATTTAAGATCACCTCTTCAACTGTTCTTTCTACATCATTAATTTGGTAACTATTTTCTTCCTCCATCTTTTCTTTATCCCTAATTGTACTGTTTACTGCTTTTGTTCTTTCCTCTTTACTACCTTCTTGTTTATCATCGTTATTTTCTTTTTCGTCCTCTTTAGTTTTGCTTATGATATCGGGTTCAATCTTTTCTTGACTAGGATTATATCCAAAATGACTTAATAGTCCCTTAAATTTTTTATGGATTTCTTTGAGTCGTTGGGTCAGATCTTCTCTGGCTTCTAGAGTTAAGTTGGGATTTATGCCCTGTTCATTTAATCTTTCTATTCGGAGAACTACCTCATCAAATTTTTTTTTGGAATATCTTGGAGTGCTCATCATATCATATATATCATTATACATGGTGTCATATTTACTACAACTTGCTCTACATATCTCGCAATTGCACAACATGCCGGTAGCCATCTAAGATATTAGTGGATAACTAGCCCTGAGTAGCCTATGGTACCTAAAATCGTCTCCTAAGGATCACCTTACAAAACGCCTATCCGCGGCAATAAAGGGATTACTTTAGGAATCTGGGTTTTAAGGTTACTCAACTTTAGTAAGTGACACTTAGAGTGTAACTAGGACAGTATTGATACAGGTTGTGAGAATATATAGGTCAAGATTATAGTCTATTTGATACCATGTAAGTGCTATATAAGCTATAAATCCTTCCCCAATTTTTCTGATTCTCACAACCTGTATCAACACTGTCCTAATTACACTCTAAGTGTCCCTTACTAAAGTTGAGTAACCTTAAAGCCCAGATTCAGCTGTTGATCTCTCCTAATTGTTATAAACCCACAGAAAGAGGACAATAGAAAGATAGAGAATAGTCCTGGTAGAACGAAGATTAGAATTCCCTTTACATTCATTCAATCCCACTTGAAGAGAGGATAGAAGGAGGTACGCTAGCTCCATATTACTTGACTGACTACATGACGGATCAATCTAAAAGAAAGAAGTCAAAGTCCTAGTACTGCTATAAAAAAGACCCTGAGGACTGTGTCTATTCATTCCTAAAGGCAGGAGAAAGATGACTACATATAATGCATTGTAATGGGGGCTAATCCCAGTATTGAGTGATAGAAAGAGAGAAGGACGATGTTAGATATATATGGATGAGAATGCGCATCGTCCGATAGATAAGTTAGGACTACTAGCTATTAGGATAGGAGCTGTCAATTCATAAAAGATAGAAGCTAGAAAGGATATAATGACTTATCCTAGCTACCTAAACCAATACTGACTACAGGAAGAAGAAAGAGAGGGAGAGATAGAAGGGATCCTAACGCATTCCATAGTGATATTCACCTAGAGACAAGACTATGTCACAAGATCAAAAAAGAATCAAAGAAAAAAAAATCAGTCTGATAGATAGGAGAAAAAGGAGACAGAGAGGAGTCTAGAGCAACGATAGGAAACTATTAGATGTTACCCTCGTACCTCTTGCAAGGAGGGACGCACGTAAGTGCTTCGTTGTTCTTCGTTCTTGTTTTTCTCTCTTTAGTGGGCGAACAGTTGCCTGTAGGTTGTAAGGTGAAATCAAAACTCTGTCTCTTCTTCTTTCCTAAGATCAGGTTTTTCTTACACGCTGTGAATGAAGAAGACAATCTTGAGAATAGTCTTATGATTGTATGATTCTATTCTCATCCTTTCTATTTCCCCTAATTAGCAAACACTTATGAGATTGTCTTATCCAACATTGTCTTGTAGATTCCCTTCCTTCCTCCTTCAAGCGAACGTCATGTGTCCTCGCGGGAATATCAATATGATGATTATTTTTGTTGTCCTAAATATGATCCAGATATCAATTATCAGTTTGGTTGTCCCCCAGTATATGGGTTTAACAAACCATATTTTCCCAAGAAAACAAAATACGGGAAAAAATCTAAAGACCATAAATCTAGAGACCATAAATCTAGATTCAAGAAGAAAAAATACAAGGTATCCAGAAAGAAATGGAAACCTGAACATAAGGAAAAATACAAAAGGTCAAAGATATATAAAAAACGAAAGTTTATTATAACTAATCAAACAGGTATGAAAAAGAACTGTACATGTTTTAAATGTGGTAAAGAAGGACATTATGCATCAGAATGCACTGTAAACATTAAAACAATATGGTTAAATGAGTTAGAAATGTATGATATACATACTGGAACTATAGAAGAAGTCCTTAGTGATAATTCTTCTATATATGAAATTGAAACCATATATGAAGACCCCTGCCCAAAATAGGTCAGAAGCATCAGTTTGCAGAGTGATCAATTCTTCTTCTTTGGGAAAATAGAGAATTGTTTGATGAGTAACTAGCTCTTTTATATTTTCTATTTCTTTTTCTTCTTTAGAAGAGAGTTGAATCCCTATTTTATCGGTATTCCATTTCCTTGGTTGTTCACCATTTTCCATTTTATATTTGGATTGTTCCATAGTTAATTTTTCTTGTAGATTTTGAACTAGCTAGGATAGGTGAGGAATAAATTTTCTTCCATAGTTTAAAAGTCCCAGAAAACTCTGTAATTGTTTTAGAGTTTTAAATGTTTTAGGGAATTCCTTTATTTTGGAATATATATGTTGTTGTAATTCTATTTGACCTTCTTTTATATATTTTCCAACGAATTCTATTTCCTTTTTGAACAAATGTATTTTTGTAGGACTAAGGATAATTCCATTATCAAGTAATATTTGTGCTACTTGCAGTAAATGTTGTTTATGTTCTTCTAAAGTAGATGAAAATACCAGTATATCATCCACATAAACTACTACAAATTGTAGATGTCCAAACATAGAGTTCATCCATTTTTGGAATATTTGTGGGGCATTTTTTAGGCCAAATGGCATTACTAACCACTCATAGTGTCCTTGAGGACAGCTATGAGTTGCCATACATCTAGAAGAACAGCTTTACATAGTATTTGTAAAAGCCTATATGGAGATCTAACTGGAGAAGATATTAATGCTGAAGGAATAGATAAAAATATTCTTTTAAAGCTAAGACTGTGTAACATATGTTACCTAGAAGAATTCTCTAATTTATACATCAGTTATATTTTTAAACTGAACACTTTAGAGAAAAAAATCTTTTGGTTAACAGCCTTCTTTTCTAAATTACCTATACCATGGGATACCATGATAAAGAAAAAATATAACAGTCTTAGGGCTGGAGGTATTCCACACAATACAGGAGCTTTAAAAAAGGCTTGTATGGAAACTGTCAAGAAAACTTGCCAGTTACAAAAGGCAAATAATCATCTATCCAAATATATACATAAATCAGACATTAAAACTTCTTGTTGTCCTAAATATGATCCAGATATCAATTATCAGTTTGGTTGTCCCCCAGTATATGGGTTTAACAAACCATATTTTCCCAAGAAAACAAAATACGGGAAAAAATCTAAAGACCATAAATCTAGAGACCATAAATCTAGATTCAAGAAGAAAAAATACAAGGTATCCAGAAAGAAATGGAAACCTGAACATAAGGAAAAATACAAAAGGTCAAAGAAATATAAAAAACGAAAGTTTATTAAAACTAATCAAACAGGTATGAAAAAGAACTGTACATGTTTTAAATGTGGTAAAAAAGGACATTATGCATCAGAATGCACTGTAAACATTAAAACAATATGGTTAAATGAGTTAGAAATGTATGATATACATACTGGAACTATAGAAGAAGTCCTTAGTGATAATTCTTCTATATATGAAATTGAAACCATATATGAAGAAAGTCCTTCGAATTCAGATTCTTCTGAAATAGAAGAATTCAATATAAACATGTTAACCTTGAATAAAACATACCATTTTATACAAATTATACCTTTGACCAAAACTGCTATATTACCCAAAAGGGAATCACTAAAATTCCCAGGACATATACTGTATGCTAACAATCATTATAGCATAAGAAGATATCAATCTATCGAAATTTATTTAGATTTGATTATACAAATACCTTATAGTTATTATGGAGAAATTAAAAATCTAAGACATCATACTCTTAAAAATATTTTCATTACTTATGGAATAATAGAATCTATGACAGATCAAAACATAAGTATAATAATGAAAAGTACAAGTTTAGATGATAATCCATATCAAATTCCTCTAGGTACTCCTATAGGAATACTTATAATCCATAAATATGAAGATTTAGCATTGGTTAAAGCTGAACAAGATATTTTACTTTCAACATCTCCACCTCTTAGTCCAAAGTTTACTCCTGGACAAACTTCAAAAGAATCTATGTTCGAATACAGAGTATATATGAATACATTGTCGGAAATAGAACCTCAAGAGATTCATAATACAAGTATTGATAATAGTCAAGGAGAACATTATGAAGTAACTGATAAAGATATTGAAAGATTAAAACTATCTATACCACATGCTAAACAAGATGAGGTATATAAACCTCAATCTAAATTCAAATCTTTATGGACAAATAAACCTACATATATCTTTGAAAGAATGCAAGGAAATATAGAACTAAAAGGAGATGAAGATTTTACTTCTATAAAATTGTTAAATTCCTTTCAGATAGAAAATCTGAAACAAAAATATCCTAAGAAGAAATATTTACACATTGGATTAATCCAAATAAAGATTACTGGCCTATTCAGATCTGGAATAGACACACCAATTATGATAATATGTTGTGATGAAAGAATCATCAATAATCCTCTAAATAGTATATTAGGAGGAGCAAAATCCAATCTAGCAAATAGAATATTTGGAGTAAATATACATCCTGATTTTTGCATCAGTCTATATGATACAAATATAGAAAAAGCCTGTACTCTATCTATCAATCTTAAAGGAATAGAGATGCTTCCTGGATCCCAAGTATTGGGGATACAATGGGAACATTGTTTAGCACTAAATGAAAAATCTACTTTTAGATCTATTACACCAACACAGTTTATTAAACTCTTTGATGTTGGAAATGGAAAAATAATCCAACCAAAATTGGTCAATATACGACACCTGAGATATGATAATGAGATGCAAATATTTTTGAAGACTTTAAAACCAAAAACACACCTCCCTATAGAAACATTTATTGCCTCAGGCAATACTATTTCTACTACAATTATAAATCCACGTATTCCAAGAAGTCTTAGTACCTCTGAATACAGGAATACCAATTTATATGTTGAAGCCAGACCCAGTACGTCTGCTTTGGAAAATCTTGAAAATACTCCTCTCGAAGGAAGGACTCAACGAATCCTTGATCTCCAAAAGAAACCAGAAGATCAACATATTATAAGATTACCATCTAGTTCATTTGGTTTATCAAATGTCGGATCATCTTCATAAAACACCTCAATTACATATCTACATTCCGATGACATTGATATTCCCAGATAAATCATGTCTTACTTTACATACTCTATTAGATTCTGGTGCTGAAACGAGTCTTATTCATGAAAAATTTATTCCTACACAGTTATGGTTACCTCTTGAAAAGCACGCAAGCTTAAATGACTTTATGGGAAGACCTGTTCTTATCACTCATAAAGCAAATATCCCTATCTCTATTCCTGATATTCATAACCAATCTCATCACTATACTTTCGAGTTTGCTCTATTACCTATCGCCTTTAATGTCGACTGTCTTGTTGGCATGAATAACTTACGCCATTATGCTCCTTTTAATACACAATTTTTTCTTTTTGATAATCATCAAATACCTCGGGTTCCTTTTCCGGTTCCCTTAGCATCCTCTTCTACTGCAGCCCAACGTGGTGAAAGCCTCATATCAAATCGCATCACTCATTATCCACTTACTATCTTCTCTAGTTCAGAAGAGATTATCCATCGTACTATCTTCTCTAGTTCAGAAGAGATTATCCATCGTATGCTTAAACCATTATACTCAAACAATCCTTTATTATATTTTGATAGGGCACCAAGGTATTGCACCCTTACAATATTAGAGCAATACAAAAATACTAATATAAGAACAAACAGTATAATGGTATCTCCTATAGATAAACAAGAATTTTCAGCTCAAATAAAAGAGCTTTTATCCCTCAAATTAATACAACCTAGCAGCAGTCCTCATTCTTCCCCTGCTTTTCTAGTCAGAAAACATGCAGAGCAGAAAAGAGGAAAAGCTAGAATGGTTATAAACTACAGAAAATTAAATAGCTACACAAAGTTTGACGGTTATTTTATACCTACTGCAGAACAGTTGATAAAACAAATACAAGGATCTAAATACTATAGTAAATTTGATGCTAAATCTGGGTTTTGGCAAGTAAAATTAGCCAATAAAGAATCCATAGAACTAACTGCCTTTAGCTGTCCTCAAGGACACTATGAGTGGTTAGTAATGCCATTTGGCCTAAAAAATGCCCCACAAATATTCCAAAAATGGATGAACTCTATGTTTGGACATCTACAATTTGTAGTAGTTTATGTGGATGATATACTGGTGTTTTCATCTACTTTAGAAGAACATAAACAACATTTACTGCAAGTAGCACAAATATTACTTGATAATGGAATTATCCTTAGTCCTACAAAAATACATTTGTTCAAAAAGGAAATAGAATTCCTTGGAAAATATATAAAAGAAGGTCAAATAAAATTACAACAACATATATATTCCAAAATAAAGGAATTCCCTAAAACATTTAAAACTCTAAAACAATTACAGAGTTTTCTGGGACTTTTAAACTATGGAAGAAAATTTATTCCTCACCTATCCCAGCTAGTTCAAAATCTACAAGAAAAATTAACTATGGAACAATCCAAATATAAAATGGAAAATGGTGAACAACCAAGGAAATGGAATACCGATAAAATAGGGATTCAACTCTCTTCTAAAGAAGAAAAAGAAATAGAAAATATAAAAGAGCTAGTTACTCATCAAACAATTCTCTATTTTCCCAAAGAAGAAGAATTGATCACTCTGCAAACTGATGCTTCTGACCTATTTTGTGCAGGGGTCATAGTAGCCAAACAAAAAGAAATTATAGCATATTCCTCAGGAAAATTCAACAAACCCCAGCAAAAGTATTCCACTTATGATAAGGAATTGTTAGCTATTAAATTAGCTATAAAAAGCTTAAAATTATACTTATTAAATAGACAGTTCGTAATTGAGACTGATAACAAATCAGTATCCCAGTTCTTAAAGAAAAAAACAATAAATAATCCTGAAGAAAACATCAGGAGAATAAGAATTGCCTTATATCTTGAGATTTATCAATATGATGTTAAATATATCCCAGATTGAGCAAATGGTGCTCTCTATGTACAACCATTACTTGCAAGAGAAGACAGAGAAGCAGAATATTTCCAAATCAGTTCAAGATCTATGCAACTATACCCTTACTGCTCAAAGTTCAGATTTGGAACAAAGAAAAGGAGCCTGGTTCCAAGGTTCTTCTCAAGACCAGACTTTCCTGAGAACTATAATTCAGGATTTGGAGATCTCTGATCAGGTATATCATCATTTACCTGAGTTTTACAAACTACTGGATCTTTGTAAAATACAAACAGAGAAAACTAGACAGTTGGAAGCTGAAATCACAGTTCACAAGATGATTAGCTTAAACCAACAAAATATGATCCCAGACGACCAGTTAAGGGACTTCTTTAGACAACTGGAAGCCACAGATGTTATTTCCATTCTTCAGGAAAACAAGCTCATCTACAATAAGAATAATTCGGCAAGAATTATAACCGGCTTTCAGGAAATACCAAAGTGTAGCAAGGCTATTAAACTGGGGTTAGTTCATGAACTCTTCCTAAATTCCTCTCATCCCGAAGAGTTCCAGGATATTATACCTCCTATCTGCCAAAAGATTGTCAAAGCCTACACTACATGGTACCAGACTACTTTCTTCTTCCGCATCTGGAGCACTTGGGAAGAAAGGAGATATATTAAAGTCTATCCATCCTACCAGCTTTGGGAACTTCACAACTTCAATTATGTTCCCTCTCCTACATGTGAAGCTCTGCCTGTTCTTGACCTAGAAGAAGAGACTAAAAAGGCAGCCAAAGAATTCTTTAATGAAGCATATAGCAAAGTCATCACTGGAGCCCATTCTATCAAAATAGAAGACAATGTTCTGTTTTATGATTTTGTAGGACCATTAGATCCTGCAGAAAATAAAACCTCCAGAGTTTTATCTTTTATAAACTCAACACAATTGGGCAAAATAGGCTCCAAAGCTAAAGAAGAATTCTATGAAGATCTGGAAAGAACTGATGATGATGAAGATCTTGATAACAGCAACCAAGACCCTAATGAAGAAAACAACCAGGGTCCGGATGAAGCCTTTGATGAAGATGCTCTCCAAAACATCATGCAAGACTAAAAGCATGGTGGGCCCATTACACTCAGCATCCACTCATCCAAAAGATTCCTTCTTATCTTCTCCTCCAAAGAGACGAAAGGTGGGACCAAAGAGAGGACAATAATATAAACTTTTTCCTGTACAAAGGACAATAATGTAGTCCTTTTTCCTGTACATCTTTTTGTAAAGTGACTTTGTAAAAGATTCCTTCCTATCTGAAGGAGGTCTTGGAAACATTATAAATAAAGACATCAGATGAAGGGAAGAGGCAGAGAGCCTTTCCGAACTTCTTTTTTCTTCTTACATCCTCTGATCTGCTTCTTAAATTTCTTAGTGTGAATAAATAGTTAGTTTAAATAGTAGCGCTGAGTACTGGAGCAGAAGCTCTCCTGCAAACTGGTATCAGAGCCTTGTGCAGTTCCGTCTTCCTTTTTTTTGTAAGTATCCTTAACTTAAGCCATGTCTGGCTAAACTTGTTAGGCATGTTATTTCCTTAATTTCTTAAACTAATTAGATAATAGTATCTTACGCCATGAGGTAGGAAACGAAATATGGCTGTGCTCTGTCTCTCTGAAGCTTGTGATAGGCTTGTGGTTGACTATATATCCGGAAGGGATGCTTCAGTTATTGCGGCCTTACTCTAGGGATAAAGCCGCCCTTAGAGGTTACATAGCCGGAGAGATCAGGGTCAAAGCGATACTGTTATCTAATCTAGTGAAAGAAAGGAAGGAAATAACGTGTCTAAGTTTATAAGAACCTCTTCACAGAAATGTCTAGAGCTTTAGTTCTTCCCAAATCATACGAATGTCCTTTCAGTTTAAATTCTCATGAACATAGTATTCATCTTCCAAGTAATGGTACTGTAGAACAACAAAATAGTTTGCTTAATTATTTAAGTGATCAAATCTATTTAGTTTCTCAAAAGCTAACTACTTTACAAAACTTCTTAAGTTTTCCAAAGTTCTCTTCATCTTCAAAAGAAAGACTTGGATCTGTTATGATGGTAAAAACATCTTCAAAAAGTTTGAAAGAAACAAACTTAGATGAAATTGATTACCAGAAATATTTGACATATAAAACTTTATTAGTTGAGGAAATAGAAGGAAAAATTACTTCAAAAGAGATTTTCAAATTCTATGAAGAAAACTCTGCTTCTATAAAATATTTTTCAAAAACTTCTTCTGATAATGAAAGTTATATTTCTGCATCTGATTCTTTTGATGATGAAATATCTGAATATGATGATATTATTGATGATGAAATACCCTCTAATGAGGAGTATCGTGCTGATGAATTATCAATACCCTCTAACGAGGAGTCCTCTTTTTTTGAGGAATTACACTACATACCCTCTAACGAGGACTATCATATATCAAATATACCCTCTAACGAGGAGAAATATTTATTTAATATAAATATGGAACGTGGGGAATCATCTACCCAAATGATTTCTACAGGTAGACAAAATCCACCACATCCTAATACTACAGAAGAAACTATGTATCATAGAGATACAGGAGAAAATTATGTAGACTCTTACATCTATAAACAAGGAAAGAGACATCAAACTGCTACATCTGGGTTAATATTCAATGTTGATAATATACCAACAAATGAGTTAAGAGATTATATACTTAATTGGGAACAACTAATGGTTGGAACCAACACCTTAATGCCAGAATAAATTCCCCATCAAGAATTCGTTATATTAGCTTGCGGATATTGGCAAGGAATAGCCTTAAGATGGCTAACACAATACGAAAAATTATACCCAACTGAGATAATAGCTTTAAATATAACATAGATATATAGTAGCGCTGAGTACTGGAGCAGAAGCTCTCCTGCAAACTGGTATCAGAGCCTTGTGCTGTTCCGTCTTCCTTTTTTTTGTAAGTATCCTTAACTTAAGCCATGTCTGGCTAAACTTGTTAGGCATGTTATTTCCTTAATTTCTTAAGCTAATTAGATAATAGTATCTTACGCCATGAGGTAGGAAACGAAACATGGCTGTGCTCTGTCTCTCTGAAGCTTGTGATAGGCTTGTGGTTGACTATATATCCGGAAGGGATGCTTCAGTTATTGCGGCCTTACTCTAGGGATAAAGCCACCCTTAGAGGTTACATAGCCGGAGAGACCAGGGTCAAAACGATACTGTTATCTAATCTAGTGAAAGAAAGGAAGGAAATAACGTGTCTAAGTTTATAAGAACCTCTTCACAGAAATGTCTAGAGCTTTAGTTCTTCCCGAATCATACGAATGTCCTTTCAGTTTAAATTCTCATGAACATAGTATTCATCTTCCAAGTAATGGTACTGTAGAACAACAAAATAGTTTGCTTAATTATTTAAGTGATCAAATATATTTAGTTTCTCAAAAGCTAACTACTTTACAAAACTTCTTAAGTTTTCCAAAGTTCTCTTCATCTTCAAAAGAAAGACTTGGATCTGTTATGATGGTAAAAACATCTTCAAAAAGTTTGAAAGAAACAAACTTAGATGAAATTGATTACCAGAAATATTTGACATATAAAACTTTATTAGTTGAAGAAATAGAAGGAAAAATTACTTCAAAAGAGATTTTCAAATTCTATGAAGAAAACTCTGCTTCTATAAAATATTTTTCAAAAACTTCTTCTGATAATGAAAGTTATATTTCTGCATCTGATTCTTTTGATGATGAAATATCTGAATATGATGATATTATTGATGATGAAATACCCTCTTATGAGGAGTATCGTGCTGATGAATTATCAATACCCTCTAACGAGGAGTCCTCTTTTTTTGAGGAATTACACTACATACCCTCTAACGAGGACTATCAAATATACCCTCTAACGAGGAGAAGTATTTATTTAATATAAATATGGAACGTGGGGAATCATCTACCCAAATGATTTCTACAGGTAGACAAAATCCACCACATTCTAATACTACAGAAGAAACTATGTATCATAGAGATACAAGAGAAAATTATGTAGACTCTTACATCTATAAACAAGGAAAGAGACATCAAACTACTACATCTGGGTTAATATTCAATGTTGATAATATACCAACAAATGAGTTAAGAGATTATATACTTAATTGGGAACAACTAATGGTTGGAACCAACACCTTAATGCCAGAAGGAATTCTCCATCAAGAATTCGTTATATTAGCTTGCGGATATTGGCAAGGAATAGCCTTAAGATGGCTAACACAATACGAAAAATTATACCCAACTGAGATAATAGCTTTAAATATAACATAGATATATAGTAGCGCTGAGTACTGGAGCAGAAGCTCTCCTGCAAACTGGTATCAGAGCCTTGTGCAGTTCCGTCTTCCTTTTTTTTGTAAGTATCCTTAACTTAAGCCATGTCTGGCTAAACTTGTTAGGCATGTTATTTCCTTAATTTCTTAAGCTAATTAGATAATAGTATCTTACGCCATGAGGTAGGAAACGAAACATGGCTGTGCTCTGTCTCTCTGAAGCTTGTGATAGGCTTGTGGTTGACTATATATCCGGAAGGGATGCTTCAGTTATTACGGCCTTACTCTAGGGATAAAGCCACCCTTAGAGGTTACATAGCCGGAGAGACCAGGGTCAAAGCGATACTGTTATCTAATCTAGTGAAAGAAAGGAAGGAAATAACGTGTCTAAATTTATAAGAACCTCTTCACAGAAATGTCTAGAGCTTTAGTTCTTCCCGAATCATACGAATGTCCTTTCAGTTTAAATTCTAATGAACATAGTATTCATCTTCCAAGTAATGGTACTGTAGAACAACAAAATACTTTGCTTAATTATTTAAGTGATCAAATCTATTTAGTTTCTCAAAAGCTAACTACTTTACAAAACTTCTTAAGTTTTCCAAAGTTCTCTTCATCTTCAAAAGAAAGACTTGGATCTGTTATGATGGTAAAAACATCTTCAAAAAGTTTGAAAGAAACAAACTTAGATGAAATTGATTACCAGAAATATTTGACATATAAAACTTTATTAGTTGAAGAAATAGAAGGAAAAATTACTTCAAAAGAGATTTTCAAATTATATGAAGAAAACTCTGCTTCTATAAAATATTTTTCAAAAACTTCTTCTGATAATGAAAGTTATATTTCTGCATCTGATTCTTTTGATGATGAAATATCTGAATATGATGATATTATTGATGATGAAATACCCTCTAATGAGGAGTATCGTGCTGATGAATTATCAATACCCTCTAACGAGGAGTCCTCTTTTTTTGAGGAATTACACTACATACCCTCTAACGAGGACTATCATATATCAAATATACCCTCTAACGAGGAGAAGTATTTATTTAATATAAATATGGAACGTGGGGAATCATCTACCCAAATGATTTCTACAGGTAGACAAAATCCACCACATCCTAATACTACAGAAGAACTATGTATCATAGAGATACAGGAGAAAATTATGTAGACTCTTACATCTATAAACAAGGAAAGAGACATCAAACTGCTACATCTGGGTTAATATTCAATGTTGATAATATACCAACAAATGAGTTAAGAGATTATATACTTAATTGGGAACAACTAATGGTTGGAACCAACACCTTAATGCCAGAAGGGATTCCTCATCAAGAATTCGTTATATTAGCTTGCGGATATTGGCAAGGAATAGCCTTAAGATGGCTAACACAATACGAAAAATTATACCCAACTGAGATAATAGTTTTAAATAGCCATACATCTAGAAGAACAGCTTTACATAGTATTTGTAAAAGCCTATATGGAGATCTAACTGGAGAAGATATTAATGCTGAAGGAATAGATGAAAATATTCTTTTAAAGCTAAGACTGTGTAACATATGTTACCTAGAAGAATTCTCTAATTTATACATCAGTTATATTTTTAAACTGAACACTTTAGAGAAAAAATTCTTTTGGTTAACAGCCTTCTTTTCTAAATTACCTATACCATGGGATACCATGATAGAGAAAAAATATAACAGTCTTAGGGCTGGAGGTATTCCACACAATACAGAAGCTTTAAAAAAGGCTTGTATGGAAACTGTCAAGAAAACTTGCCAGTTACAAAAGGCAAATAATCATCTATCCAAATATATACATAAATCAGACATTAAAACTTCTTGTTGTCCTAAATATGATCCAGATATCAATTATCAGTTTGGTTGTCCCCCAGTATATGGGTTTAACAAACCATATTTTCCCAAGAAAACAAAATACGGGAAAAAATCTAAAGACCATAAATATAGAGACCATAAATCTAGATTCAAGAAGAAAAAATACAAGGTATCCAGAAACAAATGGAAACCTGAACATAAGGAAAAATACAAAAGGTCAAAGAAATATAAAACACGAAAATTTATTAAAACTAATCAAACAGGTATGAAAAAGAACTGTACATGTTTTAAATGTGGTAAAGAAGGACATTATGCATCAGAATGCACTGTAAACATTAAAACAATATGGTTAAATGAGTTAGAAATGTATGATATACATACTGGAACTATAGAAGAAGTCCTTAGTGATAATTCTTCTATATATGAAATTGAAACCATATATGAAGAAAGTCCTTTGAATTCAGATTCTTCTGAAATAGAAGAATTCAATATAAACATGTTAACCTTGAATAAAACATACCATTTTATACAAATTATACCTTTGACCAAAACTGCTATATTACCCAAAAGGGAATCACTAAAATTCCCAGGACATATACTGTATGCTAACAATCATTATAGCATAAGAAGATATCAATCTATCGAAATTTATTTAGATTTGATTATACAAATACCTTATGGTTATTATGGAGAAATTAAAAATCTAAGACATCATACTCTTAGAAATATTTTCATTACTTATGGAATAATAGAATCTATGACAGATCAAAACATAAGTATAATAATGAAAAGTACAAGTTTAGATGATAATCCATATCAAATTCCTCTAGGTACTCCTATAGGAATACTTATAATCCATAAATATGAAGATTTAGCATTGGTTAAAGCTGAACAAGATATTTTACTTTCAACATCTCCACCTCTTAGTCCAAAGTTTACTCCTGGACAAACTTTAAAAGAATCTATGTTCGAATACAGAGTATATATGAATACATTGTCGGAAATAGAACCTCAAGAGATTCATAATACAAGTATTGATAATAGTCAAGGAGAACATTATGAAGTAACTGATAAAGATATTGAAAGATTAAAACTATCTATACCACATGCTAAACAAGATGAGGTATATAAACCTCAATCTAAATTCAAATCTTTATGGACAAATAAACCTACATATATCTTTGAAAGAATGCAAGGAAATATAGAACTAAAAGGAGATGAAGATTTTACTTCTATAAAATTGTTAAATTCCTTTCAGATAGAAAATCTGAAACAAAAATATCCTAAGAAGAAATATTTACACATTGGATTAATCCAAATAAAGATTACTGGTCTATTCAGATCTGGAATAGACACACCAATTATGATAATATGTTGTGATGAAAGAATCATCAATAATCCTCTAAATAGTATATTAGGAGGAGCAAAATCCAATCTAGCAAATAGAATATTTGGAGTAAATATACATCCTGATTTTTGCATCAGTCTATATGATACAAATATAGAAAAAGCCTGTACTCTATCTATCAATCTTAAAGGAATAGAGATGCTTCCTGGATCCCAAGTATTGGGTATACAATGGGAACATTGTTTAGCACTAAATGAAACATCTACTTTTAGATCTATTACACCAACACAGTTTATTAAACTCTTTGAGGTTGGAAATGGAAAAATAATCCAACCAAAATTGGTCAATATACGACACCTGAGATATGATAATGAGATGCAAATATTTTTGAAGACTTTAAAACCAAAAACACACCTCCCTATAGAAACATTTATTGCCTCAGGCAATACTATTTCTACTACAATTATAAATCCACGTATTCCAAGAAGTCTTAGAACCTCTGAATATAGGAATACCAATTTATATGATGAAGCCAGACCCAGTACGTCTGCTTTGGAAAATCTTGAAAATACTCCTCTCGAAGGAAGGACTCAACGAATCCTTGATCTCCAAAAGAAACCAGAAGATCAACATATTATAAGATTACCATCTAGTTCATTTGGTTTATCAAATGTCGGATCATCTTCATAAAACACCTCAATTACATATCTACATTCCGATGACATTGATATTCCCAGATAAATCATGTCTTACTTTACATACTCTATTAGATTCTGGTGCTGAAACGAGTCTTATTCATGAAAAATTTATTCCTACACAGTTATGGTTACCTCTTGAAAAGCACGCAAGCTTAAATGACTTTATGGGAAGACCTGTTCTTATCACTCATAAAGCAAATATCCCTATCTCTATTCCTGATATTCATAACCAATCTCATCACTATACTTTCGAGTTTGCTCTATTACCTATCGCCTTTAATTTCGACTGTCTTGTTGGCATGAATAACTTACGCCATTATGCTCCTTTTAATACACAATTTTTTCTTTTTGATAATCCTCAAATACCTCGGGTTCCTTTTCCGGTTCCCTTAGCATCCTCTTCTACTGCAGCCCAACGTGGTGAAAGCCTCATATCAAATCGCATCACTCATTATCCACTTACTATCTTCTCTAGTTCAGAAGAGATTATCCATCGTACTATCTTCTCTAGTTCAGAAGAGATTATCCATCGTATGCTTAAACCATTATACTCAAACAATCCTTTATTATATTTTGATAGGGCACCAAGGTATTGCACCCTTACAATATTAGAGCAATACAAAAATACTAATATAAGAACAAACAGTATAATGGTATCTCCTATAGATAAACAAGAATTTTCAGCTCAAATAAAAGAGCTTTTATCCCTCAAATTAATACAACCTAGCAGCAGTCCTCATTCTTCCCCTGCTTTTCTAGTCAGAAAACATGCAGAGCAGAAAAGAGGAAAAGCTAGAATGGTTATTAACTACAGCTATACAAAGTTTGACGGCTATTTTATCCCTGCTGCAGAACAGTTGATAAAACAAATACAAGGATCCAAATATTATAGTAAATTCAATGCTAAATCTGGTTTTTGGCAAATAAAAATAAAGAATCTATAGAACTAACTGCTTTTAGTTGTCCCCAAGGACACTATGAATGGTTAAAAAAATGCTCCCCAAATATTCCAAAAATGGATGAACTCTATGTTTGGACATCTACAATTTGTAGTAGTTTCTGTAAATGATATACTAGTCTTTTCTTCTACTTTAGAAGAAGAATACAAACAACATTTACTTCAAGTAGCAACAAAAATACTACTTGATAATGGAATTATCCTCAGTCTTACAAAACTATTTAAAAGGGAAAGGGAAACAAAGATTGTTTTCTATCTAAAGATATATAAAGGACTGACGAATGATTTTGCAGATTTAGCAAGTCAGCACGTCCTAACAATGGACGATGAACGCCTGAAAAGGCTCAAAGCTATGGCTGAAAAAGCCAAATGGACTACCATTGAAGCAAGCAAAAAGACCCCGTCACAAACGTGAGGTAGCAACCTAAAGAAGGCCCCTGAAAAAGGAGCAAGCAATACAACAATCCAGGAAACTGGCACCTCTACCGAGGCAAACCCATTCCCCCCTCTGGGAATGACTGTACTACCAGTCAACAATTCTACTCCAACATACAGCAATATTACTTCAGCACAAAGAAGAGTCCAGACGGGACAACCCTCTAGACCCACAACAGCAGCAGTTGTAAGAGATTGGTACAATACCGACCTCAAGGCAACCAATTCAAACATCTATGATAAATTGAATGGATGTTACCGTGCCATTCAATCCAATGACTTCCACTCTTCCAAATATTGCTTATCCCAGATTGAGCAAATGGTGCTCTCTATGTACAACCATTACTTGCAAGAGAAGACAGAGAAGCAGAATATTTCCAAATCAGTTCAAGATCTATGCAACTATACCCTTACTGCTCAAAGTTCAGATTTGGAACAAAGAAAAGGAACCTGGTTCCAAGGTTCTTCTCAAGACCAGACTTTCCTGAGAACTATAATTCAGGATTTGGAGATCTCTGATCAGGTATATCATCCTTTACCTGAGTTTTACAAACTACTGGATCTTTGTAAAATACAAACAGAGAAAACTAGACAGTTGGAAGCTGAAATCACAGTTCACAAGATGATTAGCTTAAACCAACAAAATATGATCCCAGACGACCAGTTAAGGGACTTCTTTAGACAACTGGAAGCCACAGATGTTATTTCCATTCTTCAGGAAAACAAGCTCATCTACAATAAGAATAATTCGGCAAGAATTATAACCGGCTTTCAGGAAATACCAAAGTGTAGCAAGGCTATTAAACTGGGGTTAGTTCATGAACTCTTCCTAAATTCCTCTCATCCCGAAGAGTTCCAGGATATTATACCTCCTATCTGCCAAAAGATTGTCAAAGCCTACACTACATGGTACCAGACTACTTTCTTCTTCCGCATCTGGAGCACTTGGGAAGAAAGGAGATATATTAAAGTCTATCCATCCTACCAGCTTTGGGAACTTCACAACTTCAATTATGTTCCCTCTTCTACATGTGAAGCTCTGCCTGTTCTTGACCTAGAAGAAGAGACTAAAAAGGCAGCCAAAGAATTCTTTAATGAAGCATATAGCAAAGTCATCACTGGAGCCCATTCTATCAAAATAGAAGACAATGTTCTGTTTTATGATTTTGTAGGACCATTAGATCCTGCAGAAAATAAAACCTCCAGAGTTTTATCTTTTATAAACTCAACACAATTGGGCAAAATAGGGTCCAAAGCTAAAGAAGAATTCTATGAAGATCTGGAAAGAACTGATGATGATGAAGATCTTGATAACAGCAACCAAGACCCTAATGAAGAAAACAACCAGGGTCCGGATGAAGCCTTTGATGAAGATGCTCTCCAAAACATCATGCAAGACTAAAAGCATGGTGGGCCCATTACACTCAGCATCCACTCATCCAAAAGATTCCTTCTTATCTTCTCCTCCAAAGAGACGAAAGGTGGGACCAAAGAGAGGACAATAATGTAAACTTTTTCCTGTACAAAGGACAATAATGTAGTCCTTTTTCCTGTACATCTTTTTGTAAAGTGACTTTGTAAAAGATTCCTTCCTATCTGAAGGAGGTCTTGGAAACATTATAAATAAAGACATCAGATGAAGGGAGGAGGCAGAGAGCCTTTCCGAACTTCTTTTTTCTTCTTACATCCTCTGATCTGCTTCAGTACTCAGCGCTACTATTTAAACTAACTATTTATTCACACTAAGAAATTTAAGAAGCAGATCAGAGGATGTAAGAAGAAAAAAGAAGTTCGGAAAGGCTCTCTGCCTCCTCCCTTCATCTGATGTCTTTATTTATAATGTTTCCAAGACCTCCTTCAGATAGGAAGGAATCTTTTACAAAGTCACTTTACAAAAAGATGTACAGGAAAAAGGACTACATTATTGTCCTTTGTACAGGAAAAAGTTTACATTATTGTCCTCTCTTTGGTCCCACCTTTCGTCTCTTTGGAGGAGAAGATAAGAAGGAATCTTTTGGATGAGTGGATGCTGAGTGTAATGGGCCCACCATGCTTTTAGTCTTGCATGATGTTTTGGAGAGCATCTTCATCAAAGGCTTCATCCGGACCCTGGTTGTTTTCTTCATTAGGGTCTTGGTTGCTGTTATCAAGATCTTCATCATCATCAGTTCTTTCCAGATCTTCATAGAATTCTTCTTTAGCTTTGGAGCCTATTTTGCCCAATTGTGTTGAGTTTATAAAAGATAAAACTCTGGAGGTTTTATTTTCTGCAGGATCTAATGGTCCTACAAAATCATAAAACAGAACATTGTCTTCTATTTTGATAGAATGGGCTCCAGTGATGACTTTGCTATATGCTTCATTAAAGAATTCTTTGGCTGCCTTTTTAGTCTCTTCTTCTAGGTCAAGAACAGGCAGAGCTTCACATGTAGGAGAGGGAACATAATTGAAGTTGTGAAGTTCCCAAAGCTGGTAGGATGGATAGACTTTAATATATCTCCTTTCTTCCCAAGTGCTCCAGATGCGGAAGAAGAAAGTAGTCTGGTACCATGTAGTGTAGGCTTTGACAATCTTTTGGCAGATAGGAGGTATAATATCCTGGAACTCTTCGGGATGAGAGGAATTTAGGAAGAGTTCATGAACTAACCCCAGTTTAATAGCCTTGCTACACTTTGGTATTTCCTGAAAGCCGGTTATAATTCTTGCCGAATTATTCTTATTGTAGATGAGCTTGTTTTCCTGAAGAATGGAAATAACATCTGTGGCTTCCAGTTGTCTAAAGAAGTCCCTTAACTGGTCGTCTGGGATCATATTTTGTTGGTTTAAGCTAATCATCTTATGAACTGTGATTTCAGCTTCCAACTGTCTAGTTTTCTCTGTTTGTATTTTACAAAGATCCAGTAGTTTGTAAAACTCAGGTAAAGGATGATATACCTGATCAGAGATCTCCAAATCCTGAATTATAGTTCTCAGGAAAGTCTGGTCTTGAGAAGAACCTTGGAACCAGGTTCCTTTTCTTTGTTCCAAATCTGAACTTTGAGCAGTAAGGGTATAGTTGCATAGATCTTGAACTGATTTGGAAATATTCTGCTTCTCTGTCTTCTCTTGCAAGTAATGGTTGTACATAGAGAGCACCATTTGCTCAATCTGGGATAACCAATATTTGGAAGAGTGGAAGTCATTGGATTGAATGGCACAGTAACATCCATTCAATTTATCATAGATGTTTGAATTGGTTGCCTTGAGGTCGGTATTGTACCAATCTCTTACAACTGCTGCTGCTGTGGGTCTAGAGGGTTGTCCCGTCTGGACTCTTCTTTGTGCTGAAGTAATATTGCTGTATGTTGGAGTAGAATTGTTGACTGGTAGTACAGTCATTCCCAGAGGGGGGAATGGGTTTGCCTCGGTAGAGGTGCCAGTTTCCTGGATTGTTGTATTGCTTGTTCCTTTTTCAGGGGCCTTCTTTAGGTTGCTACCTCCCGTTTGTGACGGGGTCTTTTTGCTTGCTTCAATGGTAGTCCATTTGGCTTTTTCAGCCATAGCTTTGAGCCTTTTCAGGCGTTCATCGTCCATTGTTAGGACGTGCTGACTTGCTAAATCTGCAAAATCATTCGTCAGTCCTTTATATATCTTTAGATAGAAAACAATCTTTGTTTCCCTTTCCCTTTTAAAAAGTTTTGTAAGACTGAGGATAATTCCATTATCAAGTAGTATTTTTGTTGCTACTTGAAGTAAATGTTGTTTGTATTCTTCTTCTAAAGTAGAAGAAAAGACTAGTATATCATTTACAGAAACTACTACAAATTGTAGATGTCCAAACATAGAGTTCATCCATTTTTGGAATATTTGGGGAGCATTTTTTAACCATTCATAGTGTCCTTGGGGACAACTAAAAGCAGTTAGTTCTATAGATTCTTTATTGGCTAGTTTTATTTGCCAAAAACCAGATTTAGCATTGAATTTACTATAATATTTGGATCCTTGTATTTGTTTTATCAACTGTTCTGCAGCAGGGATAAAATAGCCGTCAAACTTTGTATAGCTGTAGTTAATAACCATTCTAGCTTTTCCTCTTTTCTGCTCTGCATGTTTTCTGACTAGAAAAGCAGGGGAAGAATGAGGACTGCTGCTAGGTTGTATTAATTTGAGGGATAAAAGCTCTTTTATTTGAGCTGAAAATTCTTGTTTATCTATAGGAGATACCATTATACTGTTTGTTCTTATATTAGTATTTTTGTATTGCTCTAATATTGTAAGGGTGCAATACCTTGGTGCCCTATCAAAATATAATAAAGGATTGTTTGAGTATAATGGTTTAAGCATACGATGGATAATCTCTTCTGAACTAGAGAAGATAGTACGATGGATAATCTCTTCTGAACTAGAGAAGATAGTAAGTGGATAATTAGTGATGCGATTTGATATGCGATTTGATATGAGATTTGATATGAGGTCACCACGTTGGGCTGCAGTATAAGAGGATGCTAAGGGAACCGGAAAAGGAACCCGAGGTATTTGATGATTATCAAAAAGAAAAAATTGTGTATTAAAAGGAGCATAATGACGTAAGTTATTCATGCCAACAAGACAGTCGACATTAAAGGCGATAGGTAATAGAGCAAACTCGAACTTCTTAAATTTCTTAGTGTGAATAAATAGTTAGTTTAAATAGTAGCGCTGAGTACTGGAGCAGAAGCTCTCCTGCAAACTGGTATCAGAGCCTTGTGCAGTTCCGTCTTCCTTTTTTTTGTAAGTATCCTTAACTTAAGCCATGTCTGGCTAAACTTGTTAGGCATGTTATTTTCTTAATTTCTTAAGCTAATTAGATAATAGTATCTTACGCCATGAGGTAGGAAACGAAACATGGCTGTGCTCTGTCTCTCTGAAGCTTGTGATAGGCTTGTGGTTGACTATATATCCGGAAGGGATGCTTCAGTTATTGCGGCCTTACTCTAGGGATAAAGCCACCCTTAGAGGTTACATAGCCGGAGAGACCAGGGTCAAAGCGATACTGTTATCTAATCTAGTGAAAGAAAGGAAGGAAATAACGTGTCTAAGTTTATAAGAACCTCTTCACAGAAATGTCTAGAGCTTTAGTTCTTCCCGAATCATACGAATGTCCTTTCAGTTTAAATTCTCATGAACATAGTATTCATCTTCCAAGTAATGGTACTGTAGAACAACAAAATAGTTTGCTTAATTATTTAAGTGATCAAATCTATTTAGTTTCTCAAAAGCTAACTACTTTACAAAACTTCTTAAGTTTTCCAAAGTTCTCTTCATCTTCAAAAGAAAGACTTGGATCTGTTATGATGGTAAAAACATCTTCAAAAAGTTTGAAAGAAACAAACTTAGATGAAATTGATTACCAGAAATATTTGACATATAAAACTTTATTAGTTGAAGAAATAGAAGGAAAAATTACTTCAAAAGAGATTTTCAAATTCTATGAAGAAAACTCTGCTTCTATAAAATATTTTTCAAAAACTTCTTCTGATAATGAAAGTTATATTTCTGCATCTGATTCTTTTGATGATGAAATATCTGAATATGATGATATTATTGATGATGAAATACCCTCTAATGAGGAGTATCGTGCTGATGAATTATCAATACCCTCTAACGAGGAGTCCTCTTTTTTTGAGGAATTACACTACATACCCTCTAACGAGGACTATCATATATCAAATATACCCTCTAACGAGGAGAAGTATTTATTTAATATAAATATGGAACGTGGGGAATCATCTACCCAAATGATTTCTACAGGTAGACAAAATCCACCACATCCTAATACTACAGAAGAAACTATGTATCATAGAGATACAGGAGAAAATTATGTAGACTCTTACATCTATAAACAAGGAAAGAGACATCAAACTGCTACATCTGGGTTAATATTCAATGTTGATAATATACCAACAAATGAGTTAAGAGATTATATACTTAATTGGGAACAACTAATGGTTGGAACCAACACCTTAATGCCAGAAGGGATTCCTCATCAAGAATTCGTTATATTAGCTTGCGGATATTGGCAAGGAATAGCCTTAAGATGGCTAACACAATACGAAAAATTATACCCAACTGAGATAATAGCTTTAAATAGCCATACATCTAGAAGAACAGCTTTACATAGTATTTGTAAAAGCCTATATGGAGATCTAACTGGAGAAGATATTAATGCTGAAGGAATAGATGAAAATATTCTTTTAAAGCTAAGACTGTGTAACATATGTTACCTAGAAGAATTCTCTAATTTATACATCAGTTATATTTTTAAACTGAACACTTTAGAGAAAAAAATCTTTTGGTTAACATGCTTCTTTTCTAAATTACCTATACCATGGGATACCATGATAGAGAAAAAATATAACAGTCTTAGGGCTGGAGGTATTCCACACAATACAGGAGCTTTAAAAAAGGCTTGTATGGAAACTGTCAAGAAAACTTGCCAGTTACAAAAGGCAAATAATCATCTATCCAAATATATACATAAATCAGACATTAAAACTTCTTGTTGTCCTAAATATGATCCAGATATCAATTATCAGTTTGGTTGTCCCCCAGTATATGGGTTTAACAAACCATATTTTCCCAAGAAAACAAAATACGGGAAAAAATCTAAAGACCATAAATCTAGATTCAAGAAGAAAAAATACAAGGTATCCAGAAAGAAATGGAAACCTGAACATAAGGAAAAATACAAAAGGTCAAAGAAATATAAAAAACGAAAGTTTATTAAAACTAATCAAACAGGTATGAAAAAGAACTGTACATGTTTTAAATGTGGTAAAGAAGGACATTATGCATCAGAATGCACTGTAAACATTAAAACAATATGGTTAAATGAGTTAGAAATGTATGATATACATACTGGAACTATAGAAGAAGTCCTTAGTGATAATTCTTCTATATATGAAATTGAAACCATATATGAAGAAAGTCCTTTAAATTCAGATTCTTCTGAAACAGAAGAATTCAATATAAACATGTTAACCTTGAATAAAACATACCATTTTATACAAATTATACCTTTGACCAAAACTGCTATATTACCCAAAAGGGAATCACTAAAATTCCCAGGACATATACTGTATGCTAACAATCATTATAGCATAAGAAGATATCAATCTATCGAAATTTATTTAGATTTGATTATACGAATACCTTATGGTTATTATGGAGAAATTAAAAATCTAAGACATCATACTCTTAGAAATATTTTCATTACTTATGGAATAATAGAATCTATGACAGATCAAAACATAAGTATAATAATGAAAAGTACAAGTTTAGATGATAATCCATATCAAATTCCTCTAGGTACTCCTATAGGAATACTTATAATCCATAAATATGAAGATTTAGCATTGGTTAAAGCTGAACAAGATATTTTACTTTCAACATCTCCACCTCTTAGTCCAAAGTTTACTCCTGGACAAACTTCAAAAGAATCTATGTTCGAATACAGAGTATATATGAATACATTGTCGGAAATAGAACCTCAAGAGATTAGGAACTCAAAACCATTATTTCCAGAAGCAACCTTTCAGACGTAGTAATCTGCCCATCTTCAGATTTCAATCAACTCCTATCTTCATTAGAAGTTGACTCTGAAAGGTCAAGGCAATTCGAGGCAGAAGCTATTGTCAACAAGATGGTAGACTTAAATCAACAAAACTGCCTTTCTCATAAAAATCTTCTGCTTTTCTTTCATCACCTAGAGGCTACAGAGATCCCCCATCTCTTATTAAATGATGATGCTCTAATCAAGAATAAATATGAACGCCCAAGGATATCTGTGTATTTAGGAGACATTCCTGAATCTTCCAGAGCTATTCAGCTTGGGATAGTTCATAATCTTTATCTAAACACCATGCATCCAGGCGATTATCTCGATCATATTCCACAAATTTGCAGTGACCGAGTTTCAGCCTACTCCAAGCAGCATTCTTGGGAAACTGGTTTCTGGTTCCGTATATGGAGCATATGGGAAGAAAGAAACCTATATCAGTTATTCTCCTCCTTCCAAATATGGGAACTCCATGACGAAAGTCAACAATTCGCCCACGGATGGGGAGTTTATCCTAAACAAGAATTTGTTTATGAAGAACAAGCCTATGCTGCTGCTAAAGAATTCTTTATTAAAGCAATAACTGATGGCCTTTGTGGAGCAAGATCTATTACCATTAGTAACAACATCATGCTCTATGATCATTTATCAGCCAGCGAAACTGCTCAAAAGAAGCTAGACAAGGTTCTTCCTTATCTTTCTTCAATTAATCTTGGAAGAATTGGAAATAAAGCAAGAGCAGACTGCAACAAAGAAGGCCTATTCCAAATAAGATAAAAGCATGGTGGGCCCATCCTACTCAGCCAAGGATTCCTCCTTATCCTCTCCACCTACCAAAGGACAACAATCAGCAAAAGTAGGACCAAAGAGAGGACAATAATGTAAACTTTTCCTGTACAAAGGACAATAATGTAGTCATTTTTCCTGTACATCTTTTTGTAAAGAAACTTTGTAAAAGATTCCTTCTTATCTGAAGGCTATCTTGGCAACATTATAAATAAAGACGTCAGATGAAGGGAGGAGGCAGAGAGCCTTTCCGAACTTCTTTTTTCTTCTTACATCCTCTGATCTGCTTCTTAAATTTCTTAGTGTGAATAAATAGTTAGTTTAAATAGTAGCGCTGAGTACTGGAGCAGAAGCTCTCCTGCAAACTGGTATCAGAGCCTTGTGCAGTTCCGTCTTCCTTTTTTTTGTAAGTATCCTTAACTTAAGCCATGTCTGGCTAAACTTGTTAGGCATGTTATTTCCTTAATTTCTTAAGCTAATTAGATAATAGTATCTTACGCCATGAGGTAGGAAACGAAACATGGCTGTGCTCTGTCTCTCTGAAGCTTGTGATAGGCTTGTGGTTGACTATATATCCGGAAGGGATGCTTCAGTTATTGCGGCCTTACTCTAGGGATAAAGCCACCCTTAGAGGTTACATAGCCGGAGAGACCAGGGTCAAAGCGATACTGTTATCTAATCTAGTGAAAGAAAGGAAGGAAATAACGTGTCTAAGTTTATAAGAACCTCTTCACAGAAATGTCTAGAGCTTTAGTTCTTCCCGAATCATACGAATGTCCTTTCAGTTTAAATTCTCATGAACATAGTATTCATCTTCCAAGTAATGGTACTGTAGAACAACAAAATAGTTTGCTTAATTATTTAAGTGATCAAATCTATTTAGTTTCTCAAAAGCTAACTACTTTACAAAACTTCTTAAGTTTTCCAAAGTTCTCTTCATCTTCAAAAGAAAGACTTGGATCTGTTATGATGGTAAAAACATCTTCAAAAAGTTTGAAAGAAACAAACTTAGATGAAATTGATTACCAGAAATATTTGACATATAAAACTTTATTAGTTGAAGAAATAGAAGGAAAAATTACTTCAAAAGAGATTTTCAAATTCTATGAAGAAAACTCTGCTTCTATAAAATATTTTTCAAAAGCTTCTTCTGATAATGAAAGTTATATTTCTGCATCTGATTCTTTTGATGATGAAATATCTGAATATGATGATATTATTGATGATGAAATACCCTCTAATGAGGAGTATCGTGCTGATGAATTATCAATACCCTCTAACGAGGAGTCCTCTTTTTTTGAGGAATTACACTACATACCCTCTAACGAGGACTATCATATATCAAATATACCCTCTAACGAGGAGAAGTATTTATTTAATATAAATATGGAACGTGGGGAATCATCTACCCAAATGATTTCTACAGGTAGACAAAATCCACCACATCCTAATACTACAGAAGAAACTATGTATCATAGAGATACAGGAGAAAATTATGTAGACTCTTACATCTATAAACAAGGAAAGAGACATCAAACTGCTACATCTGGGTTAATATTCAATGTTGATAATATACCAACAAATGAGTTAAGAGATTATATACTTAATTGGGAACAACTAATGGTTGGAACCAACACCTTAATGCCAGAAGGGATTCCTCATCAAGAATTCGTTATATTAGCTTGCGGATATTGGCAAGGAATAGCCTTAAGATGGCTAACACAATACGAAAAATTATACCCAACTGAGATAATAGCTTTAAATAGCCATACATCTAGAAGAACAGCTTTACATAGTATTTGTAAAAGCCTATATGGAGATCTAACTGGAGAAGATATTAATGCTGAAGGAATAGATGAAAATATTCTTTTAAAGCTAAGACTGTGTAACATATGTTACCTAGAAGAATTCTCTAATTTATACATCAGTTATATTTTTAAACTGAACACTTTAGAGAAAAAAATCTTTTGGTTAACATGCTTCTTTTCTAAATTACCTATACCATGGGATACCATGATAGAGAAAAAATATAACAGTCTTAGGGCTGGAGGTATTCCACACAATACAGGAGCTTTAAAAAAGGCTTGTATGGAAACTGTCAAGAAAACTTGCCAGTTACAAAAGGCAAATAATCATCTATCCAAATATATACATAAATCAGACATTAAAACTTCTTGTTGTCCTAAATATGATCCAGATATCAATTATCAGTTTGGTTGTCCCCCAGTATATGGGTTTAACAAACCATATTTTCCCAAGAAAACAAAATACGGGAAAAAATCTAAAGACCATAAATCTAGATTCAAGAAGAAAAAATACAAGGTATCCAGAAAGAAATGGAAACCTGAACATAAGGAAAAATACAAAAGGTCAAAGAAATATAAAAAACGAAAGTTTATTAAAACTAATCAAACAGGTATGAAAAAGAACTGTACATGTTTTAAATGTGGTAAAGAAGGACATTATGCATCAGAATGCACTGTAAACATTAAAACAATATGGTTAAATGAGTTAGAAATGTATGATATACATACTGGAACTATAGAAGAAGTCCTTAGTGATAATTCTTCTATATATGAAATTGAAACCATATATGAAGAAAGTCCTTTAAATTCAGATTCTTCTGAAACAGAAGAATTCAATATAAACATGTTAACCTTGAATAAAACATACCATTTTATACAAATTATACCTTTGACCAAAACTGCTATATTACCCAAAAGGGAATCACTAAAATTCCCAGGACATATACTGTATGCTAACAATCATTATAGCATAAGAAGATATCAATCTATCGAAATTTATTTAGATTTGATTATACGAATACCTTATGGTTATTATGGAGAAATTAAAAATCTAAGACATCATACTCTTAGAAATATTTTCATTACTTATGGAATAATAGAATCTATGACAGATCAAAACATAAGTATAATAATGAAAAGTACAAGTTTAGATGATAATCCATATCAAATTCCTCTAGGTACTCCTATAGGAATACTTATAATCCATAAATATGAAGATTTAGCATTAGTTAAAGCTGAACAAGATATTTTACTTTCAACATCTCCACCTCTTAGTCCAAAGTTTACTCCTGGACAAACTTCAAAAGAATCTATGTTCGAATACAGAGTATATATGAATACATTGTCGGAAATAGAACCTCAAGAGATTCATAATACAAGTATTGATAATAGTCAAGGAGAACATTATGAAGTAACTGATGAAGATATTGAAAGATTAAAACTATCTATACCACATGCTAAACAAGATGAGGTATATAAACCTCAATCTAAATTCAAATCTTTATGGACAAATAAACCTACATATATCTTTGAAAGAATGCAAGGAAATATATAACTAAAAGGAGATGAAGATTTTACTTCTATAAAATTGTTAAATTCCTTTAGATAGAAAATCTGAAACAAAAATATCCTAAGAAGAAATATTTACACATTGGATTAATCCAAATAAAGATTACTGGTCTATTCAGATCTGGAATAGACACACCAATTATGATAATATGTTGTGATGAAAGAATCATCAATAATCCTCTAAATAGTATATTAGGAGGAGCAAAATCCAATCTAGCAAATAGAATATTTGGAGTAAATATACATCCTGATTTTTGCATCAGTCTATATGATACAAATATAGAAAAAGCCTGTACTCTATCTATCAATCTTAAAGGAATAGAGATGCTTCCTGGATCCCAAGTATTGGGGATACAATGGGAACATTGTTTAGCACTAAATGAAACATCTACTTTTAGATCTATTACACCAACACAGTTTATTAAACTCTTTGATGTTGGAAATGGAAAAATAATCCAACCAAAATTGGTCAATATACGACACCTGAGATATGATAATGAGATGCAAATATTTTTGAAGACTTTAAAACCAAAAACACACCTCCCTATAGAAACATTTATTGCCTCAGGCAATACTATTTCTACTACAATTATAAATCCACGTATTCCAAGAAGTCTTAGTACCTCTGAATACAGGAATACCAATTTATATGTTGGAGCCAGACCCAGTACGTCTGCTTTGGAAAATCTTGAAAATACTCCTCTCGAAGGAAGGACTCAACGAATCCTTGATCTCCAAAAGAAACCAGAAGATCAACATATTATAAGATTACCATCTAGTTCATTTGGTTTATCAAATGTCGGATCATCTTCATAAAACACCTCAATTACATATCTACATTCCGATGACATTGATATTCCCAGATAAATCATGTCTTACTTTACATACTCTATTAGATTCTGGTGCTGAAACGAGTCTTATTCATGAAAAATTTGTTCCTACACAGTTATGGTTACCCCTTGAAAAGCAAGCAAGCTTAAATGACTTTATGGGAAGACCTGTTCTTATCACTCATAAAGCAAATATCCCTATCTCTATTCCTGATATTCATAACCAATCTCATCACTATACTTTCGAGTTTGCTCTATTACCTATCGCCTTTAATGTCGACTGTCTTGTTGGCATGAATAACTTATGCCATTATGCTCCTTTTAATACACAGTTTTTTCTTTTTGATAATCATCAAATACCTCGGGTTCCTTTTCCGGTTCCCTTAGCATCCTCTTATACTGCAGCCCAACGTGGTGAAAGCCTCATATCAAATCGCATCACTAATTATCCACTTACTATCTTCTCTAGTTCAGAAGAGATTATCCATAGTATGCTTAAACCATTATACTCAAACAATCCTTTATTATATTTTGATAGGGCACCAAGGTATTGCACCCTTACAATACTAGAGCAATACAAAAATATTAATATAAGGACAAATAGTATAATGGTATCTCCCATAGATAAACAAGAATTTTCAGCTCAAATAAACGAGCTTTTATCTTTCAAACTAATACAACCTAGCAACAGTCCTCATTCTTCCCCTGCTTTTCTAGTCAGAAAACATGCAGAGCAGAAAAGAGGAAAAGCTAGAATGGTTATAAACTACAGAAAATTAAATAGCTACACAAAGTTTGACGGTTATTTTATACCTACTGCAGAACAGTTGATAAAACAAATACAAGTATCTAAATACTATAGTAAATTTGATGCTAAATCTGGGTTTTGGCAAGTAAAATTAGCCAATAAAGAATCCATAGAACTAACTGCCTTTAGCTGTCCTCAAGGACACTATGAGTGGTTAGTAATGCCATTTGGCCTAAAAAATGCCCCACAAATATTCCAAAAATGGATGAACTCTATGTTTGGACATCTACAATTTGTAGTAGTTTATGTGGATGATATACTGGTGTTTTCATCTACTTTAGAAGAACATAAACAACATTTACTGCAAGTAGCACAAATATTACTTGATAATGGAATTATCCTTAGTCCTACAAAAATACATTTGTTCAAAAAGGAAATAGAATTCCTTGGAAAATATATAAAAGAAGGTCAAATAGAATTACAACAACATATATATTCCAAAATAAAGGAATTCCCTAAAACATTTAAAACTCTAAAACAATTACAGAGTTTTCTGGGACTTTTAAACTATGGAAGAAAATTTATTCCTCACCTATCCCAGCTAGTTCAAAATCTACAAGAAAAATTAACTATGGAACAATCCAAATATAAAATGGAAAATGGTGAACAACCAAGGAAATGGAATACCGATAAAATAGGGATTCAACTCTCTTCTAAAGAAGAAAAAGAAATAGAAAATATAAAAGAGCTAGTTACTCATCAAACAAGACTCAAATGAGATTGAAAACTAACATAGAGTAGAATCGAAAATTCGAAGAGTGCAGGAGGTGACATTCAGTGGTAAGATCTGAAGGGTAGATTTACGGGTAACCTAAGAGGATGAGGAAAGAAGAGCTAGTGTGGCGCGTCAAAGGACCTCACGCAATGCCGCGCGCAAGGAAGGGTGGCGAGCCCCAGCATACATCTTTGATGAAAGGGAGGAAGACCAGAAAAATTTTAGAGAAGTAGATCTATATCAGAAACTACTGTACCAACTGAGTTGAGAGAATCCGCGATGGTTTTCAGACGGTGAACTTAAGGTTCTTCAATTGGATCTTGACGTTTGAAGAGTGCGTCTTGGTCATGAAATAACTTTTCCATGAGAAGCCAGGCTTCACGAGCTGTGATAGGATTATTTAAAATAGAGACTGTTGGAATATATATTTCTTTCCCCTATCTCTAGACGGGGTTCGACTCAATATTCTTGAAGGAATCCTTTAGCTACTAATCTAGCTTTGTATCTCTCTACCGAGCTATCTGCTTTATGTAAATCCACTTGCAGCCAATAGCTTGTTTCCCTATTGGCAATGAGACTAAGTCTTATTCTATTTTCCCTGGGTATTTTTTTTCCTGTATAGCATCTCTCCAGCAAGAATGATTGGAGGCTTCAACAAATGATTCAGGTTCATGAGACGATTGAACTTACATGAGGTAAGCTCGATCTTTTGGGAAAAATGATTCATAAGATAAGATAAAAATCCTTCGACGAGGATAAGAAACTTGAGAGGATCGACGAACCTAAGAGAGGGATCCAAAATCTGAAGAAGCGACTGGAAGGGAAGCAACTAGGCTAGATTGCTGATCTTCTAGAGTAGTCTAACCCTAGGAAATAGACTGTAATCGCCGCTGAGAAGAAACATGCTGTGCCAGGTGACTGTAATCCTTTGAGATCAGCTGAACGGCTGACAATCGGCAGAAGATGCTAAGCAAAACTGCTGGCTTGAAGAGTGAGGTTGATCTGTAACATCAACAGGAGAAGAATGAGGTTAGAGTTGATGAACAACAGAAGGTTGCAATACATATCCATCATTATTCTCCCTCGAGGCTGATTAATTAGGTTAAGAAAAATATAAGGCGACTCCATTAAAGAGAACATTCAAGGATATATCGAGTCTCATGGATTTCACATCATAGCATCTATACCCGGATTGAGCATATCCAAGAAAGGGTTACCTTGGAAACAATTTCACTCTTAACTGTGTAGGAATATGAACAAAACACGTGCATCTAAACACTCAAAAATGCCTATAGTACTGCCCTAGTAAGAAGTTCGTGAGGCTAGCTTCAGCTTCTTCCCTCTCTCTTCCCCTAAAAAAGGAGAGAGATGCCCCGTCCCTTCTTTATGCACATCCATATATATAGCTAGACACAAAGGTGTACAATTTGGTCTAAATCGCGGTTCTTTAAATTCATGCACTACAGGTTCTCTTACTTGCACTAGTGGCTGGGAAAGGCCAACCGAGATGGGAGAACGAATGGCTCAGGAATCGATCGGTTCCGAGTAGACTCATGGAGCTGCAGTTTGGATTATTGTAGAATAAGAGGAGCCATATGAGGAAATGACTTCACTTAAAAGACAGATGCCACTGCTGCGAGGCGAGGGAGTAACTTGTTTGGTCTTGCAGTGCACTCATTACCGTTATGAGAATGAAATGATGCCCCAGCTTGACTCGAGACCAAGACTCCTTACAACTCAAACCAATAGCGGCACTGAGCAGTCGGAGATTGATTGAAAAGGTATCCCTCTAGCCGCCTACCTGCTCATGTTCATAGCTCGAGCGGAGGTCAAGACTTTGGTCTGACGGAAAAATAGAAGTCGTCCGTATCAAGTGATACGTGAATTGCTCAGTAGTGCTTTGCCTCTATCGTAGCTAGTAGAAATAGCTTAAAAGTAGAGCACAGCCTTGCCAAGGCTAAGGTTGAGGGTTTGACGTCCCTCCTTCTGCTCCTGGCTTTGTCGTTGTTTAGTGGTAATGAGCAGAGTGCATAAGCCCCTTTAGAGAGAGGGGTGAGAAGCAGGTAGCCCCTTGTATAGGGTTCCAAACCTATCATATTAATAACATAGAAAGGGCAAACCAAAACCTAATCTAGAAAAGTTGTTGTCTTTTCATCAGCCGTTGCGCATTTCTGTTTTTCAACAGGCTTCTTCAAATATCCCATAAATGAAGTAGGGGCTATAACTATAAGTATAATTAGCTAGCCAGCGTACTAGCATTTTCCCTTACTAGTAAAGGGGCTGCTAGTTGTAGTGCGCAGTGTACTAGTGAATAGGAAAGGCGAATTGAGATTACTAATGACGGATGGAGGTTGAGGATAGAACATGTTCAGTGTCTCGCCCGTGTCTCCTTCGCCAGAGACTGCAAATGATGAGAATCCTATCGATAAAGAAGAGGCATAAGCGTCTCCTCTCGATCCAATCCGTCTTCTCTGGCCTCCCCAACACACTTTGGATACGAAAGAAACCTCCCGCTATAGAGAAGAGATCTAAAGTCTGGGTCCCCTCCATCACCCTCCCTTTAACCTGATCAGGTCGAGAGCAATAAACCCGCACCACATTTTATAATCTTTGAACCGAAACCCCCAACTAGAGAATTTAACGAACCTAAACAACTCAGTTGAGAGCTCCGTGACTTGTTGATGTGATAATTTACTGCAAGCGCACAGTGTCGGTTGTAGCGCTTAACAGGTCGTCCTACAGGGATCTAAAGTGTTTTTTCATTCTTTACTCTTTTCTTAGTATAACAGACTAACCAAAGATTCTAGTTTGAAGTTGAGTTAATCTAAATAGCCTAGGATCTAGATCCACTAATTTCTAACCATGTTCATACTTCTATTATCTTCTTCTATCTTAAAAATTCTATCTTTTAGTTTAATTTTTATTTAAAGTGCCCTAAGCATGTATTATCAAGTAGTGTGCAAATATAACTTATCAAAAATACTACTTTTCATAAAAACAAACTAAATATTTAGATAATTCAATGAAAAAAGATAAAATCAACAACCCCAAACCCTAACTAAGTATAGGCTATCAAGAAACCTAATTCAAGTATAACCTATCAAAGTCTTAATCTTCGAGTTCTTATATTTTAATCTTTTTATAGAAAAATTATGTCTTTATTTATTTTATTTAAAAAGAAAAATATTAGAAAGCAATTACATGGTGGATCTTAGTTTCATCTACATTCTAGAGCTAAACTAATTAGCTATTCATATTTTTAATAAGCAAAATCAAATTTTTATTCATGAAAGCAAATAAATCTAATCTAGAAAGCATTAAAACCTAAACTAGAAAGCAATTAACTCTATCTAGAAAGTGAATAAAGAATTAAAAGTAATGGCTTACCTCTAGAGCACGGTATTGTGGTCGTCACCCCTTCAGTAAAATCCTAATTTTATTAATTTAAAACGAGTGCAAAACTTTAGGATTCTTTTAGAATACAAGGATACGGCCAATATATAGGTTTCGGAAAACCAAACCCAATTATAATACAATTGTGAAACTATAAGACTAAATCGATGCCACGAGAGAAAACTAGGGTTGTGGGGCATACTTTGGGCCGCTATTTGGCGGCAAAAACCGCCAATTAGTTGCCAAATTAATAAATTAATATGTGAAATTTCTTCCCCTCGCGTATTTTCTCCTCTTGAGTTTATTTCGATTCCTTTATTGCACTTTGACTCTCTAAAGCATCGTAGTCTCGTAGTCTTGCCCATTTTAGACACTTTTTGGACTTTGATTTTCTACTCCAACTCTGATTTCATGCCATCTCCTTATATTTATTGGATTACCTAAAAAGACACTAAAAATACCCGAGTAGCATTTATTTATATACAAAAATAGATAAAGTATGGGAGGAAAAATACAATATATGATACTCATCACACCCCACACCTATATTTTGCTAGTCCTGAGCAAAACCTAATTCTAAAAAGAAAAAAAAAATCCTAACTCAATCACGATTGCACTTAGCACATGCAACAAGCCTTTAAATCCGTAGGTTACCCTAGTGGACGATTGTTGTCTCGTGAGGGTTTGCAGTGAATATACCCACAAAATACGTGAAGACAATAGATTAAGGAATAAAGAAAAGAAAAATAAAGATAACCAAAAATCAAGAAAAAATAAAAATTTTATACAAAAGAAAGAAAAAAAATCTTTTTTTATAATATTTTTATCAATTAATCTTACTAATATACAAACTCAAGAACGCATTTAGATTATAAATTTTCAAATTGAGCGTCATATCAGATACACTTATCATTTTAATCAAAAAACTAAATCCTATCTTTCAATACCCACTGACAGATAATTCATTGGCTCCTATACAACTATGTGTACGTGTGATAGTTTATTTCTGCCTTGGACTCCAACTCTAACTCATGATTCATCTCCTCTCTCATAACAATTTTTTTCTTTTCTTTTTAAGAATATTTCACTTTCCATGCGAATATTCACGCTTGCTTAGGCGAAACGTACCCGATTACTCGGTTCATACTCTTTTGTTTTTTTTTTTTAGAATATTTCACCTTTCTTGCGAATATTCACGTTTACTTAGGCGCAAGGTACCCGATTACTTGGATCATACTCTTTTTTCACTCTTGAAGCTATTGCCTTAATACTAGGCGCACCCCATTATTTTATCATTCTCTTGACTATTGCCTTAATACCAGGCTCACCCCATTATTTTATTCTCACTATTTTTCTGTTTTTTCTTCTTTTTTTTTAGAGAGAGAAGACTTACTCAATCGTTATCATCTTTGTCCTTAACCTAATAAACTATTATGAGATTTTTATTTTTTAGGATTTTTAGGATTTTATTTTTATTTTTAGGATTTTCTTTTTTTATATTTTTTGGTTTCCTTATTTTACACTTTGGGTTGTTTTTAGGGTAACTAACAGAAAAAATATTTTTTTAAAAAAATCCACTCCCCCGCACCTAAACTTGCGTATGCCCTCATACACAAATCAAGTGTTGTAAAATAAATATGAAAACTATTATACAAATACTGTACAAATAATGAGAGTCGTAAAAGTTACGATCTCAATATCATCACCCTATTGTTACGACCTCTCGATCACTTCCCACTTTCATAGTGTGTGTTTTAAACGTGAAGTGGGTGCATTATTATATCTCATCAACCTCCTATGACTGCTTCTTATGCCGTCCTCGCTTTTTCTTTGTCCACATGTAAGCATTAATAATTAGGTTAAAGAATTCTTTATTATAAACCTGTCAATCATCGTTAGTAACAAGCATACATGTAGAAATATCGTGAGGTGAAAAGAGTGCAATATAATCAAGTGAATGTGGTGGTGGCTCTTCTAACTCACGAACTAATGCGAGCTCCTCTACAAACAAATCCTCAAAAGTTTGCTCATAATTCAATGGCACGTAAGTATCATCATACATAGATTCAGTATGTGTCAATTCATCTAATAATATGAGCTCATCTTTGAACATTTGCTCAAATGAGAGTTCATTATCAGTGCAAAAGGTCAAATGAGAGTGCAAATTATGAATCATGTTGTCCTCAATGAGGGAGCTCGTTACGTGCTCATGCATATTAAATATGTTCAATGCCACAGTCATTTTCCCAAACGATAACTTCATGAGGCCACTCCTGCAATCAATTAATGCATTTGATGTTGCAATGAGTGGTCTAGCCAAAATAACTGGAATTTGGTTTCGTGGATTGGAGATCGGCTCAGTTTCTAAGACAATGAAGTCTATAGGAAAGATAAACTCGCGACCTTAATGAGCATATCTTCGACCATACCAAGTGGTCTCTTGATCGAACGATCAGCTAGCTGCAATGTGACCTTAGTAGGTTGAAATTTTTCTAACCCTAATTGCTGATAAACAGTGTAAGAAAGCAAGTTGACATTGTCCCCTAAATCAAGCAGCGCCCTATCAAATGTAGTGTTTCTAATTGTACATGAGATTGTAAGGGAATCTGGATCTTTATACTTGATAGGCAAAGAGTTAGAGAGGATTTGCGATATATTTGCAGCAAGAAAAACTTTCTCGAGAACATTTCTTACTAGTTTCTTAGTACACAAATTCTTGAGGAACTTAGTATAAGTAAGAACATGTTGTATAATATCAAGGAGTGAAATATTAACCTTCACTTGTTGGAATGTCTCAAGAATCTTTTCAACTTGCAGTGAAGGCTTCCTAAGCCGATTGGGATATGATGCTTTCGGCTTAGGAACAGGTTCTTCCAATGATCATGTGACAATGATGGAGGTGATGGAGATGGAAGAGATGATGTAGCCTGCGAGATTGTAGGAGTGGGATCAGGGGGCATGGCTACATTATTGTCCACTTGCTTGCCACATCTAAGCGTGTGAATGGCATTGCATTGGTGGACATGTGACTAATTGGAGTTTGAGGAACTGGCATTGGGGTTCATTATGGGTTGACTTGGAAAGGTTCCCTGGTCACGTTCAATCATCTGACTCGTTAATTGTCCAACCTGCTGCTCCATATTCTTTGTAGATTGAGAGTTCACGAGCAGTTGCTGACCTGTATTTTGAATAAAGTCAGTTGACACTTTTTAAGATTTTGCATGTGTGTGTCAAGGTTGGAATGAGACTTGAGAAGATTTTCAACGTGCTTCTCAAGTGACTGAAGTCGTTTTTCTTGTTCATTATTAGACCCCTGCTGTGGATATGAATGGTTTTGTGCAGGTGGTCTATTCTAGTTGTTCCCATAATTTGAAGCGTTTGGGTGTTGATAAGCGCCCATATTTGGTCTTGGAAACTGACCATTGGCTGGAGATTGCATGTTAGGGTTAGGCCCCCCTGATATTTTCCTTGACCCCATGATAGATTTGGATGATTTCTCCAACCAGGATTGTATGTAGGAGCGTAAGGATTGTTCATGAGTTGTTGATATAAAGCGTTAGCCTGCTCAAGTGTGGGACCCATGGGATTCATTAATAATGGACACTCTTCCATAGCATGATTCGGAGTTCTGTAATTAAAGCATGTGGGAACTTGAATTTGATTTACCTGCCCTACCGGTGGAGCATTAGGAGTCTCCAATGGCTCAATTCTCCTCATAAGTGCTGCAATCTTAGCTTTGGTAGCTATAGACCTGTCGACGCTATGGATACCACCCTTATGCGCATAAGTTGATGCACTGGGCTTCTCAGTGGGACTCTCCCACTGTATAGTCTTCCACGATAGGTCCTCAAGAAAGTCCCATGCTTCATCCTCATTCTTTCTCATGAACTCCCCGTAACACATGGACTCAAGAAGAGTTTTGGATGTGTAATCGAGTCCTTCGTACACGATTTGACATAACCGCCACTTTTCTATCGCATGGTGGGGGCACTGAACTAATAAATCTTTGAACCGTTCCAAATATTTCCAGAAGGGTTCTCCCGGCACTTGACGGAATTGATTAATTTGATTTTATATTATTGCCGTCTTATGCGTGGGATAATACTTCTTAAGAAACACTGTAACGAATTCATCTCAAGTAGTGATTGAATCAGTAGGTATACTGTACAACCACTTCTTGACATTATCCTTAAGTGCAAAGGGGATTAAGAGGAGCTTAATTGCATGCTCCGATAAGTGCTGTAGTTTTATCAGCACGCAGCATACTTCCTGAAATTCACTGATAAAGAGACATGCATCTTCTGAATCAGAACCAGTGAATTTAGGAAGCATATTGATGTACTGCGGCCTCAACTCATAGTGATTACCCGCTGCGTGTGGAAGTTTTATGCATGATGGAAGTGATGTGCGCAACGGGTAACATCGATCCTGAAGGATCGGGATCGGTTGGTTTATCTTGGCATCCATGAGCAAATCTGATCTCACTAGTCGACCAAATGATCACGGGTCCAATGTAGCATGAACCAGTGACCGTGAGTGTATGCGTGAATTTTTTAAACTAATGCAAGAAGTAGGGTGTGGTGGAGAGAGATAAAACGGTGGAGTAGATATGATAAAATAAAAATGTAATTTCTACTCTTCCTATTCTTTTTTATTTTTTACAGAACTAGGGAACCAAAATACAGAACTGAAGAAAATTAGGGCTCAAAAGTTACCAATTGGGCCGCTAAATAGCGGTTTTGGCCGCTGAATAACAACCAAACCAGAGAGTTTGACTCTCTGGTTTTTGTTGCGCAGATCTGAGGCTTCTTCGATCCTTTTTTATCTTCCTGTATCTATAATTTCTACTCTCTGCACACTCAACACACACTGTTAACCCATAAAACAATAGAAAAGGCAAGAAAAACACTGTCGATTCCCGACAACGGCGCTAAAAATATGATGTGATAATTTACTGTAAGCGCGCAGTGTCAGTTGTAGCACTTAACAAGTCGTCCCACAGGGATCTAAGGTGTTTTTGCATTCCTTACTCTTTTCTTAGTCTAACGGACTAACCAAAGATTCTAGTTTGAAGTTGAGTTAATCTAAATAGCGTAGGATCTAGAATCCACTAATTTCTAACCATATTCTTACTTTTATTATCTTCTTCTATCATAAAAATTTGATCTTTTTAGTTTAATTTTTATTTAAAGTGCCCTAAGCATGAGTTATCAAGTGGTGTGCAAGCATAACTCATCAAAGATACTACTTTTACTAAAAATTAACTAAATCTTTAGATAATTCAATGAAAAAGAGAAAATCAACAATCCCAAGCCCTAACTAAGTATAGGCTATCAAGAAACCTAATTCAAGTATAACCTATCAAAGTCTTAATCTTCGAGTTCTTGTATTTTAATCATTTTATAGAACAGTCATGTCTTTATTTATTTTATTTAAGAAGAAAAATATTAGAAAGTAATTACATGGTGGATCCTAACTTTATCTACATCCTAGAGCTAAACTAATTAGCAACTCATATTTTTAATAAGCAAAATCAAGTTTTTATTCATGAAAGCAAATAAATCTAATCTAGAAAGCAATAAAACCTAAACTAGAAAGAAATCTACTCTATCTAAATTGCAAATAAAGAATTAAAAGCAATGGCTTACCTCTGGAGTACGGTATTGTGGCCATCATCCCTTCAGCTAAACCCTAATTTTATTAATTTAAAACGAGTATAAAACTTCAGGATTCTTTTAGAATACAATGATACGGCCAATATATAGGTTTCGGAAAACTAAACCCAATTATAATACAATTGTAAAACTATAAGACTAAAACGATACCATAGGATAATACTCGGGATGTGGGGCCCACTTTGGGCCGCTACTTGGCGGCAAAACCCCCCAATTAGGGGATAAATTAATAAATTAATATGTGAAATTTCTTCCTCTCGCGTATTTTCGCCTCTTGAGTTTATTTCGATGCCTGTATTACACTTGACTCTCTACAGTATCGTAGTCTCGTAGTTTTGCCCATTTTAGAAACTTTTCGGATTTCTATTTCCTACTCCAACTCTGATTTCATGCCATCTCCTTATATGAATTGGATTACCTGAAAAAGATACTAAAAAGACCTGAGTAGCATTTATTTATATACAAAAATAGATAAAGTATGGGAGGAAAAATACAATATATGATACTCATTACTTGTTCAAGGGAAGGTGCATCAATGATTGATAGGCCATTCTCCCCTATCCGTTTCTCAATCCCTCATTCCACTAATCCATTATTACTGATTCATTTAATGGCATAGACTCCACCATTTCTTTGTCTTCTCCATGAAAGCCACTGAACTTAAGATTTGAGTTGAGAGAGAGCTAGGCCCCCGGAAGGCTTTCAGGGACTAGGGAGGGTGGATTATAGAGGTAGGGGCAAATCGAAGGTTTTTCCATTTGGACTGGGCATGGACGAGCCTCGACTGGGCCAACATTGATGAAAAAAGAAAAAAGAAAAGCTTCTCCCATCGCATCATTAACCGGTATAGGATTAAAGATCAGGTTCAAGATTTGAGTCAAATTGACCTTCCCTTTCATCTCATAGTGAGGCAAGGAATTCAATCAAATCTTTTATGCCAGCCCAAACAAAACGAACTACTATCTTTGAAAAGAAAGGAATGCAGGGAGCAACTCTTTCCTTTCCGCTGGTTCGTCGAAATCTATTAATCCCCGCTTCTCCCCCCTCTCACATCGGTTTTGTGCATCAGATGATGAGGCCATGCGCAGACTTTTTCTTTTATTGGCCCCCGATAGGTAGGCTAGTAGATTGAGTCGAAAGCCTACCAATTCTGATTTGAGTGAGAGCCCAAACAGGGAAGGCGAGAACATCTTGATCGAAAGCTCTACTGTTCTGAATAGTGAGAAAGACTTTTCAAAATTTGATCAAATCGATTGAGAATATCATCATCTGTTAGGTGAGCCAATCGACCAACCGAGTTGGGATGGGCGTCCATGTCGTAGAACCTTTCTCTAGCCAAGAATCCCATTATTGGTCGAATCGGGGAATTCATTGGCAAATAAAAGTTCTACCGTTTTAACACTCAGAAAAATCTAGAAAAGAGGAAGAGTCACTAAGACAAGAGCCAGGTAAGCAAGCGATGAAGGAAAGCCTAGAAAAGGCGAGGCAAGGGGCTCTCCATCTCTAGGAAGATTGTGTCCAAGATTTGGTAATCTAAACCTTCTTCTTCTGGTCGGCTCGTATCAGCCTGTGCTTTATTACAAGTAGTCATTCCCCCACTCCTTTAGTCTTTTCAACAGTACTTTAATCTTAAGTCATAATCATGACTCACCCCCCAGTATAGTGACCAGTTCCATCTTTTTCCCGAATTTCATCAGTTCCAGGGTCAAGTGCCTGTTCATCCATCTTCATTCAAAAGGTAAACATCTCCATTGAGTAACTGCAACTACTATGATTTACAGTCAATAGTTCTTAACCAAACCTTTCTTATTATGTCTATATTTCTAAATGGCTTGCGGTTCATTACACCAAAGGCTTTCAATGAACTATTGAACCTATCGAGAGAGCACCAAATGCTGACGATGATGAAGGTTACCGACTTTCGATGGATACGGAGCCAACAAGTTCAGTCGAACAGCGTAACGAGTCTAAGGTTACAGAAGCATTGGCCAACTTTGATAGGTATAGCATTGCAAGCAAAAAGAGCAGAGAGCTTACTCTTTGTTTCTCTCTGAGTCGCGAGCTTATTGTAGTTGGTCCTAAAGGGAGAATCGTCGCTGCTTACTTGCTATATCCCCGCGTCCTTGCATGGCTCGGCTTCTTCTTCGAGCCCTGCTTCTCCCTTCCCCCTCTCCCCGTTCTACCGTCCAAAACAGGCCGCATGGAATATAGCCAAGTGGTAAGGCATTGGTTTTTGGTACCGGTATGCAAAAGTTTGAATCCTTTTACTCCAGATTATAAATACCCAATCAGATCTATCAAGAACGAGATGACGACTACAAGGGAAGCTCCCTGCCCAGCTCTACGTAAGATAGCCAAAGTACGGTTGAGCAATCAACATGATATATTTGCTCACGTTCCGGGCAAAGGTTATAATTTGCAGGAACATCCTATAGTCTTAGTCAAAGGAGGTAGAGTGAAAGATTCGCCAGGTGTGAAATCCCATTGTATTCAAGGAGTCAAGGATTTGCTGGGAATTCTGGATCGAAGAAGAAGCAGCTCTAAATAATGTGCGGAAAAACCAAAATCCAAATGAATGGAAGATGTCTCCGGAATGTCATTTTTCTCGGTCAGTCGAGAGATCGACGATCCCAAGTTCTTTTACTCCACTCAGAAACTGTTTTCTGTCGGACGACTCGTAGGAGGTGAGAGGGGCCCTTACTCTGTCCCACACAATGTACTACTAATCGCCCTCCTCGACAACATCTACCTACACAAGCTCGATCAGGAGATAGGGAGGATCTGACAGAAGCACAAAATTCCTCTTGTTCTAAGAATCAGATCAGTTCTCTCCAGGACAGGTCGTCATATTGATGACCAAGAAAACTCTGGAGAAGAAGCAGGCTTCAACGCTCCCCAAGACAACAAAGCCATCATTGTGGGGAGGGTAAAGAGCATCCAACGCCAAGCGACCTTTCATTCCCTTGTTTCATCGTGGCACCCCCCCTCCCCCACAAGCACCCCCGACGAAGGGGAGGACCAGAAAACGCCTTTCGTTTTCTCCCCTTCAGTGGCCCTTGCTGCCTTTCTGGAAAATCCCTCGAGCCTCCTTTGTGCCGCCTTCCTCATAGAAGCCGCTGGGTTGACCCCGAAGGCCGAATTCTTTGGTGGAGAAGGCTTGGAGAAGAATTTGGCCACGAGAGACCTTCTCCATTATTGCAAAAGAAGGGGCCTGCTGGTAGAGCTGGGCGGGGAGGTTCTCCCCGTGGTAAGGTCAAAGAGACGCCTGGCCCGTAAGCTAGCCCCCTTCAAAACCCATGACTTCTCCATAAGGATTTGTTACGAGCAATATGCCGGCGACTTACTACTGGGAATCATGGGTGTCGTAGAGCTTCTCATAGAAATACAAAAATATATCACCCACTTCCTACAATCCGGCATGAACCTTTGGGTAGGCTCCGCAGGATCAACAACCATAGCTGCACGAAGTACGGTAGAATTCCCCGATACGATCATTCAGGAAGTCCCTCCGAGGACAACTCCCATACAAAGCGAGAGCTGGAGAAGCGTCTACGAGTAAAGCACTGTATCCATATAACTGCTTTCCACCTACGCTCCGCCATCCATTCCAAGTTTAGGGACCTAGGTCATAGTATCCCGATCAAACAGCTGACGAAGGGGAAGAGCGGAAGAGGTTGTCTACTAGACGCGGTGCAATGGGAAGAGACTCTTGGAACAGCTTGAGTGAGAAGTCCCCAAGTGGGAGTATTATGGGGACCGTCAAGCACATCCGACAAGGATCAAGGGAGATCTTGTTGTTGCATAGCTCAGGTTGGAGCAACCTGCCATCGGACGTTCAACAGGCAGTCTCACGATCGGGTATGAGTATCCGGAAGTTTTCATTGTATACTCCCGTGGGTCGAAAGGTGGCGAGGGAAAGAGGGGGACACTGGGCGAGATCGTTTAGCAGCGAATTCCCCATACATACGGAGGCGCCTATCAAAAAGATACTCCAAAGGCTTCAAGATCGGGGTCTCATTAGCCGAAGAAGACTCAGGCACATCCACGTGGCCTCTTTGATGAACATCAGCGACGGAGACATAGTAAATCGGTCCGCGGGCATCACGATAAGTCCTCTGTCATACTACAGGTGCTACGACAACCTTTACCAAGTCCGAACGATTGTTGACCACCAGATCCGCTGGTCTGCTATATTCACCCTAGCCTACAAGCACAAATCTTCGGTACAGAATATAATCCCAAAGTACCCCAAAGACTCAAATATTGTAAATAAAGAAGGTGGTAAAACCCTTGGAAAGTTCCCAAACAGCATAGAGCTTGGGAAACTCGGACCCAATCAACGATCTGAGCAATGACAGAGCACTCAACTAACATTGTCAAATGACGTAGTTATCTTTTTGTCAATTGCGAACAGGCATTTACATGATCTTTGTTGAGTAAGCTTGCGTTATTTGTCTGCTATAATACCTCCCGTTGTGGGGCTTTCGAAAAAAAAAAGAGATTTTCCCGAAGGCGTCGGCTTCGCTATCGCTCAGGAAGTCGTATTGTAGTCCGCGGATTGTAGTAGGCACTCCATGCCTCGTCGAGTCTTTCGAAGGCGGAGGCCTTTTCTTCCTACATTCATCTTTCGGTAGCTTATGCACCAGAAAAAAGGTCTCCTTCCCGGCCGAAAGATCGCTTCGCTTCTGGCGACGGTCTCCTACCGCTTCAATCAATGGCTAAAGCTACCTTTCATCAATTGTCGGGTTCGAGGACCTATTGGTCAAAGGAAAGGGGAGGTCCCCAGATTCCGGGACGGAGCCGTATGACGAGAGAGTCTCACGTACGGTTCCTTTGAGAAGAGTGTGATACCACCACCTATCAGGCCCGACGAGCGGTCCACGGAGCTGCATCTCTACTCACTCGATCCATGCACATCGCTCTCTCCAGGAGGTTGGCGCCATTCCCCGATCTTCCCATTTCCAAGAAGATCCCGGGCTCGATCTGGTTTAGTATCAAGGTGATTCTTTTTCCGTTTCTATTTATAGCATTTCCACGATATCGTTATGATCAATTAATGGGACTTGGCTGGAAACTGTTCTTGCCTCTATCATTAGCGTGGGTAGTCCTCGTTTCTGGTGTTTCAGTCACCTTTTGATGGCTCCCTTAATGTATGTGCCAGGAAGTTTCTGAAGAAGCGCGCTACTCCCCGAAAATGCCCCGCTCCGGTGTTCGTTTGTCGTTGGGGATTCATTACTCGTTCTACGATTATCAGTAACGTGGCCAGCTGGAGTTATAGAATAGGGCTGCGGGCAGGAGGGCTTTGTTTTGTTTATGCAATGTTGCTCGCAACACCTCTCCTCTTGCGAACCTGCGATCGCCGTATCTGGTGAACCTCTGGCGAACCTGCGATCGCCGTCTCTGGCGAACCTCTGGCGAACCTGCGAACCTACGATCGCCTCTCGCAACACCTCTTCTCTGGCTCAACTGAGGTCTGAAGGTGGCTATAAATAAGCTGATACAAAAATCTGGATGTATATTTACACCAAATATTCTATTGGCTAGATTTGATTTTGCTCCTCCTAATATACTATTTAGAGGATTGTTTATAATTCTTTCATCACAACATATTATCATTACTGGTGTATCTATTCCAGATCTGAATAAACCAGTTATCTTTATTTGTATTAATCCGATATGTAAATATTTCTTTCGGGGATATTTGAGTTTTAATTTTTCTATCTGAGAAAGATTTAGTATTTTTATAGAAGTAAAATCTTCATCTCCTTTTAATTCAATATTTTCTTGCATACATTCAAATATATAAGTATTTTTGGTAGACCATATAGATTTAAATCTAGATTGAGGATTATATACTTCATTTGGTTTTGCCTGAGGTATTGAAAGTTTTAATCTTTCAATATCTTCTTCTGTGATTTCATATTGTTCACCTTGGCTATTTTCTACACTTGTATTATGTATTTCAATTGGTTCTATTTCCGATAGTGTATTCATGTATACCCTATATTCATGCATAGGTTCTTTAGAACTTTGACCAGGAAATATTTCTGGACTTAAAGGTGGAGACGTAGAAAATAAAGGATCTTGTTCAACTTTGACCATTGGTAAATCTTCATACTTATGTATGATTAAAATTCCAATAGGTGTTCCTAACGGAATTACATATGGATGATTTTCTAAGCTAGTACTTTTCATTGTTATACAAGTATTCTGATCTGTCATGGATTCTATTAACCCATAGGTTATAAAAATATTTCTTATAGCGTGATATTTTAAATTTTGGATTTCTCCATAATACCCGTAGGGTATTCTTATAATTAAGTCTAAGTAGATTTCAGTTGTTTGATATCTCTGTAGACTATAATTTTTGTTTGCATAAAGTATATGACCCGGAAACTTTAAAATTTCTCTTTTGGGTAATATCACTGTTTTAGATAAAGGTATAATTTGTACAGAATGATATGTTTTATTAATAGTCATCATATTAACATTTAGATATTCTATTTCTGAAGAAGAAGAGCTTTCGTTATATACAGATTCTACTTCGTATATAGTAGAAGTTTCACTAGGAATTTCTTCAATTGTTCCTAAATGTATATCATAGGACTCCAAATCTTGTAACCATACCGTTTTTATGTTGACAGTTGCATTCATAAGAATAATGACCCTCTTTTCCACATTTAAAATATTTACAATTCTTTTTAGAAGTGTATTTGTTGCTTTTAATAAACTTTCGTTTTTTATATCTTTTAGACTTTCTATATTTTTTCTTTATGTTCTGGTTTCCATTTTTTCTTAGAAACCTTGTATCTCTTTTTCTTATATTTGGGTTTATAATTTGTATAATCTCTTTTATACTTGTATTTCTTAGAATACTTCTTATGTTTTTTCTTATAAGGAAAGAAAGGTTTATTGTATCCATATGTTGGGGGACATCCAAATTGGAGGTTAATATCTAGGTCATATTTTGGACAACAAGAAGTTGTTATGTCCGATTTATGCAGATATTTTGTTAAATGATTGTTTGCCTTTTGTAACTGGCAAGTTTTCTTTACTGTTTCCATACAAGCCTTTTTTAGGGCTCCAGTGTTATGTGGGATACCTCCTATTCTAAGATTATTATATTTTTTCTCAATCATAGAGTCCCAAGGCATAGGTAGTTTTGAAAAGAAAGCTGTTATCCAAAATTCTTTCTTTTCTAAAGAATTTAATTTAAATATATAGCTTATATATTGATTTGTAAATTCTTCAAGATAACATATATTGCATAATTTCATTTTTAATAACATATTTTCATCAATTCCTTCTGCTGCTATGTCCTCTCCTGTTAAGTCTGCATATAAATTTTTGCAAATACTATGTAAAGCCATTTTTCTAGAAGGATGACTGTTTAGAGCTATAATTTCATTAGAACAAAATTTTTCATATTGTGTCAACCATCTTAGGGCTATTCCTTGCCAGTAACCACAGGCAAGTATTACAAATTCTTTATGTGGTATTGTTTCTGGTATTAATGTATTTGTTCCAACCACTATTTGTTCCCAGTTTATTATATAATCTCTTAATTCATTTGCAGGTATATGATCTATATTAAATATTAAGTCTGCTCTATGATGTCTATGGCCTTGTCTATATATATAAGAATTAACATAATCTTCTCTAGTATCTCTATGATACATATTTTCATCTGTACCTTCCGGTTGATGAGGAGGTGGTTGTGGATGCCGAGGATGTTGTGTAATAGAAGATTCTCCTTGTTCCATATGAACATGTAAATTTTCCTCGGTAGAGGACTCCTCGTTAGAGGGTATATATTGTGTATTAGATTCCTCGTTAGAGGATGTATATGTATATGTTTTCTCTTTAGAGGATATAGACAACTCATCATCAAGAGAATTTTCAGCAGAAACAAAGCTATCATTAGAGAAAGATTTTTCAGAAGATTTTTCATTAGAAAAGTAATTTATAGAATTTGAAAATCTTTCGTAAAACTGAAAAAGTTCTTTAGAGTCTATTTTTCCATTTAATTCATCTGTTAGTAAAGACTTGTACTGCAAATATTTTTGATAATCAATTTCTTTCGGATCAATGTTTTTCAAAGATTTTGAAGATGTTTTTATCATGCGAATAGATCCAAATCTTTCTTTAGAAGCAAAACAAGGAAAACTTAAAAATGTTTGCAGAGTAGAAAGTTTTTGAGAAACAAGATATAATTGATCACTTAAATAATTTAACATACTATTTTGTTGTTCAATAGTACCATCGTTAGGAAGATGTATACTATGTTTATGAGAATTTAAACTGAAAGGACATTCATATCTTTTAGGTAAAACTAAAGATCTAGACATGTTTAAAATTTATAAACTAGACACGTTATTTTCTTTCTTTCTTTAGTTAGCTAGATATTAGTATCGTTTTGACCCTCTTATCCCCGGCCTTGTAACCTCTAAGAGTGGATTTCATCTTAGAGTTAGGCTGCACCGACCTAATTGTCCGCAGACATAGTCCACCACGGGCCGATTACTTAGCTTCAGAGAGAGAGAGCACAGCCATGTTTCGTTTCCTACCTCATGGCGTAAGATACCAATATCTAGTTTTACTAAAGAAATTAAGAAAATAACATGTCTAACTAGTTTAGCCAATCATGGCTTAAAGAAAGTATACTTACAAAAAAAGAAGAAGATCGCTACACAAGGCTCTGATACCAGTTTGCAGGAGAGCGTCTGCTTCAGTACAAAGCTCTAAAATATTCACAATTTATTCACACAGAAGCAAATCAGAAGAGGAGATAAAAAAAGATCGGGAAAGCTCTCTGCCCCCTCCCTTCATCTGAAGTCTTTATTTATAATCAAGCCTTTGAGTACAGTAAGATTCTTTTACAGAAAAAGTGATACAGTGAAAAGGCAGAATAATTGCTAAAGACTAGAAGTGCTACAGAAAAAAGGTAGAGTGATTACTAAAAGACAAAGTTCTTGGTACAATAATTGAAGATGCTGTCGGTTGGGTTGATAAGAGAGCATCTTTTAAGTGCGGAGTGAGCTGTTTGTCTAGAAGATGGTCCCACCACGCTTAGTCTTGCATGATGTTCTGTAGAGCATCTTCATCAAAAGCTGCATCTGGGTCATGGTTGTCTTCTCCGCCAAGATCTTCATCTTCATCTTCATTTCTTTCTAGTTCTTTATAGAATTCTTCTTTAGCTTCGGAACTAATCTTGCCCAACTGAATGGAGTTTAAAAAGGATAAAACTTTGAGAATTTTGCCTTCTACTGGTTCATATGCTCCAATAAAGTCATAAAATAGAATGTTATCTTCTATTTTAATAGAGTGGACTCCAGAGATGGCCTTAGTTATAAGCTTCATCAAAGAATTCTTTAGCTGCCTTCTTTGTTTCTTCTTCCAGATCAACGACAGACAGATTTTCACATGTAGGGGAAGGAACATAGTTGAAATTATGTAGCTCCCATACTTGAAAAGAAGGAAAAACTTTGAGATATCTTCTTTCTTCCCAAGTGCTCCAAATGCGAAAAAAGAACGTTGTTTGATATCTCGTTGTGTAGGCTTTGATGCCCTTCAGACAGATGGCTGGTAGAAATTCTTGAAACTCTTCAGGGTGAGAGGAATTCACGAAGAGCTCATGAACAAGGCCAAGCTGTATAGCCTTGCTGCATTTTGGAATCTCTTGAAAGCCTGAAATAATTCTTGGAGAATTATTCTTGTTGTAAATAAGTTCATGCTTTTGAAGGATAGCAATGACATCTGTGGCTTCCAATTATCTGAAGAAATCCCTTAGCTGGGCATCAGGAATCATGTTTTGTTGATTTAGGCCGATCATCTTGTAAACCGTGATTTCGGCCTCTAACTGTCTGGTTTTCTCTGTATGTATTTTGCAGAGATCCAGAAGTTTATAGAACTCAGGTAAAGGGTGATATACCTGGTCAGAGATCTCTAAGTCTTGAATTACATTCCTTAAGAATGTCTGGTCTTGGGACGAGCCTTGAAACCAGGCTCCCTTTCTCTGCTCTAGGTCTGAACTTTGAGCAGTGAGTGTGTAGTTGCATAGATCAGAGACCGTCTTAGAGATGTTTTGTTTCTCTGTTTTTTCCTGCATGTAATGGTTATACATGGAGAGCACAATTTGCTCAATCTGAGATAACCAGTATTTAGAAAAATGGAAGTCATTAGATTGAATGGCGCGGTAGCACCCATTCAATTTCTCATATATACTTGGATTGGATGTCTTGAGATCAGTATTGTACCAATCTCTGACAACTGCTGCTGCAGTGGTCTTGAAATCTGTCCCGTCTGAACCCTCCTTTGTGCGGCAGTGATGTTGCTGTAGGTTGGAGTAGTATTGTGGATTGGAAGAACTGTCATTCCCGGAGGGGGGAATGGCTTTGCCTCGGTAGAGGTGGTAGTGGTGTTGGTGCCGGTTTCCCGGGCTGTTGTCGGACCTCCAGTTTCCTGGGTAGTTTTGCTACTTTCTCCCTTTTCAGGGGTCTTCTTAGGGTTGCTTCCTCCCGTTTGTGGCGGGGTCTTCTTGGTTGTGTTGATAGTAGTCCATTTGCTTGTTAAGCCATAGACTTGAGCCTTTTCAGGCGATCTTCGTCCATTGTCAGGACGCGTCAATAAATCTGCAAGAACATTAGTATAACCAGGAATATATTTAACATCATATTGATATATTTCAAGATATAAAGCAATTCTTATTCTGCTGATGTTTTCTTCAGGATCGTTTATGGTCCTTTTTTTCAAAAATTGCGCTACAGCTTTATTATCAGTTTCGATCATAAAACCACGATTTAATAGATAAATTTTTAGGCCTTTTATAGCTAGTTTAATGGCTAATAATTCTTTATCATAAGCAGAATAACTATGTTGCGGCTTTGCAAATTTGCCAGAAGTATAAGCTACGATTTCTTTTTGTTTTGCTATTAAGACTCCCGCCCAAAATAGCTCAGAAGCATCTGTTTGAAGAGTTACTAAATCTTCATCTTTTGGAAAATACAAAATAAGCTGATTTGTGATTAGCTGTTTAATTTGCTCAATTTCTTTTTCTTCGGAGGGAGATAATTGAATACTTATTTTGTCTGTGTTCCATTTTCTAGGTTGTTCACCATTTTCTACTTTATACTTTGATTGCTCTACTGTTAATTTATCTTGTAGGTTTTGAATTAGCTGAGATAGGTGAGGAATGAATTTTCTTCCATAATTTAATAATCCTAAAAAACTCTGTAGTTGCTATAGAGTTTTAAAGGTTTTAGAAAATTCTTTTATCTTAGAATATATATGCTGTTGTAATTCTATCTGTCCTTCTTTTATATATTTTCCAAGGAACTCTATCTCTGTTTTAAATAGAGATATCTTTTTTGGACTCAAAATGATTCCATTGTCAAGTAGTAATTTTGAGACTTGTAGTAAGTGTTGTTTATGCTCTTCTAAAGTAAGCGAAAAGATTAGTATATCATCTATATAGACAACTGCAAAGGGTAGATGTCCGAATATAGAGTTCATCCATTTTTGAAAATATTTGTGGAGCGTTTTTTAAGCCAAAAGGCATTACTAACCATTCGTAATGTCCTTGAGGGCAACTGAAGGCTGTTAATTCTATGGATTCTATGTTGGCTAGTTTTATCTGCTAGAAACCAGATTTAGCATCAAATTTACTATAGTATTTTGATCCTTGTATTTGTTTTATTAATTGTTCTGCAGAAGGTATAAAATAACCATCAAATTTTGTACAATTATTTAATTTCCTATAGTTTATGACCATTCTAGCTTTTCCTCTTTTTTGTTATGCATGGTTTCTTACTATAAATGCAGGCGAAGAATGCGGACTAGTGCTTGGTTGTATTAATTTGAGATCTAATAATTCTTTGATTTGTTTAGAGAATTCTTCTCTGTCTGAAGGAGATACCATTATACTATTTACTCTGATTTTAGAATTTTTGTATTGATCTAAGATAGTTAGAGTACAATACCTTGGTGCTTTATCAAAGTATAGCAAAGGATTATTAGAATATAAGGGTTTTAAAAGACTATGTAGAATAGTTTCGGTTTCAGATATTACTGAAATGGGATACATGAAAAAAGCATCCTTTTGTGTATTTTCATCTTTTGATCCTTCTTCACCACGCTGGGCTGTATGGGCTAAAGGTATCAGTGGCCCTTGCTGCCTTCCTGGAAAATCCCTCGAGCCTCCTTTGTGCCGCCTTCCTCATAGAAGCCGCTGGGTTGACCCCGAAGGCCGAATTCTTTGGTGGAGAAGGCTTGGAGAAGAATTTGGCCACGAGAGACCTTCTCCATTATTGCAAAAGAAGGGGCCTGGTAGAGCTGGGCGGGGAGGTTCTCCCCGTGGTAAGGTCAAAGAGACGCCTGGCCCGTAAGCTAGCCCCCTTCAAAACCCATGACTTCTCCATAAGGATTTGTTACGCGCAATATGCCGGCGACTTACTACTGGGAATCATGGGTGTCGTAGAGCTTCTCATACAAATACAAAAACATATCACCCACTTCCTACAATCCGGCATGAACCTTTGGGTAGGCTCCGCAGGATCAACAACCATAGCTGCACGAAGTACGGTAGAATTCCCCGATACGATCATTCAGGAAGTGCCTCCGAGGACAACTCCCATACAAAGCGAGTGCTGGAGAAGCGTCTACGAGTAAAGCACTGTATCCATATAACTGCTTTCCACCTACGCTCCGCCATCCATTCCAAGTTTAGGGACCTAGGTCATAGTATCCCGATCAAATAGCTGACGAAGGGGAAGAGCGGAAGAGGTTGTCTACTAGACGCGGTGCAATGGGAAGAGACTCTTGGAACAGCTGGAGTGAGAAGTCCCCAAGTGGGAGTATTATGGGGACCGTCAAGCACATCTGACAAGGTTCAAGGGAGATCTTGTTGTTGCATAGCTCAGGTAGAAGCAACGTGCCATCGGACGTTCAACAGGCAGTCTCACGATTGGGTATGAGTATCCGGAAGTTTTCATTGTATACTCCCGTGGGTCGAAAGGTGGCGAGGGAAAGAGGGGGACACTGGGCGGGATCGTTTAGCAGCGAATTCCCCATACATACGGAGGCGCCTATCAAAAAGATACTCCAAAGGCTTCGAGATCGGGGTCTCATTAGCCGAAGAAGACCCAGGCCCATCCACGTTGCCTCTTTGATGAACATCAGCGACGGAGACATAGTAAATCGGTCCGCGGGCATCACGATAAGTCCTCTGTCCTACTAAAGGTGCTACGACAACCTTTACCAAGTCCGAACGATTGTTGACCACCAGATCCGCTGGTCTGCTATATTCACCCTAGCCCACAAGCACAAATCTTTGGTACAGAATATAATCCCAAAGTACCCCAAAGACTCAAATATTGTAAATAAAGAAGGTGGTAAAACCCTTGCAAAGTTCCCAAACAGCATAGAGCTTGGGAAACTCGGACCCAATCAACGATCCGAGCAATGACAGAGCACTCAACTAACTTTGTCAAATGACGTAGTTATCTTTTTGTCAATTGCGAACAAGCATTTACATGATCTTTGTTGAGTAGGCTTGCGTTATTTGTCTGCTATAATACCTCCCGTTGTGGGGCTTTCGAAAAAAAAAGAGATTTTCCCGAAGGCGTCGGCTTCGCTATCGCTCAGGAAGTCGTATTGTAGTCCGCGGATTGTAGTAGGCACTCCATGCCTCGTCGAGTCTTTCGGAGGCGGAGGCCTTTTCTTCCTACATTCATCTTTCGGTAGCTTATGCACCAGAAAAAAGGTCTCCTTTCCGGCCGAAAGATCGCTTTGCTTCTGGCGACGGTCTCCTACCGCTTCAATCAATGGCTAAAGCTACCTTTCATCAATCGTCGGGTTCGAGGACCTATTGGTCAAAGGAAAGGGGAGGTCTCCAGATTCCGGGACGGAGCCGTATAACGCGAGAGTCTCACGTACGGTTCCTTTGAGAAGAGTGTGATACGACCACCTATCAGGCCCGACGAGCGGTCCACGGAGCTGCATCCCTACTCACCCAATCCATGCACATCGCTCTCTCCAAGAGGTTGGCGCCGTTCCCCGATCTTCCCATTTCCAAGAAGATCCCGGGCTCGATCTGGTTTAGTATCAAGGTGATTCTTTTTCCGTTTCTATTTATAGCATTTCCACGATATCGTTATGATCAATTAATGGGACTTGGCTGGAAAGTGTTCTTGCCTCTATCATTAGCGTGGGTAGTCCCCGTTTCTGGTGTTTCAGTCACCTTTTGATGGCTCCCTTAATGTATGTGCCAGGAAGTTTCTGAAGAAGCGTGCTACTCCCGGAAAATGCCCCGCTCCGGTGTTCGTTTGTCGTTGGGGATTCATTGCTCGTTCTACGGTTATCAGTAACGTGGCCAGCTGGAGTTATAGAATAGGGCTGCGGGCAGGAGGGCTTTGTTTTGTTTATGCAATGTTGCTCGCAACACCTCTCCTCTTGCGAACCTGCGATCGCCGTCTCTGGCGAACCTCTGGCGAACCTGCGATCGCCGTCTCTGGCGAACCTCTGGCAAACCTGCAAACCTGCGATCGCCTCTCGCAACACCTCTCCTCTGGCTCAACTGAGGTCGTGTACAACAACCGTCAACTGCACAAGCCTGGGCTGGGCCTACCCCCATCCCTAGAGGAGCCGTATGAGGCTGAAGCTCCACGTATGGTTTTGAAGCCGAGCCTTTCCAGCAATGGGGCCTAGGGACCGATATGACGATTGGTTTAGGTAGGGCGGCCGGCCTACTATGGGCACCTGTAGTGCTCTGTGCGTGAGACCACGATCCACAAAAGCATGGGACTCCCCCGTCGACGTCGGGAATGGAGATGGGAAACATAGCATGTCACAAGAGCGAGGTGAGGGGGAGAATTGCTTTCGTTTTTACGAGAGAGATGCCTCGCGAGCCGGGCTGTTAGAGATGAGGCCTTTTGGAGAAGCCAAGTCAATTTCGGGCCACCAAACTCTGCAACTGATGAGAAGGATGGGGGAAGCGTGTACGTTGACACACTCCTTGCCTTCCGACAGGTGCCTAGAGGACGGGCCAGACGCATCAACGACCCGGGAGCGGATCCCCACCAGCAGGGGGATAGGAGACGGCCATCTCGAGGCACATCACGACCTACAGGCAACACCGACGAGACTCAGGAAGACAACTCGATTGGGAGTCAGAGGATCGATAGTACCTACAGCCTCCCGGACTTCATATTCATCATTTGTCGAAAGTGGGGGTAAGGGATCTCTTTTCTGCAACGGACAAAAATAAGCGGAGTAGATTTGACTCGGCACAACCGGAAGATACATCCAATACCAATGATCTGTGCCTACCGATACTTGACTCCTTTCAGATATCATACTTTTCTCTGATAAAGATCCTGTGTCAATAAAAAGGCGGAGTATACAAAGGCGCTTTTCAAAAAAACGTCATTGATGGGTCAAAGCTACTGGGTGCGTAAAACATAATCACAGAATGTGTATCTTGCTCCCAGATCTAGTGGAGGGGGAAAGGGTTTTTCTGGAAAGCGCCTTTCTTTTTCGTCGGCCGGATTGTTGTACAGTAAGCAGAATCCGCCTCTTACGTAACGACGCTCGAAAAGAGTGATGCGAACCCCATCAAGAATAACGAGACCCGTAGGAGAAAAGGAGAATCCAAGAACATGCTCGATCATGTTTGGATGGGAGATCTCGACCCGTTACTTCAACAAAAACAAGAACCTCGGTATAATTGACCTCAACTCGTTATTTAATTCGAAGTAAGAACCTTGCTATAAGGAAGATGCCACAAACGGTAGTGGAAGGCCGTTTGATAAGTCGATGATGAACGCTACGGAAGAATTCCGATAAGTTTGTATAGTCCTTTAAAGAACCAAAAAGAATAAACTCACCAATTATCTGCAAACTGTCTCCCTTCTATTCCATTAGATGCCTTTTTATAGGCTAAAAAAATACAAGGAAAATTTCCTACAAAGAAAGTTCAAGAAATAGAAATAAAACAAAAGGAAACAATCAGCCCCTTAATTTGGCTGATCAATACAAGGAAAAATTAAGAAATAGAAGCAAAACAAAAGGAAACAATCAGCCCCTTAATTTGCTGATCAATACAAGGAAAGTTGTAGAAATAAAACAAAACGAAACAATCAATTTTGACCAGATTCTTCTAGTAGTTGAATCATGTTGATGCATCTTTACTGAACTCGTGAACCATCCTCAATGGGCCTCCACGAATTTGCTTAAGCCCAAACTTCTTGAATCAGCCCATTAAGTGCATCTTTGAACTTCTTTCCTCGTGCTCTTGTAACCGGTCCAGTTGGAACTTGAACTAGCTCATTTGTAGTCATGTCATTATTTGCATCATTCCCCTCCTCTTGAAAAGGATTTGCCCTCAAATCATCACCTACATCAAAATGACTCAAATCAGTAACATTGAAAGTAGCACTAACATTGTACTCACCGGGAAAATCTAACTTGTAAGCGTTGTCATTGATGCGCTCTAGAACTTGGAAAGGACCATCCCCTCTTGGAAGCAGTTTGGAACGTCTTTACGCCGGAAATCTCTCTGTTCTCATATGCAACCACCCCAATCTTTGGGTTCAAAAACAAACTTGTGACGCACCTTATTGGCTTGTTTTGCATACTGCTCTTTTCTTCTCTCAATATTGAGCCTTGCCTTCTCATATATCTGCTTAACAAAATCAGCCTTTTTCTTTCCATCAAAATTAACACGCTCAGAAACAGATAATGGAGATAAATCAAATGGAGTCAAAGGATTAAACTCATAAATAATTTCAAACGGTGAGAATTTAGTAGCAGAATGAATAGATCTATTATAAGCAAACTCAACATGTGGTAAACACTCTTCCCATGTTTGGATGTTCTTTTTAATTATTGCCCTCAATAAAGTAGACAAAGTCCTATTTACTACTTCGGTTTGACCATCAGTTTGTGGGTGAAAAGTAGTTTTAGCGATCTTCTTCTTTTTTTGTAAGTATACTTTCCTTAGCCATGATCGGCTAAACTAGTTAGACATGTTATTTTCTTAATTTCTTTAGTAAAACTAGATGTTAGTATCTTACGCCATGAGGTAGGAAACGAAACATGGCTGTGCTCTCTCTCTCTGAAGCTAAGTAATAGGCCCGTGGTGGACTATGTCTGCGGACAAAAGGTCGGTGCAGCTTAACTGTAAGATGAAAGCCACTCTTAGGGGTTACAAGGCCGGAGAGAAGAGAGTCAAAACGATACTAATATCTAGCTAACAAAAGAAAGAAAGAAAGAAAATAACGTGCCTAGTCTATAAACTTCTAGCATGTCTAGAGCTTTAGTTTTACCTAAAAGATATGAATGTCCTTTTGATTTAAATTCTCATGAGCATAGTATACATCTTCCTAGAAATGGTACTACTGACAACAAAACAGTATGTTAAATTATTTAAGTGATCAATTATATCTTGTCTCTCAAAAACTTTCTACTCTGCAGACATTTTTTAGCTATCCTTCTTTTGCTTCTAAAGAAAGATTTGGCTCTATTCGTATGATAAAAACTTCTTCAAAATCTTTGAAAAACATTGATCTAAAAGAAATTGATTATCAAAAATATTTGCATTACAAGTCTTTACAAACAGACGAATTAAATGGAAAAATAGACTCTAAAGAACTTTTTCAGTTTTACGAAAGATTTTCAAATTCTATAAATTACTTTTCTAATGAAAAATCTTCTGAAAAATCTTTCTCTGATGATAGCTTTGTTTCTGTTGAAAGTTCTTTTGATGATGAGTTGTATATATCCTCTAGCGAGGAATCTGATACACCATATATACCCTCAAACGAGGAGACATATACATATATATCCTCTACGAGGAATCTGATACACCATATATACCCTCTAACAAGGAGTCCTCTACCGAGGAAGATTTATATGTTCATATGGAACAAGGAGAATCTTCTATAATACAACATCCTCGGCATCCACAACCACCTCCTCATCAACCGGAAGGTACATATGAAAATATGTATCATAGAGATACTGGTGAAAATTATGTTAATTCTTATATATATAGACAGAACAATAGACATCATAGAGCGGATTTAATATTCAATATAGATCATATACCAGCAAATGAATTAAGAGATTATATAATAAACTGGGAACAAATAATAGTAGGAACAAGTACATTAATACCAGAGATAATACCACATAAAGAATTTGTAATACTTGCTTGTGGTTACTGGCAAGGAATAGCTCTAAGATGGTTAACTCAATATGAAAAATTTTGCCCTAATGAAATAATAGCTCTAAACAGTCATTCTTCTAGAAAAATGGCTTTACATAGTATTTGCAAATGTTTATATGCAGACTTAACTGGAGATGACATAGCAGTAGAAGGAATTGATGAAAATATATTATTAAAAATGAAATTATGCAATATATGCTATCTTGAGGAATTTACAAATAAATATATAAGCTATATATTCAAATTAAATTCTTTAGAAAAGAAAGAATTTTGGATAACAGATTTCTTTTCAAAACTACCTATGCCTTGGGACTTTATGATTGAGAAAAAATATAATAATCTTAGAGCAGGTGGTATTCCACATAACACAGGAGTTTTAAAAAAGGCTTGTATGGAAACAGTAAAGAAAACTTGCCAGTTGCAAAAGGCAAACAATCATTTAACAAAGTATCTACATAAATCAGACATAACAACTTCTTGTTGTCCAAAATATGACCCAGATATTAACCTCCAATTTGGATGTCCCCCCACATATGGTTACAATAAACCTTACTTTCCCTGTAAGAAAAAGCATAAAAAGTATTCTAAGAAATACAAGTATAAAAGAGATTATACAAATTATAAACCCAAATATAAGAAAAAGAGATACAAGGTTTCTAAGAAAAAATGGAAACCAGAACATAAAGAAAAATATAAAAAGTCTAAAAGATATAAAAAACGAAAGTTTATTAAAAGCAACAAATACACTTCTAAAAAGAATTGTAAATGTTTTAAATGTGGAAAAGAGGGTCATTATTCTTATGAATATACTGTCAACATAAAAACAGTATGGTTACAAGATTTGGAATCCTATGATATACATTTAGGAACTATTGAAGAAATTCCTAGTGAAACTTCTACTATATACGAAGTAGAATCTGTATATGACGAAAGTAACGAAAGCTCTTCTTCTTCAGAAATAGAAAATCTAAATGTTAATATGATGACTATTAACAAAACATATCATTCTGTACAAATTATACCTTTATCTAAAACAGTGATGTTACCTAAAAGAGAAATTTTAAAATTTCCGGGTCATATACTTTATGCAAACAAAAACTATAGTCTACAGAGATATCAAACAACTGAAATTCACTTAGACTTAATCATAAGAATACCTTACGTATATTATGGGGAAATCCAAAATCTAAAATATCACACTATAAGAAATATTTTTATAACCTATGGGTTAATAGAATCCATGACAGATCAGAATACTTGTATAACAATGAAAAGCACTAGCTTAGAAAATCATCCATATGTAATTCCGTTAGGAACACCTATTGGAATTTTAATCATACATAAGTATGAGGATTTACCAATGGTTAAAGTTGAACAAGATCCTTTATTTTCTACTTCTCCACCTTTAAGCCCCGAAATATTTCTGGGTCAAAGTTCTAAAGAACATATGCATGAATACAGAGTATACATGAATACACTATCGGAAATAGAACCACTTGAAACACATAATACAAGTGTAGAAAATAGCCAAGGTGAACAATATGAAATCACGAAGGAAGATATTGAAAGATTAAAACTTGCAATACCTCAGGCAAAACCAAATGAAGTGTATAATCCTCAATCTAGGTTTAAATCTATATGGTCTACCAAAAATACTTATATATTTGAACGTATGCAAGGAAATATTGAATTAAAAGGAGATGAAGATTTTACTTCGATAAAAATACTAAATCTTTCTCAGATAGAAAAATTAAAACTCAAATATCCCCGAAAGAAATATTTACATATCGGATTAATACAAATAAAGATAACTGGTTTATTTAGATCTGGAATAGATACACCAGTAATGATAATATGTTATGATGAAAGAATTATCAACAATCCTCTAAATAGTATATTAGGAGGAGCAAAATCAAATTTAGCCAATAGAATATTTGGTGTAAATATACATCCAGATTTTTGTATCAGCTTAAATGATATTAATATAGAAAAGGCATGCACTCTATCTATAAATTTAAAAGGAATATAAATGCTTCCTAGATCAAAGGTTTTGGGTATTCAATGCGAACATTGTTTAGCCCTAAATGAAACTTCTACATTTCGATCAGTAACACCTTCTCAGTTTATTAAACTATATGAAGTTGGGAATGGAAAAATAATCCATCCAAAATTAGTCAATATTAACCATCTCAAATACAATAATGAAATGCAAGTTTTTTTGAAAACATTAAAACCAAAACCACAACTTCCTATAGAAACTTTTATTGCTTCAGGAAACACTATTTCTACGACATTTATACATCCAAATATTCCAAGGAGTTTAAGTTCTACTAACTTCAGGAATACTACTCTACATCTAGAGCCTAGCAGAACAAGTACTTCTTCTATAATTGATAATCTAGGAAATACTCATTTAGAAGGAAGAACTCAAAAAATTTTAGAACAACAAAAGCAGCTTCAAGAACAACACATTATAAGATTACCTACTAGTACCTTTGGACTTTCTAATGTTGGACCTTGAAGCTAACGCTAAATTACACATTTATCTTCCAATGACTATAAACTGTCAGATGAATATCAAAAGTTCACTCTTCACACTCTTCTAGATTCAGGTGCAGAAACAAGCCTTATTCAAAAGGCATTCATCCCCCAACCATTCTGGATACCGTTAGCAAAACCTGCTAAACTCCATGATTTCATGCGTCGACCTGTTTTAGTCACCCATAAAGCAAAACTATCAGTATCTTTTCCAGATATTCACAACCAATTTCATCAATACAAATTTGAATTTGCCCTATTACCTATACAATTTAATACCGATTGCCGCGTAAGGATGAATAATCTTAGCAATTATGCTCCTTTCAATACACATTACTTTACTTTTGATAATCATCCTATTCCGCGGATACACTATCCTATACCTTTAGCCCACACAGCCCAGTGTGGTGAAGAGGGATTAAAAAATGAAAATGCACGACATGATACTTTTTTCACGTATCCTATTTCAACAATATCTGAAACCGAAACTATTCTACATAGTCTTTTAAAACCCTTATATTCTAATAATCCTTTGCTATACTTTGATAAAGCACCAAGGTATTGTACTCTAACTGTCCTAGATCAATACAAAAACTCCAAAATTAGAGTAAATAGTATAATGGTATCTCCTTCAGACAGAAAAGAATTCTCTGAACAAATCAAAGAATTATTAGATCTCAAATTAATGCAACCAAGTACTAGTCCACATTCTTCTCCTGCTTTTATGGTAAGAAACCATGTAGAACAAAAAAGAGGAAAAGCTAGAATGGTATAAACTATAGGAAATTAAATAGTTGTACAAAATTTGATGGTTATTTTATACCTTCTGCAGAACAATTAATAAAACAAATACAAGGATCAAAATACTATAGTAAATTTGATGCTAAATCTGGTTTCTGGCAGATAAAACTAGCCAACATAGAATCCATAGAATTAACCGCCTTCAGTTGCCCTCAAGGACATTACGAATGGTTAGTAATGCCTTTTGGCTTAAAAAACGCTCCACAAATATTTTCAAAAATGGATGAACTCTATATTCGGACATCTACCCTTTGCAGTTGTCTATATAGATGATATACTAATCTTTTCGCTTACTTTAGAAGAGCATAAACAACACTTACTACAAGTCTCAAAATTACTACTTGACAATGGAATCATTTTGAGTCCAAAAAAGATATCTCTATTTAAAACAGAGATAGAGTTCCTTGGAAAATATATAAAAGAAGGACAGATAGAATTACAACAGCATATATATTCTAAGATAAAGGAATTTCCTAAAACCTTTAAAACTCTAAAGCAACTACAGAGTTTTTTAGGATTATTAAATTATGGAAGAAAATTCATTCCTCACCTATCTCAGCTAATTCAAAACCTACAAGATAAATTAACAGTAGAGCAATCAAAGTATAAAGTAGAAAATGGTGAACAACCTAGAAAATGGAACACAGACAAAATAAGTATTCAATTATCTCCCTCCGAAGAAAAAGAAATTGAGCAAATTAAACAGCTAATCACAAATCAGCTTATTTTGTATTTTCCAAAAGATAAAGATTTAGTAACTCTTCAAACAGATGCTTCTGAGCTATTTTGGGCGGGAGTCTTAATAGCAAAACAAAAGGAAATCGTAGCTTATACTTCTGGCAAATTTACAAAGCCACAACATAGCTATTCTGCTTATGATAAAGAATTATTAGCCATTAAACTAGCTATAAAAAGCCTAAAAATTTATCTGTTAAACCGTAGTTTTATGATCGAAACAGATAACAAAGCAGTAGCACAATTTTTGAAAAACAGAACTATAAACAATCCTGAAGAAAATATTAGGCGGATAAGAATTGCTTTATACCTTGAAATATACCAATATGATGTTAAATATATTCCTGGTTACACTAATGTTCTTGCAGATTTATTGTCCCGTCCTTAAAATGGACGAAGAAAGGCTTAAAAGACTTCGGTCCATGGCAAGTGAAACTAAGTGGACCACCATCAGCAACAAGAAGACCCCGCACGCGGGAGGAAACAATCAAAAGAAAACTCCTGAAAAAGGAGAAAGCAGTTCTACCCAGGCGACTGAAGGAACAAAACCCACTCAGGCGACTGGAGGTCACACCACTATTACCCAGACAACTGGAGGTATCTCTACTACTACAACAGCTTCTACCGAAGCCAGACCATTCCCACCACAGGGAATGACTATTCTTCCACTCCAGAACAATACACCAACATACAGCAATATTACGGTGGCCCAAAGAAGATTTCAAACTACACAAAGACCAACAGCAGCTGCAGTTGTAAGGGACTGGTATAACACTGACCTTAAAAATGCCAATCCTTCTATATTTGAAAAATTGAATGGGTGCTACCGCGCTATTCAATCTAATGATTTCCATGCATCAAAGTACTGGCTCTCACAGATAGAGCAAATAGTACTCTCTATGCTCTCTCATTATACACAAGAAAAATCAGAGAGGCAAGCCATAGCAAAGATAGTCACAGATCTCAGCAACTATACTCTGGCCACCCAGAGTTCTGAACTAGAACAAAGGAAAGCAACATGGTTCCAGGGCTCTTCTCAAGACCAAGAATTTTTGAGAAATACAATTCTTGACATGGAGATTGCTGACCAAGTATATCATCCTCTTCCAGAGTTTTACAAATTACTGGAGCTCTGCAAAATCCAGAATGAGAAATCTCGGCAACTTGAAGCTGAGATGACAGTCTACAAAATGATAGGGTTAAATCAGCAAAATATGATTCCAGATGTTGACTTGAAACTTTTCTTCAAGACCCTAGAAGCTACTGATATTCTGGCACTTCTACAACAACATGAATTAGTCCTGAACAAGAATAATTCTCCAAGAATTATTTCAGGTTTTCAGGAGATTCGTAAATGCCAGAAAGCCATTCAGCTTGGCCTTGTTCATGAACTATTCGTAAATGCTTCACATCCAGAAGAATTTTCTGATTTTCTGCCTGCCATTTGTCTCAAAAGCATCAAGGCTTATACAACCAGATACCAGACTACTTTCTTCTTTCGTATCTGGAGTACGTGGGAGGAAAGTAAATATCTTAAAGTCTTCCCATCAGTACAACTATGGGAACTTCATAATTTTAATTATATTCCTTCTCCAGCCTGTGAAAATCTTCCGGTATTAGATCTGGAAGAAGAAACAAAAAAGGCAGCTCGAGACTTTTTTGAAGAAGCTTATGCCAAAGCCCTTTCTGGAGCTCATTCCATTAAAATTGAGGAAAATATCATCTTTTATGACTATATTGGTGCCTATGAGGCCTCTGAACAGAGAATTCCCAAAGCTCTGTCATTCCTAGCTTCTCTTCAGCTTGGGAAGATTGGCTCCAAGGCGAAGGAAGAGTTCTATGAAGAACTAGAACATCTGGAGGACGAAGACCTCGGCGGCAACAATGGAGATCAAGATGCAAATCTCGAAGAAGCAATGGACGAGGGTGCTATACAAAACATAATGCAAGATTGAAGCATGGTGGACCCACTTCTAAAATCTTCCTTATCTTCCAGCTCAGAGCCACCTCAGAAAGGATTCTTTCTTATCCTTCAGCCGACAGCGTCCTAAATAATTGTACTATAAAGTGTGTAATTATTGTACGAAAGGCTACACTGTAGCAATAATACAGACTTTTACTGTATACCTTTTCCTGTAGAAGGATTCCTTCTTATTCTAAAGGAATCACTTTGTAATTCTATATAAGAAAGAAATTGAAATGGGAGGAGGCAGAGAGCTTTCCGGAACTTCCTTTTTAATCTTTCTTTTTAATCCTTCTGAGTTCTCTGTGCGAATAAATTGTGAATATTTCAGAGCTTTGAGCTGGAGCAGACGCTCTCCTGCAACTGGTCTTCGGAGGGATCGAAAGGTGATGGGAGACCCAACTCTGGGACGTACCTTTCGTATACCTATAATAGGACACCAATATCCTACCCTATTGGATTGAAGTCGGAACACCACTGGATATAGAATCGTTGCTGGTGGAACCGAAACAGCTCGAAGATTTGATCATGCTGTCGGTATATAGATAGGGACTACCCGTAGATGTGCATCCTGTGGTGGCTATAGATTATCTCTCCACTTGATTTTGATCTGAAATTTGTTCTGCTATGAGAGGATCTAAACCTATAAGTGGAAACCCTCTGAGGTGTGTAAGTGCTTAGACAACGAAAAAGAAATTGGAAGAAGGCACAACTAGTGAACCAATGAAAAAGACGTCTATCCCCATCTCTCTCTGATACTGAGGGCTCATCGATATGGCTCATATGTAAGGAATTCGACATATGCGCTGTATCCCGGACCTTTGCCTTTCGAGGGGGGAAGCTCCCATCAAGATGGACGTCTTGACGAGCGTATGCCTTTTTGGGAACTCCACGATGGTTAGGAAGGGTCTCCAGCCCAATAGAAGTGGTTCTTATTTCTCTGGACAGGCGATGTTCCGGCAGCTAGTCCTGACGCAACTGACGTATAAAGCGGATGAAGTTCTTTACTTTTTTATAGTGGAGCTTACACCAAGATCAACAATAGTTTTTCCACCAGAAATGACGGGGAGAGATGTTGCGCTAGGTCAACTTGAGCATTGGGTGGGTTACGGGCGTATTCCCTAAAGTTCAATCAGATGGGACTCTTTGTTGAGGGGAATAAGACGTTTGCAACTAAAAAACTAGTAGATGCAAAGAAAAAGCCAATAAACCATCCCCTCTCTTCCTTCAACTGACTGACTGACTACTTTACTGAAATAGGAACATAATGTCATCTCTGGTAAAGAGATAGCACTAGGTGGTGGTTATCGGCAACTCTTCTATTTTAAAGCACTTTTGGCTTCTGAAAGCCTTCCACAAAAAAAAGGTGAGTAACAAAAAAAGTACGGAAGTTTTTTGAATCCCCTGTAGCAGAAGCTACGGGGAAAGAGTAAGAGAAGAGGCCAGTTGGACACTACTATAAGCCAGTCGGGCACTACGAAGATAGATTCAGGTGCTCGTGGTCCAGATAGGGGTGTCGAAGACTTCACTCGTCAATGGCATTGATTGATCTTTTGTTTTTACTTTCGAAGAGGGATGGGCTTACCGGAGAGTTTCGTTCCATCCAGCATCAGTCACTATAGTCAGTGCTCCCATCGCCTGTCTCTTATTAGCGGCTCGCGCATCAATCTCCTCTGTCTCCAGTATATGCCCTTGCATGTCGGTCTTACTAGATTTTGCCAAGACGAGATAGCCCACCGACGCTGATAAGGTGAAGTAAAAGAAAGGAAGGAAGCCATTGTTTTAGTTTTGTCTACGATGTCCTTCGACGGCCATTTGCTGAATCCGCTGGAGCGGAGAAAGACCAACCGAAAGCCCGATCCAATTATTATAGTTTAACCTCTTTTTCTGGGTCTTCAAAAAGATTTTCTTTCGTTTCTTCCTGTCCTCTCCATTTCGTCAGTGGTTAACCACATTACATTCCTCTTCCCTTTTCCGATACGGTAACATCGGTAGTGAGTTAAGCCGACTCCGGTCTTTCTGTTTTTTCTTTCTGTCTAGTTCACCCTACATTCCTTTCATCGATTGGGATGGGAAGAAGGGAGACTAAGTGACGAGAGGAAGGTAACTATTCTATTCTAATTCTGCGAAGAAGGAAAGTTAATCTTCCTCCGAAGATCAGATTGACTGTCTGGTGCATTGGAACCGGGAAAATGAAGCCTGGAGTCTAGGGTTCGTTCCTACCTGACGCTGTAAAGCGACGAAGAGGACTAGCAAAAGCCATAGAAAATCCCGAAATCGAAACTCTAGACTCACACCCGAAACTAAGGGAAAGCGTTTAGCTTACTCGACCGGCAGGAGAGGAAAGTGACGTAAAAAGCTGCGTCAAGTAAAGGGGTTATAGGTTATGCTCATCCAGCAAAGCAGCGAAAGGGCCTTTCGGAGAGAATAGTGGAACAAGTTACGGTGTATATAGACGAAAGATTCTTCTTTCATCATGTGCTTCTTCATATTGTCTCATAGCATCTTTCCAGTCTTTCTCTCTTCAATCGGTACGTTGAAGCCAGACCAAATGAAATTCCAATGTTACGAGAAAGAACTGGAGATTGATAAGAAGTCCAGACAGACCTAGGTTCCTGACGCATCGAAAGAAGAGTCCATTGCGTTCAAACCAAAGCGCCGAAGGACCACGAAAGGCGACTCTCCAAAATCTGGTAAAGGAAAGGGAAGAGGCAACAACCCTCCGCCTGCGAGGTAATTTGACATCGCAGAAACTCGACCATAATGCCCAGCGACGGGAAAAGGCCAATCCTGATGCCTGTCAGTAGCGAGGAAAAGTTATCCTCATCAAGTGGTCCCATATTTCGACTCCAACAAGAGAAGGAGTCTACCGAGAAAAGTGTAATAATAATAAAGTCTTACTCTCCAGTAGGATCAGATTGGACTTGGGCTGGTCAACGTCACGAGAAAGTTCATTTAGAAAAGCGGAGGATACCACGCGGAATGAGAAAGGGGTGGAAAGTTTCAATTTTCTTCGTGTAACTTACTCTTAGAAAGAGGTACTCATTTCACATCTGATAACAAATCTCCTTCAAGAAAAAGCAGTACTCATTTCGAGATCCGATAGGAGAAGCAAGAGAATGTCGATCATCCATTCGACGAATTCAACTGAAAGTGGTATATCGGTTTCAGGAACCGATGGGAGTTTACTTGGCAAATTCCTGGAGGAAAGAAATCGAGGAGCCTTTTCATTAGGTTAGCGCGTTCGACGTCAATAGCTTGACTTTTTCTCTGAAGAACAAGATATGCGGACGTTGCTTGGAAGCGGAATCAGTCTTCCGCCGGTATGGTACTATGAATACAACAGCTTTGGCAGGAAATTCAGGGGAAAAGGCACAGCACAAAAAAAGAAGTCAACAAAGCAACAGAAGAATTCCGCGAATGACGTGACAATGGAGGCTTTGACGCATTGGCTAAAAGAACAAGCAAAAGAAGTGATGGCCTACCCGTCACAGAGTAGGGAGGGACAAGGCCCACAAAGTGAAGTGAATCGGTCCATAGGATTGACGGGTCATAGGTCGGTCAACGCTTGATATTTTCGGCAAAATAGGGAAATTCCGAACGTGGTAAGCCTTCGACGAAAGGCATGAAAAAGCCGACGTCTGATATTTCCAATGGTTCTTTGTTACTGTCTGCGTGAGGAGATCGATCCCTAAATTGTCAGGAGAAAGCTGACGTGACATTGGTTATTGGTAAAGCTCACCGATGTCGACCCACACTTAAGAGGGGTGGGGCTGACGGTTGGTTCAATTGCTGACACTGGACTTGGCATTGCTAGAAGAGATGGTTACCCCACGGAGCGGTGACGGGGAGGGAGCGACCTCGGTTCATCCCCTTCCCGTGGTTGGTTACCGATCTCTCTCTAGCTCGACGTAGCTCCACCAGCTCAATGGACCGGGACCAGAACTGACGTCTTTTGCTTTTGATTTCCCAGTTCTTCCAATATATTCTGATCTCGCCTGGTCGAGCTTATAGAACCTGTTCTTCCTTTTGTTGTCTTCTTCACTATTCTAAAGACAAAGCGTCCCATGAGATGATTCAGGTATTTTGAACAAGAGTCTTTGCCCCCTGCTTCATCTGTCTTTCCCACTCATCTTCACTATTTTTGTTTTGGTGAGGGGACGATGCTGAATTACCTTTGGTAGTTTCTTCTTTGACTGACAAATCACGACCAAAGTGGCCCCTCTTGCCACACTCTGATTCATTCTGCATTTCTTCAGGAATTCCTCTGTTCTTGATCATCATTTCTCTGTTGATGGTCCTCCCCCCTCTTGCTCACTCTCCTGCTTGCTTTTCTGTACGTCAGACTTCACACATGTCAAATCTCTTTCTTTGGACGTATAAAAGGGGATATCTCATATTCGTTTCGGGCGTATAACCTCTGGTTGTTCGTGGTTGTGTCCCCCCGGATACCATTGTTGTTTTGCTTATTTGAATGCGTCATGACTGTCTTTGCTTGTCTTTGTCGTTTTATTCCTCTATCCTGAGTGAAGGCTATGCGTCCCGAGCGGAGTCTCTCCTTTATTCTATTGTGAATGACGTGCTCGTACTCCTCACTCTTTGCCTGTAGTCTTTTTATAAGACATCTATTACTCGCTCCTTTTTTCTCCTTGTGTAACCCCTTCTCTCGGGGAGTGCACTCTTCCTCGACGATGTCCAAAAGAGTAGCATTTGTTGCACACTGGGAGAACCCATTCGTACTTGACTTACTTGCTGATCTACCACTGAGCCATCTTCCAGTTTCATATTGACAGTCCTAGGAAGAGGTTTCGCTGCAGACACCTATACTAAAAGCACCTTGCAAAAGCGTGGGTTTCATCTGCAGCTTCCATGTACAAAGGAACTCCAACAAGACTTGCTGCATTGCTGATCACCCTCTTTAGAATGATCAATCTACCATCAACAGATCCGATGGTCCTTGCTGAAATACTCTGTCACACTCTTCTTTTCTGCGAATGTCGAAGAAGAAGTATCCATTCTCCCGTCGAGTCTATCTCTAGTGAGCATTTCGTCCTCCATAGTCTCTGCACGCAGTCTTTGACGTTGCATGTGGGAAGTCATCAGACCCAAATACATACCCCACCAATGTATTCTATCATTTCTTAACATTTTCCTCTATCTCTGAGTAGAGTATCCTACTAACCGTCACCTTCTATCCCCTTCTCTGGATGAATAAACTCGGGATGACACTTTTAATCAAGTGAGAGAAACCTGAAAGATATTTACAGTCAAACTGAACTACAATTTTGACAAACACTACATCTAGGCCTACCTTTTTCTGTGGTGCTGTACTACAATTCATATTGTGTTTGATGGAAAGTGACTTTGTCGATTGGAAAGTCTTCATCTTTCTTTGGGATTTTCATTCTATATAGCGATTCCTGTAAAGAAATATGTCCGACGTCCCCTTTCCGTATTGGTCCTACTCGATATATCGATCTCAACTGGATTGGCTCAATTGCTTTGTCGGAACTCTTACCGTCGCTTGTTTCATCTCGCTTCTCTCGTATGGCATTCTTTCTTTAGTAACGACATTGTAGTAATAAGGCTTGCTCAAACAGTCCAGCATGGAGATAAAGATTTGAATATGGTGCAATGAACAATGAAAAACAATGAAATCAATGGATCTCATTTCCGTGCGTTACCTTTGAAATGTATTCTATCATCGACCGCCGGTACGAGATGGCCGGAAACCGTTTTCAATTTTTTGTATCCCCTTTACACCCAATCATTCTGGATAATACTTGCATCCTCTATCTTACCGCGGCTGCTGGCAAAGAGTTAGCCGATGTTTATTCCTCAGATACCGTCATTACTTCTTCTCCAAGAAAAGAACTTCATGACCCGTGGGCCTTCTACCTCCATGCGGTATTGCTCCGTCAGGCTTTTGCCCATTGTGGAAAATTTCCCACTACTGCCTCCCGTAGGAGTCGGGCAATGTCTCAGTCCTAGTGTGGCTAATCATCCTTTCGGACCAGCTACTGATCATCGTCTTTGGTATGCTATTGCCTCACCAACGGTAACCTCAGACGCGAGCCCCTCCTCGGACAGATTCCTTCTTTTGCTTCTCAGCCTGCAAAAGGGGTCCTTGCAACCGTTTCCAGTTGTTGTTCCCCTCCTGACGGGCAGGTTCTTACACGTTACTCACCCGTCCGCCACTAGAAACACCACTTCCCGTCCGACTTGCATGTTTCCAGCATGCCTATCGCGTTCATCCTGAGCCAGGATCAAACTCTCCATGAGATTCATAGTTGCATTACGTCATAGCTTATGTCGTTCGTAGACAAAGCAGATTCAGAATTTCTTTCATTCCGACGCATAACGTCGGGCCCATGCGTTTCATCTCACGCCTGGAGTTTGCTCCTAGCAATATAGCCATCCCTACCCTCTCATGTCAATCCCACGATGCCTCAGCGACAGATCGGGAAGAAGTTCCTTATTCCGGGGAAGCTTTACTCTCTCTGAAAAATTGCAAGCTCCGGAGATTTGTGGTGCTTACCTACTACTATATGGGCTAGCTTTTGCTCAACTATCCCTTGTCTCGGTAAGTCTGTTCTAGGCACTCTGTCTTTCCGACTGGTTGGTGTATCCGGCTCTCGATCGAATGCGATTACACCAGAACCTGCTTTCTTTGGTGCTGATACTGATTCTGACTCTCGTGGGTTTGATTAGTCAGAACTTCTCTGTCTCAACTCGTGGACCGTGATATCCTCTTCTTTTTCAGAGATAGGTTCCCCATTTGCTATTCCCACTGATTGCTCATCTTTCGTCTACTCCAATAGAGGGTTTTTGCTTTGTTTCAACCCTTCCTTCATCTTCACCTTCCAGTACGAAGATCTCTTTATGGGGAAGACCCTTCATCTGACCTAGGAGCCAGCCGTGCTCTTTCCTGAGTGGTTACTTCTTTCGCGAATGAAAAGCTCCCTTCTGACTTCTTCCTTACTTTCGACGGGTTTTGGCATTCGACGTCAATTGATTCTGATTATTCTCGAGGAACTGAATGAAAAGAGGGAAGGAATTTATGCAAAAGCCGTGTAGCATTGACTGGGAAACCTATACATCGCCCATACACCTATTGGTACGAAAGGCCCATTGATATGATACACGCCTATTGAAACACACAAGTGGAGAAAAACAGGGAAATCGTCATCGCGAAGATCAGACTCACTGACCTTTTCTTTTTTACTCTCCAAAACCCCTCCCCCCGATAGATAAGAAAACCTAGCTTGCCAACCATATAGCGGAAGCTGGGTTCCGGCTCATATCGGTAGTTTTCACATGATTTTGAGCTGGTTGGTATGTACTCACACAACAGGGTGGCCTTTTCCTGCCTCGAATAGGAGAGAGAACCCTATACCAATGCGAGACCTGGAAATCCTTTCCTCACGTCAATCCCGTATCGAGAACCGAACCCTCAGTTTGGGATACAAAGCCACCACGCAGGTCTTGGTCACTGCAACTCATAATCTCGGACTTTTCTCGCTTCCTAAAGATATCGCATTACCAGTCTGTCCTTTTATTCTGATACTCAAAATAAGGTGTTCCAGCCTATAATCTAGAACTACCCCCGTACACGGAGAGATAGGCCTCCCCTAGTCTCTTCGGGACATTTTAGTGGTAGTTCGGTGCCTCCTTCACTCCGGGGGTTTCCAGTAGTCAGCCGCCTCCTCGACGAAATGCAGGAGGCTCGGGACTCTAATCAGAATCTTTGGATGATCATCACTACTTTGCTTCGAGATCAAGATGTAGGGACGCGATTCAGAAAACCAACGGAGTGCCTCGTTCTGCTGCTTGTATCAGAATTGTACGACCGAAGAGGTGGCATCTGGACGTAAAGCACTACGAGCCTGGATCGGCTCCCAGTTTATATCGCGAATCGTCAAATAGAATATACCGCAGCTGACTGTCCAATAGGAGAAAGCAACATCGAGACATGCAGAAGTCCTCGAGGTAGCTAGGCATCCAAGTACTATTTGTAATGTAGTCAGTAGGACATGCAGAAGTCCTCGCGACACACAAATATTTTTTCTATATTATATTGACCTATCACATAAGAAATAGTAGGACATCCAGGATCCTTATATTTAAGAGGCATTTCATAACGGAATAATGCACTTATCTGTTCTGTGAGAAATATTTTCTTCTATACGCTGTGACATTTTTTGATGGTGCACAAGTTCTTCACGAATTTTGCATATGAGGGGATTTGTTTAATTACTTCTAGCAGAGCAATATTAATCTTTACCTATTTGAAAATTTTCAAAATATCAGCATAAGATGCATTAATATTTTTAGCTTTTAATCTTTGAGGAAACAGTAAAGGTGGTTTATAATCTGTGGAAGTAAGTTGTTTAAAACTATCATCTTTAGATTGTCGCGCTGAATCATTGTCCTGTTTCTCCTCAATATTTTATTTTGAAACGAGCTTATCACACACTTTTTTACTTCTTAACTTTATTACAGCAGTTATCTCAGATATATCATTATAAATGGAGGAAGGAATAGCATTTATACTGGTGGGCCCGAGTTGTGTCCCAACAATGGGTAGGGTGTCACTGGCAAACACTATCAATACCGGAGTGAGCGAGTCTTTTTGAAACATCGGCAAAAGATATTAAAGCGCACAAATGTGAGATACATACCACTAGTCGAATTTATCTAGCACAATATCGCATGTATGAACATAACAATATTCAAAAATATATATTAGAAAGGATAAACAATATGTACATCAAAATATTGCTCATGCAGAGTCAAGATAGTATCAAAATATAGCAATATAAGTATTGAATATATACAAGAGTGTCTAGATACCACAGACAAAACTAGGAGGCAGGATATATATGTACATACAGATCAAAATGATATATATATATATATATATATATATATATATATATATATATATATATATATATATATATATATATATATATATATTTATATATGCATATATGCAAAAGGATGAAAATCCTATGAGAGGCAAGGTATTGGTGCTCAGCCTACTCTGGAAGTAGGATCCTTGAGAGACAGGTCCTCCTTCTCAGGTATCATGGATACGGTTACTAGACCTAGAGTGTAATAATCGTAGGGGTTAGAACCTAAATAAGAATACAAATCAAAGCTCGTGTAATACTATGGAAAACATAAAACAGTGGTAGTATACTAATAGGAGACAATATAAGAGGTGCATGCACATGGCTTACGTAGTATATGATATGCATAATATATTATGAATCTTGAAGTATATAATATAATATGTCATGCATATGAATCATAAAGTATATAATGCACATTCTGTCCTACTAATTTGGAACTGAATGGTGGGAGTATTCACGTATTCAAAGAATATACCATACATGCCTGGTACCACGGTCCAAATACCAATTTCAATACGAACCAGATGGCACGCCGCTAAGAGAATTGGATATCCCGTGCATGTCCGGGACCACAACCCAAGTATCGGTCTCCACACGAACTGGATAGCACACCGCTAGGAAAACAATCAAAAAAACTGATAGGGCCAGTACACAGATCGACAGATACATTTAAACAAGACAAGACTCCAAAAGTACGTGTTTTATTCCACCATTCATTTCTTGCATTTCTAAAATGTAATGTGTGCTAAGTATCAATATGACATATGCAATAAAAGTACATGTATCAATAGGCAGTCAATATGAAATAACATGTACGAAAATACTAGTAAATACAAGAGTAATACTAATGGTACAGGAGTTATAGGGCATATTCACATACGTAAAGTATCATTTCCAAGTAAGAAAAACATGTATAAGAAATAACATGCAAAAATAAATATGTGTCCATATATATCATATCTTGTACCTAGTGACATGCATAAATATGATATGTATGCTTAAATATGAGTTATAATTGGTCTGAGATCATCATGCATAGGTTTAGTAAGAGTGATTGAATATGTATACATGTGTATCATATCATAATCAAGCGATATATACATGAACATGATATATGTTCTTATCTTGCTACACCTCAGTAGACAGTCAAACTTTCCAAGTCTTGTTTGCCTAACACAGAGTTGAATTAATGGTTAATATTTCGAAAATTGTATAAAATTTAATTATTTTTCTAATAAATTTTAAATTTATTTACCTGGAGTTCTAGATCAAAATTATGGTTATATTATCATGGACATATTGCATAGACGTGGTACAGCAGTTAGGGGGAATCCAAGATTTGATTTAATTAGGATATAAATAAAATTAGAGACTAAGATGTAGAACAATTTTAAATAATCAAATTAGCTTCTCTAAAACTTAAATGAGCTCAATTGGAGTTCTAGAGCAAATTTTTATATCGCTGGCTACTGCTATGCTACTAATCTAGACAACATTAAGTAATGATCTTCCAAGCTATTTTTGGTTAGATAAATGGCTAAATTAGGGTCTGATGTAGTTAAATGAATTGTACCTTAGTGAATCGTCTTTCTAATAGCATTATAATAAGGTTAATTGTATTTAATATTTAAAAGTTATGACAGTTCTAAAATAAACTGTTGTAAATATCTCGGCAGCGATATGTTTTGTGCATGTGTAACATGCATAGTGTGATACATATAATGAAACTCTATACAAAAGCAAATTTGAGTATCTATAATCTTTAAAATATTTGTTAATGATTGTAATATTGTATATGAGGTTATTACATAAAGAAATCACAAATTTAAAGGATTTGAGAGAGTATTATTACCTCTAGTTGAGCCTAAAGCGGAGATAAATCAATATTAATGCGATTGCTCCTCAAAAGTGAGAAATTTCCCATGAATCACCCAAAGAAATAAGAGCAGGTGCTAGAGATAGTTTTCTCATATTTTTGGAGAAGTTTAGAGCTGATTTGAAGAAGGAAAACTCAAAAACAAGTCACATAGAACAATATAATGGATTTTCAGCCCACTCTCAAACTGAATATTTGGTAATTTATTTGAAAAAATTGGAGAGTGAATTAAGGTTAGTAGTTAAAGAAAAAATGAAGAAGAGAATCAGAGGAAGGGCTTGACATTTTTTCAGATTTTTTTGAATTTATTTTAAGAGATAAACGATGCTGGAAGATACTTACTCTACCTTATTTAGAACTCTTAAACTTCATCTTAATTACAACATTACTTTTGGGTCAACTCCTATTCAAATTTAGTCAAGGATGGTTGTTGGGCCCTAAAGATAAATTTAAAGTTGGGAGAAGGTTAAAATTGGAATTTTTAGTTCAAATTGATTACTTTAATCCAGTATTTGCCCAAAAATCAGTTAATCCGAAATAATTAAAAAAAGATAAAAATAAAAAATAATAAGATAAGAGGTACCGGCTTTGCAGAATTTAAATTGAAAATTAGATTGAAAGAGATAACTTAGTTTACTAAGCATATGTTTGTATTAGTATTCGGATTCCCAAGTTGATACGTATGATACAAAACAAATCGATAAACAGGTTAAGGATTAGGGTCCTTAAATTCTACCCACCTAACAAAAAAAATTTGTTCTTGAAATTTAAATCAAAATTGAAAGATAACAGTAATGTGAATGGAGAAGTACCTATTTAAGAATGAATCTAAATAGGCACTAGGATATCATCGAAATAGATATATGATAAGTATCATATTTTGTATTTTTCCTCCTATATTTTATCTATTTTGTATATAAATAATTGTTACTCAGGTATATTTAGTGTGTTTTTATAGGTAACGAAGATTTCGTAAGGAAAAGAAAAAGATGCAAATTTATGAAGAATATGAGCAAAGAAAATTAACTAAGACGGAAACCGACACTCAAGTGCAGCAGCAGCAACTTGAAAAGTATTTTCGATGATGATAAAGCTTGAATTGAAAATTTTCATATAGGGAAAATTTGTAGAGCTCGAAATTATTTTCGAAACGAGTCCAAGAACAGATTAATCCGAGTTCGTATAAAAACATTATGGTCATTTTACTGAAGCACTAAAGAGTGAAAAATCCGATCCAACGGGCTACGGGTTTGTTGAACTTAATTTTGGGTTTTGGACCCGAAAATTAGTATTTTATTCCATCTAATCTCAACCATTGGTTTCTAATACCTATGGGTTGGATTAAAACTATATATCTTGAGATTGGTTTATGTTGGATTAGGATTATATCTTTTGTATTGAGTTTGAGTAGGAGTAGGATTGTATTTGGGTTATAAATACCCCCATAAATTCTTGTAAATTAAAGAGAGCTTTTTAAGTGTAATTTTAGATGTACTTTTTATTAATAAAATTAGGGTTTTGTTGAAGGGGTGATGGCTACAATACCGGACTCCAGAAGTAATTCTCATTGTTTTTCTATTTTTCCTTAGTTAATTTATTTTTAATTGCTTTCTAATTTAAATTTATTTGCTTTCTAGTGAAATCTTTAATTGCTTTCTAGAAAAATATATGATTTTGCTAACTAGAACTATAAGTAGATAATTTAGCTTAGCTCTAGGATGTAAATGAGCTAGGATTCACCATGTAATTACTCTCTAGAATTTTCTTCTTAAATAAAATAAATAAAGACATGATTTTTCTATGAAAAGATTAAAATACAAGAATTCGTAGATTAATACTTTGATAGGTTATACTTGAGTTAGATTTCTTGATAGCCTATACTTAGGTAGGATTTGGAGTTGTTAGTTTTTATCTCATTCAAAGAATTATCTAATGATTTAGTTTGCTTTTATGAAAAGTAGTTTATTTGATGAGTTATACTTGCATACTACTTGATAGCTCATGCTTAGAACAGTTTAAATAAAGATTAAACTAAAAGATTAAATTTTTATGATAGAAGAAGATAATAGAAGTAAATACATGGTAGGAAACTAGTGGATTTTATATTCTAGACTAATTAAAACAACCAAAATCCCACTTAGAACTCGTAGTTAACCCGCTAGAATAGTAGAATTCGTAGGAATAGCAAAACACCTGAGATCTCTATGGGACGACCTATACATCGACACTGCACGCTTGCAGTTAAATTATCACATCAAGTTTTTAGCACCGTTGCTGGGGGGATCGACGGTATTTTTCATACTTTTTCTAACATTTTACGGGTTAACAGTATGTATTGAGTGTGTATAGATCTGGAACTTCAGATATAGGAATCAAAAAGGGAAGAAAAGAGTCTCGGAAGCGCACTGCAAAAACAAGAGAGGTAAATTCACTGATTTTGCCTCTAAATAGTGGTAATTACTGCTAATTAGCGATAAATTTAGAGAGTTTCTCCCCCAAATTTTGTCTAATTCTGTATTTAGGGTTTCTGGTTCTGTAAAAAAATATTAAAAAATATAAAAATAAAATTTCAATGTTTTACTTTTTTTCTTTTCCATCTTTCTCCCTCTCCACCTTCTTCAAAAATAAAAAATAAAAAAATTATATAAAAAATATTTCAAAATCCAACTAGTTGCTATCATTGTCGTGATCCATATCATAATTATTATCAGTGTTAGGACTAGATCATAATCAAATTCATAACACATATAATGAACTAAGGACGCTTCTTATACACAAAATTACAATTATGAATGGATGAATAATTCTAATTTTGCATATAATCAAGAGCCATACTAAGAGAGTCCTCCATCTGATCCTTTCTTTATGGACTATGCATCTTCATGTTCTAAATTCAATCATGAACAAGATATTCAATTGAATATGTTAGATGAAAAATTTAAAAAATTAGAAGCGAGGTATGCATGTCATGAGAATCTACCTTCAACCACTTCATATCTGTCATCAAATATGTACATGGATCCATTATATCATTCTTCAAATTTTAATCATGATCTCGAGATGCAATCATTTGAGAAAAATAAGGAAAATTACGATCATGAGTCTGAGGAACGAAAATTTAGAATAGAGAAAGATATAGAAGTTTTGCTAAAATCATCATCTCAAAAATCATCCTCTCAAATTAAACCTTGTATGGAAGATCTTCTCAATGCGATTTCTCAAACTAAACTTTTTAGAGATCAACTATCTAATAGTTTGAACATATCTTATTCCAACGAGCAACCACTTCAGCCATCTTTTGAAGTAGATATATTCAAAATGAGTTAAATAATTTTGTGCATGATGAGTCTATAATCAACATTGTGATCAACCTATTTTAGAACTACAAGTGGTTGGTGGTTTGATCGGTAAGCATAAAACCGACAAAATGGATGGGAGAGGATGAGAGGGTGACAGAGGATGGTGATGAAGAAAAGGAGGCGTTGAGGAGTTTAAGGTGTTGTAAAAACTTGCTGATGTTTAAGCCGATTCACCGATTTGCCGATGTTCTTCTCATCCTTCGGAAGTCCCCTTTTATAGACGACCTTCCTTGCATGAGAAGCCTCTTGAGAATCTTGCTGTAGAGTCTCGTCACGAGTCTTCATTGTTGACGTCTTGTCTCTATCAGGAATCTTGCTATAGAAGTCTTGTCGCGAATCTTGATTTCACGATTCTGTACTGTTGATGTCTTGTCGCTGCCAGGAATCTTCACTGTTGATGTCTTATTTTTATCAGAAGACTTGGAACCGTATGCTTCGTTGAACAAGGGCTTCTTCTTGATGAAGTTTTTGATGGGGCCCATATATTTAATCTTTCTTTATTTTTGGATTCATTATGCTTCTCTTGTCTGTACTAGGCATCATTTTGGTTCTATCAGGCAAATTTTGCAAGGAATCTTTCTGTTGGTTGTCAATGATGTTTTTGGGTTCCTTTCTTATGAAGCCTTAGCTTGGAGGATTCCAAGCTTAGATCTATAGAACTATAAAAGTTTTTTTTAACAATATTTACATTTACAGAAAGTTAATAAAATTATCGGATACTGATGTTTCTATTGATCCTGGAGATGCAAGATCCATCCATCCAGGGTCATCCCATCCTGTTGGCACGATCGTCGTTTCGGTGTTTCCTGTTGGTTCAGCTTTGATTTTGGGACTAATTTTTCATTTTTGGTTTCCCATATAGAACATAGTATTCGAACCTTCCAGATTCTTCTCCAAGTAATCCAACTGCGGGTTGCCTTCTTCATGTAGTTGTTTTAGTAGTCTCTGTACAGGGACTCCCCTGCTGAGAGCTTCTTCGGTTATGTCGACTTCTATTTCGGCCTCGACCTCTGTGTCCATCTCTTCTTCGGTCTGCTGTGTAGAGTTGTTGCATGCTTGCGATCCTTCTGGTGCTATATTCTCGAACTGTATTGCCTCCTCTGATCTGTTTGATCCAGCGAGGCTGGGTAACTCTTTTTCTAAAATTTTACCCATGCTTTCTACTTGTTTAGGGGTTACTTCCCTAATAATTACCTCATTGAGAGTTGCTATATAATCCTAGCAAACCTTTTTCAAGGCCTTGAGTTCTGATTCTTGTTTCATTACAAGATTCGCTGAGTTCCCTATGTGCCTGCGGAAGACACAATGAGTTCCAATTCCCAGATTTGCCTTCTTGTGAGCTCGCCAGGCTCCATTTATTTTGGAGTAAAATGGAGGTGGGATCTCCAACTTGGGAAAGCTCACTATTTTTGGCTCGAGCATGTGATGGGCGAGATCACGAATCTCTTCCACTAAGTATGGATTCTGTCGTGATACCTCCCAGGCTAGGATGACATCCTCTTTTGAGTAGTAATGCCTGCAACAGGATCCATTAAAATCGAATACCTGGTCATAACATCATTCCCAGTTTGTGTAGATACTCGGCTGATATCCCACGAATATGACAAACGCTGTTGGAATAGGAACACTATTTGCTATAGCCTTCCCCTTATCGTTCTTCTGTCAAAATAAATTACTAATATTTTACTTAGTAATTATTTTACTTGTTAGGTCAGCTTAGATAATCTGTAATAATATTATCTTTTCCTTTAACATGCTCAATCTCGAAAGAGTATTGGGCTATCTCATTATACCATTGCATGCGTTTTCCAGTGGTCTTTCTCGTATTGACAAAAAAATCTCTAACGGCCTTGTTATCTGTTCTAATAATAAAATATTTAGGTGCAAGAAATATTTGAAATTTCTGCAAGCTAATTTTATAGTGTATAGTTCCTTCTCAAATATTATCCATTTTAATTCGTTTGATTTGAATTTTCCAGAGTTGTACCCACAAAGTCTCTCATATTTTAATATCTTTTGTGGTGTGCTTCTTTTTCTGAGTCTGATTCCATTCTGAGATAGGAGTGGATCTTCTTCGTCCCAAATTTCTTTCGGGATTGCTTTCAGTGCACATCCCCAATACTCATCCGAAACATCGGTGTCTAAAATCAGTTTATCTCCTGTCTTTGGTAGGTAGACTTCCGGTGCCCTTTCGGCGAGCTGCTTAATTTGTCTTAGAACCTTTTTATCTTTGTCTGTCCAGATAAAATCTTGATTTTTATTTAGGTTTTTTAGTAGAGGTATTTCTTCCTTCGTAATTTCTCATAGGAAATTTCTCCCGTAATTCAATAGCCCTAGTAAACTTTGTAACTGCTTTTTATCTTTTATTTCTTCGGAAAATTCCTTAATTTTTGAAATGATATGTTTTTATAGTTGAATGCCATCTTTGTCTAGGATAATTCCAAGAAATTTTGTTGACTCTTTTTCGATCTTTTTTGGAGAGAGTATTATCCCGTGTCGTTTAAAAATATAACTAATGATCCTTAGGTGTCTCTTATGATCTTCTTTTGTTTTTGAAAAAACCCAAATGTCATCAATGTATACGACACAAAAATCTTTTAAGTTATTAAAGATTGAGTCCATCCATCTTTGAAATATCTGTGGTGCGGTGTTAACCCAAATGGTATGACATTCTAGTGAAAGTGTCCTCGTGGCGTACTAAATGTTGTTAGTGGTTTCGATTCCTCCGTCATTTTTAGTTGCCAAAAACCAGATTTACAGTCAAACTTACTCAGTACTCTAGAACTTTTCGTTAAATTTATTAGGAGTTCCTTTCTAGGGATAAAATACCCATCGAATTTTTCGCTTGCATATCTAGTTATTCTCTTTATTTTTTCCTTTGTTAGAAAGCTCTATTCTATGGCCTAAGAACTCTGTACCATCTTTATTTGATCCTATTTTATGGATAATTATTCTCTTATCTATTAATCTCCTTAACATTTGATGGAAAAATATTCATTATGTGACTTTGTGTATAAATTCTCTTTTATGATTTGTCTACGGTAAAAAATATCTTCAGTCCTTTGTAACATATTTCCTTGAAGGATTCCTGTCATGTGATTTACAAATCTTTCCTCATCTTTGTGTTTTGTGAGTATTATGACCTTTTGCCCATTCTTAAAGCATTCATTAGATAGTTTTAGATGAATTCTATTTTGTGGCATACTCATTGAATCATATTCTTCGTATTTCTTTTTATTTGTAAACTACTCGAGTTATTTGATTTTTTAAACATTTTCCTAACATATATCAACTTTTTGTTAGATCTAATATTCCCTTTAGGTTCTGTTCTGTACTCATCACCTGTAGTCATTCTATAATTTTTGACAATTGAATTTGAGATTCTTATATTGTTTAGATCTTTAATTAAGTCGTATATCCCGGGTCAAACTTAAAATAGTGTAACAAACTTTTATGTTGGAGATACATTTCTTATATCCTATTCACCAGATAGTCTTTCTCTTGAGTAGTGATATTTTAATCCCAATACAACTCTTTCTAGCAATTTATTATCTCAAGTATTGAGTTGCATTCTTATCTGGAGTATATTATCTCGACTTGCATTGTGTCAGTTGGTTGTCTTGGATTCTTTTATTTTGAACTAGTTCTTAGTCTGTCAATATGATCTATCTTTCCTACGCTTCCTCTGTCTCTGGAACTACTTCATCGTTCCCTATCGTACACTTCTTTTTCCCGTTAGGGAGTTCTTCGGAATTTTAGATAAGCTCTTCATTTGTTTTTTCTACCTCATCAATATCATCTCGGTAACTATTCTCTATTGGTTTAGTTTGCAGAAGATTTTTGAGATTGTTTTCCTTCACTATTTCTTTATCCTTTTTAGTTATACTGTTTATTGCATTTGTTGTTTCTTCTTCACTACTTTCTCCCATTTTTACTGGAATATATCTGTTATTTTCTTTATTCGCCTTTTCGTTGTCTTTAGTTTTGATATTGGGTTCAACTTTTCCTGATTAGACTTATATCCAAAATGACTTAGTAAGCCCTTAAATTTTTTATAGACTTCCTTGAGTTATTCAGTTGGATCTTCTTTGGATTCTAAAGATATGTTGGGATTTTTACCTTGTTCTTTTAATCTTTCTATTCGGAGAACTATCTCATCAAATTTTTTTTGGAATACCTTGGAGTGTTCATCATATCATATATATCATTATACTTGATGTCGTATGGACAATAGTAATCCCAGTTACTAGAAATAGTGTGTGTATCTATTCTGGTATGTGTGTATTATTTCTGGTATCATAGCCCGGGGGAACGTTACTTTTTGAGCGGTAGGGGTCTGGAGTTGTACAAATAGTCTCCGGTGTGTTCCTGTATGTTCTTAATTTTTATAAAGTAATTTGTATTTGCTTTGGTGTGTTAGATAAATCTCTATATTTGTTTTATTTTTTGTAGATTTATTTTCAAAAAAGTCGTAAAAAAAATCGCCAAAAATCATAAAAATTCCAAAAAATTCTGAAAAAATCACAAAAGTTATTGTAGCAAAAAATCACTCGAAAATTAGAAATTGTCACTGTAGCAAATGTCACTATAGCAAAATCCGAAAAAATCAAGTACAAGTCGGAAAAATTAGGAAAATTTTGGGGAAGGATTAATAGCATATATAGCATTTACATGGGATCAAGTAGACTCTAACTCCGACCTATATTATCTCACAACCCGTATCATTACTGTCCTAATTATACTCTAAGTGTCTCTTGCTAGATTTTAGTAACCTTAAAGCCCAGATTTCTAAAGTAATCCCTTTGTTGCCGCGGATAGGTGTTTGTAGGGTGACCCTCAGGAGACGGTTTTATACACCATAGGCTACTCAGAGCTAGTTACCCACTAACATCTTAGATGGCTATCGGCATACTAGCAATTGCGAGATATGTAGAGCGGATTGTAGTCTATATGACATCAAGTATAATGATATATATGATATGATGAATACTCCAAGGTATTTCAAAAAAAATTTGATGAGGTAGTTCTCCGAATAGAAAGAATAAAAGTAAAAGGTAAAAATCCCAACATACTTTTAGAAGCCAAAGAAGATCCAACTGAACAACTCAAAGAAATCTATAAAAAATTTAAGGGTCTACTAAGTCATTTTGGATATAAGCCTAATCAAGAAAAAATTGAACCTAATTTCATAAACAAAACTAAAGAGGACGAAAGGGCAAATAAAGGAAATAATAATAATATTCCAGTAAAAAGGGGAGAAGGTAGTGAAGAAAAAATAACAAATGCAATAAACAGTATAACTATAAAGGATAAAGAAATAGTGAGGGAAGACAACGTCAAAAATATTCGTCAAAAATATTCGTCAAAAATAAACCAATAGAGAATAGTCACCGATGTGATATTGATGAGGTAGAAAGAACAAATGAAGAGGTTATTTTAAATTTCGAAGAACCCCCTAACGGGAAAAGAAGTGTACGATAGGGAACGATGAAGTAGTTCCAGAGACAGAGAAAGCAGTATGAAAGATAGATCATATTGACAGATTAGGAATTAGTTCAAAACAAAAGAATCCAAGACAACCAACTAACACAATGCAAACCGAGATAATATACTCCAGACAAGAATACAACTCAATACTTGAGATAATAAATTGCTGGAAAGAGTTGTATAGGGATTAAAATATCACTACTCAAGAGAAAGACTATCTGGTAAATAGGATACAAGAAACGTATCTCCAATATAAAAGTTTGTTATACTATTTTAACTTTGACCCGGGGATATACGACTTAATTAAAAATCTAAACAAAATAAGAATCACAAATTCATTTGTCAAAAATTGTAGAATGACTACAGGTGATGAGTACAGACTAGAACCTAAAAGGAATATCAGACCTAACAAAAATTTAATATATGTTAGGAAAATGTTTAAAATATCAAATAACTCGAGTAGTTTACAAATAAAAAGAAATACGAAGAATAATGATTCAAAGAGTATGCCACAAAATAGAATTCATCTAAAACTATCTAATGAATGTTTTAAGAATGGGCAAAAGGTCATAATACTCACAAAACACAAAGATGAGGAAAGATTTGTAAATCACATGACAGGAATCTTTCAAGGAAATATGCTACAAAGGACTGAAGATATTTTTTATCTTAGACAAATCATAAAAGAGAATTTATACACAAAGGCACATAATGAATATTTTTTCCATCAAATTTTAAGAAAATTAATAGATAAGGGAATAATTATCCATAAAAAATGATCAAACAAAAACGGTACAGAGTCCTTAGGCCATAGAATAGAGCTTTCTAAGAAAGAAAGAATAAAGAGAATAACTAGATATGCAAGCGAAAAATTCGATTATGAAATTCCAGAAATAACCAATGCATGTCGACTATACTGTATAGCAATTATTAAATTAGTATTCAAATTAAATAAAAAGAAATTATGTAGATGGACAAAATTTATAGAGCATAAATACGGACCAAAATTCGAGCATGTAATTACAAAAAAATTATCTAGACTAATTCTTTGGTGTTATATTCCAAAAAAAATTTTGATGAGGTAGTTTGATGAGGTGTTAAATACGGACCAAATAGAAAGATTAAAAGAACAGGATAAAAATCCCAACCTAACTTTAGAAGTCAAAAAAGATCTGACTCAACAACTCGAAGAAATCTATAAAAAATTTAAGGGTCTACTAAGTCATTTTGGATATAAGTTTAATCAAGAAAATGTTGAACCCAATATTATAAAACAAAATTAAAGAGGATGAAAAAGAAAATAATAGTAATATTCCAGTAAGAAAGGGAGAAGGTAGTGAAGAAGAAACAACAAATGCAATAAACAATATAACTAAAAAGGATAAAGAAATAGTGAAGGAAGACAACATCAAAAATCTTTTGCAAACTAAGACAATAGAGAATGGTTACCAAGGAGATATTCATGAGGTGGAAAGAACAAATGAAGAGGTTATTTTAAATTCCGGAGAACCCTCTAACGGGGAAAAGAAGTGTACGATAGGGAATGATGAAGTAGTTCCAGAGACAAAGGAAGCAGTAGGAAAGATAGATCATATTGACAGATTACGAACTAGTTCAAAACAAAAAAAATCCAAGACAACCAACTGACACAATACAAACCGAGATAATATACTCCAGACAAGAATACAAGAGGAGCCTAATATATCCAAAAGAAAAGGAAAGATTAAATGTATGGGCCCCATCAAAAGTTTCATCAAGAAAAAGCCCTTGTTCAACAAAGCATACGGCTCCAAGTCTTCTGACAAGAACCAGACATCAACAATGAAGATTCCTGGCAGCGACAAGACATCAACAGTACAGAATCGTGACACTAAGATTCGCAACAAGACTTCTACAGCAAGATTCTTGACAGAAACAAGACGTCAATAGTGAAGACTCGTGACGAGACTTCTACAGCAAGATTCTCAAGAGGCTTCTCATGCAACGAAGGTCGTCTATAAAAGGGGGCTTCCGAAGGATGAGAAAATCATCGGCAAATCGGCAGATCGGCAAATTGGTGAATCGGCTAAAACATCAGCAAGTTTCCACAACACCTTAAACTTCTCAACGCCTCCTTTTTTCATCACCATCCTCTCTCACCCTCTCATCCTCTCCCATCCGTTTTGTCGGTTTTATACCTGCCAATCAAACCATCAACCACTTGTAGTTCTCCACCACCTATATATATAATTAATTGTGCCAAGTGTGTTTCCCTTTGTATTAGTTTTTTCTTCTGCATCAGTGTGTGACAGTAGTAGTAGTGTGTTTTATTTATGGTATCAGAGCCAAAAATAAAACACACTACTACTACTGTCACACATTGATGCAGAAGGAAAATCTAATACAAAGGGAAACACACTTAGGCACAATTAATTATACATATAGGTGGTGGAGAACTACAAGTGGTTGGTGGTTTGATCGGCAGGTATAAAACCGAAAAAATGGATGGGAGAGGATGAGAGGGTGAGAGAGGTGGTGTTGAAGAAAATGAGGCGTTAAGGAGTTTAAGGTGTTGTGGAAGCTTGCTGATGTTTTTGCCGATTCACCGATTTACCGATGATCTTCTCATCGTTCGGAAGCCCCCTTTTATAGACGACCTTCCTTGCATGAGAAGCCTCTTGAGAATCTTGTTGTAGAAGCCTTGTCACGAGTCTTCACTGTTGACGTCTTGTCTATATCAGGAAGCTTGCTGTAGAAGTCTTGTCGCGAATCTTCACTTTTGATGTCTGTCAGGAATTTTGTTGTAGACGTCATGTCACAATTCTGCACTGTTGATGTCAGGAATCATACTATAGTTGATGTCTCTCCTGCTGTCATGTTGATGTCAGAATTTTTTTTTATATATTATTTTTACATATCCATTCGAACTCTTTTGGGATATCTAAATTTTTCTGGTTGAAAGCTATATCTTGTAACAGCTTCATTGCTCTGTGGTTCTATCTTTTCGGAATCCTAAACTTTGCATGATAGTCCTTCGGGGCGACTATCCTTCTTTCATCTGTCATGATTGAGTAGCTGCTAATATTTTTGATAAGTTTTCTTGTTTTGTCGACTAGCTCGATAAAACTGCTATACCAGAAATAATTATAATTGACTCGTTCGATGTTGTATTTGGGGTCAAATTTCTGCCATTGCTCAAGATAGCCGAATATCTATATTTGATATGGCTGGAAAAATTTTGTCTCTTCCCTCCACCCAAGCATTCTGAATATTTGGAAGGTGAACAAATGATGATAATTAATGCTTGTGGCTAGTTTGCGGGTGAAAAATCTTAACATTGCTGGTAGTTTGCACCATTCATGTTCTCCTCGTAGTCTGAAGCACAGCTGACTTATAAGTCTCCATTCGACTCCTTGGATATCCCACATTCCTTCTTTCACGAATTTAAAAAGGTTCGGGTAGTTATTTCGGGCCAATATAATATATGTTTTATTTCTTGACAAGATTCTCTTGATATTTTCTTTGTGATCGAGTGCCATTGTTTTGATACTCAAAAAGATTTCTTCGGAAAATGCCTGTCTAGCTTCCTCAAGAGTTTGTACTCTTTTTGTCTTTTCTGACATAACTATTTCTTTTCCTTTCTTCGGGTTTTCCCATTAAAATGGTTAGTTCATAATTATTTACATATATGAAAAATTACCATTAATAATTGAACTCGACAGCCTCTTGCCGAGACGTCGACCCTGGCATGAGAGGTATACTGAGTTTTTAGCTTATTTCTTTAATGTTTGGGTTTAATTTTTGATCTTCTTCTGATAGTCGTGACAGTACTGGCTCCCTTATTTCTTCCCTGGTAATAGATCTCTTGGCTACTTCTCTAGTTTTTCTTTCACTATTGCTTCTTGTTAGTAAAGATTATTTTGAATTATTTTTAATATATAGGCTGTTTCCAGAACTTTATATTTCTACCCCTCCAAAGTGTTTTGGTTCTTCAATTTGTATTAAATTTTCAAGAAACCATTGTCTAGGCACCGTGAGATCCTTTATATTCATTAGTCGGGGTTTGATTTCTTCCTCAAAAGGTTTTGGCTCAAATATTTCTCTTTGATTTGAAACTGTTCTTGCCTCTGTGGTCTGAGTCAATTCATGAATCGTCGTATATTCTATGGCCAGATCGTGTGAGTTGGTTTTCATGTTCATTCATTGGGTCTTAATCTTTAGTCGCACGGTATCTATTATGTTTGGGTCTGATATAGAGATAAAGTAGTTGAGTCAGATATTGAACCATACTGTTTGATTTAGTAGATTGGATTGGAAACCCCCTATTAGTACTTGGTGGCAATTGGTGAATCGATTGTCCATTACGAGTGTTATTATAGGGATGTCTATACCAGCTCTAAACAGTGCATTAATTTTGATTTAAATTAGGCCAACGTGGATATAACGAATTTCTGGGTATTTCTTTTTCCATCTTCGTTCCTTTTATTGACTAAAGTTGGGAATGTCTACTCTTCCTCCGACTGATAGATTTGTTGTTGTGTTTTGTTATAATTTTCGATTATTCTTCTGGAAAAGAAATTGAACCGTGAAATTTTATAAATTTCTGTTTTCATTATTTGTTGATGTTTTTTCATTCTATCGATGTCCTCTGAACTAAAAATTGTTTCTCTTTCGACTACGTCTCCTAATGTTATATTGTCCAGTTCTGATACCGGGGGTGTGATAGGACCTAATTCTTCGTTCATCATGAAAACTAGTTCAGCGTCTGAATCATCTTCGACCTCAAGTTCATACAGTATTATATCTATTGGCAAGATTTCTTCACCCAAACAGATTTCAGGTTCTTGTTCCTCCATATATTTTATCATTTTTTGAGTATTTTTTCCTCTCTTAGGACAGTCTCTAGCAAAATGTCCTTCTTCATCGCATACAAAACATCTGCAACTTTTTTTGTCCTTTTGTGCAGAGGATTCTCTTTGTGCAGAAGACTCGTCCCTCTTTCTAACATATTTATTGCCTCTGACAAATCCTCTACTCCTTGTCCATGGTTTCCATCGAAATCTTTTTCTAAATGTTGGTTTTGGCTTTTTCTCACTTCCTATTTTTCATTTTTTGCCAATTATTTTTTCGAGCACCTTCTTCTTTTAGGAGAGTTACTTATTGTGTTCTTTATTTTCTTGTAAGATTTTATATTAAGACAGTCGTCCTATATTATTTTAAGCGCATAGTATATACGGTGCCCCAAATTATCCTTTTTCTCAATTTGCTTTAAGTAGTCTGGGTATCTATTTCTTGTTTTGGTATCCCATAGACTAGGAAGCCTATGGAAGAAAGGATCAAGCCAATTTTGTGCCTTATCGTATTCCAATTTGTAAAAGTATTTTGAGAATATTTTGCAGTATTCTTCGAATTCACATATCTCGCATAATTCAATTTTGGACAGCGTATATAGAACCTCTTCTTCTTGAGATTTATCATCTATATACCCACATAAATTCTCTTTGATGATTTTTATGAAATCATTGAGGATTTTTTCAAAACTTATGAACCTATTGCTTTCTCCTCATTCCTTCCGTTTACTTTTTCCTTCTTCTGAATTTATCCATTGTTTCATCCATTGCAAAATATCTCCTTATAACGTTTCCGTAATGTAATCGATAAATCTTTCATTGTCCCATGATCCTTTATGATTTGTGATTACGACGGCTAGGGATTGCATCCAGTCATCTATATATTTTTGTTTACCCTTGAAATGTATATTGGATAGATCTAGATAGGTTCCCCCTTGGGATACATTTCTTTTTATTAAATCATCGATCCTCATACTCCCTCCTATCTGTAGGTTGTTTAAATTTGTTGTAATTTTGCTATTCTCTCTAACATGTATCACCTCACTGTCAGATTCAATTCCTTTCTCGTGTTCAGACTCGTATTCATCGTGTATAGTCATTCCGTAGTCCTCGTTATCTGAATTTGTGATACTTTCTGGTCTTGAACCTTGGAACCAGGTTCCGATCCGTTGAGACAGATCAGAACTTTGAGAGGTGAGGGCATAGTTGCAGAGATCTGCTGCCATCTTGATAATGGCCTGTTTTTCTGTTTTTTTTCTGTGTATAGTGAGAAAACATAGATAGAACTAGTTGCTCTATCTGTGTTAGCCAATATTTTGAGGATGAAAAATCATTAGATTGAATGGCCCTTTAACAACCATTCAGTCTCTCATATACATGTGTATTGGAGTTTTTTAGTTCAAGATTATACCAATCTCGAACCACTGAAGCTGCGAAGGGTTTAGTTTGTTGTACTCTCCTTTGAGCAGCTGTCATATTGCTGTATGTTTGTGTTGTAGTTGCTGGCAGAACCATCATGCCAGGTGGTGGAAATGTCTTTTCTCCCGTTGTAGGGGTCTGAGTAGTGGTAGTAATGGTGGATCCTCCCATAACTGGGGTACTTGAACTTTCTCCCTTTTCAGGGGTTTTTGCTCTCTCCCTTAATAGGGGTGGTAGTGTTTCCTCGCATTTGTGGGGTCTTCTTGTTGTTGACTGTAGTCCACTTGGCTTGTTCAGCTATAGTCCTAAGTTTCTTTATGTGCTTCTTATCCATGAGGACGCGTCAAAAGATTTGCAAGAAAATTAGTATGACCAGAGATATATTTAACATCATATTAATATATTTCCAAATATAAAGCAATTCTTATGCGTCTAATGTTTTCTTCTAAATTATTAATAGTTCGTTTTTTTAGGAACTGTGCTACTACTTTATTATCAATTTCTATTATAAATTGGCGATTAAGCAAATAAATTCTTAAACTCTTTATTGCTAATTTAATAGCTAATAATTCTGTCATAAGTAGAATATTTTTGTTGTGATTTTGTAAATTTTCCTGAAGTGTAAGCTACTATCTCTTTTTGTTTTGCTATTAGAATTCCTGCCCAGAATAGGTCTAAAGCATCAGTCTGAAGTGCTACTAATTCTTCATCTTTGGAAAAATACAGTATAGGTTGTTTAGTAACTAATTGTTTAATTTGTTCTATTTCTTTTTCTTCAATAGGAGATAAGTGAATACTTATTTTATCTGTATTCCATTTTCTAGGCTGTTCACCATTTTCTACTTTGTATTTTGACTGTTCTATCGTTAATTTTTCTTGTAGATTTTGTATTAACTCTGATAGGTGAGGAATGAATTTTCTGCCATAGTTTAATAGTCCTAAAAAACTTTGCAACTGTTTTAAAGTTTTAAAGGTTTTAGGAAATTCTTTCAACTTTGTGTATATGCGTTGTTATAGTTCTATTTGTCCTTCTTTTATGTATTTTCCTAGAAATTCAGCTTCTGTTTTGAATAAACAAATCTTTTTTGGGCTTAGAATAATGTCATTTTCTAGTAGCAATTTTGCAACTTGTAATAAGTGTTGTTTATGTTCCTCTAAAGAATGAGAAAAGATTAGAATGTCGTCTATATAGACTACCACAAAAGGTAAATGACCAAATATTGAATTCATCCATTTTTGAAATACTTGGGGAGCATTTTTTAAACCAAAGGGCATTACTAACCATTCATAATGACCTTGGGGACAGCTGAATGTTGTTAATTCTATTGACTCTGTGTTAGCTAATTTTATTTGCCAGAATCCGGACTTAACGTAAAATTTGCTATAGTATTTTGATTCTTGAACTTGTTTTATTAATTGTTCAGCTGATGGTATAAAATAACCATCAAATTTTGTATAACTGTTTAATTTTCTATAATTTATAACCATTCTAGCTTTTTCTCTCTTTTGTTCTGCATGGTTTCTTACCATAAAGGCAGGAGAGGAGTGTGGACTTGTACTAGGTCTTATTAATTTTAGATCTAGTAATTATTTGATTTGTTCTGAGAATTCTTTTTTATCTAAAGGAGATACCATAATACTGTTTACCCTTATTTTTGTATCTCTATATTGTTCTAGGATGGTTAAAGAACAATATCTTGGGGCTTTATCAAAGTGTAGTAGAGGGTTATTAGAATATAGAGGTTCCAAGATACTATGAATAATTCTTTCAGTATCGGATGAAATAGAAATGGGATATGTACAAAAAGTAATGCTATCAATAAGTGTTTCACCACGCTGGGCTGGCGTAAAGGTGGGAGATAAAGGAATGAGAAAAGGAACACGAGGTATCGAATGACCATCAAAGGTGAAGTAATGGGTATTAAAGGGGGAATGGTGATGGAGATTGTTCATGCCCAATAAGCAATCTATGTCAAGGAAAGTTCTAGAAATAAAACAAAAAGAAACAATCAATTTTGACCAGATTCTTCTACTAGTTGAATCATATTGATGCATCTTTGTTGAACTCGTGAACCATCCTCAATGGGCCTCCACGAATTTACTTGAGTCCAAACCTCTTGAATCAGCCCATTAAGTGCATGTTTGAACTTCTTTTTTTGTGCTCTTGTAACCGGCCCAGTTGAAACTTGAACTGACTCCTTTGTAATCAAGCCATTATTTGTATCATTCCTCTCCTCTTGAAAAGGATTTGCCCTCAAATCATCACCTACATCAAAATGACTCAAATCAGTAACATTGAAAGTAGCACTAACATTGTACTCACAGGGCAAATCTAGCTTGTAAGTATTGTCATTGATGCGCTCTAGAACTTGGAAAGGACCATCCCCTCTTGGAAGTAGTTTGGAATGTCTTTGCACCGGAAATCTCTCTGTTCTCATATGCAACCACACCCAATCTCCGGGTTTAAAAACAAACTTGTGACGCCCCTTGTTGGCTTGTTTTGCATACTGCTCCGTTCTTCTCTCAATATTGAGCCTTGCCTTCTCATGTATCTGCTTAACAAAATCAGCCTTTTTCTTTCCATCAAAATTAATACGCTCAGAAACAGGTAATGGAGATAAATCCAATGGTGTCAAAGGATTAAACCCATAAACAATTTCAAACGGTGAGAATTTAGTAGCAGAATGAATAGATCTATTATAAGCAAACTCAACATGTGGTAAACACTCTTCCCATATTTTGATGTTCTTTTTAATTATTGCCCTCAATAAAGTAGACAAAGTCTTATTTACTACTTCGGTTTGACCATTAGTTTGTGGGTGACAAGTAGTAGAAAACAAAATCTTGGTACCTAACTTACATCATAAAGTCTTCCAAAAGTAGCTCAAGAACTTAGCATCTCTATCCGAAACAATGGTTCTAGGCATGCCATGCAATCTCACAATCTCCCTAAAAAACAAATCAGCAACATACGAAGCATCATCCGTTTTGTGACATGAAATAAAGTGTGTGATCTTAGAAAATCTATCAACAACCATAAAAATCGAATCTCTTCCACGTTTAGTCCTAGGTAATCATCACACAAAGTCTATTGAAATATCAATCTAAGGCTCACTAGGAATGGGCAAAGGAGTATACAAACCGTTGGGCTGTACTCTGGATTTAGCTTGCCTACATGTGACACATCTACAACAAATTCGCTTAACATGTGTGGCCAATAGAAGTGTTCCTGCAAAATAGCTAAGGTCTTAGCAACCCCAAAATGTCACATTAATCCCCATCCATGGGATTTCTGCACAAACAAATCCCTCAAAGAACAGTTAGGCACACATAATTTATTTTCTTGAAATAAGAACCCATAATGTCTAAAGAACTTACCACAAGCGTTTTTCTCATAAGCCCGATACTCTGCACAAAATTCATGGTCATCAATGTATAAACTTTTAATGTGTTCAAAACCAAGCAAGTTTTGCATCAAGTGTAGAGAGTAATGCATACCTGCGAAAAAGTGCATTGGCGACCACATTCTCCTTACCTTGCTTATACCTGATGACATATGGAAATATCTCAATGAACTCTACGCAACGAGCATGCCTTTTTAAAGCTTGTGTTGGCCCTTCAAGTGTTTCAAGAACTCATGATCAGTGTGAATCACGAACTCTTTAGGCCATAGGTAGTGCTGCCATGTCTCCAAAGCTCGAACCAATGCATACAACTCCTTGTCATAAGTCGGGTAATTTAAGGTTGCCCCGTATAATTTCTCGCTGAAGTAAGCAATTGGTCGTCCATCCTGCATAAGAACTGCGCCTATGCCAATACCTGAAGCATTACATTTAATCTCAAACGTTTTAGAAAAGTTAGGTAAAGGCAATAAGGGGGCGTTGGTTAGCGTCTCTTTGATTAGTTGAAATGCCTTCTCTTGTTCTTCTCCCCATCTAAATCCGACGTTCTTCTTGATCACTTTGGTAAGTGGTGCGGCTATCTATGCTACTAAAGTCCTCACAAACTGCAGGTAAAAACTAGCAAGTCCATGAAAACTAAGAACACTGCTTACACTTGTGGGACTCGGCCACTCTCGGATTGCACGTACATTCTCTTCATCAACCTGTATATTTTATGCACTAACAACAAATCCCAGAAATACAGGCTTATCGGTGCAAAAAGTACACTTTTCAGGTTAGCAAATAACTTTTCTTTCCTAAGCACATCTAAAACTGATTTCAAATGTACGACATGATCAACCAAGTTTTTGCTATAAATAAGTATATCATTAAAATAGACAACAACAAACCTGCCTATAAATGCTCGCAAAACATGATTCATAAGTCTCATAAAAGTGCTTGGTGCATTAGTCAACCCAAAAGGCATAACTAGCCATTCATACAAACCATATTTTGTTTTAAAGGCAGTTTTCCACTCATCTCCTTCTTTCATTCTAATCTGATGATAACTACTTTTTAAATCAATTTTAGAGAACACACAAGAACCATGCAACTCATCTAACATGTCATCTAAGCGAGGAATAGGATGACGATACTTTACCGTTATGTTGTTGATGGCTCGGCAATCAACGCACATTCTCCACGTTCCATCCTTCATAGGTACAAGTAAAACCGGAACTGCGCACGGACTCATGCTCTCCCTTACATACCCCTTCTCTAACAACTTACTTACCTGCCGTTGAAGCTCCTTTGTCTCCTCGGGATTGCTCCTATAGGCTGGTCGGTTTGGAATTGTCGCACTGGGAACAAAATCAATTTGATGTTCAATCCCTCGAATTGGTGGTAATCCATGTGGTGTTTCCTCGGGAAAGACATCCTCAAATTCCTGCAAAAGAGAAACAACAGAACTGGGCAAAGCAGGATCAAGTTCGTTAGTATTTAAAAATGCCTCTTTGTACAAAAGTACAATCATCGGCTGATTTGAAAACATTGCTCGCTTAATCTCACTCACTTTTGCATAGAAATTCTTTGTTTTCTCTCTGATTTTCTCTCAATGGCTGAATTTTGATTTTCTTTTTCTCTCTCATTTTGCTTGGCCACTATCTGATTTTCACTCTTTTTCTTTTACTCACTCTCTTTCTTTTGATCACTCTCTTTTTTTTATCACTCTCTTTTTGCAACCTCACTTGATATTCATAAACTTGTTTTGGTGTTATTGGCACAAGAGTGATGGGTTTTTGGTTGACCACGAACGAGTATTTGTTGGTAAAGCCATCATGTTTAACTTTCCGATCGAATTGCCACGGTCGGCCTAATAGTAAATGTCCAGCTTGCATCGGAACTACATCACACAAAACTTCATCTTCATATTTTCCGATGCGGAATGAAACCAAAACCTGCTTATTTACCTTTACCTTGCCATTATCATCAGCCATTGTAACTTGTACGGCCTAGGATGTTTCATTGTGGGCAGTCCTAATTTCTCCACCAAGGTTGTGCTTGCAACATTAGTACAACTTCCTCCATCAATAATCATACTACATACCTTGTCTTTGACGTAGCACCTAGTATAAAAGATATTCTCCCGCTGCACATCTTCAATTTCCCTTGCTTGCAAGCTTATAAGTCTTCTTGACACCAACAATTCACCTTGAACTGCATATTCTTCTTCATCTACGTCCTCCAACGGTGGCATAGAGTCGGTATCGGACTCGTCGTCGGTTTCGATCTCTCCATTACCCCTTATTACCATGACTCTTTTGTTCGGGCATTGATTTGCTATGTGACCCATGCCTTGACATTTAAAATACTTAATGTCACGATTTCGAGAAGAGATTTACCTTGAGTGTCATGGTTGGTTGTCTCTTGTTTTGGCTCGAATTTAGATTTTGCAGCTGGTTTCTCCTCTTTCTTCACATGCGGTTTCCATGGGGAAAAACCCGAATTATGGGATGCACGTGTACCACCTCTCCTCTTGAGTTGTTGCTCCACCTTGATGGCCATGTGCACCATATCCTCTAATTTCACATAATGCTGCATCTCTACCCCTGTCATGAATTTCTTGATTCAAGCCATTCAAGAATCTAACCATAGTAGCCTCTTGGTTTCTTCGATATTAGCCCGGATAATAGCAATTTTCATCTCTTGATGATAATCCTCCACACTCCGGTTACCTTGTCGGAGCGTTTGCAATTTATTATACAACTCCTGGTGGTAATGGCTAGGCACAAACCGCTTCCTTATCACTATTTTCATCTCTTCTCACGTCTCAATCGATCGTTCCCTATTTCGCCGTCTGTTCAATACTAATTGATCCCACCACACAATAGAATAGTCAGAAAACTCAATGGCAGCAAGTTTTACCTTCTTCATCTCAGAGTAGTTGTGGCAATCGAACACTAACTCCACCTTTTTCTCCCACTCAAGATAAGCCTCGGGGTCGTTTCTTCCTTGAAACGTTGGAATCTTCATCTTAATACTACCCAAGTTGTTATCTTCCCGATTCCTATCTTCTCTAAACCGCCCTCCATATCTCCTATTACCAACAACTGAACCCCGATCTTCTTCTTCATCAAAACCAGCCCCATAATACTCTCCATCTTCACCTCTCACTCCTCGATGTTGAACTCTTTCCCTCCTATGCACCTTATGAGTGTTTTGTGGCTGCTCCAAACGTGTATTCTCTATCCGATCAATCCGCTCATGTACCTGCTCCAATTCTAACCTCATCACAAGCCTCATCTCACTCATCATGGCTTCCATGAGCAACTTTGAGTCAGCCATCTCTGTAGCACCTTCGGTGATGCTCCTTTCACTGTTGTGAGGCATGATTGCTGCAAATCAAAGTTAGAAAACAACAAAAAAAAGGGAAAGGACCTAACACACTCCCTCACGTGTTTTCACTCAAAGAATAATTCACTCTATTCCACTCGTGTTTCACTCAGTATAATCGGTTTTTACCCTCTAATATGCTCACCACTTTTGCCTTTTTCCACTCGATAATCCTCTTTCAGTTCTTTTGAAACTATTCAAACAATATTCAAAATTCCAGCAACAATTCACCAAGAACTCACCAAGGGAATTCAGATTCAAAAGGTAAGAAAATAAGGGATATGAGTGATTAGATTTTCAAAATACAATTCAATAAAATTTCCAAAAAAAATTTTTTTTTTGGTCTTTGGGGTGAGGAGATTTTCGGGCTTATTGGAAACAAACGAAAGAGAATCTTTTTACTCCCTTTTTTTTTACCTTTTTTTTTTTCGGATCTTTTTTTTTCGGATCTTTTTTTTCAGATTTTTTTCTTTCGTTAATAACAGAACAAGATTTCGAATGGGGTAGAAGAAAGAAATTCGGCTAGATAAGTAAAGTAAACTAAATTTAAATGGGATAGGCAAACCTGAGACGAGAAATCCTTAGCTCTGATACCAAATGATGCGAATCCCGTCAAGAATAACGAGACCCGTAGAAAAAAAGGAGAAAATACAAGAACGTTCTCGATCAGGTTTGGATGGGAGACCTCGACCCGTTGCTTCAAGAAAAACAAGAATCTCGGTATAATTGACCTCAACCCGTTGTTTAATGCGAAGTAAGAACCTTGGTATAAGGAAGACGCCACAAATGGTAGTGGAAAGCCGTTTGATAAGTCGATGATGAATGCCACGGAAGAATTTCGATAAGTTCGAATAGTCCTTCAAAAAACCAAAGAGAATAAACTCACATATTATCTGTAAACTGTATCCCTTCTATTCCATTAGACGCCTTTTTATGGGCTATAAAAAAATACAAGGAAAGTTTCCTACAAGGAAAGTTCAAGAAATAGAAACAAAACAAAAGGAAACAATCAGCCCCTTAATTTGGCTAATCAATACAAGGAAAGTTTAATAAATAGAATCAAAACGAAAGGAAACAATCAGCCCCTTAATTTGCTGATCAATACAATGAAAGTTCTAGAAATAAAACAAAAGAAAACAATCAATTTTGACCAGATTCTTCTACTAGTTGAATCATATTGATGCATCTTTGTTGAACTTGTGAACCATCCTCAATGGGCCTCCACGAATTTGCTTGAGCCCAAACCTCTTGAATCAGCCCATTAAGTGCATGTTTGAACTTCTTTCCTTGTGCTCTTGTAACCGGCCCAGTTGGAACTTGAATTAGCTCCTTTGTAGTCAAGCCATTATTTGTATCAAGATTTACCTAGCCTCGTAGGATCAAACAGATTAGAGGAGGCACTACAGTTCGAGAATATAACAACAGAAGGATCGCAAGCATGCAACAACTCTACACAACAGGCCGAAGAAGAGATGGACACAGAGGTCGAGGCCGAAGTAGAAGTCGACATAACCGAAGAAGCCCTCAGCAGGGGAGTCTCTATCCAAAGGCTACTAAAACAACTACATGAAGAAGGCAACCCGGCAGTTGGATTACTTGGAGAAGAATCTGGAAGGTTCGAATACTATATTCTATACGGAAAACCAAAAATGAAAAAATTAGTCCCAAAATCAAAGCTGAACCAACAAGAAATACCAGAAACGACGATCGTGCCAACATGATGGGACGACTCTAGATCGACGGATCTTGCATCTCCAGGATTAATAGAAACTTCAGTATCCGATAATTTTATTAACTTCCTGTAAATGTAAATATTTTTAAAAAAAACTCTCATAGTTCTATGGATCTGAGCTTGGGATCCTCCAAGCTAAGGCTGAACAAGAAAGGAACCCAAAGACATCATTGACAACCAACAGAAAGATTCCTTGCAAAAGATACGTGATAGAACTAAAAGGATGCCTAGTACAGACAAGAGGAGCCTAATATATCCAAAAGAAAAAGAAAGATTAAATATACGGGCCCCATCAAAAGCTTCATCAAGAAGAAGCCCTTGTTCAATAAAGCATACGGCTCCAAGTCTTCTGACAAAAATAAGACATCAACAGTGAAGATTCCTGGCAGCGACAATACATCAACAGTACAAAATCGTGACATCCAGATTCGCGACAAGACTTCTACAGCAAGATTCCTGACAAAGACAAGACATCAACAATAAAGACTCGTGACGAGGCTTCTACAGTAAGATTCTCAAGAGACTTCTCATGCAAGGACGGTCGTCTATAAAAGGGGGCTTCCGAAGGATGAGAAGAACATCGGCAAGTCGGCAAATCGGCATCCGTTTTCCAGTTTTATGCCTGCCGATCAAACCACCAACCATTTGTAGTTCTCCACCAGCTATATGTATAATTAAGTGTGCCTGAGTGTGTTTCCCTTTATATTAGCTTTTTCTTCTGCATCAGTGTGTAACAGTAGTAGTAGTGTATTAGTAGTAGTGTATTTTCTTATATCGTCGAATGACTTACTGTCCTTACGTCACTTTAATGACTTGATTACGGAATACGTTTATGAATGACCGTCACGAGATATAGACGAGCAAGAGGACAGATGTTGATTACGTCAATAAAAAATGGATTTCGTCGAAGACCGACTTTCATTGATGACTTACACTTGACTCTCCGTATTGACGTGAATCACTAAACCTCACCGAACTCGTCGACTGGCAACCATGGAGGCTACAGTCCCTTCGTCACCCGAAGCACATTTCTCCACTCTATTGGCGAGGGATTCCATAGCCTTCCATGGTTTTCTTTCGAGTATATGGCTGGAATCGGAGAAAATCGTGTCTTTGTACCTTTCGTCGGGATGATGGGCGCGAAATGCGTCAAAAAAGGCTTTCACTCTCTCAACGACCGCTTTGACCTAGAAAGGAGAACGTCGGTCCCGCACTTCCCTATCAAAGAAGGAAGACTTTGTCCCGGATTGACCTATCAACAGGAGAGGAAACTTGTCCCGCACTTCCCTAGAAAACGGAGGAGGACTGGCAAAAGGTGTCAGAAACCTGAACCTAGAAAGCTGACGGCGAAGAGCTACAGGAAAGGAAGCAGGTTCGATGGTTCGGCTCAAGTGAAAGTCAATCGACGATCTCTTTTATGTGTCCGATCTGTTCTTGCTCGACGTGGAAGGACTACGAATGGTTACGAAGTGGATGTGAGAAAACCTCAATCTTTTAGGCTAAAACGTGCTACAATTTCTTTTTTTATCCACCATGATTGTGGTTCAGGAAGGGTTACCGTCACTCCTTTTTTTCATCTAAAGAATGATGTAGCCCTTCGACCGCTTGATTTACAATTGCTTGCTGTTAAACAGACCGGCAAAACGTAAATTATCAGGAAAGGGAGATAAGATGGAATAGGCGCCCCATTCTCCGTAAGGCGTTGACTTTATTAGAGAAGGCGTTTAGCTCGACTGAGATTTCGAGAAGAAAGCGATTCTGCTCAACTCAAATGTGTTAGTGGTTTTGATGCAAATAATGACATGACTACAAAAGAGCTAGTTCAAGTTCCAACTGGGTCGGTTACTAGAACACGAGAAAAGAAGTTCAAAGATGCACTTAATGGGCTGATTCAAGAGATTTGGTCTCAAACAAATTCGTGGAGGCCCATTGAGGATGGTTCACGTGTTCAACAAAAATGCATCAACATGATTCAACTACTAGAAGAATCCGGTCAAAACTGATTGTTTCCTTGTATTGATCAGCCAAATTAAGGGGCTGATTGTTTCCTTTCGTTTTGTTTCTATTTCTAAAACTTTTCTTGTATTGATCAGCCAAATTAAGGGGCTGATTGTTTCCTTTTGTTTTGTTTTTATTTCTTAAACTTTCCTTGTAGGAACTTTCCTTGTATTTATTTTAGCCTATAAATAGGCGTCTAATGGGATAGAAGGGACACAGTTTATAGATAATTGGTGAGTTTATTTTCTTTGGTTTTTTGAAGGACTATTCGAACTTATCGGAATTCTTCCGTGGCGTTCACCATCGACTTATCAAACGGCTTCTCACTACTGTTTGTGGCGTCTTCTTTATACCAAGTTCTTGCTTCGCATTAAACAACGGGTTGGGTCAATTATACCAAGGTTCTTGTTTTTGTTGAAGCAACGGGTCGAGATCTCCCATCCAAACCTGATCGAGAACGTTCTTGGATTTTCCCTCTTGTTCTACGGATCTCGTTATTCTTGACGGGGTTCGCATCATCTGGTATCAGAGCCAAGGATTTCTCGTCTCAGGTTTGCCTATCCCATTTAAATTTAGTTTCCTTTTCTTATCTAACTGAACTTCTTTCTTTTACCCCATTCGAAATCTTGTTTTGTTATTAACGAAAGAAAGAATCTGAAAAAAAAAGATCCAAAAAAAAAACCGAAAAAAAAAGATCCGAAAAAAAGGGTCCGGAAAAAAAAGGAGTAAAAAGATTCTTTTTCATTTGTTTCCAATAAGCCCAAAAATCACCTCACCCTAAAGACCAAAAAATTTTTCATGGAAATTTTGCTGAATAGTGCTTTGAAAATCTAATCACCCATATCCATTGTTTTCTTACCTTTTGAACCTGAATTCGCTTGGTGAGTTCTTGGTGAATTGTTGCTGGAATTTTGAATATTTGTTCGAATAGTTTCAAAAGAACTAAAAGAGGATTATCGAGTGGAAAAAGGCAAGAGTGGTGAGCATATTAGAGGGTAAAAGCCAATTATACTGAGTGAAACACGAGTGGAATAGAGTGAATCATTCTTTGTTTTGTTTATACGTGAGGGAGCGTGTGAGGTCTTTTCCTTTTTTATGTTTTCTAACTTTGATTTGCAGCAATCATGTCTCACAATAATGAAAAGAGCAACACCGAAGGTGCTACAGGGATGACTGACCCAAAGTTGCTCATGGAGGCCATGATGAGTGAGATGAGACGTATGATGAGATTAGAATTGGAGTAGATACATGAACGGATTAATCGGATAGAGAATACACGTTTGGAGCAGCCACAAAACACTCATAAGTGTAACGCCCCAACTCCAGTAGTGTGGAAAGCTGGAACGTTCGGCGTCGAATGATAACTCGACGAGCCTCAAACAAAATATTACAGTCACTATTTGCAATTTAATATGAATAACATGCAGAAACTAAATGAAATTTTTTTTCTTTATCAAAACAAAGCAATAATAAATTCCCTCAAAATAAAATTAACAAATGTCACCACAGATAAATTCTTTCTGAAAAGAAAAGGACTGTTTCATATGAAACTAAATATAGCTCCATGTGCACTTATTACATTTCTCTAAAAAGAAAGCAGCTAACAAAAGAAAGTAATCACTCCTGCAGATCTGCTTGTTCTTGGAAGTACAACATATCATGTTCTGTCACTGGTGGATCTACCTCTTGATAGAGGCCTGCATCTGGTCATGCATAATTAGGATCGTCAGCAAAGCGACCCAATATTCAATAATTAAAGAACAACAAAAAATAATGAATAATAATATCTCAATGTCAGGAACAATCATGCAAATGAAGGACGGGAGATTTTACGTACTTATACTTATCATCACTATTACTTTAATCGATGTCTTTTAAATTTTTACAATTAATGTCTTTTAGTTATGGTATTTGAAAATTCAAGGAAATATGAATATAGCTGAGCTGAACGCATCCTCGTCTACCCCCAGGAAAACGGAACAGTAGTTGATCGGAGACTATCCCGATCCTTCCAAAAATGGGAAACAGTGACATAGTAATTTGATCGGAGCCTATCCCGATCCTCCCACAAGTGGGAAACAGTGGCGCAGTAATTTGATCGGAGCCTATCCCGATCCTCCCACAAGTGGGAAACAGTGGCACAGTACAGTTACGTTCAGCCATCTAATTCATACAAACCTAAATTTTCCCCCAAATCCCCAGTGTATATCAAGTTCGGTGTTAATTATCAATTTCAATATAATTTATGATTTCAGTAAATTTCAGTTCAGTATGTAGATCGGTGATAATAATTAGAGTTCAGTGAACAGTAACAATATCAGTGACAATATAACGTTGCGGTAATTTAATTATCTATCACCAATCTTATACAATAACAATTTGCATTTATACGGTGTCTTTTCGGGCTTTATTTCCAATATGATGTATAATAAAGTGATTTACAATATAGGAAAAATGGGGCTCACTACTAAATATGTGTGCATTTAGAATTTCCTAAAGTTGACTTATCATTGCAAGGAGAAAGAGAAGCAGCAGTAGCCGAAACAGAAAAAAAGAAGAAGAAGAAGTAGAATTCCTAAACGCGCACCCCATTCTATATAGTAGAGTAAATTACAGCATAGAGGAAGTAGTGTTCACTAGTAAAATATGTGTGCATTTAGAATTCCCTAAAGTTTTCCTGCAATGTTGAGGTAGTTCTAGATGCGCACCCAATACTATATAATTAAGGTGAATTGCAACATAGGGAAAGGATGCTCACTAGCAGAGATGTGCGCATTTAGAACTCCCAAGAGTTTCCTGCACTACAACCAGGTAGTTCTACCTGCACACCACAACCTATTTAGTAAAGTGATTTACAACATAGGGGAAATGGTGCTCACTAGTGAAATAGGTGGGCACTTAGAATTTCCTAAAAGTTGCCTGCAACGTTGCAGGTGGTCTGAATGCGCACCACATATTAGGTAGTAAGGTGGTTTACAACATAGGGGAAGGGTGCTCACTAGTGAAATAGGTGCTCACTTAGAATTTCCTAAAAGTTGCCTGCACTGTGATCACTATAGGAATCAGAAAGAGAAACGAGAAGAAGAAGAAGAAATCAACCATCAAAAACAAAGGAAGAAAAGAAAAAAAAAAGAAAAGAAAAAGAGGATCCTTCAATCCAACAAGGCGGGGGCAGAGATTGATAGAGCCGAGATCGTCGACGGCCACCTGCGCTCGTCTCGGCCGAATCACCTCGCCGACCCTAACCCAAGTTTCGACCGATGAGGGCAGCAGCAGAGTTCGATGGAGCCGATATCGCCGACGGCCGAGTCGCCTTGTCCATCCGCAACCGAACATAGAAAGGGGGAAAGAGGAGATGAAGAAGAAGCACATGCGCAAGTAGAAGTGGAAGTGGAAGTGGAAATGGAAAGTGAAGAAGAAACACAGGCATGAGAAGAAGGTGAAGAAGAAACTCAAGCAGGTGCGGAAGTGGAAGAAGCACAAGAAGATGCGGGAGCGGAAGAAGCACAAGAAGATGCGGGAGCGGAGCCGAAGGAGGAGCACAAGGAGATGCGGGGGTGGAATCAGAAGAAGAAGGTGAAGAAGAAGCCAATAAATTGATCATCATTTATGAATTATTAATCAAATTATAATTTGATTAAACAGCTAACTAAGTCATTAAGTCAACCTAGCAGCATAGTAACCAAACTATTAAATATAACTATTAAATGTGGTTAATACTATGAGTATAAAGTCATTTAACTAATCTATGCACTATGTCTTATAAGAAGCAAGTGTAAGAAGTGCGCTAGTTTGGAATTAGATCGATATAAACGAGTAGAACAATCAAAGCAGTAAACCAAAGCTGAATACTTTGTAGTAAATAAAGGAAAGAAGAATAGTGCAGTACCCGACGATTTGAATACTAAGTAGTGAGTTGTATCTACCTGCTTGTGTAGCTACTAAAAGAGACGTATCAATATAGAAGTCAATAGAATTAACTTATTATTAATTTATTCTTTGTCAAATATACTTCGCCTAAAATAAAATAATATGAATGTTCTAATCAATCACGATTGTAAAATTCATAGATCTATTTTTTTACAAAATTCATAGACAATCTTTAACAAATATTAGAGGACTATTTTCGATTTAATATTTATGCATCTAAATAAAATAGGAACTATATAAAGAACAAGCATAGCATGTTAAGTGAGTTTAAAAACTCACCTTTGGCTGAGTCGTTCCCCTTCCTTGCTTCCGCTCTTCTTCTTCCCGTACGTCCTGCAAGCGTTCCATTTTCTCAGCGTTCCAGAAGAGGGATGAGAATGAGGTTTTGGATTAAGATATAGCCTACTTAGTTGAGATCCAACAAAAATATATATATATATATTTTGGTTAAGATTTGATTTCCTTTCAACTATTTAGATTTCTATCCGATTTTTTCTCAACTATTCAGATTTATATCCAAACAAATCCCCATATATATTTATATTTATTATTATTATTATTATTTTCAGAATTTTTTTTTCATTTCAAAAATTTGAAAAAAAAATGGTCGTTACAATACGGTGCATAGGATGGAAAGAGTTCAATATCGGGGAGAGAGAGATGAAGATGGAGAGTATTATGGGGCTGGTTTTGATGAAGAACAAGATCGGGGTTCAGTTGTTGGTAATAGGAGATATGGAGGGCGGTTTAGAGAAGATAGGAATCAGGAAGATAACAATTTGAGTAGTATTAAGATGAAGATTTCAGCGTTTCAAGGAAGAAACGATCCTGAGGCTTATCTTGAGTGGGAGAAAAAGGTGGAGTTAGTGTTCGATTACCACAACTACTCTTAGATGAAAAAGGTAAAACTTGCTGCCATTAAGTTTTCTTACTATGCTATTGTGTGGTGGGATCAATTAGTGTTGAACAGGCGGCGAAATAGGAAACGACCGGTTGAGACGTGGGAAGAGATGTAAATAATGATGAGGAGCGGTTTGTGCCCAGCCACTACCACCGGGAGTTGTACAATAAATTGCAAACACTCCGACAAGGTAACCAGAGTGTGGAGGATTATCATCAAAAAATGGAGATTGTTATGATCCGGGCTAATATCGAAGAAGACCGAGAGGCTACTATGGCTAGGTTCTTGAATGGTTTGAATCAAGAAATTCATGACAAGGTGGAGATGCAGCATTATGTGGAATTAGAGGATATGGTGCACATGGCCATCAAGGTGGAGCAACAACTCAAGAGGAGAGGTGGTACACGTGCATCCCATAATTCGGTTTTTTCCCCATGGTAACCGAGTCATGTGAAGAAAGAGGAGAAACTAGTTGCAAAACCTAAATTCGAGCCAAACCAAGAGACAACCAAGCATGGCACTCAAGGTAAATCTGACCCTTCCACTTCTCGAAATCGTGACATTAAGTGTTTTAAATGTCAAGGCAGGGGTCACATAGCAAGTCAATGCCCGAACAGAAGAGTCATGATGATAAGGGGTAATGGAGAGATCGAAACGACGACGAGTCCGATACCGACTCTATGCCACCATTGGAGGATGTGGATGAAGAAGAATATGCGGTTCAAGGTGAATTGTTAGTGTCAAGAAGACTTCTAAGTTTGCAAACAAAAGAAATTGAAGAAGTGCAGCGGGAGAACATCTTTCATACTAGGTGCTACGTCAAAGACAAGGTATGTAGTATGATTGTTGATGGAGAAAGTTGTACTAATGTTGCAAGCACAACTTTGATGGAGAAATTAGGACTGCCCACACTGAAACATCCTATGCCATACAAGTTACAATGGCAGAATGATAGTGGCGAGCTAAATGTGAATAAGCAGGTTTTGGTTGTATTCCGCATCAGAAAATATGAAGATAATGTTTTGTGTGATTTAGTTCCAATGCAAGCTGGACATTTGCTATTAGGCCGACCGTGGCAATTCGATCGGAAAGTTAAACATGATGGCTTCACCAACAAATACTCGTTCGTGCTCAACCAAAAACCCATCACTCTTGTGCCAATGACACCGAAGCAGGTTTATGAAGATTAAGTGAGGTTGCAAAAAGAGAGTGATTAAAAGAAAGAGAGTGGATAGGGAAAAGTGACCTCTGGCTCAGCCCCCACGACTTCCTTCCCTTCGCATAGCTCAGGCGATGGAATCCCTTTTTTTTCCCAGAATGAATTTGCCCGACCACAACGAATCCTGCCCTCCTGTCTTTCTTTCTCATTGGACCACTGGCTGGGACGCCCCTATAAATTCAATGATTTGATGGGTCCCGGGAGGAAACTTCTCCGATGAAAGCCGACTGGTTGGTATGGTTGTTCCCCCGGCGGTGGCCGGGCAGGCCTTGGTTCAATCTTGTCGATTCCATCTGGACATGGCTCAATAGAAGGGGTGACGATTGACGTGTTCTTAAAACAAACAAAACTCTCTTTGCACTTCGGAGCACAGTCTTCCTTCCGGTCCTTTACGGACGACGAAAGCCTCGTCGGCTATACTCTACTATCAGCCTCTGCGGTTCTTTCCTTTTGGCTCGGCGGAGCTGAGCTGGGTTCCATTGCATTCTGTAGGAAATGCATAGGAAGTCCACGCAGCAAACCGACGCCCTGCGTACGCCGTATCGCCGACGAATAATAGATACCCCCACCCCAGGCAGAGTTTGTGAGCCGTGTTATAGGTGACCATTTCGCGCGGTTCAGGGGGCACGTCAAGTAAGCCGCCGGCGCCCGGCTGCGTCTTTACTCCTATCCAATTTTTGAGCCAATTCCCCCTTCGTACTACCAAAAAATGAGATTCTTGCCGAATCCGAGTTTGCTGCTCCAACTATTACAAAACTCATACCTATTCTGTTTAGTACTTCAGGTACTTCTCAGCGTATAATGTAAATCCCGTAGCGGATCAATTCCAACGAGCCCTTCATCCCCGTACTTTTAGTAATCGACTCTATTGCTTCTTCAATAAAACGCTGGTTCTTCGATCAAGTTTTGAATGACTTTCTAGTCAGATCGTTCTTGTGTTTCGGATATTCAGTCTCATTTGAAGCTTTAGACAAGGGTGCTATTGAGATATTGGGCCCTTATGGTATCTCGTACACATTCCGACGATTGGCCGAGCGAATAAATCAACTTCAAAGTGAATCGATTGTGCAAAGAGTGCGTTATGAACCGTGGCCGCCTGCCTGGTGGGGGCGGCTCCTCCATTGTGGGTAAATGGGAAACCCGACTCTACGAACCAGAGGAAAGGCTGCACAGTTTTTGTAAGGGCATTAAGACCAAAGCTTTTGTAGTGCTAGCAGAAATGCAAGTGAATGAATCCTATCCTCTGGAAAGCATCTAAAGTCAGCGAGGGCGTAGCAACAGTGCCGTCATTGAAGTAGGGCGCGTTACGGCAACACAGTACATCACGGGGTGGGGGCGTCGCTGTCTACTTCGCGAGCCTTCACTGTCCTGTTCTGTAACTTACCTTCTTTCGTCCGTCCACGGGGCAGTCAAAAGAAAGAGAGAATGATGCGAACCCCGTCAAGAATAACGAGACCTGTAAAACAAAAGGGTAATCCAAGAACATTCTCGATCAGGTTTGGTTGGGAGTTCTCGACCCTTTGCTTCAACAAAAACAAGAATCTCGGTATAATTGATCTCAACTCGTTATTTAATGCGAAACAAGAATCTTGGTATAAGGAAGACGCTACAAACTGTAGTGGAAATCCGTTTGATAAGTTGATGATGAATGCCACGGAAGAATTCCGATAAGTTCGAATAGTCCTTCAAAGAACCAAAGAGAATAAAACTCACCAATTTCCAGAAAACTATCCATCTTCTATTCCATTAGACGCCTATTAATAGGCTAAAAAAATACAAGAAAAGTTCTAGAAATAGAAACAAAACAAAAAAAAACGATCAGCCCCTTAATTTGGCTGATCACATGCCCAAAAAAAAAGGAAACAATCAGAAATAGAAACAAAACAAAAGAAAACAATCAGCCCTTAATTTGGCTGATCACACGCCTACAATAGAAAAGGAAAACAATCAGCCCTTAATTTGCTCGGATTCTTGTAATAGTTGAATAATGTTGATGCATCTTTGTTGAACACGTGAACCATCCTCAATGAACATCCACGAATTTGCTTGAACCCAAACCTCTTGAATCAGCTCATTAAGTGCATGTTTGAATTTTTTTTCACATGCTCTTGTAACCGGCCCAATTGGAACTTGAACTGACTCCTTTGTAGTCATGCCATTATTTGCATCATTCCCCTCCTCTTGAAAAGGATTTGCCCTCAAATCATCACCTACATAAAAAAGACTCAAATCAGTAACATTGAAAGTAGCACTAATATTGTACTCACCGGGCAAATCTAGCTTGTAAGTGTTGTCATTGATGCGCTCTAGAATTTGGAAATGACCATCCCCTCTTAAAAGCAATTTGGAATGTCTTTGCGCCGGAAATCTCTCTTTTCTCATATGCAACCAAACCCAATCTCAGGGTTCAAAAATAAGCTTGTGACACCGCTTGTTGGCTTGTTTTGCATACTGCTCCGTTCTTCTCTCAATGTTGAGCCTTGCATTCTCATGTATCTACTTAAAAAATCAGCCTTTTTCTTTCCATCTAAATTAACACGCACAGAAACAGGTAATGGAGATAAATCCAATGGAGTCAAAGGATTAAATCTATAAACAATTTTAAACGGTGAGAATTTAGTAGCAGAATGAATAGACCTACATAAGCAAACTCAACATGTGGTAAAACACTCTTCCCATGTTTTGATATTCTTTTTAATTATTGCCCTCAATAATGTAGACAAAGTCCTATTTACTACTTCGGTTTAACCATCAGTTTGTGGGTGACAAGTAGTTGAAAACAAAAACTTGGTACCTAGCTTACACTACAAAGTCTTCCAAAAGTAGCTCAAGAACTTAGCATCTCTATCCGAAACAATGGTTCTAAACATGCTATGCAATCTCACAATCTCTCTAAAGAATAAATCAACAACATGTAAAAGCATCATCTGTTTTGTGATATGAAATAAATTGTACCATTTTAGAAAATCTATCCACAACCACAAAAATCGAATCTCTTCCACGTTTAGTCCTAGGTAATCCTAACACAAAGTCCGTTGGAATATCAATCCAAGGCTCACTAGGAATGGGTAAAGGAGTATACAAACCGTTGGGCTGCACTCTTGATTTAGCTTGCCTACATATGACACATCTGCCACAAATCCGCTCAATATCTCGTTTCATGTGTGGCCAATAGAAGTGTTCCTACAAAACAGCTAAAGTCTTAGCAACTCCAAAATGTCTCATTAATCCCCCTCCATGGGATTCCTGCACTAACAAATCCCTCAAAGGACAGTTAGGCACACTAACTTGTTTTCTCGAAACAAGAACCCCTCATGTCTAAAGAACTTACCACAAGCGTTTTTCTCACAAACCTGGTACTCTTCACAAAATTCGTGGTCATCAATGTATAAACTTTTAATGTGTTTAAATCTAAGCAATTTTGCATCAAGTGTAGAGAGTAATGCATACCTGTGAGAAAGTGCATCGATAACCACATTCTCCTTACCTTGCTTATACCGGATGACATATGAAAATGTCTCAATGAACTCTACCCAACGGGCATGCCTTTTGTTTAGCTTGTGTTGGCCCTTCAAGTGTTTCAAGGACTCATGATCAGTGTGAATTACGAACTTCTTAGGCCATTGGTAGTGCTGCCATGTCTCCAAAGTTCGAACCAATACATACAACTCCTTATCATAAGTCGGGTAGTTTAAAGCAGCCCCACTTAATTTCTCGCTGAAGTAAGCAATTGGTCGTCCCTCCTGCATAAGAACTGCGCCTATGCCAATACCTGAAGCATCACATTCAATCTTAAACGTTTTAGAAAAGTTAGGTAAAGACTATTAAGGGGGCGTTGGTTAGCTTCTCTTTAATTAGCTGAAACGCTTTCTCTTGTTCTTCTCCCCATCTAAATCCGACGTTCTTCTTGATCACTTCGGTAAGTGGTGCGGCTATGCTACTAAAGTCCTTCACAAACTGCCAGTAAAAACTAGCAAGTCCATGAAAACTATGAACATTGCCTACACTTGTGGGACTCGGCCACTCTTGGATTGCACATACCTTCTTCATCAACCTGTATACCTTGTGCACTAACAACAAATCCCAAAAATACAAGCTTATCGGTGCAAAAAGTACACTTCTTCATGTTAGCAAATAAACTTTTCTTTCCTAAGCACATCTAAAACCGATTTCAAATGTACGGCATGATCATCCAAGTTTTTTCTATAAATGAGTTTATCATCAAAATAAACAACAACAAACTTGCCTATAAATGCATGCAAAATATGATTCACGAGTCTCATAAAAGTGCTTGGTAATGTCAACCCAAAAGGCATAACTAACCATACAAACCATATTATATTTTAACGGTAGTTTTCCAATCATCTTCTTCTTTCATTCTAATTTGATAATAACCACTATTTAAATCAATCTTAGAGAACATACAAGACCCATGCAACTCATCTAACATGTCATCTAGCATCTCTATCCGAAACAATGGTTCTAGACATGCCATGCAATCTCACAATCTCTCTAAAGAATAAATCAACAACATGTAAAGCATCATCTGTTTTGTGACATGGAATAAATTGTACCATCTTAGAAAATCATCCACAACCACAAAAATCGAATCTCTTCCACGTTTAGTCCTAGGTAATCCTAGCACAAAGTCCGTTGGAATATCAATCCAAGGCTCACTAGGAATGGGCAAAGGAGTATACAAACCGTTGGGCTGCACTCTTGATTTAGCTTGCCTACATATGACACATCTGCCACAAATCCGCTCAATATCTCGTTTCATGTGTAGCTAATAGAAGTGTTCCTGCAAAACAGCTAAAGTCTTAGCAACTCCAAAATGTCCCGTTAATCTCCCTCCATGGGATTCTTGCACTACAAATCCCTCAAAGAACAGTTAGGCACATATAATTTATTTTCTCGAAATAAGAACCCATCATGTCTAAAGAACTTACCACAAGCGTTTTTCTCACAAACCTGGTACTCTTCACAAAATTCATGGTCATCAATGTATACACTTTTAATGTGTTCAAAACCAAGCAATTTTGCATCAAGTGTAGAGAGTAATGCATACCTGCGAGAAAGTGCATCGGCGACCACATTCTCCTTACCTTGCTTATACCTGACGACATATGGAAATGTCTCAATGAACTCTACCCAACGAGCACGCCTTTTATTTAGCTTGTGTTGGCCCTTCAAGTGTTTCAAGGACTCATGATCAGTGTGAATCACAAACTCCTTAGGCCATCGGTAGTGCTGCCATGTCTCCAAAGCTCAAACCAATGCATACAACTCCTTATCATAAGTCGGGTAATTTAAGGCTGCCCCGCTTAATTTCTCGCTGAAGTAAGCAATTGGTCGTCCCTCCTGCATAAGAACTACGCCTATGCCAATACCTGAAACATCACATTCAATCTCAAACGTTTTAGAAAAATTAGGTAAAGACAATAAGGGGGGTTGGTTAGCGTCTCTTTGATTAGCTGAAACGCCATCTCTTGTTCTTCTCCCCATCTAAATCCGACGTTCTTCTTGATCACTTCGGTAAATGGTGCGGCTATGCTACTAAAGTCATTCACAAACCGTCGGCAAAAACTAACAAGTCCATGAAAACTACGAATATTGGCTACACTTGTGGGACTCGGCCACTCTTGGATTGCACGTACCTTCTCCTCATCAACCTGTATACCCTGTGCACTAACAACAAATCCCAGAAATACAAGCTTATCGGTGCAAAAAGTACACTTCTTCAGGTTAACAAATAACTTTTCTTTCCTAAGCACATCAGAAACCGATTTCAAATGTACTGCATGATCATCCAAGTTTTTGCTATAAATGAGTATATCATCAAAATAGACAACAACAAACCTGCCTATAAATGCACGCAAAACATGATTCATAAGTCTCATAAAAGTGCTTGGTGCATTAGTCAACCCAAAAGGCATAACTAACCATTCATATAAACCATATTTTGTTTTAAAGACAGTTTTCCATTCATCTCTTTCTTTCATTCTAATCTGATGATAACCACTTTTTAAATCAATCTTAGAGAACACTCAAGAACCATGCAACTCATCTAACATGTCATCTAAGCGAGGAATAGGATGACGATACTTTACCGTTATGTTGTTGATGGCTCGGCAATCAACGCACATTCTCCACGTCCCATCTTTCTTAGATACAAGTAAAACCGGAATGGCACACGGACTCATGCTCTCTCTCATGTACCCCTTCTCCAACAACTCACTTACCTGCCATTGAAGCTCCTTTGTCTTCTCTGGATTGCTCCTATAAGCTGGTCAGTTTGGAATTGTCGTACCAGGAACAAAATCAATTTAATGTTCAATCCCTCGAATTGGTGGTAATCCATGTGGTGTTTCCTCGGGAAATAAATCCTCAAATTCCTGCAAAAGAGAAACAACAGAACTGGGCAAAACATGGTCAAATTCGTTAGTGTTTAAAAATGCCTCTTTGTACAAAAGTACAATCATCAGCTGATTTGAAAACATTGCTCGCTTAATCTCACTCACTTTTGCATAGAAATTCTTTTGTTTTCTCTCTGATTTTCTCTCAATAGCTAAATTTTGATTTTCTTTTTCTCTCTCATTTTGCTCGGCCACTCTTCGATTTTCACTCGTTTTCTTTTGCTCACACTCTTTCTTTTGATCACTCTCGTTTTGCAGCCGCAATTGATCTTCATAAACCTGTTTCGGTGTCATCGGCACAAGAGTAATGGGTTTTTGGTTGAGCATGAATGAGATTTGTTGGTGAAGCCATCATGCTTAATTCTCCGATCGAATTGTCACGGTCGGCCTAATAGTAAATATCCAGTTTGTATCGGAACAACATCACACAAAACTTCATCTTCATATTTTTCAATGCCGAATGAAACCAAAACCTGCTTACCTTTACCTCGCCACTATCATTCAGCCATTGTAATTTGTACGGCCTACGATGTTTCAGTGTGGGCAGTCCTAATTTCTCCACCAAGTTTGTGCTTGCAATATTAGTACAACTTCCTCCATCAACAATCATACTATATACCTTGTCTTTGACGTAGCACCTAGTATGAAAGATGTTCTCCCGCTGCACTTCTTCAACTTCTTTTGCTTGCAAGCTTAGAAGTCTTCTTGACACTAACAATTCATCTTGAACCGCATATTCTTCATCATCCACGTCCTCCAATGGTGGCATAGAGTCGGTATCGGACTCGTCGTCGGTTTCGATCTCTCCATTACCCCTTATCACCATGACTCTTTTGTTCGGGTATTGACTTGCTATGTGACCCCTGCCTTGACATTTAAAATACTTAATGTCACAATTTCGAGAAGTGGAAGGGTCAGATTTACCTTGAGTACCATGGTTGGTTGTCTCTTGTTTTGGCTTGAATTTAGGTTTTTTTTGCAGCTAGTTTCTCCTCTTTCTTCACATGACTCGGTTTCCATGGGGAAAAACCTGAATTATGGGATGCACGTGTACTACCCCTTCTTTTGAGTTGTTACTCCACCTTGATGGCCATATGCACCATATCCTCTAATTCCACATAATACTGCATCTCCACCCTGTCATGAATTTCGTGATTCAAGCTATTCAAAACCTAGCCGTCATAGCCTCTCGGTCTTCTTCGATATTAGCCCGGATCATAGCAATCTCCATCTCTTGATGATAATCCTCCACACTCCGGTTACCTTGTCGGAGCGTTTGCAATTTATTGTACAACACTCGTTGATAATGGCTAGGCACAAACCGCTTCCTCATCACTATTTTCATCTCTTCCAACGTCTCTACCGGTCATTCTCTATTTTGCCGCCTGTTCAACACTAACTGATCCCACCACATAATAGCATAGTCAGAAAACTCAATGGCAGCAAGTTTTACCTTCTTCATCTCAGAGTAGTTGTGGCAGTCGAACACTAACTCCACCTTTTTCTCCCTCTCAAGATAAGCCTCGGGGTTATTTCTTCCTTGAAATGCTGGAATTTTCATCTTAATACTATCCAAGTTGTTATCTTCCCGATTCCTATCTTCTCTAAATCGCCCTCCATATTTTCTATTACCAACAACTGAATCTTGATCTTCTTCTTCATCAAAACCAGACCCATAATACTCTCCATCTTCATCTCTCACTCCCCAATGTTGATCTCTTTCCCTCCTACGCACATTAGGAGCGTTTTGTGGCTGCTCCAAACGTGTATTCTCTATCCGATCAATCCGCTCATGTACCTGCTCCAATTCTAACCTCATCACACGCCTCATCTCACTCATCATGGCCTCCACGAGCAACTTTGGGTCAGCTATCCCTGTAGCACCTTTGGCGATACTCTTTTCACTGTTGTGAGACATGATTGCTGCAAATCAAAGTTAGAAAATAAAAAAAAGACCTCACACACTCCCTCACGTCTTTCACTCAAAGAATAATTCACTCTATTCCACTCGTATTTCACTTAGTATAATCGGCTTTTACCCTCTAATATGCTCACAACTCTTGCCTTTTTCCACTCGATAATCCTCTTTCAGTTCTTTTGAAACTATACGAATAATATTCAAAATTGTAGCAACAATTCACCAAGAACTCACCAAGGGAATTCAGGTTCAAAAGGTAAGAAAACAAGAGATATGGGTGATTAGATTTCAAAAGCAAAATTTCTACGAAAATTTTTGGTCTTTTGGGTGAGGTGATTTTCGGGCTTATTGGAACCAAAATGGGTGAAACAAACGAAATTTTTTTTGTCGAGTCTTTTTATTGTTTTTTTTTTTGGACCATTTTTTTTTCGGACCCCTTTCTTTTTTTTTATTTTTATGATCAGAATGGGGTAAAAGAAAGAAATTCGGCTAAACTATGATATGTTTAACCGAATTTTGGAAAACTAAAGAGCACGGAATTAAAACACAAGAAAACAACAAAATTCGAACCCAGGGCTAGAACCAATTCGGCCACAACAAATTTGGCCAGATAAGAAAAGGAAACTAAATGGGATAGGCAAATCTGAGACGAAAAATCCTTGACTCTGATACCAAATGATGTGAACCCTGTCAAGAATAACGAGACACGTAAAACAAAAGAAAAATCCAAGAACATCCTCGATCAGGTTTGGTTGGGAGACCTCGACCCGTTGCTTCAACAAAAATAAGAATCTCGGTATAATTGACCTTAATCCGTTGTTTAATGCGAGCAAAAACCTTGGTATAAGGAAAACGCCACAAACGGTAGTGGAAATCCGTTTGATAAGTCGATGATGAATGCCAAGGAAGAATTTTGATAAGTTTGAAGAGTCCATCAAAGAACCAAAGAGAATAAAACTCACAAATTTCCAGAAAACTATCCCCCTACTCTTCCATTAGACGCCTATTAATAGGTTAAAAAAATACAAGAAAAGTTTCAGAAATAGAAACAAAACAAAACGAAATAATCAGCCACTTAATTTGGCTGATCACACACCCATAAAAAAAGGAAACAATCAGAAATAGAAATGAAATAAAAGGAAAAAATCAGCTCTTAATTTGGCTAATCACACGTCCATAATAGAAAAGGAAAACAATCAGCCCTTAATTTGTCCGGATTCTTCTAGTAGTTGAATCATATTGATGAATCTTTGTTGAACACGTGAACCATTCTCAATGGGCCTCCACGAATTTGCTTGAGCCCAAACTTCTTGAATCAGCCCATTAAGTATATCTTTGAACTTGTTTTCTCGTGCTCTTGTAACCGGCCTAGTTAAAACTTGAACTGGCTCTTTTGTAATCATGCCATTATTTGCATCACAAAAATTACACTTTTTCAGGTCAGCAAATAACTTTTCTTTCATAAGCACATCTAAAACCTATTTCAAACGTATGGAATGATCATCCAAGTTTTTGCTATAAATGAGTATATCATCAAAAAAGGCAACAACAAACCTACCTATAAATGCACGCAAAACATGATTCATAAGTCTCATAAAAGTGCTTGGTGTATTAATCAACCCAAAAGGCATAACTCACCATTCATACAAACCATATTTTGTTTTAAAGGCAGTTTTCCATTCATCTCCTTCTTTTATTCTAATATGATGATAACCACTCTTTAAATCAATCTTAGAGAACACAAGACCCATGCAACTAATCTAAAATGTCATCTAAGCGAGGAATAAGATGACGATACTTTACCGTTATGTTGTTGATGGCTCGACAATCAACGCACATTCTCCACGTCCCATTTAGGTACAAGCAAAATCGGAACGGCGCACGGCTCATTCTCTCCCTCACATAACCCTTCTTTAATAACTCACTTACCTGCCGTTGAAGCTCCTTTGTCTCCTCGGGATTGCTCCTATAGGCTGGTCAGTTTGGAATTGTCGCTGTAGACACTAAAAATAATAATAAATAAATATATATATATAAAATAATAAAAATAAATAATAATAATAATAATAGTTTTAAAAAAAAAAGTGGTGGATTCCCCCCGCGGGTGGGCCCCGCGGGAGGAATCCCGCGGGTGCACACCCGCGGGAGGAATCCCGCGGGTGCACACCCGCGGGAGTTTCTCCCGCGGGTGGCAGAGTTTCTCCCGCGGGTTGCCACCCACGGGAGGGCTCCCGCGGGTGGCCACCCGCGAGAGCGATCCCGCGGGTAGGCACCCACGGGAGCGCTCCCGCAGGTGCCAACCCGCGGGTTGTTTTCTGCTTCCGTTCCGCTTCTGTTTCGTTTTGCATGGTGATCCAGATTTTTGGGGATTTAATCGGATTCGAGTGAAGAATTTGAGCCGGATTAGAAGCGCTCCTCAATATATAAAATTGGGAACGGAGCTCAGAGCGGAGGCAGAGAGGAAAGGAGATTCTTTTGGAGAGGGAATTCTTTAGCGAGGCAATTTTTCAGAGGCCGGAGTCCAAAAATCCAGAGAGCAGTTCCTCAATCCAGAGAGATCGGATCGTCAACAGAGTGCAGAATCAACACTCTACCGCTGCCAGAGCCCACAAAAATAAAGGGGAATCGAAATCAATTGATCCCCATTCTTGTAATCTCGAATTTATTTTGTAATTTTTCTTTTATTGCTGTAATTCAAAATCAAATTGGCAATTTAGAGAAAATTCAATTTTTCGGGCATACAAGAATTGGCGACCACAGTGGGAGCCTCTCTGTTCACAACAGATAATATGGTGACGCAATCTGACTTGGTAGCGATCGGATCGGTCGTTGAAACGCTGGTCGTAGAAGTCGACCAGCAAAAATATGAGGAATTTCATTCTTCCTCTGATTTGGAGCCTAGGCGTCATCGCCGGGTGACGATGAAAAAAGGTGAGGCATCATCGCCCACAGGAAATCAAAAGGCGTCATCGCTTATGAAAACTTACGAGGCGTCATCGCCCATTGAAACTGACAAGACGTCATCGTCTGTCAAGTATACGGCGTTATCGCCCATTCCAAAGTCAAACCAAAAGTCAAACCAGTCTCTGACCCACTCCCAAAAGAGAAATTTGAGGCGTAAAACTCAACGAGCACGCCTCAATCATACAGGAAAAATTGCAGAAAACTCCGGGATAGAAAACTCTGGGATGGTAAAAAACCTCGGAAGCAAGCTCACGGGCGCAAACCCGCGGCTTGCAACCGCGGGTGCCATCCCGCGGTTGCCAAGCGCGGGTGGCAACCCGCGGTTGCCAACCGCTGGTGGCATCCCGCGGTTGCCAACCGCGGGTGCCAACCCACTGGTTACAACCACGGGTACAAACAGGCAGTTATCCCACAGATGTAATCGATGGGTTACATTCAATGAACACAACCCTCATGTCTCTTCGAGCGCGCCTATGGTGAGCACGCAACATACACCAAGAATTTTAATCTCTTTATCAGAGGCGTGCGGAGCCCACACAACTACTCAGACTAGTGTGCACTCCAGAAAAATCTGCAGAAGGGTTGGAGAACAATCTGATGCTGGAAAAGAGCTCAGCCCTGAGATATTGCAGACTCTCCAGTATTATGAACCACATTTGCGACGCAAGAGACGTCAAGATGCAGGTAGAGAGGAGAAGGTACCTCAAGATTTGAGAGAGTACCTCAATTGGAAGAAGAACTCCTCAAAAAATGTTTCTCATTGCCAATGCGAACAGCTGATCTCAACTGTTCTATCAAACTGCAAATGCAACTCAAAACTATCAGTTTTTGAGCGGATCACCGAAGCTAAAAGAATACGAACGGTGAAAAAGGTGTGCTCGAAAACCGATCTGTCTGCTGCCTCATCGCATATGGTTAATAAAGGCAAAAAGGCGGTCGGAAACAACCCTTCAGATAAGGAAATTACTCCCAGGTCAAAAGGAGTTTCTATCGAACCAGAGGGCGTGCTTCTAGAAGAAGTCTCTGGAAGGCTTGAGAGACAAGAAAAACGTCTCAAACAGCAAGAAGAGACCATAGAAGAAATGAAATAACTTTTAATTGAGTTGTTAGCTTAAACTAGAAAGAACCAATTCTCGTCATCCGTTTCTGGTCGGCAGAAAGGAAAACGACCCGTCTAAATAAATGAGGACAGCAAGGACGAGAATGAAGAACTTCCTCCTCATTCAAGAAAGGAAGAGAAAGTAAAGGTTATCATCAACCCTCATGTAGGAAAAATAGAGAAGATGGAGAACCAACTACAAGCTCTCCTTCATCGCAAAAAGCTACAAGAGGTCGGGGTAGTACGTCCTTATCCCATAGAATGGGAAACCGTATCTTATCCTGCAAAATATAAACCGTTGAATCTTCAGTCATTCGACGGTAAAGGTTCGCCGCAACAACACATTTTCTACTTCCTCTCGCAGACAGGACATCTCATGGGGACCGATCCGACCCTGACTAAGATATTTGCGAGCACTTTAACAGGGCCCGCATTTACCTGGTTTATGCAGTTACCCCAGGGAACAATTAAATTATGGGCCGATGTAGAACGTTAGTTCTTAGCCCGATTCTTTGAAGATGATACAGAAGTCTTTATACTATCCTTGCTAGCAGCGAAGCAAGAAGAAGGCAAAACGGTCAAAACTTATGTCGAGCGGTTCCGAGAACTTTCTGTTCGATGCCCACATGGCATGACGTAGGACACATTTGTGGAAACCTGCAGACACAACTTGTTGACCGATATCCTAGACAAGATGGGCTCGGTCGAATCCAAATCATGGAAAGATCTGCTTAAACAGGGTGAACAGGCTGAAAAAATACTTCGACGGCTAGAAAAGCAGTAGTCCGCAATCGGAGGCAGTACAAATGAATCTCCATTCCATTTTTTCCGTTCCAAAGGGAAGGACATAATGGCAATGGCGGTAGAAAGTACACCGAAGCAGAAACCATGGCCAACTACAAGCAACACAGCAAAGTCGCCCAGGCTTCAAAAGCAGTATTCGTTCAAAGATGAACATACTGCTACTATGTTCAACCTGCTCAGCAAACGCAAAATGCTTAAGTTGTCGGAGAGCAAGAGGCCGGAAGAGGTAGGGAAAACTAACGATCCCAATTACTGCCTGTATCACCGGATTGTAGGTCACCCTATAAAGCATTGTTTTATTCTAAAAGACAAAATTCAAGCATTAATTGACGCTGGAGCAGTTCAGCTCAAAGCTGAACAAAAAAAGAATTAGAGCTATCTTAGACATATTTACGGTGGGTGGTCTAAAAGTACCACTTGGGTTCACAACAATTCCAAAAGCGAGCTCAGGGCGGTTAATTTAAACCCCATAACCTGCAAAAAAAAAAATCAAAAAAAAAAATCAAAAAAAAAAAATATATATATATATATATATATATATATATATATATATCAAAAAGAAAAAATCAAAAAAATAAAATAAAATAAATTAAAAAAAAAGAAAAAAAAATTTACCCAACGCCGAAAAGGCTACGGGAAGAGAATAAATTTCTCGCCAACCCCACCATGCTTGGAGGTAAAAAGCATGAATCACCCAACGCCGTCAAGTTAACTGGAAGAGAATAAATTTCTCACCAACCTCACCATGCAAGGAGTAAAAAGCATGAATTGCCCGACGCCGACAAGGCAACGGGAAGAGAATAAATTTCTCGCCAACCCCAACATGCTGGGGGTAAAAAGCATGAATTGCCCGACGCCGACAAGGCAACGGGAAGAGAATGAATTTCTCACCAACCCCAACATACTGGGGGTAAAAAGTATGAATTGCCCGATGCCGTCAAGGTAATGGGAAGAGAACCAGTTTCTCGCCAACCCCTTCATGTTGGGGGGTAAAAGTATGAATTGCCCAATGCCGCTAAGGTAAAGGGAGGAGAAAAAGTTTGGCATTTAAGCCCAAACAAAATTCTCGACAACTCTCCAGGCTGAGGGGAAGAGCATGGCTAGCCCAACTCAAACGGTAGTTGGTAAAGGCTAATCAAACCGTTGATAGCTGGGGGTTTGCTAAAAATCCCATGACAAATCTGTCATAATAGCATCCTTATCCGAATATAAGGATGCATCACTGCCCTAAGCTACTAAGGCAAAGGGAAGAGGAAATGTTTGGCATTTAAGCCCAAACGAAATTCTCGACAACTCACCATACTGAGGGGAATAGAATGGCTAGCCCAACTCAAACGGTAGTTGGTAAAGGCTAATCAAATCTGTTGATAGCTAGGGGTTTGCTAAAAACTCTAATCAGATAAATCTCTTGTCACGTTAAGATTTCACATCTGACAACAAAACTTTTCTCATCATTTTTCTCCAGCAGAGCAAGTGATACTCCAAAATATTTGTCAAGTTAAAATCATACCTCTGACATCATAATTCAAAATTTAATGAGATAAAATCCGATTAAATCTCATGTCATGTTAAGATTTCACCTCTGACAGAAAGGAAAATTCACACTTCATCAAGTCCGATATTACAGCTTCTGATGAACTAGTTATTGATATCGTTAAGTTAAAAATTACCTCTGACGAAAATCATCTCGCTATCAAGTTAACAGTTACCTCTGATAGTCAGATTCCAAAACTAAATACGTTAACCGTCACCTCTGTTTAGTAAGCTTGTTCCTATCATGACCAGATCCACTGAATAGGTGGAGCTCCAAGACACGTTTAATGTCAACTCTGTCTTTCCCTGATCCGTCATACTAGATGTTACTGAACGGTTAGGATTAAAATGAGCACGTTAATATGATACCTCTGCTTGACCTAAAATAAGCATGTTAACATCATACATCTGCTTGTCATCTAATGAGCACGTTAAAATCATACCTCTGCTTGCTATTGAATAATTGAATATGTTAACAGTTATCTCTATTTACCAAATTTTTTAAAACGTCTATAGCCAAAATTAAAGAATCCAAAGTATTTCGAAATTCAGTACGACTCAATACAAAACTTCGAAAACTTTGGAGGGGGTTATGTAGACACTAAAAAAAATAATAAATATATATATATATATATATATATATATATATAAAATAATAATAATAAATAATAATAATAATAATAATAATAATAATAATAATTTTAAAAAAAAAGGAAAAAAAAATTTACCCAACGCCGACAAGGCTACGGGAAGAGAATAAATTTCTCGCCAACCCACCATGCTGGATGTAAAAAGCATGAATCACCCAACGCCGTCAAGGCAACGGGAAGAGAATAAATTTCTCGCCAAAAAACTTTGGAGGGGGTTATGTAGACACTAAAAAAAATAATAAATATATATATATATATATAATAATAATAAATAATAATACTTTTTTAAAAAAAAGTGGGGGATTCCCCCCCGGGTGGGCCCAGCGGGAATTCCTCCCACGGGTGCCCACCCGCGGGATTTCTCCCACGGGTGTGCACCTGCGGGAGGAATCCCGCGGGTGCACACCCGCGGGAGAAATCCCGCGGGAGTGATCCCGCGGGTAGGCACCCGCGAGAGCGCTCCCGCGGGTGCCAACCCGCGGGTTGTTTTCCGCTTCCATTCCGCTTCTGTTTCGTTTTGCATAGTGATCCGGATTTTTGGGAATTTAATCGGATTCGAGGGAAGAATTTGAGCCGGATTAGAAGCGCTCCTCAATATATAAAATTGGGAACGGAGTTCAGAACACAGGCAGAGAGGAGAGGAGATTCTTTTGGAGAGGGAATTTTTTAGCTAGGCAATTTTCCAGAAGCCGGAGTCCAAAAATCCAGAGAGGAGTTCCTCAATCCAGAGAGATCGGATCGTCAATAGAGTGAAGAATCAACGCTCTACCGCTGCCAGAGCCCACAAAAATAAAGGGGAATCGAAATCAATTGATCCCCATTCTTGTAATCTCGAATTTATTTTGTAATTTTTCTTTTATTGCTGTAATTCAAAATCAAATTGGCAATTTAGAGAAAATTCAATTTTTCAGGCATACAGTCGCACTGGGAACAAAATCAATTTGATATTCAATCCCTCGAATTGGTGGTAATCCATGTGGTGTTTCCTTGGGAAAGACATCCACAAATTCCTGCAAAAGAGAAATAACAGAACTGGGCAAAGCAGGGTCAAGTTCGTTAGTGTTTAAAAATGCCTCTTTGTACAAACGTACAATCATCGGCTAATTTGAAAACATTGCTCGCTTAATCTCACTCACTTTTGCATAGAAATTCTTTTTTTTTCTCTCTGATTTTCTCTCAATGGCTGAATTTTGATTTTTTTTTCTCTCTCATTTTGCTCGGCCACTCTCCGATTTTCACTCTTTTTCTTTTCCTTACTCGCTTTCTTTTGATCACTCTCTTTTTGCAACCTCACTTGATCTTCATAAACCTATTTTGGTGTCATCGACACAAGAGTGATGGGTTTTTTGTTGAGCACGAACGAGTATTTGTTGGTGAAGCCATCATGCTTAAATCTTCGATCGAATTGCTACGGTCGACCTAATAGCAAATGTCCAGCTTGCATCGGAACTATATCACACAAAATTTCATCTTCATATTTTCCGATGCGGAACGAAACCAAAACCTGATTATTCACCTTTACCTTGTCACTATCATTAAGCCATTTTAATTTGTATGGCCTAGGATGTTTCAGTATGGACAGTCCTAATTTCTCCACCAAGGTTGTGCTTGCAATATTAACAATCATACTACATACCTTATTTTTGACGTAGCACCTAGTATGAAAGATGTTCTCTCGCTGCACTTCTTCAACTTCTTTTGTTTGCAAGCTTAGAAGACTTCTTGACAACAACAATTCACCTTGAACCGCATATTCTTCATCATCTATGTCCTCCAATGGTGGCATAGAGTCGGTATCGGACTCGTCGTCGGTTTCGATCTCTCCATTACCCCTTATCACTATGACTCTTTTGTTCGGACATGGACTTTCTATGTGACCCCTGCCTTGACATTTAAACACTTAATGTCACGATTTTGAAAAGTAGAAAGGTCAGATTTACCTTGAGTGCCATGATTGGTTGTCTCCTGTTTAGGCTCGAATTTAGATTTTGCAGCTGGTTTCTCCTCTTTCTTCACATGACTCGGTTTCCATAGGGTTTTACCAGAATTATGGGATGCATGTGCACCACTCCTCATCTTGAGTTGTTGCTCCACCGTGATGGCCATGTGCACCATATTCTCTAATTCCACATAATGTTGCATCTCTACCCTATCATGAATTTCTTGATTCAAGCCATTCAAGAACCTAGCCATAGTAGCCTCTCGGTCTTCTTTGATATTTGCCCGGATCATAGCAATCTCAATCTCTTGATGATAATCCTCCACACTCCGGTGGTAATGGCTGGGCACAAACCGCTTTCTCATCGCTACTTTTATTTCTTCCCATATCTCTACTGGTCGTTCCCTATTTCGCCTCCCGTTCAACACTAACTGATCCCACCACACAATAGCATAGTCAGAAAATTCAATGGCAGCAAGTTTTACCTTCTTCATCTCAGAGTAGTTGTGGCAATCGAACACTAACTCCACCTTTTTCTCCCACTCAAGATAAGCCTTGGGGTCGTTTCTTCCATGAAACGCTGGAATTTTCATCTTAATACTACACAAGTTGTTATCTTCTCGGTTCTTATCTGTCTAAACCGCCCTCCATATCTCCTATTACCAACAACTGAATTCCGATCTTCTTCTTCATCAAAACCAGCCCTATAATACTCTCCATTTTCATCTCTCACTCCCCGAGTTGAACTCTTTCCCTCCTATGCACATTAGGAGCGTTTTGTGGCTGCTCCAAACGTGTATTCTCCATCCGATCAATCCGCTCATGTACCTGCTCCAATTCTAACCTCATCACACACCTCATCTCACTAATCATGGCCGCTGATGCAAATAATGGCTTGACTACAAAGGAGCCAGTTAAAGTTCTAACTGGGCCGGTTACAAGAGCACAAGGAAAGAAGTTCAAAGATGCACTTAATGGGCTGATTCAAGAGATTTGGGCTCAAGCAAATTCGTGGAGGCCCATTGAGGATGATTCACGAGTTCAACAAAGATGCATCAATATGATTCACTTAGTAGAAGAATCTGATCAAAATTGATTGTTTCCTTTTATTTTATTTCTAGAACTATCCTTGTATTGATCAGCAAATTAAGGGGCTGATTGTTTCCTTTTATTTTGTTTCTATTTCTTAAACTTTCCTTGTATTTATCAGCCAAATTAAGGGGCTGATTGTTTCCTTTTGTTTTGTTTCTATTTCTTGAACTTTCCTTGTAGGAAAACTTTCCTTGTATTTTTTTAGCCTATAAAAAGGCGTCTAATATAATAGAAGGGAGACAGTTTACAGATAATTGGTGAGTTTATTCTCTTTGGTTCTTTGAAGGACTATTCGAACTTATCGGAATTCTTCCATGGCGTTCATCATCGACTTATCAAACGGCTTTCCACTACCGTTTGTAGCGTCTTCCTTATACCAAGGTTCTTGCTTCGCATTAAACTACGTGTTGAGATCAATTATACCGAGATTCTTGTTTTTATTGAAGCAACGGGTCGAGGTCAACCATACTCAATGGGCCTCCACGAATTTGCTTGAGCCCAAACCTCTTGAATCAGCCTATTAAGTGTATTTTTGAACTTCTTTTCTCGTGCTCTTGTAATCGGTCCAATTGGAACTTGAACTGGTTCCTTTGTAGTCATGCCATTATTTGCATCAGAGAAAGGGACGGCTAGGAAGCAGGAGTCGTGGCGGTTGTATGCCACGAGGTCCCTATAGACAAAGAGACAAGTAAATCATTGCTTTTGGGCGCAGGCAGCCCTTTACCATCCATCCCATTGCATTCCTCTCGTAGAGTACTGTACCGTCTCAGACCAGATACATCTTTTGAAATCTCGGATTAATTATTTAGATATCTCAATTCCACAGTCAATAAAATCGAGATCCATTGATATATTTCTAGGGGTCCCCATTCATTCCTTCCTTCTCGTAACTACGGATTGATTGTCCCTACCTAAATGGTAGTGGTCTAAACGGTAGAATGAATAGTAATGATTTAAGCAAGAGCAGCCGGACGGACTACTATAGTGAGTCTAGTGACTACTGACAGTCTTTTATTTTCGTATTCCAGTAATAATATCTGGTATAGCAGCCTTTCTGTGCGAGCCTCTTAAACCTCCATTATGTCGGTAAAGGGAGGATATTAGGGGAAGCAGTGAGTGGAGATTCCCCTGCAGAGAGCCGGATGAGGGGAGACCCTCACGTCCGGTTCGGAGGGCTGGGATATCCCGACCCTACTATCATTATGCCTTTGCAATGTTACTTGGTTCAACTCCATTTGTGACCTTTTCTCGTATGTGGGATTCTCTATCTTCTTGGGTAGATAACTGATCGTCTTTCATTTTCATACTCCGTTGTTTTCATCAATTCTCAGTCGACGTCGACGAATAATAATCGAACTGGAGGAGCTTACCATGATGGCTTAGTAAGCAAGCAACCTTTCCTGTAGGCGCCAACTCCTAGTTCTTTCTCTTATTTCTTTTGTTAGTTTAGTGACAGTTCATTAAAACCGAGAGTCCGACGATTCCTAGACCGATCACGAAAAAGATCCGAGAATCGGGGTCATCTTCCCCGTCGTCGAGGGAAGATGAACGCTGAAATGTCAAAAATCATTGGGGTTATGTATCGATGATGCCCACTCGAGGTTTTCCAACTGAAAGGGCCAACATCGAGACCGACAATCGATGACTTCCACCCGATGTCGCACCGAGGACCGTTGACTTGTCCAAAAATTCTATGGAAAAGAATTCCAATATCATACGATGGAATGGGCAACAGAGAGCATCTTTCGTCCGCCTTACGTTAGAGTCATAAATAGACGAAAACGTCCACATAGGTTCCCATTATAACCCCACATCCATGGGGATTTCAAGCAACATCAAAGACATACCGTTCAGCCAAAACTTGACACAGCGTGCTCGGAACGTCGGAAGAGAATTCGACTGGAACAAGCAACGACTAGAGGCGTCGATGATTGATTCGATATTCGACAATTCATTTTCTTGCGTCTCCAGATGCATTTTGAAAGTCAAAATAGTGAGAGGCGATGGATCCCTCACGGAGTGATCTGTCTTGGCATCACGACGTTTTATCATCCTTCCAGCGAAACACCGAGATGCATTGTGGGATACCACTACGAGTGACGGAACACCGGAAACGGAATGGCGAGGGGCTTATCAAAACAACCTCCGTAGTACCTCAAAACTTGATCTGCAGAACACAAGTTTTCTTCATTACATATCTATTTTAATGTTGACTGCCTTGTTGGCATGAATAATCTACGTCACTATGCTCCGTTCAATTCACAATTTTTCCTATTTGATAACCATCAAATACCTCGGGTTCCTTTTCCGGTTCCCTTAGCCTCATCTTATACTGCAGCCCAACGTGGTGACAGCCTTATTTCAAATCGCATCAATACATATCCTCCAACTATCTTCTCTAATATAGAAGAAGTTATACATAGTATGCTTAAACCATTATATTCATATAATCCTTTATTATATTTTGATAGGGCACCAAGGTATTGTACCCTTACATTACTCGATCAATACAAAAATGTAAGATCAAACAGTATAATGGTATTGCCTACAGATAAACAAGAATTTTTGGTGCAAATAAAAGAGCTTTTATCCCTCAAACTAATACAACCTAGCAGCAGTCCTAATTCTTTAGTCAGAAAACATGCAGAACAAAAGAGAGGAAAAGCTAGAATGGTCATTAACTACAGAAAATTAAATAGCTATACAAAGTTTGACGGCTACTTTATCCCTGCTGCAGAACAGTTAATAAAACAAATACAAGGATTCAAATACTATAGTAAATTTGATGCTAAACCTGGTTTCTGGCAAGTAAAATTAGCCAATAAAGAATCAATAGAACTAACTGCCTTTAGTTGCCCTCAAGGACACTATGAGTGGTTGGTAATGCCATTTGGCCTAAAAAATGCTCCACAAATATTCCAAAAATGGATGAACTCTATGTTTGGACATCTACAATTTGTAGTAGTTTATGTGGATGATATATTAGTCTTTTCTTCTACTTTAGAAGAACATAAACAACACTTACTTCAAGTAGCAAAAATATTGCTCGAGAATGGAATTATCCTAAGTCCAACAAAAATACATCTATTTAAAAAGGAAATAGAATTCCTTGGGAAATATATAAAAGAAGGTCAAATAGAATTACAACAACATATATATTCTAAGATAAAAGAATTTCCTAAGACATTTAAGACCCTGAAACAATTACAGAGTTTTTTGGGACTTTTAAACTATGGGAGAAAATTCATTCCTCATCTATCCCAGTTAATCCAAAGTTTACAAGAAAAACTGACTGTGGAACAATCTAAATATAAAATGGAAAATGGTGAACAACCAAGAAAATGGAATACAGACAAAATAGGAATTCAACTCTCTTCTAAAGAAGAAAAGGAGATAGAAAATATAAAAGGATTAATTACTCATCAAACAATTCTATATTTTCCCAAAGAAGAAGAATTGATAACTCTGCAAACTGATGCTTCTGACCTATTTTGGGCAGGAGTCTTAATAGCTAAACAAAAAGAAATTATAGCATATACCTCAGGAAAATTCAACAAACCCCAGCAAAAATACTCCACTTATGATAAGGAATTATTAGCTATTAAGTTGGCTATAAAAAGCTTAAAAATATACTTATTAAATAGACAGTTCGTAATTGAAACTGATAACAAATCAGTATCCCAGTTCTTAAAGAAAAAAACAATAAATAATCCTGAAGAGAACATCAGGAGAATACGGATTGCCTTATATCTAGAAATATACCAATATGATGTTAAATACATCCCTGGATTTACTAATATTCTTGCAGATCTATTAACAAGACCTGGTAATGGATAGATCAAAGAAAAGAAGCAAACAAGAAAAGACTCAATATGATCCAATGCAAAAGATTCCAAGGCAAAAGATTCCTTCTTCCGAAGAACCAAGCTCTTCCAGCAATACTTTTCTCCTTTCAGGACAGACTGAAAGCCCTCTTTTGCCTCCAGACCATATCTGGACCGAGTTCAGACGACTACAACAAAAGCTTTCTGAACTGCAAAATCTTGCCAAACAGCTATGCCAGGTCTCTGTTCTTTCTAAATCTCAAGACTTGAAGCAAAAGGAGAAAGGCTGGTTTTGTGGTTCTTTGCCTGAAGAACAAGAACTCAAAACCATTATTTCCAGAAGCAACCTTTCAGACAAAGTAATCTGTCCAGTCTCAGATTTCTACCAGCTCCTATCCTGTTTAGAAGTTGACTCTGAAAGGGCAAAACAATTCAAGGCAGAAGCCATTGTGAACGCAATGGTAAATCTAAATCAGCAAAACTGCCTACCACATGAACATCTCCTCCTTTTTCTCCACCATCTAGAAGCTACAGAAATTACCCAGCTTCTGCTCCATGAAGATGCTTTAATCAAGAACAAGTATGAACGCCCAAGATTATCTGTCTATTTAGGAGACATTCCTGAATCTGCCAGAGCTCTCCAGCTTGGGATAGTTCATAATCTTTATTTAAGCACCCTGCATCCAGGAGATTACCTCGATCATATTCCAAAGATATGCAGTGATCGAGTTTCAACCTACTCTAAACAGCATTCTTGGGAAACTGGTTTCTGGTTTCGAATTTGGAGCATTTGGGAAGAAAGAAACCTGTACCAACTATTCACCTCTTTCCAAATATGGGAACTACATGACGAAAGTCAACCGTTCGCCCATGGATGGGGTGTCTATCCTAAGCATGAATTCGACTTTGAAGAACAAGCTTATGCTGCTGCAAAAGAGTTCTTTACTGAAGCAATAACTGATAATCTTTGCGGAGCAAGATCTATTACCATCAGTAATAACATCATGCTCTATGACCATCTATCAGCCATGGAATCTTTTCAGGACAAAATAAACAAAGTCATTCCTTATCTTGCCACTATCAACATCGGGAGAATAGGATGCAAGGCAAGAACAGACTGTAATAAGGAAGGACTATTCCAGATAAGGTAAAAAGCATGGTGGGCCCATTACACTCAGCATCCACTCATCCAAAAGATTCCTTCTTATCTTCTCCTCCAAAGAGACGAAAGGTGGGACCATAGAGAGGACAATAATGTAAACTTTTTCCTGTACAAAGGACAATAATTTAGTCCTTTTCCCTGCTCACCTTTTGTAAAGAAACTTTGTAAAAGATTCCTTCTTATCTGAAGGATATCTTTGAAACTCTATAAATAAAGTGATCAGATGAAGGGAGGAGGCAGAGAGCCTTTCCGAACTTCTTTTTTCTTAAACATTACTTCTTCCTCTGATCTGCTTCTTAGTTTAAAATAGTGTGAATAAATAGTAGCGCTTTGTACTGGAGCAGAAGCTCTCCTGCAACTGGTATCAGAGCCTTGTGCAGTATCCTTCTTCCTTTTTTTTGTAAGTATCCTTAACTTAGCTATGTCTGGCTAAACTTGTTAGGCATGTTATTTCCTTAATTTCTTAAGCTAATTAGATAATAGTATCTTACGCCATGAGGTAGGAAACGAAACATGGCTGTGCTCTGTCTCTCTGAAGCGTGTAATAGGCTTGTGGTTGACTATATATCCGGAAGGGATGCTTCAGTTATTGCGGCCTTACTCTAGGGATAAAACCACCCTTAGAGGTTACATAGCCGGAGAGACCAGGGTCAAAACGATACTGTTATCTAACCAAGTAAAAGAAAGGAAGGAAATAACGTGTCTAAGTTTATAAGAACCTCTTTACAGAAATGTCTAGAGCTTTAGTTCTTCCTGAATTATACGAATGTCCTTTCAGTTTAAATTCTCATGAACATAGTATTCATCTTCCAAGTAATGGTACTGTAGAACAACAAAATAGTCTGCTTAATTATTTAAGTGATCAAATTTATTTAGTTTCTCAAAAACTAAGCTCTTTACAAAAAGTCTTAAGTTTTCCAAAGTTCTCTTCATCTTCAAAAGAAAGACTTGGATCTGTCATGATGGTAAAAACATTTTCAAAAAGTTTGAAAGAAACAAACTTAGATGAAATTGATTACCAGAAATATTTGAAATATAAAACTTTATTAGTTGATGAAATAGAAGGAAAAATTACTTCAAAAGAGATTTTCAAATTCTATGAAGAAAACTCTGCTTCTATAAAGTATTTTTCAAAAAGTTCTTCTGACAATGAAAGTTATATTTCTGCATCTGATTCTTTTGATGATGAATTATCTGCATATGATGATGTAATACCCTCTAATGAGGAGTATGATATTGATGATACGGAAATGCCCTCTAATGAGGTGTATGGTGCCGATGAACTATCAATACCCTCTAACGAGGAGTCCTCTTTTTCTGAGGAATTACACTACATACCCTCTAACGAGGACTATCATATATCAAATATACCCTCTAACGAGGAGAAGTATTTATTTAATATAAATATGAAACGTGGGGAATCATCTACCCAAATGATTTCTACAGGTAGACAAAATCCACCACATCCTAGTACTACAGAAGAAACTATGTATCATAGAGATACAGGAGAAAATTATGTAGATTCCTATATCTATAAACAAGGAAAGAGACATCAAACTGCTACATCAGGATTGATATTTAATGTTGATAATATACCAACAAATGAGTTAAGAGATTATATACTGAATTGGGAACAACTAATGGTTGGATCTAATACCTTAATGCCAGAGGAAATTCCTCATCAAGAATTTGTTATACTAGCTTGCGGATATTGGCAAGGTATAGCCTTAAGATGGCTAACACAATACGAAAAATTATACCCCACTGAGATAATAGCTTTAAATAGCCATACATCTAGAAGAACAGCTTTACATAGTATTTGTAAAAGCCTATATGAAGACTTAACTGGAGAAGATATTAATGCTGAAGGAATATATGAAAATATTCTTTTAAAACTAAGACTATGTAACATATGTTACTTAGAAGAATTCTCTAATCTATACATCAGTTATATTTTTAAACTGAACACTTTAGAGAAAAAGATCTTTTGGCTAACAGCCTTATTTTCTAAATTACCTATACCATGGGATACCATGATAGAGAAAAAATATAATAGTCTTAGAGCTGGAGGTATTCCACACAATACAGGAGCTTTAAAAAAGGCTTGTATGGAAACCGTTAAGAAAACTTGCCAGCTACAAAAAGCAAATAATCATCTATCCAAATATATACATAAATCAGACATTAAAACTTCTTGTTGTCCTAAATATGATCCAGATATCAATTATCAGTTTGGTTGTCCCCCAGTATATGGGTTTAAAAACCATATTTTCCCAAGAAAACAAAATACGGGAAAAAATCTAAAGACCATAAATCTAGAGACTATAAATCTAGATTCAAAAAGAAAAAATACAAGGTATCCAGAAAGAAATGGAAACCTGAACATAAAGAAAAGTATAAAAGGTCAACGAAATATAAGAAAAGAAAGTTTATCAAAACAAATCAAACAGGTATGAAAAAGAATTGTACATGTTTTAAATGTGGTAAAGAAGGACATTATGCCTCTGAATGTAGAGTAAATATTAAAACAATATGGTTAAATGAGTTAGAAAGGTATGATATACATACGGGAACTATAGAAGAAGTTCTTAGTGATAATTCTTCTATATATGAAATTGAAACCATATATGAAGATAGTCCTTTACATACTGATTCTTCTGAAACAGAAGAATTCAATATAAACATGTTAACCTTAAATAAAACATACCATTTTGTACAAGTAATACCTTTGTCCAAAATTGCAATATTACCCAAAAGGGAATCATTAAAATTTCCAGGACATATCTTATATGCTAATAATCATTATAGCATAAGAAGATATCAATCTATCGAAATTTATTTAGATTTGATTATAAGAATACCTTATGGTTATTACGGAGAAATTAAAAATCTAAGACATCATACTCTTAGAAATATTTTCATTACTTATGGAATAATAGAATCTATGACAGATCAAAACATAAGTATAATAATGAAAAGTACAAGTTTAGATGATAATCCATATCAAATTCCTTTAGGTACTCCTATAGGAATACTTATAATCCATAAATATGAAGATTTAGCATTGGTTAAAGCTGAACAAGACATTTTACTTTCAACATCTCCACCTCTTAGTCCAAAGTTTACTCCTGGACAAACTTCAAAAGAATCCATGTTTGAATACAGAGTATATATGAATACATTGTCGGAAATAGAACCTCAAGAGATTCATAATACAAGTATTGATAATAGTCAAGGAGAACATTATGAAGTAACTGATGAAGATATTGAAAGACTAAAGCTGTCTATACCACATGCTAAACAAGATGAGGTATATAAACCTCAATCTAAATTCAAATCTTTATGGACAAATAAACCTACATACATCTTTGAAAGAATGCAAGGAAATATAGAACTAAAAGGAGATGAAGATTTTACTTCGATAAAATTGCTAAACTATCAGCAGATAGAAAATCTGAAGCAAAAATATCCTAAGAAGAAATATTTACACATTGGTTTAATCCAAATAAAGATTACTGGTCTATTCAGATCCGGAATAGATACACCAATTATGATAATATGTTGTGATAAAAGAATCATCAATAATCCTCTAAACAGTATATTAGGAGGAGCAAAATCTAATTTAGCAAATAGAATATTCGGAGTAAATATACATCCTGATTTTTGTATCAGCTTATATGATACTAATATAGAAAAAACTTGTACTCTTTCTATTAATCTAAAAGGAATAGAAATGCTCCCTGGATCTCAAGTATTGGGAATACAATGGGAACATTGTCTGGCACTAAATGAAACATCTACTTTTAGATCTATCACACCTACACAGTTTATTAAACTCTTTGAGGTTGGAAATGGAAAAATAATCCAACCAAAATTGGTAAATATACGACATCTGAGATATGATAATGAGATGCAAATATTTTTGAAGACTTTAAAACCAAAAACACATCTCCCTATAGAAACATTTATTGCTTCAGGCAATACTATTTCTACTATGATTATAAATCCAAATATTCCAAGAAGTCTTAGTACCTCTGAATACCGAAATACCAACTTATATGTTGAAAAAGCCAGACCCAGTACGTCTGCTTTAGAAAATCTTAAAAATACTCCTCTTGAAGGACGGACTCAAAGAATCCTTGATCTCCAAAAGAAATCAGAAGAGCAACATATTATAAGATTACCATCTAGTTCATTTGGTTTATCAAATGTCGGATCATCTTCATAAAACACCTCAATTACTTTTCTATATTCCGATGACATTGACTGACTTGTTGGCATGATTTAAGCATACTATGCTCCGTTCAATTCCTTGGTGCCCTATCACTTGATCAAACAGTATTATGAATTATAAAAAGTATAAAAGTTCAAAGAAATATAAAAAACGAAAGTTTATTAAAACAAATCAAACAGGTATGAAAAAGAACTGTACATGTTTTAAATGTGGCAAAGAAGGACATTATGCTTCTGAATGTAGAGTAAACATTAAAACTATATGGTTAAATGAGTTAGAAATGTATGATATACATACTGGAACTATAGAAGAAGTCCTTAGTGATAATTCTTCTATATATGAAATTGAAACCATATATGAAGATAGTCCTTTACAAACTGATTCTTCTGAAACAGAAGAATTCAATATAAACATGTTAACCTTAAATAAAACATACCATTTTGTACAAGTAATACCTTTGTCCAAAATTGCAATATTACCCAAAAGGGAATCATTAAAATTTCCAGGACATATCTTATATGCTAATAATCATTATAGCATAAGAAGATATCAATCTATCGAAATTTATTTAGATTTGATTATAAGAATACCTTATGGGTATTACGGAGAAATTAAAAATCTAAGACATCATACTCTTAGAAATATTTTCATTACTTATGGAATAATAGAATCTATGACAGATCAAAACATAAGTATAATAATGAAAAGTACAAGTTTAGATGATAATCCATATCAAATTCCTTTAGGTACTCCTATAGGAATACTTATAATCCATAAATATGAAGATTTAGCATTGGTTAAAGCTGAACAAGACATTTTACTTTCAACATCTCCACCTCTTAGTCCAAAGTTTACTCCTGGACAAACTTCAAAAGAATCCATGTTTGAATACAGAGTATATATGAATACATTGTCGGAAATAGAACCTCAAGAGATTCATAATACAAGTATTGATAATAGTCAAGGAGAACATTATGAAGTAACTGATGAAGATATTGAAAGACTAAAGCTGTCTATACCACATGCTAAACAAGATGAGGTATATAAACCTCAATCTAAATTCAAATCTTTATGGACAAATAAACCTACATACATCTTTGAAAGAATGCAAGGAAATATAGAACTAAAAGGAGATGAAGATTTTACTTCGATAAAATTGCTAAACTATCAGCAGATAGAAAATCTGAAGCAAAAATATCCTAAGAAGAAATATTTACACATTGGTTTAATCCAAATAAAGATTACTGGTCTATTCAGATCCGGAATAGATACACCAATTATGATAATATGTTGTGATGAAAGAATCATCAATAATCCTCTAAACAGTATATTAGGAGGAGCAAAATCTAATTTAGCAAATAGAATATTCGGAGTAAATATACATCCTGATTTTTGTATCAGCTTATATGATACTAATATAGAAAAAGCTTGTACTCTTTCTATTAATCTAAAAGGAATAGAAATGCTCCCTGGATCTCAAGTATTGGGAATACAATGGGAACATTGTCTAGCACTAAATGAAACATCTACTTTTAGATCTATCACACCTACACAGTTTATTAAACTCTTTGAGGTTGGAAATGGAAAAATAATCCAACCAAAATTGGTAAATATACGACATCTGAGATATGATAATGAGATGCAAATATTTTTGAAGACTTTAAAACCAAAAACACATCTCCCTATAGAAACATTTATTGCTTCAGGCAATACTATTTCTACTATGATTATAAATCCAAGTATTCCAAGAAGTCTTAGTACCTCTGAATACCGAAATACCAACTTATATGTTGAAAAAGCCAGACCCAGTACGTCTGCTTTAGAAAATCTTAAAAATACTCCTCTTGAAGGACGGACTCAAAGAATCCTTGATCTCCAAAAGAAATCAGAAGAGCAACATATTATAAGATTACCATCTAGTTCATTTGGTTTATCAAATGTCGGATCATCTTCATAAAACACCTCAATTACATATCTATATTCCGATGACATTGACTGCCTTGTTGGCATGATTTAAGCATACTATGCTCCGTTCAATTCCTTGGTGCCCTATCACTTGATCAAACAGTATTATGAATTATAAAAAGTATAAAAGTTCAAAGAAATATAAAAAACGAAAGTTTATTAAAACAAATCAAACAGGTATGAAAAAGAACTGTACATGTTTTAAATGTGGCAAAGAAGGACATTATGCTTCTGAATGTAGAGTAAACATTAAAACTATATGGTTAAATGAGTTAGAAATGTATGATATACATACTGGAACTATAGAAGAAGTCCTTAGTGATAATTCTTCTATATATGAAATTGAAACCATATATGAAGATAGTCCTTTACATACTGATTCTTCTGAAACAGAAGAATTCAATATAAACATGTTAACCTTAAATAAAACATACCATTTTGTACAAGTAATACCTTTGTCCAAAATTGCAATATTACCCAAAAGGGAATCATTAAAATTTCCAGGACATATCTTATATGCTAATAATCATTATAGCATAAGAAGATATCAATCTATCGAAATTTATTTAGATTTGATTATAAGAATACCTTATGGGTATTACGGAGAAATTAAAAATCTAAGACATCATACTCTTAGAAATATTTTCATTACTTATGGAATAATAGAATCTATGACAGATCAAAACATAAGTATAATAATGAAAAGTACAAGTTTAGATGATAATCCATATCAAATTCCTTTAGGTACTCCTATAGGAATACTTATAATCCATAAATATGAAGATTTAGCATTGGTTAAAGCTGAACAAGACATTTTACTTTCAACATCTCCACCTCTTAGTCCAAAGTTTACTCCTGGACAAACTTCAAAAGAATCCATGTTTGAATACAGAGTATATATGAATACATTGTCGGAAATATAACCTCAAGAGATTCATAATACAAGTATTGATAATAGTCAAGGAGAACATTATGAAGTAACTGATGAAGATATTGAAAGACTAAAGCTGTCTATACCACATGCTAAACAAGATGAGGTATATAAACCTCAATCTAAATTCAAATCTTTATGGACAAATAAACCTACATACATCTTTGAAAGAAACTTAAGACTTTTTGTAAAGAGCTTAGTTTTTGAGAAACTAAATAAATTTGATCACTTAAATAATTAAGCAGACTATTTTGTTGTTCTACAGTACCATTACTTGGAAGATGAATACTATGTTCATGAGAATTTAAACTGAAAGGACATTCGTATGATTCAGGAAGAACTAAAGCTCTAGACATTTCTGTAAAGAGGTTCTTATAAATTTAGACACGTTATTTCCTTCCTTTCTTTTACTTGGTTAGATAACAGTATCGCTTTGACCCTGGTCTCTCCGGCTATGTAACCTCTAAGGGGGGTTTATCCCTAGAGTAAGGCCGCAATAACTGAAGCATCCCTTCCGGATATATAGTCAACCACAAGCCTATTACACGCTTCAGAGAGACAGAGCACAGCCATGTTTCGTTTCCTACCTCATGGCGTAAGATACTATTATCTAATTAGCTTAAGAAATTAAGGAAATAACATGCCTAACAAGTTTAGCCAGACATGGCTAAGTTAAGGATACTTACAAAAAAAAAGGAAGAAGGATACTGCACAAGGCTCTGATACCAGTTGCAGGAGAGCTTCTGCTCCAGTACAAAGCGCTACTATTTATTCACACTATTTTAAACTAAGAAGCAGATCAGAGGAAGAAGTAATGCTTAAGAAAAAAGAGGTTCGGAAAGGCTCTCTCGAGGTGAATAAATAGTAGCGATGATGCCCACTCGAGGTTAATCCATAAATATGAAGATTTAACAAGTTTAGCCAGACATGGCTAATTCCCGTCGTCGAGGGAAGATGAACGCTGAAATGTGAAGATTTAATGGGGTTATGTATCGATGATGCCCACTCGAGGTTTTCCAACTGAAAGGGCCAACATCGAGACCGACAATCGATGACTTCCACCCGATGTCGCACCGAGGACCGTTGACTTGTCCAAAAATTCTATGGAAAAGAATTCCAATATCATACGATGGAATGGGCAACAGAGAGCATCTTTCGTCCGCCTTACGTTAGAGTCATAAATAGACGAAAACGTCCACATAGATTCCCATTGTAACCCCACATCCATGGGGATTTCAAGCAACATCAAAGACATACCGTTCAGCCAAAACTTGACACAGCGTGCTCGGAACGTCGGAAGAGAATTCGACTGGAACAAGCAACGACTAGAGGCGTCGATGATTGATTCGATATTCGACAATTCATTTTCTTGCGTCTCCAGATGCATTTTGAAAGTCAAAATAGTGAGAGGCGATGGATCCCTCACGGAGTGATCTGTCTTGGCATCACGACGTTTTATCATCCTTCCAGCGAAACACCGAGATGCATTGTGGGAAACCACTACGAGTGACGGAACACCGGAAACGGAATGGCGAGGGGCTTATCAAAACAACCTCCGTAGTACCTCATCAAGCACACGAATAAAGACTTCAAATAGACGACCCGTATTTACCTAGTGAACTAGAGATTCAAGTCAATAATGATAATAGACAGGCTGAAATAAGATAATATTCTGACACTGTTGATCGGAATCCGACATATTCCAACGAAACGACGTTACAGTCCTATTCATATAGGCAGACCGACCATCATCCTATTTCTTTTGCTTGACGATCAGGAATAGCGGTCTGATAAAGCTCATATCCATCCGTCTGAAGTCAGGAAATGGAAGTATTCATAATATTATCATAGATGAGCTCGACTTTGGCACCAGAACTCTTTCGAAATCAAATCAACAACGGTAATGCAGGATGCATCCTGGTATCCCGCGACGGAAGCCAGCTATCTCCTGTTCTGATAAATATCTTTCTTCCATAACCTACTGTGACGGAAAAGCGTCGCATCCTAGACTAGAAGAAGTTCCCCGCTCGCCTTTTTCGATGTGGTTGTGCCCACTTCGTTTCATTACGTCATTATATGTGTTTACCTTTCTGAGTGAGAATGACGTAGTGCGAACGTCGAGTAGTGCTCGCTCGTGCTTCTTCGGAATGGGGAGCACGTCTCCCGTCCGACGGCGCTTTCCGGAAAAACCCAAATGATTCAACAAGTGGTGGAGGGTGACATCAATGCACAGGGGGACCTATTGATGCGAACCCCGTTAAGAATAACGAGACCCGTAGGAGAAAAGGAGAATCCAAGAACGTCCTCGATCAGGTTTGGATGGGAGATCTCGACCCGTTGTTTCAACAAAAACAAGAACCTCGGTATAATTGATCTCAACCTGTTGTTTAATGCGAAGCAAGAACCTTGGTATAAGGAAGACGCCACAAACGGTAGTGGAAAGCCGTTTGATAAGTTGATAATGAACGCCACGGAAGAATTCTGATAAGTTCGAAAAATCCTTCAAAGAACCAAAGAGAATAAACTCACCAATTATCTGTAAACTGTATCCCTTTTATTCCATCAGACGCCTTTTTATAGGCTAAAAAAATACAAGGAAAGTTTTCTACAAAGAAAGTTCAAGAAATAGAAACAAAACAAAACGAAACAATCAGCCCCTTAATTTGCTGATCAATACAATAAAAGTTTTAGAAATAAAACAAAAGGAAACAATCAATTTTGACCAGATTCTTCTAGTAGTTGTATTATATTGATGCATCTTTGTTGAACTCATGAACCATCCTCAATGGGCCTCCACGAATTTGCTTGAGCCCAAACCTCTTGAATCAGCCTATTAAGTGCATCTTTGAACTTCTTTCCTCGTGCTCTTGTAACCGGCCCAGTTGGAACTTGAACTGGCTCCATTGTAGTCATGCCATTATTTGCATCACCTATTACACATGACGGTAAGGAAAACAAAGGATTTATAGGCCGTCGGAACTAAACGAAAGAATATGGAAAAGACTTTCCAAACTAAACAAAATCTGTCGGAACTCGACATCTCTCGTCAGGTTGAGAGCGACAATCACGACAGACAAAAAGGACAAGGAAGAGAACGAAAGATTCAGTAGTGGGAAAAAGGCCCTGCCTAGAGCTTGTCCATCTACGACTCCGTGATCCAACTAGGCATCACCACGTATGAATTCGTGCTCCGACATATGGGCTCGTCGCCCTGTCTCCATAGACGGAAGAAGAAGCCAAGACGGAATCATTTAGTAGTGAAATATTTCCATTCTACCTTAACCATGCCCACCCACCACCCACCCAGAAAAAACGATTCTCCAACTGATGATTTTTCAGTTTCGGACATGTGACGATAGCCTACCCGGTGATTGAGGGTAAGATAAGAGGACAGCCCTCCGAGTGAGTGAGGCTTTCATCCCCTCACCTACGGTACCATCCTTCGGTGTGTCGACGTTCGAATGTCAGATGGATTCAACCTACTGGACTCCGCGACAAACTCTGGAATTTGCAAAGGCGACACTCCACCGACAACTCATGGATTTTATGCATCGATCTACGGTAACTGCCACAGCTCTTCTCTCTTTCTTTCCATACATTGGGTTAGCTACACGACACCAATCAGCAAGAGCGACGAAGGAAAACTCCAGCAACCAAAAGGTGCTCCGATGCAATATGGGCACCACATACGGCACGGGCTACTGGCTGATTTCGTCGCCTGTCGTACGAACAGCAACTCTGTTCTCAAGCACTGAACTGCCCGACGCTCTTCTCTCATATTTATTATGTCCAAGCGCTCCGTGCGCAACTTTCACTTTTATCATATTGTTGGATTCCTCAGGCGTATCTTCAGAAAGATCTTTGTCGACGTTGTTACTATGGTTTCCTACTTGATGAACTGGAAGAAGTAAGAACTCGCCAATTGCTCTGATCTTATCCGCTCACTCTTCTATTTTATGTTTTCTAGCAAGCGCCACCATGTAGGATCCCTTCGTTATTTATTGACTTGACTCCCTAAACTTCACTAAGTAGAGCAAGGGAGAAGCACGACGTGACGCAAAGAGGGAAAGAAGCAATCTACACCATTTAGTACCGAATTGTTTTCCACTGAATAGAAAATAAAGGAAACTCTTTCTTTGCCTCTGTTCCAGCCCCTTCGTCACGTAAGGCATCGCGACGCTCCTTGCTTTCCGCCAGAAAGCAAAGTTAGCAAAAAAGATGACGATATAGAGTAGACCATGGAATAGGTAGGAGTGGAATTGAGAAGTCCTTTCTCATAAAGGACCTTTCTCAGAGACCAAAGGCTAGAACCTCCTCCAGCCGACGTGTTTACTCGAATGACTCTTTCATACAGTATGTAGAGTGCGTCGCTTCAGCTCTAGCTACGGAACGCCAACCAATAGACTTGCAATCCCTGAAAGAAATGGAAATTTCTTTTGTTTGGGGAAGTTACTGAACAATATCTGAAGGAAGATGGATACCCCAAAGAGTCTCACATAGAGGAAATCAAAAAATACTTTCTCGTCAGATTGGATCGCTTGCCAATGTTGTTTCCAAAGGCCTATCAAAACAAAGCAACTCTTCCGTCTATGGGCAGCTGACGTACGCAATAGACGTCAGTAATTGAATATCAAGTCGTCGACGAGTGTTTTTTTTGAGCTTGACGAAAAAATGACTTCACAGGGGCACATGACAACTTCGATCTTTGCCTTTTTGATGAATTGCACGAAGCGGGCAGCGAAAGCACACGGAGAGGCACGCCCAAGAAAAGGATCATCAGGGAAAGTCAGACTGTGGATAAGACCCACAGTCTGGGCACGGAGAGGCACGCTGGGCGAGAGACTTTGATCCCGGGATTTTTCAGGCAGAGGGATTGGTCAGCAAGCCCTTTTTTTACCGACCTACTGGACCCTCAAAATCAAAGGCGGTGAAGCCCCTGATTGAGACTAGACCCTCCATAGCCCGTCAGGAAATCACCGGAGATTCCCTTTGACAAAGTCTGAGTTTGGTCGCTCCATTAATATTCCGTCCTCACAGGCATAAACATTTTATCGCCATTGGAGGGTATTGCACACTGCCCATCTCTATACGGGCGTCGGGTGGGGCACAAGGCAGCAAAAGAAGTGGCTCAGCCAGCATGGCTCTAGCGCCTTCGATGCAGTGAAGGAAGAAAAGAATGGCGTAACTCTACCGATGATGGATATGATATGGCATAGTGCGGCACGCACAAAGACAAGGCTCGCGCGACTGGGTGCTATCGAAGTAGCCCTATTGCTTGTTTCAGAAGGCACTTCTTCGATTAGGTGTCTCATGGCAAGGGCTGTGCCGCCGGGATTTCAACTTAGATGGGATTTCCCGACGTGCATAATGACATACCACAGCCCCCAACATAGATATGTCGATATTGGTTTGGTAGATAGAGCCTAGGTCGCCGAGCTTCCTTTTATCACCGACAACTCAACAACTACGTCGAACGAGAGGAGCGGTACGAGCTACGGAGAGGCTTACTAGAAGAAAGTGCCTTTAAGATCTTTTTTCCAGGCTCAACGTACTCTGACCCATGAGACCTATTGACGGAAGACCACTTATAACCAGACGTTGGGGGGAGCTAAACTCGCTGCTCTCTTTACTACCCTAGGGCACTATGGGGGTAGAGACGTACGGGCAGGGAGGGGTGCCCACACCAGGGCCTCACACGCTTCAGCTTTCCACGGATAATGCAGGAGAAGGAGGGATGTAGGAGGACAGCGGAAGGCGCAACCGGAAACACTGAAACACAGACAAATCCACTGGGGGAGAGAGACAAGCCACGACGAAGAGGAACAGGGGCAGAGCAAAAAACACATGACGAAGACAATAGCGGGTCTCAAAACCACAAGCAGGGAGAAAAGAGAGACGTCACAGAATATGAATATCAAACGAGGCAACTCACGACACCAGTGAAACAATTCGATTCCTGTAAGCCAACCACTCCGATTTTCAATGGAAAAAAATACAGGAATGGCAGTCCCGACAAGAAATAGTGCGCAGCATCGTTCGTTCCTGTGGCCACTTCATCCGATGTAGGAGAATAAATAGTTCGTCGAACACAGTTTGAAAGATAAAACAGCCAGAAAAACTCCCCATCCAGCGCAAAGTAACTAAAAAATCCCCGAGGAAAACATCGACAAAAGTCGACGAAGAGAGAACCTCCCGGATAGAAATCACACGGAATTGTAAATCCCTCCACACAGAATAACCCTTTCTAAAAGATCTCAACAGAAGAGAAAGAAGAAGGGAGGACCGCCAGCGAGAAAACTGGCGAAACCCCGGAGCCCTCTGAACACAGAAACAGACATGTGTCGACAAAAATAGGCGCGACAAACGTCGAAAGAGAAGCGCAGCAAACGTCGTCAATCTGCACTTGCTGGAAAGCACTTTCCCATCATAAAACACAAAGAAAGCCACACAGATATCTCGTAAAAAAAAACAGATGACGCAACAGCGCACATACGGTTATAGGTGAAATGTGACCTAAACAATTGACGCATTCTAAAAGAAAGCAACCGACGTAGTCCAGCCCAAAAGTCAGGTGACAGGAGATCTAGATCGGCTCGATGTACCGACGGAGAAGAGATGGGTTCTCAGTCGTATTTATCTAGAGCCAAAGCAATCGACGCAAGCGAAGAAAACATATACTTCTGGAAGTCCGACTGTCTTTACTTATCCCAAATGACCCAGCAGCGCAGCACCAGGACATTCCACCGATGGAACCTCTTCTCTTCTAGTCACTCAAAGATCCCTTTTTCATGGATATTCCTCGATGGTGAAGGTACCTCAAGGCAGGACACTTATCGACGATTGTCATATACGAAAAGGTCATGAGGCAGACAACGCTTTCCTCCCCCAGAAAAGGTTGAGCCGACGCGTCACTTTCCTTCTTTCACGAAAGTACGTCCAACTGATTGAAAAGAAGGTGGTCAAGCAAATACAAATATTCACTCAAAAGAGAAAGAAGAGATCAAACGACAAAAGTACTGACAGACGTTTGCGCATACTCCAGAAATCATGTTTTTTCATCCACCGGGTTACCTATTGACAAGCGAAATGATAACGAGAAAACAACATTTTATGCTTGCTAGGCCACAGGCAGCAGAGAAAAGATACTATGATGATCGTTCCGCAGTAAATGGTTTCGTAGTCAGAAATATTACATCAAAGCGATGAAGGATTTTACGTACACTAGACGGCTTTCTCCGATTCAGAGATTGTGGCTAGTTCCATACGACGGCGCTCTCATATTCTTCGGGATCAAGAGGTCTCCGATAGATGCTGGAAATGGATTGGAAACTCAAATGCGTAGAGCCGGGTAAATTGGCTTGGCCTCTTTTTACATTTTGACAGGATTCGGCGGATTAGATTACATCCTGGTCGCCTGACGACTTTCTATTCGAGTTGGGCATTGGTGCATCTACTTTCGCTATTCATAAAGTGACTTTTTTTGGTTGGAGTTGGTTATTACTCCCCCAATCTCAAAGTAGGGGTTCGTCATATGCCCTTTTGATGGAAGGGGTGGTTGCAGTCGTAGCTAAACGAAAAGCAAAGAAAGATTCCTCGATCTTTAGTGCGACGCCCCCCCTCTGTCGATGGGTGATCGGCATAACACTATTGGGGCGAAGGCTTTTCGAAAACGATCGATTACTGGATGGAAGAATGATGAAAAACCAGCGCATTCAGACGGGGCGTAAGGAACCTCCCTATTCTAGATCTGTAACTCCTCTTTGCAAGTACAGAAGGACAGTAAGTGAGGGCACTTCACGTAGATCAACAATAGCTGCAGCAAGCGAAAGAGATTCTCGACGTTTTTCGATAGACAAGAGTGATCGGCCTGCCTATACTATAAACAACTCGTCGAAACCGAAGCGATGGAATACATGGTGGGGGAAATGTGCCTCTACAGATCCAGAAGAGTAAAGTCTAGTTTTTGATAAACTTCCTTCGACAATGACGGTTCGACAATCAGTCGTAAATGCAGGAGATGCTGGTCCCCTACCCAAGCCAAAAGCCAGTACCAAGCCAGTAGCGAGCTCACGAGACTATAAAAAAGGAGGGGAAGCGACCTGACGTGTCGAGTTACCGTTCCGAGAGCGGGCCTAGAATGAGAAGCTTCCTTAGCAATGAGACGAGGCAATTAACGCTCCTTTCCGTGAGGGTGACGAAAAGAATGACTCCGCAACTAATTTCTCTTCCGGGGACTCCCCCCGTCTGGTTTGGCTATTCTAGGCCTTCTTCTATTCGTACCTGCTTCCGTTTCTGCCCCCGTCCTCCGACGCTTTGTGGTCCAGGCCTCAGGCTTACGCAAGTTGAAGTCTTCCGCTACCGATATTAGATCTAAGCCTTCCGTCGAAAGAATCGCAAACGACAGAGTCAATTGCGTTAGCTTATCAAGATCACCGCTTCTTTGTTCGCTGCCGAGTTGAAACAGAAACCCCCTTCGGCTATCACTAATGACGAAATTCGACGGATGATGCCCCGCAAGACAAATCCCCCTACATAGACGTACTAAACCAGAGGCACCACCTACTCCCCCACCACGCACTTTTGGTGTCGAGCCAAGGAATTCCCTCTTCCACAGCGAGATCTCCTTCCATATTCGCATGGCCTCGCTGGCCGAGACTCGTCATTCTTCTTATCGATGAATCCCTCGATTTAGTAGCCCTAGCCCATCTTTCCATGCGTCATATTTCGAATGCTCATTCTCGATCCAGCGAAGTCTCCTCTCCAGCAGCGACACCCGGGACTTCGTCACGAGTCTGCCATTTACGTTTAGCCTTCAACGCAATCTCAAAAGTGATTGACGAAAGCCCCGAACAAGTTCCTACCGACGCCGAGAGTTGAACCCATAGCCGTCGCTTCTGATGACCTGCAACCCCGTCATTTCGTTTTATTCGCGACTGGTTCGTTTTAGGAATGCTCATCGAAAGTCATGCTTCGTTTCGCTTTGAATTAGAGACTCACATGATACTGTGAAAGGAGCATTCATCTCATCTTTTGGGCGAGTAGACTGATCGACAAACCATTTGACAAACCAAACAAAGCCACGGGAACTGACTTTACGAAACTGACGAGTGTTGATGGGGGACCATGTGTGTGCTTGCATAGCTGCTCTGACTCTTTACCGGAAATCCTCGCCAACTCTCCAAAAGGAAAAAGCCATTTTGGAGGGAGGAGTTCCACGGGCCGACCAAAAACTCACGTTGAAAAGATTGATATTGGCTCTTTTCTCCCACAGGGATATGTGATACTGTCTTTTAGTATCCCGCTCTGCTTTTCCCTGGGACTCAGCCTCTCTATGACGGGCTTTTCTCGCTTGTGACATCGCCAGTGACGGAGAGTATCGAACAGACAGAGACATGCTTATGGCCCTTCGGTGTGGGTGGTGAACCGGATTGAATGATGCAAGCAGACCACAACACTAGAAAAAAGGAAATGAATGAACGCCTTTTTCTTACGCTTTCCTATGAGATTCTCCCGTCGACCATCGGGAGTATGGCTCTCTGAATAAGAGGCTTTCAATGAAACCGGTATGGTACGTTCGACGTGACAATCCAGTCGTAACTCATCTCGGTGAAATGACGTATAATAGAGAGAGAATCTAGGATTTCAGGCTCTTTCAGTAGGTGCGCTGTCAGCTTCGTCGTTTTCTTTTTTTTCAAGATTGGAAATCGTCCAATCCGACATCTCAACCATGGTGCACATGACGCTTCGAAAAGCAGGACAAATTCTGTGTTCTGGCAATGGCCCTGCTGTTCGTGGTCTTGCAAAGACTCCGCGGATCATCCTCATGTAGGAGGTAAGGGGTGCGCGAGACGGGGGCAGACCCTAGGTGTCCCCGTCGGTGGAAGCCGCCAAAACAGGTTTAGGGAAATTGTCAGGGGTTTGAAAGGAATAGCCTTGAATTTGCATTTTTCTTATAACCCCCGACTAACAATACTTCCCGCTCTCGGTTTGGCCCTTCTTCGTCATTCTTTGCCTCTTTTGCCAACATTTATCCTGCCTTTTCATTTGAGTTCGTGCTTTTGTGCGAATCCTCAAAATGGAAGGGCGGGAGGAAGGACGGTGCCTCCCCCAGACAGGCTCCGAGCGAACAGGGGGGTTGCTGACCCCGCCGACATATCGGCGGCGGCGCCTTGCGAAACTCCGACAAATAGTACTACGCCGCATGGTACGTATAATTTTAGGGTACCATGCGGCGTATTGTAGGGCAAACGACGGCCTGCGGGCGAGTCGGTCCCAACAAGGTGTCAGAGTCTACCATAGAACATGAAGCTCATAGAATCATTCACGAGGATTTTGACTATGACGATGTGGCCGACTCCGACGTAGAATCCCTTACCAACCATCGATAGGCATTTAGGGACGGTCCTGAGATTGGAAACAATCCCTAGGACACTGCAGGAGGGCCACTTCCTGACTTCTTTTGTTGACGGAGCAGGAGGCAGAAGTGCGCAATTGCGCACCCTCCGGACCGACGTACCCCCACTTCGGGGTCGGGGTGAGATTCCAATAAGGGATTTTTAATTGACGTAACTCTGTGCTCCAGACGGGGGAAATGAAAGCAGCGAAATTCGTTATCTCTCTTCCCTCCCACATGTTCAATCTTTTTTTAGTGGTTTCCCCAGAGATCTTTATCATTAACGCAACCTTCATTTTGCTCATTCATGGAGTTGTATTTAGTACCTCTAAGAAAGATGATTATCCACCTTCCGTCAGTAATGTGGGTTGGCTTGGATTACTTAGTGTTGCGCGCCTAGGAGGGCAGCGCGCTTGGGAATGCGGAGGATCCCGTCATCGTATCGCCCAGCTCCCTAACCTAATGCGGTCGGACTGCAGGGAGGCTTAGCATGGGGGGACGTCCGGAGCATTTTGCCGCCACAAGGCTGGCTAATCGTACGCAGCAGGAGCAAGGAAACTCCCCTGGTTCTGGAAGGCACATGAGTCCGAACGCTATTATGAATGTGCGACCGACGCTACAGTACGTAGGTACCTATGCAGGTGAGGCGTCGGTCGGTCCTAGAAACGGCGGCAGCGGCGCGAGGAGTGGAAGACCGGACGTGTTGCAACCTAGGGATCACCAGGTAGCTCTTTCACTCTATAGGGATATCGGGGGGGGCATAGCACAATTCTTCATCGGAGGAGGGTTTTTCTGGAAAGCGCCAGGTGACTGATCCTGCCATAATGTACTCCTACCGTATCCCTTGCACTGACAACCGAAGTCGAACATACATACGATGATCTTCATGGGTGAAGGGACGAGAGGAAAGAAAGGGCGGTAGATGATAATGAGAAAGGGTGCCGCGTCTGGATGGGCGGGCTGAATGGATGAGCGAAAGGTGCCATGAAGTGGGGAATATACCAAGTATAAATTTCGACAACTAAATGCACCTCGAGGTGCAGCCCAGGAACTAGGGGACCTTCTCGAGCACAGTACCGACAATTGAGAGATAGAGTGGTCCCCTTCTTCCTGGGGAATCAATGCTCCGGACTGAATAGAGCTTACCGCCGTGACGCTTTCTCTGGCGCATCTCCGCTTAGCTGGGCTCAATAGGCGCTGGTTGATTTGGCTTCCTCTCATCAGGCCACCGCTCTGCGCCGTCACCCCCGCAACACTCCCACTCTGACGCGATGCCTGCTAAGCAAGATGCATTGCGATTTCCTCTTATGTGGACGCACCTCCGCCTCACTATGACCCGGGATGGGAAGAGAAAGACTTTTCTTTTTCCGACGGGCGTCGATCGAGTAAAGCCAAAGACACCACAAGACGACAGCAGCAAGCTGTTAGGAAGGGGACATGATCAATAGAACCTGGCTGGGATAGTGGCGCCCATTCCTCACTAGTTCTGAAAAGGTTCGATCATGCTGGAAGGGGCATCCCACGTCAGTGATCGGTCTGCTAGTTCATGCAAATCCGAAGAAATTATCACGGACGAGCCACATGCAGGGAAACTTGCACGTGTGGTTCTGGCCGGGCTTTCCTTCGGTATTTAATAACCTCACTTCTGCTTGTCGTTGGCGCACCTCTCCTAACTATTGCCCATATATTCCAGAATAATCTTTTGAGGAGGGACAATTTTACATATTTCTGCCAAATCCATCCATTATTAAGTACGGCTGGTACCATTTCGATGTGTTTTGATTTTTCTGAACAAGAGAGGTTTGATGCTTCTGAATCCATTGTATTAATTCCACTTCCTACTCGTAGTATGCTCTTAATGATCTCAGCTCATGATTCAATTGCCATGTATTTAGCTATTGAGCCTCGAAGTTTATGTTTTTATGTGATTGCAGCATCAAAAAAAAGTCTGAATTTTCCACGGAAGCTGGCTCGAAATATTTGATCTTAGGTGCATTTTCCTCTAGAATATTATTGTTCGGGTGTGACTAGACTACTACCAATCAATTTTGTCAAAACTTCTTTATAGATTTGTTTGGAGAGATCCTCTATGTAGTTGTCTATCTAGGGCAATGGATCTACTTCCACATAGCCCTAAGGCTGTGTCTCGATCTCCTATATGTCTCGATCTACTTCCCCGTCGGTCTAATTCCACGACGGAGAGTCAGCGTGGCGTAAAGTGAAGATTTGGGGAGTAGAGCGAAATCCCCGTCTGGGGTATTCCGAAGGTGTAACCTAGGCAACGAAAAAGGGGCCCGATACTTCAACTAGAGGAGCGACCTGTTGGTTCACCTAACCCCGACCCAACATCACACGTTCTCCAGGTCCAAAGGGATCCAGTGCCCAACTACCGACTCCTCCCAAAATTACGTTATCGGAGCCGAGCCAGGAATAGCCTTCCGTGGACACCTACAAATTTCACCGGTTTGAGAGGCCCTCTTTAATACATAAAGAAAAAGATGTTCACAGGGGACAGAAAGACTCGGTCATAGGAATTTAGACCACCTACGCGCTGGTAAACGAAAACCACCTCGACTGGATCTACCGAACGAATCAGGCCACCCCGTCGAAAGATGCCTTCTCTCAAAAAAAGGGGAGATCCGCTGCTTACTGCTCACAGAAACATCCAACCGTCATGGTTGACATCGTCCGCATATATTTTTGATCTCCTTCTATTCATCATATTTTTGGCTTTGCCCGATGGTTGATGGTGTTGACTAAAAATGGGGAAGAGAGAAATCGAGTCAGTTGAACAAAATCATTCCGGAATCGTACTGCTTCGTCGAACCATTCGCTATCCACCCCATTCCTCTTCGTCTACTATTTCAAATAGAAAATCGGGTGTGAGTCGCCATTTACCCAATGTCGAGATGTCCCCCATGTTTACCACCCGTTGGGTATAAAAGGGACCGCTCCTGAACATGACGGAGGTGGAAAGACGTGTGATTTCCGCATCCACGAGGATCCATATGGAAGGGCAGCGACTCAGTTGTGTCGGCATATATAGAGTCCCTCTTCTCTTACAAAAAAAAAGAGGATGGCACTTTTGCCAAAAAAAAAAGATGAGGTATCCTCTCCCACACAGGTATACCCCGACAAATGGCGAGGGCAAACAACAGATATGACGAATAGTCAGCAGGGGATTCTAAAAAAAAGAACTTTCTATATTCTCCTGCAACTCATTTGCGTCTTATTTGCTCTCCGTACAGAAAAGAGTCCTTCCTTTAGAAATCTAAATAAAAACATGTCGGAAGGAGGGAGAGGAATTCCAGTTGGTTGTTGACCAAGAAATCGGTTTATATGCTGAACCGGTCCCCTGTTCGAAATCCAGTCTGGATCAGAGACTGCTCTGATGAAGTGTGCACAAATTCGTTTTTCCCTTTATTCTTTGACTTGACCTTTCATTCGACATTGCGGATTGAGTTTTTTTTTTTGCTTTTGTATCACGGACTTTACTCCTTCTGACGAGGATCAAACGATGCTCAACCAGCACAGGGTCCAACCATGGCATGTAGCTATAGTCCCCGGCGGAATATTTCTCTATGTATGTCTTTCGAAATTCATTCTTTCATCATTGTACTGGTGTGAATGACGCTCTTCTGTCGAACGATTCTAGGTTCACATCCAGCGATGCAAATAATGGCTTGACTACGAAGGAGCCAGTTCAAGTTCCAACGGGGCCGGTTACAAGAGCACAAGGAAAGAAGTTCAAAGATGCACTTAATTGGATGATTCAAGAGGTTTGGGCTCAAGCAAATTCGTGGAGGCCCATTGAGGATGGTTCACGAGTTCAACAAAAATGCATCAATATGATTCAATTAGTAGAAGAATATGGTCAAAATTGATTGTTTCCTTTTGTTTTATTTCTAGAACTTTTTTTGTATTGATCAGCAAATTAAAGGGCTGATTGTTTCCTTTTGTTTTATTTCTATTTCTTAAACTTTCCTTGTATTGATCAGCCAAATTAAGGGGCTGATTGTTTCCTTTTGTTTTGTTTTTATTTCTTGAACTTTCCTTGTATTTTTTTAGCCTATAAAAAGGTGTCTAATGGAATATAAGGGAGACAGTTTACAGATAATTGGTGAGTTTATTCTCTTTGGTTCTTTGAAGGACTATTCGAACTTATAGAAATTTTTCCGTGGCGTTCATCATCGGCTTATCAAACTGCTTTCCACTACCGTTTGTTTCCTTATACCAAGGTTATTGCTTCGCATTAAATAACTGGTTGAGCTCAATTATACCGAGGTTCTTATTTTTATTGAAGTAACGGGTCGAGGTCTCCCATCCAAACCTGATCGAGAACGTTCTTGGATTTTCTCCTTTTCTTCTACGGGTCTCGTTATTCTTGACGGGGTTCGCATCATTTGGTATCAGAGCCAAGGATTTCTCGTCTCAGGTTTGCTTATCCCATTTAAATTTAGTTTTCTTTTCTTATCTAACCGAATTTCTTTCTTCTACCCCATTCGAAATCTTGTTCTGTTATTAACGAAAAAAAGAATCTGAAAAAAAATCTGAAAAAAAAAATCCGAAAAAAAAGATCCGAAAAAAAAGATCCGAAAAAAAAGAAGGTAAAAAAAAAAGGGAGTAAAAAGATTCTCTTTCGTTTGTTTCCAATAAACACGAAAATCTCCTCACCCCAAAGACCAAAAAAAATTTTTTTGGAAATTTTGCTGAATTGTGCTTTGAAAATCTAATCACTCATATCCCTTGTTTTCTTACCTTTTGAACCTGAATTCTCTTGGTGAGTTCTTGGTAAATTGTTGCTGGAATTTTGAATATTTTTCGAATAGTTTCAAAAAAACTGAAAGAGGATTATCGAGTGGCAAAAAGGCAAGAGTGGTGAGCATATTAGAGGGTAAAAACCGATTATACTGAGTGAAACACGAGTGGAATAGAGTGAATCATTCTTTGAGTGAAAACACGTGAGGGAGTGTGTGAGGTCTTTTCCTTTTTTTTGTTGTTTTCTAACTTTGATTTGCAGCAATCATGTCTCACAACAGTGAAAAGAGCATCACCGAAGGTGCTACAGGGATGACTGACCCAAAGTTGCTCATGGAAGCCATGATGAGTGAGATGAGGCGTGTGATGAGGTTAGAATTGGAGCAGGTACATGAGCGGATTGATCGGATAGAGAATACACGTTTGGAGCAGCCACAAAACACTCATAAGGTGCATAGGAGGGAAAGAGTTCAACATCGAGGAGTGAGAAATGAAGATAGAGAGTATTATGGGGCTGGTTTTGATGAAGAAGAAGATCGGGGTTCAGTTGTTGGTAATACGAGATATGGAGGGCGGTTTAGAGAAGATGAGAATCGGGAATATAACAACTTGGGTAGTATTAAGATGAAGATTCCAGCATTTCAAGGAAGAAACGACCCTGAGGCTTATCTTGAGTGGGAGAAAAAGGTGGAGTTAGTGTTCGATTGACACAACTACTCTGAGATGAAAACGGTAAAACTTGCTGCCATTGAGTTTTCCGACTATGCTATTGTGTGGTGGGATCAATTAGTATTGAACAGGCGGCGAAATAGGGAACGACCGGTTGAGATGTGGGAAGAGATGAAAATAGTGATGAGAAAGTGATTTGTGCCCAGCCATTACCATCGGGAGTTGTACAATAAATTGCAAACGCTCCGACAAGGTAACCGGAGTGTGGAGGATTATCATCAAGAGATGGAAATTGCTATGATCCGGGCTAATATCGAAGAAGACCGAGAGGCTACTATGGCTAGGTTCATGAATGGCTTGAATCAAGAAATTCATGACATGGTGGAGATGCAGCATTATGTAGAATTAGAGGATATGGTACACATGGCCATCAAGATGGAGCAACAACTCCAGAGGAGAGATGGTACACGTGTATCCCATAATTCGGATTTTTCCCCATGGAAACCGAGTCATGTGAAGAAAGAGGAGAAACCAGCTGCAAAACCTAAATTCGAGCTAAAACAAGAGACAACTAAGCATGACACTCAAGATAAATCTGACCCTTCCACTTCTCGAAATCGTGACATTAAGTATTTTAAATGTCAAGGCAGGGGTCACATAGCAAGTCAATGCCCGAACAAAAGAGTCATGGTAATAAGGTGTAATGGAGAGATCGAAACCGACGACGAGTCCGATACCGACTCTATGCCACCATTGGAGGACGTAGATGAAGAAGAATGTGCAGTTCAAGGTGAATTGTTGGTGTCAAGAAGACTTCTAAGCTTGCAAGCAAAAGAAATTGAAGAAGTGCAGCGGACGAACATCTTTCATACTAGGTGCTAAGTCAAAGACAAGGTATGTAGTATGATTGTTGATGAAGGAAGCTGTACTAATGTTGCAAGCACAACCTTGGTGGAGAAATTAGGACTGCCCACACTGAAACATCCTAGGCCGTACAAGTTAAAATGGATGAATGATAGTGGCGAGGTAAAGGTAAATAAGCAGGTTTTGGTTTCATTCCGCATCGGAAAATATGAAGATGAAGTTTTGTGTGATGTAGTTCCGATGCAAATTGGATATTTGCTATTAGGCCGACCGTGGCAATTCGATCGGAAAGTTAAACATGATGGCTTTAACAACAAATACTCGTTCGTGCTCAACCAAAAACCCATCACTCTTGTGCCAATGACACCAAAACAAGTTTATGAAGATCAAGTGAGGTTGCAAAAAGAGAGTGATAAAAAAAAAGAAAGTGATCAAAAGAAAGAGAGTGAGCAAAAGAAAAAGAGTGAAAATCAGAGAGTGGCCGAGCAAAATAAGAGAGAAAAAGAAAATCAAAATTCAGCTATTGAGAGAAAATCAGAGAGAAAATAAAAGAATTTCTATGCAAAAGTGAGTGAGATTAAGCGAACAATGTTTTCAAATCAGCCAATGATTGTACTTTTATACAAAGAGGCATTTTTAAATACTAACGAACTTGATCCTGCTTTGCACAGTTCTGTTGTTTCTCTTTTACAGGAATTTGAGGATGTCTTTCCCAAGGAAACACCACATGGATTACCACCAATTGGAGGGATTGAACATCAAATTGATTTTGTTCCCGATGCGACAATTCCAAATCGACCAGCCTATAGGAGCAATCCCGAGGAGACAAAGGAGTTTCAACGGCAGGTAAGTAAGTTGTTAGAGAAGGGGTATGTGAGGGAGAGCATGAGTCCGTGCGCCATTCCGGTTTTACTTGTACCTAAAAAGGATGGAATGTGGAGAATGTGCGTTGATTGCCGAGCCATCAACAACATAACGGTAAAATCTTGTCATCCTATTCCTCGCTTAGATGACATGTTAGATGAGTTGTATGGTTCTTATGTGTTCTCTAAGATTGATTTAAAATGTGGTTATCATCAGATTAGAATGAAAGAAGGAGATGAATGGAAAACTGCCTTTAAAACAAAATATGGTTTGTATGAATGGTTAGTTATGCCTTTTGGGTTGACTAATGCACCAAGAACTTTTATCAGACTTATGAATCATGTTTTGCGAGTATTTATAGGCAGATTTGTTATTGTCTATTTTGATGATATACTCATTTATAGCAAAAACTTGGCTGATCATGCCGTATATTTAAAATCAGTTTTAGATGTGCTTAGGAAAGAAAAGTTATTTGCTAACCTGAAAAAGTGTACTTTTTGCACCGATAAGCTTGTATTTCTGGGATTTGTAGTTAGTGCACAGGTTATACAGGTTGATGAAGATAAGGTACGTGCAATCCGAGAGTGGCCGAGTCCCACAAGTGTAGGTAATGTTCGTAGTTTTCATGGACTTGCTAGTTTTTACCGGCAGTTTGTGAAGGACTTTAGTAGTACAGCCGCACCACTTACCGAAGTGATCAAGAAGAACGTCGGATTTAGATGAGGAGAAGAACAAGAGAAGGCGTTTCAACTAATCAAAGAGACGCTAACCAACGCCCCCTTTATTGTCTTTACCTAAATTTTCTAAAACGTTTGAGATTGAATGTGATGCTTCAGGTATTGGCATAGGCGCAGTCCTTATGCAAGAGGGACGACCAATTACTTACTTCAGCGAGAAATTAAGCGGGGCAACCTTAAATTACCCGACTTATGACAAGGAGTTGTATGCATTGGTTCGAGGTTTGGAGACATGGCAGCACTACCTATGGCCTAAAGAGTTCGTGACTCATACTGATCATGAGTCCTTGAAACACTTGAAGGGCCAACACAGGCTAAATAAAAGGCATGCTCGTTGGGTAGAGTTCATTGAGACATTTCCATATGTCATCAGGTATAAGCAAGGTAAGGAGAATGTGGTCGCCGATGCACTTTCTCGCAGGTATGCATTACTCTCTACACTTGATGCAAAATTGCTTGGTTTTGAACACATTAAAAGTTTATACATTGATGACCATGAATTTTGTGAAGAGTATCGGGCTTGTAAGAAAAACGCTTGTGGTAAGTTCTTTAGACATGATGTGTTCTTATTTCGAGAAAATAAATTATGTGTACCTAACTGTTCTTTGAGGGATTTGTTGGTGCAGGAATCCCATGGAGGGGGATTAATGGGACATTTTGAAGTTGCTAAGACCTTAACTATTTTGCAGGAACACTTCTATTGGCCACACATGAAACGAGATATTGAGCGAATTTGTGATAGATGTGTCACATGTAGGCAAGCAAATCCAGAGTGCAGCCCAACGGTTTGTATACTCCTTTGCCCATTCCTAGTGAACCTTGGATTGATATTTCAGTGGACTTTGTGTTAGGATTACCTAGGACTAAACGTGGAAGAGATTCGATTTTTGTGGTTGTGGATAGATTTTCTAAGATGACACACTTTATTCCCTGTCACAAAAAGGATGATGCTTCGCATGTTGCTGATTTGTTCTTTAGGGAGATTGTGAGATTGCATGGCATGCCTAGAACCATTGTTTCGGATAGAGATGCTAAGTTCTTGAACTACTTTTGGAAGACTTTATGGTGTAAGCTAGGTACCAAACTTTTGTTTTCTACTACTTGTCACCCACAAACTGATGGTCAAATCAAAGTAGTAAATAGGACTTTGTCTACTTTATTGAGGGTAATAATTAAAAAGAACATCAAAACATGGGAAGAGTGTTTACAACATGTTGAGTTTGCTTATAATAGATCTATTCATTCTGCAACTAAATCTCACCGTTTGAAATTGTTTATGGGTTTAATCCTTTGACTCCATGTGATTTATCTCCATTACCTGTTTCTGAGCGTGTTAATTTTGATGGAAAGAAAAAAACTGATTTTGTTAAGCAGATACATGAGAAGGCAAGGCTCAATATTGAGAGAAGAACGGAGTAGTATGCAAAACAAGCCAATAAGGGACGTCACAAGCTTTTTTTTGAACCCGGAGATTGGGTGTGGTTGCATATGTGAACAGAGAGATTTCCGGTGCAAAGACATTCCAAACTACTTCCAAGAGGGGATATGGTCCTTTCTAAGTTCTAAAGCGCATCAATGACAATGCTTACAAGCTAGATTTGCCCGGTAAGTACAATGTTAGTGCTACTTTCAATGTTACTGATTTGAGTCATTTTGATGTAGGTGATGATTTGAGAGCAAATTCTTTTCAAGAGGAGGGGAATGATGCAAATAATGGCTTGACTACAAAGAAGCCAGTTCAAGTTCCAACTGGGCCGGTTACAAGAGCCCAAGGAAAGAAGTTCAAAGATGCACTTAATGGGCTGATTCAAGAGGTTTGGGCTCAAGCAAATTCGTGGAGGCCCATTGAGGATGGTTCACGAGTTCAATAAAGATGCATCAATATGATTCAACTAGTAGAAGAATCTGGTCAAAATTGATTGTTCCTTTTGTTATATTTCTAGAACTTTTCTTGTATTGATCAGCAAATTAAGGGGCTGATTGTTTCCTTTTATTTTGTTTCTATTTCTTAAACTTTCCTTGTATTAATCAGCCAAATTAAGAGGCTGATTGTTTCTTTTTGTTTTGTTTATATTTCTTGAACTTTCCTTGTAGGAAACTTTCCTTATATTATTTAGCCTATAAAAAGGCGTCTAATGGAATAGAAGGGAGACAATTTATAGATAATTGGTGAGTTTATTCTCTTTGGTTCTTTGAAGGACTATTCTAACTTATCGAAATTCTTCCGTGGCGTTCATCATCGACTTATCAAACGGCTTTCCACTACCGTTTGTGGCGTCTTCCTTATACCAAGGTTCTTACTTCGCATTAAACAACGGGTTGAGGTCAATACTGAGGTTCTTGTTTTTGTTGAAGTAACGGGTCCAGGTCTCCCATCCAAACCTGATCGAGAACGTTCTAGGATTTTCTCCTTTTCTTCTACAGGTCTCGTTATTCTTGACAGGGTTTGCATCATCCAGTTTTGTCGTTGATGTCCACTTTTTCATCCACCATAGCGAAGGTCCCATCGTTCATATCCTTCGACGAGCGTCGGGACATCCCCCTGTAACCCTCCGGTTTGGAGGAAAATAGAGGAGGAGTCGGAAAGGAATCCCATCGCAATTGCTCTGTAGCTACAGCCCGATGGAATCCCTCCTACGCCATTTGCGAGTTGACTCGGAGCCAGACATGGGAGAAGGTTCGTCAATGATTAGCCTGTCCCCAGCTCGACATCAAGTATAAACAGACTAAGAGGCTTCCTCAGATCCTACCCTTGAAAAAAAAGTCCAATGTGATGGGACTCTATGGGATCTAATCGAACATCAGTGTGTTGGGTTTCAATCATGCGGATCTCTATGATCCCACGTCGGTATAGACGTGATAGGGCAGAGTCCGGTCTTTGTTCGGAGTTGTATTGGCCTGGGTGCCCTTTCACCCTAGGCCCTTTTTTCTGCTATGGGGTCAGACAAGTCTTGGCTCATCATTGCATCTTGCTGTCGTCCTAGGCACCAGGTTGAAAACCGTCGTTGAAGCATGAGCAACCATCCCATAGAAGATGAGTACCCCTGGCTCCGTTGGTTTCAACGTTCCTGACAGGTTTGCAATTGGCTATGGAGAGTTGCGGGTTGTGCCCCTGGGGTGAGGTCAAGCAGCGATACCTAGGATGAGCTGACAGGTACTCATATAGTCACGGATCAGAACTGGTATTCGAAAATTATTTTTTTCCATTTTCAGAAGGCAGAGTTTCAGACTGTCATATTCCGTGTCTTCCTTCATGGAGTAAAAAAAGCCCTTTTTTGACCTGTGGCAGAGTGAAATAGCCCCTGAATGAGTCGGTGCTGGTGGGTGGAAAAAATGATCCAGGTGATCTGGGCGAATTCAATGAAGATTTATGGATTGTGATTGGAAAGCAAAAGGTCTCTATCTATCGTCGAATATACTCGGTAGGTTCAAGCTCAGCTCTGTTCTCTTTGTTGAAGGTTCAGCAGGCTACGGATTCTCTATGAGGAGCGTTCCGGGATTTGAGTAGCTTGCCTCTATTTGATCACGAGGGGATCGGCTTCGTCGTTCTCGTTCTGGTGCAATAGATCCCCCTGGTTCGACGGGCGTCAATTGGCTATTTAGGTCTTCCGTCAGGGAGGACCCGTCACGGCTCTCCGTGGTATAATGATATTATGACAATCTTTTTAAGGAGAAAACAGTCAAGTCCGGCTTGAGACTTTTCTCGAATGAAGTGCCTCCGACGATAGGGCCATTGAAATATGCTTTGTGCGCTCGTGAAAGATTGTCTCTGAGGATATATGGATGGCCGTCGGATTCGTCACTCAGAATTTCCATAGGCATTTGCACCGTCTATTCCAATCTCTTTCTGGAGATTCGTCGAGCCACCTCCGTTCACATGCGGCGTGAGCCATAGCTCTAAACTCAGCTTCAGCGCTTGTCCGGGCCACCCTGTCACTTTGACGTACGGTAGGCTGTTTCTGACTTTTCTAGGTAACTGGCGTGACCTCCTACGAAAGTGCAATAACTAGGTGTAGAATGCTGATTGTGAACCAGCCTTTACGTAATAGGCCCCCTCTCATAATAGGATCAGAATATGCGGATACGCGAAGGTGCCCATTTCGAGAGTAAAGAATCCCTCACGCCGGACAAGTCGTCGAGGTATCTCTACTCGACGATCCTATACACAGCATCGACGATGAGAGGTGCGAGGGGCCTGCATGAACTAGCTAACCACACTGACGGCATATTCCTGATCTGGACGAGTGATAGTGAGAGGGAGGAGCTTTCCAACCAGTCTTTGATACATTCTCGGATCATCAAGCGGATCACCATCATCCGAACACTGCCCTCTCCACTTACAAGATTTGGCGTGATCGGGTTGGATATAGGCCGTTGCTCCTAACTTCCCGGTCTCTCGTAAGAGATCCATGGTGTACTTTCTCTTGGAAATGAATATACCAGATGTCGGAACGAGCTACTTCTATTCCTGATGAAAGACTTCATAGTACCTAGGTCTTTAAGATCAAAGACCGTCGTCTCCGATGGTTCTTCAGCTCAACGATCAACTCCCCATCATCCCCGTGACGGATGATGTCGTCAACATAAAGACGAAGACGAACCTGTGGCCATCTTTCATTTTTCTATACAAACAGTGTGGTCGTCATCACTTCTTTTGAATCCTATGTCAAGTAAGACTTTGCTGAATTTGTCAAAGCATGCGCCCCTTTGTCAGTCAATGGGACTGCAGCGAGCCCAACAATTGCTTTCTTCGACGCGGCAAACCTGACTTTCCTCCCCCTGAGCTACAAAACCAGGAGGTGCTGTCCTGTCATATACATTTCTTCTGAGAGCTCCCCATGAAGGAAAGTTGCATTATGAAAATCTAGTTGATGTATCGGCCAATCTCTGTTTGCAGCCACCGAGAGAACGACCCGAACGGAGTTCAGCTTTGCAACAGGTGCAAAGGTCTCGAGATCTAAAGATCCCATAGGCTCGTCTATTCCGTGGGTGAAACCGTCTAGCTACCAGACGGGCTAACTAGCGATCAATGGAGCCGTCAGCCCTGAACTTCACTGTGAACACCTCCTCCAACTGTAGGTCACCCTACATCACGGTGCCAAAAGGAGCCAAGGGAGTGACGAAATAGCCGTCGATCCAGCCCCCGTCTCTTTGCTAATCCAATTTCGGAATCACTGTGGGAGAAAAAAAAAAGAACTCCCGATTGTATTGTGAAGCGTTAGATTCGGAAATTTTTTACTGCAAAGTGTGACCAACGGAAACTGACTGAATCAACTCTCTTTTTTGGCATAACTTATGTCTGATTTGATGACTTCCAGCTGGAAAGTGCTCATTAGGTCCACTCAGCTGTATAGTCCAACTGGTAGACTCCCCTCTCGATGCCGACCCAAAAAGGAGTGACACAAGAAAGGGTATAGTTCGGATCTCGCTCCATGTGATGGTAACCGTCATCCCGAAGGTGCACAACTAGCTCTTCTGCCTAGTCTCGAAGCCGATGCATAGTCCCACCCACCCGACGATCAACCAGAGAGCCTTTGATGAATTAGTGGCGCTTTCCGAAAAAACCCTAGGCATTTCAAACCAAACCATGCATAGAGCCGTTGAAAGTCAGTGATGATACGCGAAAAAATAACTCTCATTTTCGATGTCTTGGATCTAAAGGAGGTACGGCCCTTCACTCTTTGATCTCCTATATCTTTTGTCACTCCTTTTGGCAGAATGATAAAGAAAAGCACAGTCTCCATCCCGCATAGCTGAAGTCACTTTAAAAGCTAGAAACCACTCCGATTAGGCTAACAAAACAAGCTCAATCAAGCCAATGGAAGACTGCCCTTTGATGTCAAAGGAATCGGAAGAGAAACTCTTTTTCACGTTCCATAGCCTAGCTTTGCAAACACGTCGATTCGGAGATGGCGCACCATACTCGTAAACAATCACACCGGAAATAATGGAATACAGACCTAGGATTCACTGGTACTTGACATCATCGGATTCCTTTTACGATACGGATGTATTCCTATCACTGTTGTATGACTTCGTCGTACAATCTTTTTCTTCCATCTGACGAATTGACCTGTTTGGTAAGTATTTTTTTTTCAGGGGATGATGTTCTTCCGATGCGGTATTTCAGGTTCAGTGGTGGAATTCATGCTATGATTATCATATTTTACTACAAACCATGGATCGTCGAAAAATAGACTTCGACAAAAAAAAGGAAAGATCTTGCGGCTTTCGTCAATCCAACTCTCGACTTTTTATGTCAGTTGGATGTTGGAAGCGTTGATGATCCGGTACTTGTCCTGAGCACACGACCTATAGTTGTCTTCGTCTAGTAGTTGCATGACTGTTCATCTCATTGATTCTGATCCTAGTACGGAAGTTGCCGGCTTTGACGCTTTAAATGATGATGAGTGGTGTGCCCTAAATGCATCTTCAGCCCTTTCATTACGTTTACGGTTAGTAAAATCCTATTCTCAATTCCAAAACATCAATTGCCTAGCTCAGGTTCTCGGACTCCGTCTAGAGTGATAGAAAGGCAATTGAAAGAAGATTCTCACTCGACATGGCTAAAAGTTCATGTATAGTGAATCTGCTCCCGAAAAAGTACACACCGTCGGCATACTCAGCCACAAAACCAATTTGTGCTTTATCTCCTGATGCCGTAAACGAAGGTTGATGGTTGAGTTCGATCTCGCTCAAGAGGACTGAATTGTGAATCATTTCATTCCTACATCTGGCGTCAAATGGAAGATGATGAGGGAAGCGACGACTTGTTGTGCACACCCTTCCTCTGTAGATCGTTGATATTGATGCGAACCCCGTCAAGAATAACGAGACCCGTAAGAGAAAAGAAGAATCCAAGAACGTCCTCGATCAGATTTGGATGGGAGACCTCGACCCGTTGCTTCAACAAAAACAAGAATCTCGGTATAATTGACCTCAACCCGTTATTTAATGCGAAGTAAGAACCTTGGTATAAGGAAGACGCCACTAACGGTAGTGGAAAGCCGTTTGATAAGTCGATGATGAACGCCACGGAAGAATTCTGATAAGTTCGAATAGTTCTTCAAAGAACCAAAGAGAATAAACTCACCAATTATCTGTAAACTATATCCCTTCCATTCCATTAGACGCCTTTTTATAGGCTAAAAAAAATATAAGGAAAGTTTCCTACAAGAAAAGTTAAAGAAATAGAAACAAAACAAAAGGAAAAATCAGCCCCTTAATTTGCTGATCAATACAAAGAAAGTTCTAGAAATAAAACAAAAGGAAACAATCAATTTTGATCAGATTCTTTTAGTAGTTGAATCATGTTGATGCATCTTTGTTAAACTCGTGAACCATCCTCAATGGGCCTCCACGAATTTGCTTGAGCCCAAACCTCTTGAATTAGCCCATTAAGTGCATCTTTGAACTTCTTTCCTCGTGCTCTTGTAACCGGCCCAGTTGGAACTTGAACTGGCTCCTTTGTAGTCATGCCATTATTTGCAACATTCCTCTCCTCTTGAAAAGGATTTCCCTCAAATCATCACCTACATCAAAATGACTCAAATCAGTAACATTGAAAGTAGCACTAACATTGTACTCACCAGGCAAATCTAGCTTGTAAGCATTGTCATTGATGCGCTTTAGAACTTAGAAAGGACCATATCCCCTCTTGGAAGTAGTTTGGAATGTCTTTGCACCGGAAATCTCTCTGTTCACATATGCAACCACACCCAATCTCCGGGTTCAAAAACAAGCTTGTGACGTCCCTTATTGGCTTGTTTTGCATACTGCTCCGTTCTTCTCTCAATATTGAGCATTGCCTTCTCATGTATCTGCTTAACAAAATCAGCCTTTTTCTTTCCATCAAAATTAACACGCTCAGAAACAGGTAATGGAGATAAATCCAATGGAGTCAAAGGATTAAACCCATAAACAATTTCAAATTGTGAGAATTTAGTAGCAGAATGAATAGATCTATTATAAGCAAACTCAATATGTGGTAAACACTCTTCCCATGTTTTGATGTTCTTTTAATTATTGCCCTCAATAAAGTAGACAAAGTCCTATTTACTAGTTCGTTTTGACCATCAGTTTGTGGGTGATAAGTAGTAGAAAACAAAACCTTGGTACCTAGGTTAAACCTTAAAGTCTTCCAAAAGTAGCTCATGAACTTAGCATCTCTATCCGAAACAATGGTTTTAGGCATGCCATGCAATCTCACATGCGAGAAAGTGTGCCATTTTAGAAAATCAGTAACATGCGAGAAAGTCCTATTTACTAGTTCATTTTGCCATTAAAGTCTTCCAAAATCAGTAACATGCGAAGCATCATCCGTTTTGTGACATGGAATAAAGTGTGCCATTTTAGAAAATCTATCCACAACCACAAAAATTGAATCTCTTCCACGTTTAGTCCTAGATAATTCTAACACAAAGTCCATTGAAATATCAATCCAAGGCTCACTAGGAATGGGCAAAGGAGTATACAAACCGTTGGGCTGCACTCTGAATTTAGCTTGCCTACATGTGACACATCTACCACAAATTCGCTCAACATCTCGTTTCATGTGTGGCCAATAGAAGTGCTCCTGTAAAATAGATAAGGTCTTAACAACCCCAAAATGTCCCATTAATCCCCCTCCATGGGATTCCTGCACTAACAAATCCCTCAAAGAACAGTTAGGCACACATAATTTATTTTCTCGAAATAAAAACCCATCATGTCTAAAGAACTTACCACAAGCGTTTTTCTCACAAGTTTGGTACTCTTCACAGATCATCAATGTATAAACTTTTAATGTGTTCAAAACCAAGCAATTTTGCATCAAATGTAGAGAGTAATGCATACCTGCGAGAAAGTGCATTGGCGACCACATTCTCCTTACCTTGATTAATGACATATGGAAATGTCTCAATGAACTCTACCCAACGAGCATGCCTTTTATTTAGCTTGTGTTGGCCCTTCAAGTGTTTCAAGGACTCATGATCAGTGTGAATCACGAACTCCTTAGGCCATAGGTAGTGCTGCCATGTTTCAAGGACCAATGCATATAACTCCTTGTCATAAGTCGGGTAATTTAAGGCCACCCCGCTTAATTTCTAGCTGAAGTAAGTAATTGGTCATCCCTCCTGCATAAGAACTGCACCTATGCCAATACCTGAAGCATCACATTCAATCTCAAACGTTTTAGAAAAGTTAGGTAAAGACAATAAGGGGATGTTGGTTAGCGTCTCTTTGATTAGCTGAAACGCATTCTCTTGTTCTTCTCCCCATCTACATCCGACGTTCTTCTTGATCACTTCGGTAAGTGGTGCGGCTATGCTACTAAAGTCCTTCACAAACCGCCGGTAAAAACTAGCAAGTCCATGAAAACTACGAATATTGCCTAAACTTGTTGGACTCGGCCACTCTTGGATTGCACTTACCTTCTCCTTATCAACCTGTATACCCTGTGCACTAACAACAAATCCCAGAAATACAAGCTTATCGGTGCAAAAAGTACACTTCTTCAGGTTAGCAAATAACTTTTCTTTCCTAAGCACATCAGAAACCGATTTCAAATGTACTGCATGATCATCCAAGTTTTTGCTATAAATGAGTATATCATCAAAATAGACAACAACAAACTTGCCTATAAATGCACGCAAAACATGATTCATAAGTCTCATAAAAGTGCTTGGTGCATTAGTCAACCCAAAAGGCATAACTAACCATTCATATAAACCATATTTTGTTTTAAAGGCAGTTTTCCATTCATCTCCTTTCATTCTAATCTGATGATAACCACTTTTTAAATCAATCATAGAGAACACACAAGAACCATGCAACTCATCTAACATGTCATCTAAGCGAGGAATAGGATGACGATACTTTACCGTTATGTTGTTGATGCCTCGGTAATCAACGCACATTCTCCATGTCCCATTCTTCTTAGGTACAAGTAAAACCAGAACGGTGCACGGACTCATGCTCTCCCTCACGTACCCCTTCTCTAACAACTCACTTACCTACCGTTGAAGCTCCTTTATCTCCTCGGGATTGCTCCTATAGGCGGGTCGGTTTGGAATTGTTGCACCGGGAACAAAATCAATTTGATGTTCAATCCCTCGAATTGGTGGTAATCCATGTAGTGTTTCCTAGTGAAAGACATCCTTAAATTCCTGCAAATGAGAAACAACAGAACTGGGCAAAGTCGGATCAAGTTCGTTAGTATTTAAAAATGCATCTTTGTATAAAAGTACAATCATCGGCTGATTTGAAAACATTGCTCGCTTAATCTCACTCACTTTTGCATAGAAATTATTTTATTTTCTCTCTGATTTTCTCCCAATAGCTGAATTTTGATTTTCTTTTTCTCTCTCATTTTGCTTGGCCACTCTCTGATTTTTACTCTTTTTTTTTTGCTCACTCTCTTTCTTTTGATCACTCTCTTTTTTTTATCACTCTCTTTTTGCAACCTCACGTGATCTTTATAAACTTATTTTGGTGTCATTGGCACAAGAGTGATGGGTTTTTTGTTGAGCACGAACGAGTATTTGTTGGTGAAGCCATCATGTTTAACTTTCCGATCGAATTGCCACGGTCGGCCTAATAACAAATATCCAGCTTGCATCGGAACTAAATCACACAAAACTTCATCTTCATATTTTCCGATGCGGAATGAAACCAAAACCTATTTATTCACCTTTACCTCGCCACTATCATTCAGCCATTGTAATTTGTACGGCCTAGAATGTTTCAGTTTGGGCAGTCTTAATTTCTCCACCAAGGTTGTGATTGCAACATTAGTACAATTTCCTCCATCAACAATCATACTACATACCTTGTTTTTGACGCAGCACCTAGTATGAAAGATGTTCTCCCACTGCACTTCTTCAATTTCTTTTGCTTGCAAGCTTAGAAGTCTTCTTGACACCAACAATTGACCTTGAACTGCATATTCTTCTTCATCTACATCCTCCAATGGTGGCATAGAGTCGGTATCGGACTCGTCGTCGGTTTCGATCTCTCCATTACCCCTTATTACCATGACTCTTTTGTTTAGGCATTGACTTGTTATGTGACCCTGCCTTGACATTTAAAACACATAATGTCACGATTTCGAGAAGTGGAAGGGTCAGATTTACCTTGAGTGCCATGGTTGGTTGTCTCTTGTTTTAGCTCGAATTTAGGTTTTGCAGCTGGTTTCTCCTCTTTCTTCACATGACTCGGTTTCCATGGGGAAAAACCCGAATTATGGGATGCACGTGTACCACCTCTCCTCTTGAGTTGTTGCTCGACCTTGATGGCCATGTGCACCATATACTCTAATTCCACATAATGCTGCATCTCCACCCTGTCATGAATTTCTTGATTCAAGCCATTCAAGTACCTAGCCATAGTAGCCTCTCGGTCTTCTTCGATATTAGCTTGGATCATAGCAATTTCCATCTCTTGATGATAATCCTCCATACTCCGATTACCTAGTCGGAGCGTTTGCAATTTATTGTACAACTCCCGGTGGTAATGGCTAGGTACAAACCGCTTCCTCATCACTATTTTCATCTCTTCCCACATCTCAACCGGTCGTTTCCTATTTCGCCGCCTGTTCAATACTAATTGATCCCGCCACACAATAGCATAGTCAGAAAAATCAATGGCAGCAAGTTTTACCTTCTTCATCTCAGAGTGGTTGTGGCAATCGAACACTAACTCCACCTTTTTCTCCCACTCAAGATAAGTCTCGAGGTCATTTCTTCCTTGAAACGCTGGAATCTTAATCTTAATACTACCCAAGTTGTTATCTTCCCGATTCCTATTTTCTCTAAACCGCCCTCTATATCTTCTATTACCAATAACTGAACCCCGATCTTCTTTTTCATCAAAACCAGCCCCATAATACTCTCCATCTTCATTTCTCACTCCCCGATGTTGAACTCTTTCCCTCTTATGCACCTTATGAGTGTTTTGTGGCTGCTCCAAACGTGTATTCTCCATCCGATCAATCCGTTCATGTACCTGCTCCAATTCTAATCTCATCACATGCCTCATCTCACTCATCATGGCCTCCATGAGCAACTTGGGGTTAGCCATCCCTGTAGCACCTTCGGTGATGCTCTTTTCACTGTTGTGAGATATGATTGCTGCAAATCAAAGGTAGAAAACAACAAAAAAAAAGGAAAGGACCTCACACATTCCCTCACGTGTTTTCACTCAAAGAATGATTCACTCTATTCCACTCGTGTTTCACTCAGTATAATCGGCTTTTACCCTCTAATATGCTCACCACTCTTGCCTTCTTCCACTCGATAATCCTCTTTTAGTTCTTTTGAAACTATTCGAACAATATTCAAAAAAAAATTTCAGATTTTTTTTTCCAGATTCTTTCTTTCGTTAATAACAGAACAAGATTTCGAATGGGGTAAAAGAAAGAAATTCGGCTAGATCAGAAAAGGAAACTAAATTTAAATGGGATAGGCAAACTTGAGACAAGAAATTCTTGGCTCTGATACCAAATGATATGAACCCCGTCAAGAATAACGAGACCCATAGGAGAAAAGGAGAATCCAAGAACGTCCTCGATCAGGTTTGGATGGGAGACCTCGACCCGTTGCTTCAACAAAAACAAGAACCTCGGTATAATTGACCTCAACCCGTTGTTTAATGCTAAGAAAGAACCTTGGTATAAGGAAGACGCCACAAACGGTAGTGGAAAGCCGTTTGATAAGTCAATGATGAACGCCACGAAAGAATTCTGATAAGTTCGAATAGTTCTTCAAAGAACTAAAGAGAATAAACTCACCAATTATCTGTAAACTGTATCCCTTCTATTCCATTAGATGCCTTTTTATAGGCTAAAAAAATATAAGGAAAGTTTCCTACAAGGAAAGTTCAAGAAATAGAAACAAAACAAAAGGAAACAATCAGCCCCTTAATTTGCTGATCAATACAAGGAAAGTTCTAGAAATAAAACAAAAGGAAACAATCAATTTTGACCAGATTTTTCTAGTAGTTGAATCATATTGATGCATTTTTGCTTAACTCGTGAACCATCCTCAATGGGCCTCCACGAATTTGCTTGAGCCCAAACCTCTTGAATCAGCCCATTAAGTGCATCTTTAAACTTCTTTCCTTATGCTCTTGTAACCGGCCCAGTTGGAACTTGAACTGGCTCTTTTGTAGTCATACTATTATTTGCATCAGATATACCTGATTCTGATGCCACCGATGCCTTTCTACTCTGCAGCTCATGTCCTTCTGTATAGTTCTTTTTTTCGTCGGGATTGATTATAGGATTTGCAAGATGAGTAATGAATTCCACATAATGCTGCATCTCCACCATGTCATGAATTTCTTGATTCAAGCCATTCAAGTACCTAACCATAGTAACCTCTCGGTCTTCTTCGATATTAGTCTGGATCATAGCAATTTTCATCTCTTGATGATAATCCTCCACACTTCGGTTACCTTGTCGGAGCGTTTGCAATTTATTGTACAACTCCCGGTGATAATGGCTGGGCACAAACCGCTTCCTCATCACTATTTTCATCTCTTCCCCCGTCTCAACCGGTCGTTTCCTATTTTGCCGCCTGTTCAATACTAATTGATCCCACCACACAATAGCATAGTCAGAAAAATCAATGACAGCAAGTTTTACCTTCTTCATCTCAGAGTGGTTGTGGCAATCGAACACTAACTCCACCTTTTTCTCCCACTCAAGATAAGCCTCGAGATCATTTCTTCCTTGAAACGCTGGAATCTTCATCTTAATACTACCCAAGTTGTTATCTTCCCGATTCCTATCTTCTCTAAACCGCCCTCTAAATCTTCTATTACCAATAACTAAACTCCGATCTTCTTTTTCATCAAAACCAGCCCCATAATACTCTCCATCTTCATCTCTCACTCTCCGATGTTGAACTCTTTCCCTCCTATGCACCTTATGAGTGTTTTGTGGCTGCTCCAAACGTGTATTCTCCATACGATCAATCCGTTCATGTACCTGCTCCAATTCTAATCTCATCACATGCCTCATCTCACTCATCATGGCCTCCATGAGCAACTTTGGGTCAGCCATCTCTGTAGCACCTTCGGTGATGCTCTTTTCACTGTTGTGAGATATGATTGCTGCAAATCAAAGTTAGAAAATAACAAAAAAAAAAAAAAGAAAGGACCTCACACACTCCCTCACGTGTTTTCACTCAAAGAATGATTCACTCTATTCCGCTCGTGTTTCACTCAGTATAATCAGCTTTTACCCTCTAATATGCTCACCACTCTTGCCTTTTTCCACTCGATAATCCTCTTTTAGTTCTTTTGAAACTATTCGAACAATATTCAAAAAACAAATTTCAGATTTTTTTTTCCAAATTCTTTCTTTCGTTAATAACAGAACCAGATTTCGAATGGGGTAAAAGAAAGAAATTCGGCTAGATAAAAAAAGGAAACTAAATTTAAATGGGATAGGCAAACTTGAGACAAGAAATTCTTGGCTCTGATACCAAATGATGTGAACCCCGTCAAGAATAACGAGACCCATAGGAGAAAAGGAGAATCCAAGAACGTCCTCGATCAGGTTTGGATGGGAGACCTCGACCCGTTGCTTCAACAAAAACAAGAAGCTCGTTATAATTGACCTCAACCCGTTGTTTAATGCGAAGCAAGAACTTGGTATAAGGAAAACACCACAAACGGTAGTGGAAAGCCGTTTGATAAGTCGATGATGAACGCCACGGAAGAATTCTGATAAGTTCAAATAGTTCTTCAAAGAACCAAAGAGAATAAACTCACCAATTATCTGTAAACTATATCCCTTCTATTCCATTAGACGCCTTTTTATAGGCTAAAAAAATACAAAGAAAGTTTCCTACAAGGAAAGTTCAAGAAATAGAAACAAAACAAAAAGAAACAATCAACCCCTTAATTTGCTGATCAATACAAGGAAAGTTCTAGAAATAAAACAAAAGGAAACAATCAATTTTGACCAGATTTTTCTAGTAGTTGATCATGTTGATGAATTTTTGTTGAACTCGTGAACCATCCTCAATGGGCCTCCACGAATTTGCTTGAGCCTAAATCTCTTGAATCAGCCCATTAAGTGCATCTTTAAACTTCTTTCCTCATGCTCTTGTAACCGGCCCAGTTGGAACTTGAACTGGCTCCTTTGTAGTCATGCTATTATTTGCGTCAGATATACCTGATCCTGATGCCACCGATGCCTTTCTACTCTGCAGCTCATGTCCTTCTATATAGTTCTTTTTTTCGTCGGGATTGATTGTAGGATTTGCAAGATGAGTAATGACACACTCGTCAGCCCTCCCCTCGACGTTCAGTGGCTGAACGCAAGTCTTGATCAACTCTTCCACGGAATAAAAACTACACGGGTTTTGACTTTTTCTGCCCAAATCCCGACTCTCTTTGTCTTTGCCGACCAAAGGAGTAAGCGCCACCAAAAACCAGCAAAAGAAAAGAAGGAGAGCTAGTGAAGGAGAGGGCCCGATGAGTCGTCGATCTCACTTTTTTCACGGGATGGGAATAATGAGCATTAGAGTCCAACGAAGGAAAAGTGTTCCAGCGCTTGGATTCCACTTTTTATTTATCGTCGATCTGGATACTAAAGAACGGAGGGCTTCTGGATGGTAACGACATTCGGGATTCGTCATGTCACTATTCCCTCCCTGTCGAACCTCTCGCTTTTCCACTCGCCTTTTTGTCTTAAAGTTATCTTCTATGAATTTCTTGTCTGTTACCCTGATATAGGATCTCGTACAGTTGACGGTTCACTACCGACTTCAACCCTGACAACCAAACTGGTGTGTCAGGATATCTTTCGTCTATAGTCACCTTCATATGTCAACTGTCACAGGAGAGGTAGCAGCAAGACAACGGACCTGGGATCGTCGTTTGTGATACTCAACAGTTCCGACGGCTTCTTTGTGTATACAGAAAAAGTCGACGTTTGATCGATTTTGATAGACGAAGTGGGACCACCAAACCCCTAACATCGTGGATTTGTCGTGCCAGAGAGAGACTCCCCAACCGTCAGCTTTTCCCTCGGAGTCCTAGATTTTATTTACTAAATATGGCCACATGAAAACACCCTTTCGATTCGAAAATCATTCTTTGTCGCGAACATTCCTCTCTACAAATGCGTCATGCTTCCCCAACTATTGACCTTGTCGCCGAGTGCCGAGAAAATCTGTCAAGCTAACCCTCCGCAGCTGTCACTTGATTGTGGTACTGCCCCTGACTCGAAAAATTAGCAATGAGGAGGATAATCCCCAGTACGTACGGAGTCATTTCACCAGCCTTTCTTTGTCCTGACGACGCGTCCCTCCCCATTACAGGGCATAAGCGGAGTGGAAAACTGAGACATCTTTAGAATCTATGCTCCGTTACTACCATCACTCTCGAGTCAATATAGTCAGGCTAAAGACTCATGCGGACTCCCCCTCCCTCTCATGTGAAATGCTAGATGAATCCGTCGTAGATTGCCCTCGAAAGTGACGGACACTTTTGGCGGAAACTACGGCATTTCATGGCTTTCCCTTTCTATCGAAGACGTAGGGGAATTTTCAGGAGATCGATCACATACGTGTGTTGATTTGATTTTCGACAAAAGAATTATGTAATGTGATCTCAGATACGAAAACTTAGTCAAAGAAGATAGGCGTCCAGTGGGACTCGAACCCAACAATCTCACAACCGTTTTGAGAAGTCCACTGTGGTCTTTGATCCGGCATATGTTGGCTGCAGTCGAGGATATCCTTGCCAAAGAACGAATCCGGTAAGTCTTAGTCAGTATTGAACCTTCCACCGCATCGACAGACCTATTTGTAAGAGGCATGATGAAATCCGCTTCCTTAGAGGAAAGAAGGCTAGCACACGGCTGGGACAATAAAGAAAATCGAATACAACATGAGGCGCTTTCCGGCATAAACCATCGGTAGATTCTTCTCCGTAAGTTACTTCTTCCTAAAATTAAAACATATCAGGAGTTGTATAGTTGCTTTGCCTCAATAATTAAAAGGAAGTTTATGCCTTTTTTTTAATATGGTATATGAGAGATACCGAGCATTCTGCAACCTGACGAAATCAACAAGGAAAGCGGATCCCCACTGACGAAAGAGGCAGCTACCCTCGTTATTCCCAAATTAGACAATTAACTCGTCGGAGATAGAAATAACATTTTCGGAAAAAGAGGAGACTTCGTCGAATAAAAACGTACAACCAAAGGATTCCCACTCGTCCATTCTTCCACGCGCACTACCTATTTTTCATCACTTTACTCTCTCTCTAAAAAAAAAGCTCTCGATTGTCGATTTTCAGAGAAAGTGATGCAAATAATGGATTGACTACAAAGGAGCCAGTTCAAGTTCCAACTGGACCGGTTACAAGAGCACAAGGAAAGAAGTTCAAAGATGCCCTTAATGGGCTGATTCAAGAGGTTTGGGCTCAAGCAAATTCGTGGAGGCCAATTGAGGATGGTTCACGAGTTCAACAAAAATGCATCAATATGATTCAACTAGTAGAAGAATCTGGTCAAAATTGATTGTTTCTTTTTGTTTTATTTCTAGAACTTTCCTTGTATTGATCAGCAAATTAAGGGGCTGATTGTTTCCTTTTGTTTTGTTTCTATTTCTTGTACTTTCCTTATAGGAAACTTTCCATATATTTTTTTTAGCCTATAAAAAGACGTCTACTGGAATAGAAGGGAGACAGTTTACAGATAATTGGTGAGTTTATTCTCTTTGGTTCTTTGAAGGACTATTTAAACTTATCGGAATTCTTCCGTGGCGTTCATCATCGACTTATCAAACGGCTTTCCACTACCGTTTGTGGCGTCTTCCTCATACCAAGGTTCTTGCTTCGCATTAAACAACGGGTTAAGGTCAATTATACCTAGGTTCTTGTGTTTGTTGAAACAACGGGTTGAGGTCTCCCATCCAAACCTGATCGAGAACGTTCTTGGATTTTCTCCTTTTCTTCTACGGGTCTCGTTATTCTTGACGGGGTTCACATCATTTGGTATCAGAGACAAGGATTTCTCGTTTCAGGTTTGCCTATCCCATTTAAATTTAGTTTCCTTTTTTTATCTAGCCGACCTGGGATCGTCGTTTGTGATACTCAACGAGTTCCGACGGCTTCTTTGTGTATACAGAGAAAGTCGACGTTTGATCGATTTTGATAGACGAAGTGGGACCACCAAACCCCTAACATCGTGTATTTGTCGTGCCAGAGAGAGACTCCCCAATCGTCAGCTTTTCCCTCGGAGTCCTAGATTTTATTTACGGAATATGGCCACATGAAAACACCCTTTCGATTCGAAAATCATTCTTTGTCGCGAACATTCCTCTCTACAGATGCGTCATGCTTCCCCAACTATTGACCTTGTCACCGAGTGTCGAGGAAATCTGTCAAGCTAACCCCCCGCGGCTGTCACTTGATTGTGGTACTGCCCCTGACTCAAAAAATCCGCAATGAGGAGGATAATCCCCTGTACGTACAGAGTCATTTCACCAGCCTTTCTTTGTCCTGACGACGCGTCCCTCCCCATTACAGGGCATAAGCGGAGTGGGAAACTGAGACATCTTTAGTATCTATGCTCTGTTACTACCGTCACTCTCGAGTCAATATAGTCAGGCTAAAGACTCATGCGGACTCCCCCTCCCTCTCATGTGAAATGCTAGATGAATCCGTCGTAGATTGGCCCTCGAAAGTGATAGACACTTTTGGCGGAAACTACGACATTTCATGGCTTTCCCTTTCTATCGAAGACGTAGGGGAATTTTCAGGAGATCGATCACATAAGTGTGTTGATTTGATTTTCGACAAAAGAATTATGTAATGTGATCTCAGATACGAAAACTTAGTCAAAGATGATAGGCGTCCAGTGGGACTCGAACCCAACAATCTCACAACCGTTTTGAGAAGTCCACTGTGGTCTTTGATCCGGCATATGTTGGTTGCAGTCGAGGATATCCTTGCCAAAGTACGAATCCGGTAAGTCTTAGTCAGTATTGAGCCTTCCACCGCACCGACAGACCTATTTGTGAGAGGCATGATGAAATCTGCTTCCTCAGAAGAAAGAAGGCTACCACACGGCTGGGACAATAAAGAAAATCGAATACAACATGAGGCGCTTTCCGGCATAAACCGTCGGTAGATTCTTCTCCGTAAGTTACTTCTTCCTAAATTTAAAACATACCAGGAGTTGTATAGTTGCTTTGCCTCAATAATTAAAAGGAAGTTTATGCCTTTTTTTTAATATGGTATATAAGAGATACCGAGCATTTTGCATCCTGACGAAATCAACAAGGAAAGCGGATCCCCACTGACGAAAGAGGCAGCTACCCTCATTATTCCCAAATTAGACAAATTAACTCGTCGGAGATAGAAATAACATTTTCGAAAAAAGAGGAGACTTCGTCGAATAAAAACGTACAACCAAAGGATTCCCACTCGTCCATTCTTCCACGCGCACTACCTATTTTTCATCACTTTACTCTCTCTCTAAAAAAAAAGCTCTCGATTGTCGATTTTCAGAGAAAGTGATGCAAATAATGGCTTGACTACAAAAGAGTCAGTTCAAGTTCCAACTGGGCCGGTTACAAGAGCACAAGGAAAGAAGTTCAAAGATGCCCTTAATGGGCTGATTCAAGAGGTTTGGGCTCAAGCAAATTCGTGGAGGCCAATTGAGGATGGTTCACGAGTTCAACAAAGATGCATCAATATGATTCAACTAGTAGAAGAATCTGGTTAAAATTGATTGTTTCCTTTTATTTTATTTCTAGAACTTTCCTTGTATTGATCAGCAAATTAAGGGGCTGTTTGTTTTCTTTTGTTTTGTTTCTATTTCTTGAACTTTCCTTATATTTTTTTTAGCCTATAAAAAGGCATCTATTGGAATAGAACGGAGACAGTTTACAGATAATTGGTGAGTTTATTCTCTTTGGTTCTTTGAAGGACTATTCGAACTTCTCGGAATTCTTCCGTGGCATTCATCATCGACTTATCAAACGGCTTTCCCCTACCGTTTGTGGCGTCTTCCTTATACCAAGGTTCTTGCTTCGCATTAAACAACGGGTTAAGGTCAATTATACTTAGGTTCTTGTTTTTGTTGAAGCAACGGGTCGAGCTCTCCCATCCAAACCTGATCGAGAACGTTCTTGGATTTTCTCTTTTTCTTCTACGGATCTCGTTATTCTTGACGGGGTTCACATCTTTTGGTATCAGAGACAAGGATTTCTCGTTTCAGGTTTGCCTATCCCATTTAAATTTAGTTTCCTTTTTTTATCTAGCCGAATTTCTTTCTTCTACCCCATTCGAAATCTTGTTCTATTATTAACAAAAGAAAGAATCTGAAAAAAAAAATCTAAAAAAAAAGATCCGAAAAAAAAAGATCCGAAAAAAAAGATTCGAAAAAAAAAGATCAAAAAAATAGGGAGTAAAAAGATTCTCTTTCGTTTGTTTCCAATAAGCCCGAAAATCTCCACCCCAAAGATAAAAAAAAAAATTTGGAATTTTTGCTGAATTGTGTTTTGAAAATCTAATCACTCATATCCCTTATTTTCTTACCTTTTGAACCTGAATTCCCTTGGTGAGTTCATGGTGAATTATTGCTGGAATTTTGAATATTTTTCGAATAGTTTCAAAAGAACTGAAAGAGGATTATCGAGTGGAAAAAGATAAGAGTGGTGAGCATATTAGAGAGTAAAAGCCGATTATACTGAGTGAAATACTAGTGGAATAAAGTGAATCATTCTTTGAGTGAAAACATGTGAGGGAGTGTGTGAGGTCCTTTCCTTTTTTTGTTTTCTAACTTTGATTTGCAGCAATCATGTCTCACAACAGTGAAAAGAGCATCACAGAAGGTGCTACAGGGATGGCTGACCCAAAGTTACTTCTGGAAGCCATGATGTGTGAGATGAGGCGTGTGATGAGATTAGAATTGGAGCAGATACATGAGCGGATTGATCGGATGGAGAATACACGTTTGGCGCAGCCACTAAACACTCATAAGGTGCATAGGAGGGAAAGAGTTCAACATCGAGGAGTGAGAGATGAAGATGAAGAGTATTATGGGGCTACTTTTGATGAAGAAGAAGATCGGGGTTCAGTTGTTGGTAATAGAGATATGGAGGGCGGTTTAGAGAAGATATGAATCGGGAAGATAACAATTTAGATAGTATTAAGATGAAGATTCCAGTGTTTCAAGGAAGAAACAACCCCGAGGCTTATCTTGAGTGGGAGAAAAGGGTGGAGTTAGTGTTCGATTGCCACAACTACTCTGAGATGAAGAAAGTAAAACTTGCTGCTATTGAGTTTTCTGACTATGCCATTGTGTGGTGGGATCAATTAGTATTGAACATGCCGCGAAATAGGGAACGACCGGTTGAGATGTGAAAAGAGATGAAAATAGTGATGAGGAAGCGGTTTGTGCCCAGCCATTACCACCGGGAGTTGTACAATAAATTGCAAACACTCCGACAAGGTAACCGGAGTTTGGAGGACTATCATCAAGAGATGGAAATTGTTATGATCCGGGCTAATATCGAAGAAGACCGAGAGGCTACTATGGCTAGGTTCTTGAATGGTTTGAATCAAGAAATTCATAACAGGGTGGAGATGCAGCATTATGTGGAATTAGAGGATATGGTGCACATGGCCATCAAGGTGGAGCAACAACTCAAGAGGAGAGGTAGTACACGTGCATCCCATAATTCGGGTTTTTCCATATGGAAAACGAGTCATGTGAAGAAAGAGGAGAAATCAGCTGCAAAACCTAAATTCGAGCCAAAACAAGAGACAACCAACCATGGCACTCAAGATAAATCTGACCCTTCCACTTCTCGAAATCGTGACATTAAGTGTTTTAAATGTCAATGCAGGGGTCACATAGCAAGTCAATGCCCAAACAAAAGAGTCATGGTAATAAGGGGTAATGGAGAGATCGAAACCGACGACGAGTCCGATACCGACTCTATGCCACCATTGGAGGACGTAGATAAAGAAGAATATGCAGTTCAAGGTGAATTGTTGGTGTCAAGAAGACTTCTAAGTTTGCAAGCAAAAGAAATTGAAGAAGTGCAGCGGGAGAACATCTTTCATACTAGGTGCTACGTCAAAAACAAGGTATGTAGTATGATTGTTGATGGAGGAAGTTGTACTAATGTTGCAATCACAACCTTGGTGGAGAAATTAAGATTGCCCACACTGAAACATCCTAGACCGTACAAGTTACAATGGCTGAATGATAGTGGCAAGGTAAAGGTGAATAAATAGGTTTTGGTTTCATCCCGCATCGGAAAATATGAAGATGAAGTTTTGTGTGATTTAGTTCCGATACAAACTGGACATTTGTTATTAGGCCGACCGTGGTAATTCGATCGGAAAGTTAAACATAATGGCTTTACCAACAAATACTCGTTCGTGCTCAACAAAAAATCCATCACTCTTGCGCCAATGACACCAAAAAAGTTTATAAAGATCAAGTGAGGTTGCAAAAAGAGAGTGATAAAAAAAAGAGAGTGATCAAAAGAAAGAGAGTGAGCAAAAGAAACAGAGTAAAATCAGAGAGTGGCCGAGCAAAATGAGAGAGAAAAAGAAAATCAAAATTCAGCTATTGAGAGAAAATCAGAGAGAAAATCAGAGAGAAAACAAAATAATTTCTATGCAAAAGTCAGTGAGATTAAGCGAGCAATGTTTTCAAATCAGCCGATGATTGTACTTTTATACAAAGAGGTATTTTTAAATACTAACGAACTTGATCCTGCTTTGCCCAGTTCTGTTATTTCTCTTTTGCAAGAATTTGAGGATGTATTTCCCGAGGAAACACCACATGGATTACCACCAATTCGAGGGATTGAACATCAAATTGATTTTGTTCCCGGTGCGATAATTCCAAATCGACCAGCCTATAGGAGCAATCCCGAGGAGACAAAGGAGCTTCAACGGCAGGTAAGTATGTTGTTAGAGAAGGGGTATGTGAGAGAGAGCATGAGTCCGTGCGCAGTTCCGGTTTTACTTGTACCCAAGAAGGATGAGACGCGGAGAATGTGCGTTGATTGCCGAGCCATCAACAACATAACGGTAAAGTATCGTCATCCTATTCCTCGCTTAGATGACATGTTAGATGAGTTGCATGGTTCTTGTGTGTTCTCTAAGATTGATTTAAAAAGTGGTTATCATTAGATTAGAATGAAAGATGGAGATGAATGGAAAACTGCCTTTAAAACAAAATATGGTTTGTATGAATGGTTAGTTATGCCTTTTGGGTTGACTAATACACCAAGCACTTTTATGAGACTTATGAATCATGTTTTGCGAGCATTTATAGACAGGTTTGTTGTTGTCTATTTTGATGATATACTCATTTATAGCAAAAACTTGGCTGATCATACCGTACATTTGAAATCAGTTTTAGATGTGCTTAGGAAAGAAAAGTTATTTGCTAACCTGAAAAAGTGTACTTTTGCACCGATAAGTTTGTATTTCTGGGATTTGTTGTTAGTGCACAGGGTATACAGGTTGATGAAGAGAAGATACGTGCAATCTGAGAGTGGCCGAGTCCCACAAGTGTAAGCAATGTTCGTTGTTTTCATGGACTTGCTAGTTTTTACCGGCGGTTTGTGAAGGACTTTAGTAGCATAGCCACACCACTTACCGAAGTGATCAAGAAGAACGTCGGATTTAGATGGAGAGATGAACAAGAGAAGGCGTTTCAACTAATCAAAAAGACGCTAACCAATGCCCCCTTATTGTCTTTACCTAACTTTTCTAAAACGTTTGAGATTGAATGTGATGCTTCAGGTATTGGCATAAGCGCAGTTCTTATGCAGGAGGGACGACTAATTGCTTACTTCAGCGAGAAATTAAGCGGGGCAACCTTAAATTATCCGACTTATGACAAGGAGTTGTATGCATTGGTTCGAGCTTTGGAAATATGGCAGCACTACCTATGGCCTAAAGAGTTCGTGATTCACACTGATCATGAGTCCTTGAAACACTTGAAGGGCCAACACAAGCTAAATAAAAGGCTTGCTCGTTGGGTAGAGTTTATTGAGACATTTCCATATGTCATCAGGTATATAAGCAAGGTAAGGAGAATGTGGTCGCCGATGCACTTTCTTGCAGGTATGCATTACTCTCTACACTTGATGCAAAATTACTTGGTTTTGAACATATTAAAAGTTTATACATTGATGACCATGAATTATGTGAAGAGTATCGGGCTTGTGAGAAAAACGCTTGTGGTAAGTTCTTTAGACATGATGGGTTCTTATTTCGAGAAAATATATTATGTGTGCCTAACTGTTTTTTGAGAGATTTGTTAGTGCAGGAATCCCATGGAGGGGGATTAATGGGACATTTTGGGGTTGCTAAGACCTTAGCTATTTTGCAGGAACACTTCTATTGGCCACACATGAAACGAAATATTGAGCGAATTTGTGGCATTTAGGCAAGCAAATCCAGAGTGCAGCCCAACGGTTTGTATACTCCTTTGCCCATTCCTAGTGAGCCTTGGGTTGATATTTCAATAGACTTTGTGTTAGGATTACCTAGGACTAAACGTGGAAGAGATTCGATTTTTGTGCTTGTGGATAGATTTTCTAAGATTGCACACTTTATTCCATGTCACAAAACGGATGATGCTTCGCATGTTGCTGATTTGCTCTTTAGGGAGATTGTGAGATTGCATGGCATGCCTAGAACCATTGTTTCGGATAGATATGCTAAGTTCTTAAGCTACTTTTGGAAGATTTTATGGTGTAAGGTAGGTACCAAGTTTTTATTTTCTACTACTTGTCCCCCACAAACTGATGGTCAAACTGAAGTAGTAAATAGGAGTTTGTCTACTTTATTGGGGGCAATAATTAAAAAGAACATCAAAACATGGAAAGAGTGTTTACCACATGTTGAGTTTGCTTATAATAGATCTATTCATTCAGCTACTAAATTCTCACCATTTGAAATTATTTATGGGTTTAATCTTTTACTCCATTGGATTTATCTCCATTACCTGTTTCTGAGCGTGTTAATTTTGATGGAAAGAAAATGGCTGATTTTGTTAAGCAGATACATAAGAAGGCAAGGCTCAATATTGAGAGAAGAACGGAGCAGTATGCAAAACAAGCCAACAAGGGGCGTCACAAGCTTGTTTTTAAACCCGGCGCAAAGACATTCCAAACTACTTTTCAAGAGGGGATGGTCCTTTCCAAGTTCTAGAGCGCATCAACGACAACGCTTACAAGCTAAATTTGTCCGGTGAGTACAATGTTAGTGCTACTTAAAATGTTACTGATTTGAGTCATTTTGATGTAGGTGATGATTTGAGAGCAAATACTTTTCAAGAGGAGGGGAATGATGCAAATAATGGCTTGACTACAAAAGAAAATTCTAGAAATATAAACAAAATAAAAGGAAACAATCAGCCCCTTAATTTGGCTGATCAATATAAGGAAAGTTTTAGAAATAAAACAAAAAGAAACAATCAGGTTTGACTGGATTCTTCTAATAGTTGAATCATGTTGATACATCTTTATTGAACACGTGAACCATCCTCAATAGGCCTCCACGAATTCGCTTGAGCCCAAACCTCTTGAATCTGCCAATTAAGTGCATCTTTGAACTTCTTTTCTCGTGCTCTTGTAACTGGCCCAGTTGGAACTTGAACTGGCTCTTTTGTAGTCATATCATTATTTGCATCATTCCCCTCCTCTTGAAAAGGATTTGCCCTCAATTCATCACCTACATCAAAAGGATTCAAATCAGTGACATTGAGTAACACTAACATTGTACTCACCGGGCAAATCTAGCTTGTAAGTATTGTCATTGATGCGCTCTAGAACTTGGAAAGGACCATCCCCTCTTGGAAGCAGTTTGGAACGTCTTTGCATCGGAAATCTCTCTGCTCTCATATGCAACCATTGTATGCCCAAAAAATTGAATCTTCTTTAAATTGCCAATTTGATTTTGAATTACAACAATAAAAGAAAAATTACAAAATAAATTCGAGATTACAAGAATGGGGATCAATTGATTTCGATTTCCCTTTATTTTTATGGGTTCTGGCAGCGGTGGAGTCTTGATTCTGCACTCCATTGACGATCTGATCTCTCTGAATTGAGGAACTTCTCTCTGGATTTTTGGACTCCAGCCTCTGGAAAATTGCCTCATCAAAAATTCCCTCTCCAAAAGAATCTCTTCACTTTCCTCCCCCTTTCTGAACTCCGTTCCCAATTTTATATATTGAGGAGCGCTTCTAATCCGGCTCAAATTCTTCCCTCGAATCCGATTAAATTCCCAAAAATCCGGATCACGAGATATCAGCAAATAACCAAAATAGGAATAGGAGAAAGACAACCCGCGGTTGGCACCTGCGGGATCGCTCCCGCGGGTGGCCACCCGCGGGAGGATCCTGCGGGTGTCTCGCGGGATTTCTCCCGCGGGAGTCCCGCGGGATTCTTCCCGCGGGTGGGCACCCGCGGGGAATTACCCTTTTTTTTAATTTAATTTAATTACTATTATTATTATTATTATTTTATTTTATTATTTTTATTTTTTTAGGTATCTACATAACCCCCTCCAAAGTTTTCGAAGTTCTGTATTGAGCCGTACTGAATTTCGAAACACTTTGGATTCTTTAATTTTTGGCTATTAGACCTTTTAAAGGATTTGGTCGATAGAGATAACTGTTAATATATTCAATTATTCAATAACAAGCAGAGGTATAATTTTAACGTACTCTTTAGATAACAAACAGAGATATGATGTTAACATGCTTATTTTAGGTCAAACAGAGATATCATGTTAACGTGCTCATTTTAATCCTAACCGTTCAGTGACATCTAGTATGACGGATCAAGGAAAGACAGAGGTGATATTAAACGTGTCTTGGAGCTCAACCTATTCAGAGAATCTAGTCGTGATAGGAACGAATGAGCTGACCAAACAGAGGTGATTGTTAACGTGTTTAGCTTTGAAATCGGACTATCAAAGATAACTGTTAACTTGATAGAGAGATGATTTTCGTCAGAGGTAATTTTTAACTTAACGATATCAAAAACAATCATCAGAAACTGTAATATTGGACTTGATGAAGTGTGAATTTTCTTTTCTGGCAGAGGTGAAATCTTAACATGACAGGAGATTTAATCGGATTTTATCTCATTTGATTTTGAATTATGATGTCAGAGGTATGATTTTAACTTGACAAATATTTTGGAGTGTCGCTTGCTCTGCTGGAGAAAAATGACGAGAAAAGTTTTGTTGTTATAGGTGAAATCTTAACGTGACAAGAGATTTATTTGATTAGGATTTTTAGCAAACCCCCAGCTATTAACGGATTTGATTTGTTTTTACCAACTACCGTTTGAGTTGGGCCAGCCATACTATTCCCCTCAGTATGGTGAGTTGTCGAGAATTTCGTTTGGGCTTAAATGCCAAACTTTTCCTCTTCCCTTTGCCTTAGCAGTTTTGGGCAGTGATGTATCCTTATATTCGGATAAGGATGATATTATGGCAGATTTGTCATGGGATTTTTAGCAAACCCCAGCTATTTAACGGATTTGATTTGTCTTTACCAACTACCGTTTGAGTTGGGCTAGCCATGCTATTCCCCTCAGCATGGTGAGTAATCAAGAATTTTTTTTGGGCTTAAATGCCAAACTTTTCCTCTACCCTTTGCCTTAGCCGCATTGGGCAATTCATACTTTTACCCCCAGTATGATAGGATTGGCGAGAAATTTATTATCTTCCCGTAACCTTAGCGGCGTTGGGCAATTCATACTTTTTACCACCCGTATGATGGGGTTGGCGAGAAATTTATTCTCTCCCCGTAGCCTTATCGGCATTGGGTAATTCATACTTTTTACCCCCAGTATGATGGGGTTGGCGAGAAATTTATTCTCTTCCCGTAGCCTTAGCGGCGTTGGGCAAGTCATGCTTTTTACCCCCCGTATGATAGGGTTGGCGAGAAATTTATTCTCTCCCCGTAGCCTTGTCGGCATTGGGTAATTCATACTTTTTCCCCCAGTATGATAGGGTTGGCGAGAAACTGGTTCTCTTTCCTCTGCCTTAACGGCATTAGGTGATTCATACTTTTTACCCCCAGTATGGTAGGGTTAGCGAGAAATTTATTCTCTTCCCGTTACCTTATCGGCATCGGGCGGTTCATGTTTTTACCCCAGCATGATGGGTTGGCGAGAAATTTATTCTCTTCCCGTTGTCTTGGTGGCGTGGGGCAATTTATTTTTTTTTTACCCCCAGCATGTTGGGGTCGGCGAGAAACTGGTTCTCTTCCCTCTACCTTAACGGCATTGGGTGATTCATACTTTTTTCCCCCTGTATGATGGGGTTGGAAAGAAATTGATTCTCTTCCCTCTGCCTTAACGGCATTGGGTGATTCAAACTTTTTACCCCCAGTATGGTGGGGTTGGCGAGAAATTTATTCTCTTTCCATTACCCTGACGGCGTTGGGTGATTCATGCTTTTTACCCCCAGCAAGTTGGGGTTGGCGAGGAATTTATTCTCTTCTCTTTGCCTTGACGGCATTGGGTGATTTTTTTTTTTTTTTTTTGCGATGATGTCCCTTTTTTTTATAAACGATGACGCCTTTTGAATTTTCTTTTTTTTTTTAGGTGATGACATCTAGCCTTTTTATTTATTATTTATTATTTATTATTTATTAATTTATTTATTTTGGTAAGCGATGAGGCCCTATAAATTTATTTTTATTTATTATTTTTTTTGTTTATTTTTTGTTTTGTTTTGTTTTGTTTTGTTTTTGCTTTTGTTTTTTTTTTTGCATCCGCTGGTGCATCCGCGGGATACAATCCGTGGGTAGAACACTTATACCGCATTTTTTTTTATATAGCTTTGTCAATTTTTTTTTAGGCGATAACGCCTTTTCTTTTTTTTTCGTTTTTTTTTTGCCCTTTTTTGTTATTATTTTTATTCTTTATTTTTTATTTTTTTTTTGTGCGGGAGAGAGGGTGAAAAGTGCCAGTGACTCAGGTGGACCCCAGCCGAGCACAGTACTTTTTTTTTTTTTAATCTCACCTCATGTTTTTCTTTATTTATTGACTTTTTTATTGTAATTGAGGCAATTTTAATTTATTATTTTATTTATTTTTATTTATTACTATCTTATTATTATTACTTATTTTTATTATTATTTTTTTTTTGTAATTCTGTATCCCGCTGGTTGCATCCTGCGATTACATCTGTGGGTTGCGTCATGCGGGTTGCGTCCCTCGATTCTATCTGCGGGTTGTGTCCAGCGATTCCATCTGAGGGTTGCGTCCCTCGATTCTATCTGTGAGTTGCATCCATCAATTCCATCTGCGGGTTTCGTCCGCGGGTCCCGCGGGTTGCGTCCCTCGATTCCATCTGCAGGTTGCATCCATCGATTCCATCTGCGGGTTGCGTTCCACGATTCCATCTGCGGGTTGCATCCCATGGGTTGTATCCAGTTTTGTCATTTATTTTTATTTTTTTGGGCGATAACGCCTCAATTTTTTTTTTTGACAGACGATGACATCTTGTCATTTTTTTTTATGGGTAATGACCCTCATAATAAATTTTTTTTTTGACAGACGATGACGTCTTGTAATTTTTTTTTATGGGCGATGACGCCTCATAATTTTTTTTTTGACAGACGATGACGTCTTGTCAATTTTTTTTTATGGGCGATGACGCCTCATAATTTTTTTTTTAAGACAGACGATGACGTCTTGTCTTTATTTTATGGGCGATGACGCCTCATAATTTTTTATCGTAACCCGGCGATAACGCCTAGGCTCAAAAAAAAAAATTTAAGATCGGATTGCGCAGCCCAAATTTCCACTGTGGTCGCCAATTTTTGTATGCCCGAAAAATTGAATCTTCTTTAAATTGCCAATTTGATTTTGAATTACAGCAATAAAAGAAAAATTACAAAATAAATTTAAGATTACAAGACTGGGGATCAGTTGATTTCGATTCCCCTTTATTTTTGTGGGTTCTGGCAGCGGTGGAGTCTTAATTCTGCACTCCGTTGATGATCCGATCTCTCTGAATTGAGAAACTTCTCTCTAGATTTTAGACTCCAACCTCTGGAAAATTGCCTCGTTAAAAATTCCCTCTCCAAAAGAATCTCTTCATTTTCCTCCCCCTTTTTGAACTCCGTTCCCAATTTTATATATTGAGAAACGCTTCTAATCCAGCTCAAATTCTTCCCTCGAATCCGATTAAATTCCCAAAAATCCGGATCACGAGATATCAGCAAATAACCAAAATAGGAATAGAAGAAAGACAACCCGCGGTTGGCACCTGCGGGATCGCTCCCGCGGGTGGCAACCCGCGGGAGAAACTCCCGCGGGTGGCCACCCGCGGGAGCCACCCGCAGGAGGAATTCCTACGGGGCCCACCGCGGGGAATTCCCCTTTTTTTTAATTTAATTTAATTACTATTATTATTATTATTATTATTATTATTTTAGATATCTACAACCATACCCAATCTTCGGGTTCAAAAACAAGCTTGCGACGCCCCTTGTTAGCTTGTTTTGCATAATGCTCCTTTCTTATCTCAATGTTGAGCCTTACCTTTTCATGTATTTGCTTAACAAAATCAACCTTTTTCTTTCCATCCAAATTAACACGCTCAGAAACAGGTAATGGAGATAAATCCAATGGAGTCAAAGGATTAAACCTATATACAATTTCAAACGGTGAGAATTTAGTAGCAGAATGAATAGACCTATTATAAGCAAACTCAACATGTGGTAAACATTCTTCTCATATTTTGATGTATTTTTTAATTATTACTCTCAATAAAGTAGATAAAGTCCTATTTACTAATTCGGTTTGACCATCAGTTTGTGGGTGATAAGTAGTAAAAAACAAAAGCTTGGTACCTAGCTTACACCACAAAGTCTTCCAAAAGTAGCTCAAGAACATAGCATCTCTATCCGAAACAATGGTTCTAGGCATGCCATGCAATCTCACAATCTCCCTAAAAAACAAATAAGCAACATGCTAAGCATCATCCGTTTTGTGACATGCAATAAAGTGTGCCATCTTAGAAAATCTATCCACAACAACAAAAATCGAATCTTTTCCACGTTTCGTCCTTGGTAATCCTAACACAAAGTCCATTGAAATATCAATTTAAGACTCACTAGGAATGGCAAAGAAGTATACAAATCGTTGGGCTGCACTCTGGATTTAGCTTGCCTACATGTGACACATTTGTCACAAATTCACTCAATATCTCGTTTCATGTGTGGCCAATAGAAGTGCTCCTGCAAAATAGTTAAGGTCTTAGCAACCCCAAAATGTCCCATTAATCCCCCTCCATGGGATTCCTGCACTAACAAATCCCTCAAAGAACAGTTAGGCACACATAACTTATTTTCTCGAAATAAGAACCCATCATATCTAAAGAACTTACCACAAGCGTTTTTCTCACAAGCCTGTTACTCTTCACAAAATTCATGGTTATCAATTTATAAACTTTTAATGTATTCAAAACCAAGCAATTTTGCAACAAGTGTAGAGAATAATGCATAACTGCGAGAAAGTGCACGACGACCACATTCTCCTTACCTTGTTTATACCGGATGACATATGGAAATATCTCAATGAACTCTACCCAACGAGCATGCATTTTATTTAGCTTGTGTTGGCCCTTCAAGTGTTTCAAGGACTCATGATCAATGTAAATCACGAACTCCTTAGGCCATAGGTAATGCTGCCATGTCTCCAAAGCTCGAACCAATGCATACAACTCCTTATCATAAGTCGGATAGTTTAAGGCTGCCCGCTTAATTTCTCGCTGAAATAAGCAATTGGTCGTCCCTCCTGCATAAGAACTGCACCTATGCCAATACCTGAAGCATTACATTCAATCTCAAACGTTTTAGAAAAGTTAGGTAAAGACAATAAGGGGGCGTTGGTTAGCGTCTCTTTGATTAGCTGAAACACCTTCTCTTGTTCTTCTCCCCATCTAAATCCGACGTTTTTCTTGATCACTTCGGTAAGTGGTGCGGCTATGCTACTAAAGTCCATCACAAATTGCCGATAAAAACTAGCAAATCCATGAAAACTACGAACATTACTTACACTTGTGGGACTCGGCCACTCTTGGATTGCACGTATCTTCTCTTCATCAACCTGTATACCCTATGCACTAATAACAAATTCCAGAAATACAAGTTTATCGGTGCAAAAAGTACACATTTTTAGTTAGCAAATAACTTTTCTTTCCTAAGCACTTCTAAAACCGATTTCAAATGTACGGCATGATCATCCAAGTTTTTGCTATGAATGATGCGACCACATTATCCTTACCTTGTTTATACCGGATGACATATGAAAATATCTCAATGAACTCTACCCAACGAGCATGCCTTTTATTTAGCTTGTGTTGGCCCTTCAAGTATTTCAAGGACTCATAATCAATGTGAATCACGAACTCCTTAGGCCATAAGTAATGCTGCCATGTCTCCAAAGCTCGAACCAATGCATACAACTCCTTGTCATAAGTCGGATAGTTTAAGGCTGCCCCGCTTAATTTCTCGCTAAAATAAGCAATTGGTCGTCCCTCCTGCATAAGAACTGCACCTATGCCAATACCTGAAGCATTACATTCAATCTCAAACGTTTTAGAAAAGTTAGGTAAAGACAATAAGGGGGCATTGGTTAGCGTCTTTTTGATTAGCTGAAACATTTTCTCTTGTTCTTCTCCCTATCTAAATCCGCCGTTCTTTTTGATCACTTCGGTAAGTGGTGCGGCTATGCTACTAAAGTCCATCACAAGCTGCCGTTAAAAACTAGCAAGTCCATGAAAACTACGAACATTACTTACACTTGTGGGACTCGGCCACTCTTGGATTGCACGTATCTTCTCTTCATCAACCTGTATACCCTATGCACTAACAACAAATTCCAGAAATACAAGCTTATCGGTGCAAAAAGTACACATTTTTAGTTAGCAAATAACTTTTCTTTCCTAAGCACTTCTAAAACCGATTTCAAATGTACGGCATGATCATCCAAGTTTTTACTATGAATGAGTATATCATCAAAAAAGACAACAACAAACATGACTATAAATGCACGCAAAACATGATTCATAAGTCTCATAAAATTGCTTGGTGCATTAGTCAACCCAAAAGGCATAACTAACCATTCATACAAACCATATTTTGCTTTAAAGGCAGTTTTCCATTCATCTTCTTCTTTCATTCTAATCTAATGATAACCACTCTTTAAATCAATCTTAAAGAACACACAAGAACCATGCAACTCATCCAACATGTCATCTAAGCGAGGATAGGATGACAATACTTTACCGTTATGTTGTTGATGGCTCGGCAATCAGCGCACATTCTCCACGTCCCATCCTTCTTAGGGACAAGTAAAACCGGAACGGCGCAGGGACTAATGCTCTCTCTCACGTACCCCTTCTCCAACAATTCACTTACCTGCCATTGAAGCTCCTTTGTCTCCTCGGGATTGCTCCTATAGGCTAGTCGGTTTGGAATTGTCACACCAGGAACAAAATCAATTTGATGTTCAATCCCTCGAATTGGTGGTAGTCCATGTGGTGTTTCCTCGGGAAAGACATCCTCAAATTCCTGCAAAAAAGAAATAACAGAACTGGGCAAAACAGGGTCAAGTTCGTTAGTATTTAAAAATGCCTCTTTGTACAAAAGTACAATCATCGGCTGATTTGAAAACATTGCTCGCTTAATCTCACTCACTTTTACACAGAAATTCTTTTATTTTCTCTCTGATTTTCTCTCAATGGCTGAATTTTGATTTTCTTTTCTCTCTCATTTTGCTCGGCCACTCTCCGATTTTTATTCGTTTTCTTTTGCTCACTCTCTTTCTTTTGATCACTCTCTTTTTGCAACCTTACTTGATCTTCATAAACCTGTTTCGGTGTCATCGGCACAAGAGTGATGAGTTTTTGGTTGAGCACGAACGAGTATTTATTGGTGAAGCCATCATGTTTAACTTTCCGATCGAATTGCCACGGTCGGCCTAATAGCAAATGTCCAGCTTGCATCGGAACTACATCACACAAAACTTCATCTTCATATTTTCCGATACGGAATGAAACCAAAACCTGCTTATTCACCTTTACCTCGCCACTATCATTCAGCCATTGTAACTTGTACGACCTAGGATGTTTCAGTATGGGCAGTCCTAATTTCTCCACCAAGGTTGTGCTTGCAACATTAGTACAATCCTCCGAAACACAATCACCATCTCGCTCCTCGCTCTCCTCCTTCCTTCGAGTGGCAACCCGCCAATCGGAAACTCACTCCCCCTCGCCCTCTCCAGGAGTCTCAGCCGACTGAAATACCAACCCATAACTCCAGCGTTTTCAGTTCGTGTGTGTTACGTGAGCGCGCTTCCCCCGTGTGCATAGTAACTAAGCACGTAATTGATCATAAAAGTTCTGGAGCAGATTTTCTATTGAGTCAGATGCAGCATGAATAGTTTCCGGACCTCTCTTTATTCCGTAAGGAGTCTTCGTCGACTGAGAATACCTCGCTCTCTCCTTCATTTTAGGGCTTTGACAGCGTCAGTAGTTGGTAAATAATCTTTTGACTTTAGAGCGGGATAAGTAAGCTGGAACTGTACGTTAGGGTTCGCCTCTTTAGGGTGTTTACCCTTTTCCCTAGCTTATGGAGTGGAGTGTGAGTTTTTCCGAACAATTTGGAGGGGATAAATACCACTTCGTCGATTCAGTTGTCATTAAATGATACTGGTCAAATGCCGAATTTCCCCTATCGACATCTTTCGTCAGAATTCTTCGAGTAGACACTCGGTAGAAAGGGTGTATCGGCAGCTCGGGAGATGGGGACCCATCCCGTCGGAACCGTATTCATCGGGGACTGAGGTGACAATGGCTACTGAGGGGGCAGCAGCAAGCCCTATCGACGAAAGCCTCGAGGCATGACTTCTTTTTATTTAGATACATCCCCGTCGTTGTTAGGTTATAAGCTAGGTTCACTGGAGTGTGTCCCCTAGGTCTCATGGGTCGGTCCTCGAGGCTTTCTGAATCGGTAGGTGGGGAAGGACGAGATTGAAAACCGACGTCTTTCATCCGAGAGGGGTGTGAGGGAATACATATGCTCAGCGGAGCGAGGAATGGGCAATAACTCATATGTGACTGGTGGAGCGTCGAAGCTGGCAAACCCACATTGGAAAATGAGAGCTTTGGGAGGGTTTTTCTAGAAAGCGCCGTCATCTTATACCTGGAAGTCTCTATCGTTTTCTTTGTCTTTCCAGCCTCACAGCGTTGGGACTTCCTAAATCAAACTGCAATCGCAGTTTATCAACCACTCACGATGACAACCGAGATCTTCGACTGGGATCCCACACCACCCGTGGCGGAAGAGGAAGAAAGGGAGACAAAGTCCGGAATAAATTAACACACAATAACCTCAACCGTCTATCCATTCCATCCATCATATCAGTCGAGTTGGTCCTATTCGATTTGAGATATAGATAACGCAAAAGAGAACTTATGACCTTGCGGATGGAGAGGGATTCGAACCCCCAGCGATTCCGAAAAATAATTTAGTTTTCGACGACCGACTCTTTCAACCGCTCAGACATCCATCCCTTCGCGCTTCGCCCTCCCTATCCATCTGCGCGCTGGCAGGTAGGGGCAATTCTATGTGATTCGCTACGCTTGCTCTTCCCTACCCGGTGACGCTGACTCTATTGCCTGCCGTTCCGTGATACTTTTTTGGTAGTATGAATCGCTACGCTTCGCTTGTTTCAAGATGAGGAGAGGCACCATCGGTTACTGCGCTCCCTGCGGGTAATCTCGCAAGAGAGTGAAGAATGAACGATCCGAAAGTGAAGGACCGACCCTATCCTCATGTGTGGAGGAAGGATCGGTCCTGTGGACACTAACGCATACCACTCAACATAGTCCTCGCGGTCAGTTAAATGCATCTCAAAGAAGTATCCTCCAGCATTAAAGTACCTGAGATGATCTCGTCAAAGTGTCCAGTGACACTATATCGGGAAACTCCACTCGTCCGCGATGCATGGAAGGATTGGGGTGGCGGATCAGGAACCGGCTGATCAATCCCAAACTACCATAACACTATCTCACCCTGGTACCACTCGACATGGTCCAGGTATATCAGCTCCACTCGTGCAAGGAAGTACGGATCAGATATAGCTCTACAGCTAGCCTAGCAGCATAAAGCCTATCTCCAAAAGGCCTCCAGGTGATTGACATCCACATAGCATCTGTAGGTCATCCACGCAAACGAAGAAGGAAATCTCGTAGAAGAACAAGCGTCACCTACTGAGGAGTCGACGGTATCGAACTCCTGTCTAAAAACAGCCCTTGGTGGTGCATATCATGGTCCAAGAAGCGGTACGACCACTTCATCCCTATATACTAGCCCCTAGGGACATTATCTGGTAAACATGGACGACCGATATCCGACATACTTTTGCTCGCTTATAATGCTGTGCACTGATGGGATTCCATATCTGTCGAACTGATCATGATCTTACTCTCACTTGCAGATGTGGCTATACGAGTACATCGGATGATGTAGTCAAAGCCGTAGATGGAGAAATGTTGACCTACGCCACCTCACAATCCCACCACAGAGAAAGGTTTATATACGACCGGCCCATCAGTTCCGTAACTGAAACATTATCTGATCTGCAAAAGTCGAATTTTTTCAACCGTCATTCAAATCCTTCTTTCCCTCGGGTACCTGTAACCGCTGACCTTTGGGGAAGCGTCGAGTTATCAGCTTCTTATAAACGAGTCTTTTGCTTACTCATGTCCCCAAAAGCTTGCTAGCCCCTCCCCTCGTCGGAACTGTTTACCTGCCTCGCATCATTGACTATCCCTACCGAAAAGAAAAGTTTTCGTCACTGCTTTATGTCGGAGTTGGTGTTCGCTCATCGACGCATCGTCACCCTACCGAGCCACCAGTCTCCTAGAATTTCCTTCTTCCTACGTCACTCTATACGACTTTTATAGACTCTATTTAGAAAACTACCCTTCTTCTTCTTTCTTCCATCCTTCCTCACCATCCTTAGCTACTGGTTGGGCATCGATTCCAGTTGAAGCAGATCCATCCGAGACCCTATATTTTACCTAAGAACTAGATGTCTAGTCCCGGCCTGGTAGATTGAATTTCTCCCCTCGCTTCTTCCGTTCGAACGTACTTTTCATTACCTGCGTCAGTTTTCATCCTGACGAGACCATCTTTTCTTCATATAAGCAATTACAAACTCTGGGCCCATTCCGTAAAGTAGGGTCATGAAAGATTTCGCCTTTACCTTTACCTACCCACTGATTCTTTTGAGAAAATGAATTCTAAAGCCACAAAATACTAAAGAGAAGGAGCGCACCGCAGCTCGCAACGTAATATTGCACTCCGCAGCTCAAAAACGACGGTACGGAAGCGTCACCGTGCTATACTGCTCTCGCCCTAGCACACGCTACTCCGCGCTCCAGAGCCTGGAAGCGACAACGCGCTCCTTGCACTAGCTAATGAACATGATGAGCGCGCAGCACATGCTATACATTGCACACTGCCTCTAGTAATTGCACTTGCGCTCCCTTCCCTGGACACTATAATCGCACGAACAGCAGAGCAAGCTAAGGGAAAGCAAGCGAAGCAAAAACTCGAACTCTTTCCCCTAGACGAGACGGGCAAGCGAAGTAGAAGCTACAGCGGTCGGAATCTTTCCCGTCAGCAAGCGAAGCATTCTTTGGACGAAGACAGTAGCTCGCTCAGCTACGAAGCAAAACAACATAGTTTCGACAAAACTGACGAAGCCCCATGAAACATTAAGTCATAAAGTCTTCTGCGAAATAAGCCCAACAGTCCCGGAGGATCAGTGGCTGAGTTAGCCTAGCCGCCTACTATAGCGAGCAGCGATTCCGCTTCCGCGAAGGAAGATGAAAGCGAAGCCATTTAGTTTTCTTTGCTTCCCACTTTCACAAAGATTGGTATGAACTAACTAAATGACTATATTTTTCCAGAATGCGGGATAAGCTGACGGGCCTCCGTTCCCTTCAATAAAATCGCAGAAGAATGAACGCCCCCCTCCTTCTACGGATGCGGCCGACAGGGATATGTCGAACTATTCCAGTTATAGTCAATCAGTCTATTGACTCCCTTCCACAACCTGACGCTTTCCGGAAAGTGACGGACTATTCCCACATTGAATCTCAACTGGCAATGAGCATTGACTCATTCTATCTCTCCTCTACCTTTTTGAGATGAGGCCCATCTCTCCGCTTATTACATCCGTCGAGTCATAGTGGAACGGCTCTTTCTCTTTTCACAAGTACAGCAGTGACGTACAGTTGTCACAAGGAGTTCCTCTTTCAACGATCTGTAGTACTGAGCTACGAAAAGTCAGGAGAAAGGACCAAACTAACAGATGGAAAAGGTTCCTGCAAATCCCACCGACGGAGCGAAGGCTATTGCTTCTGTCTTCTAGGGATCTACTATATACTCCCTCGCATCTCGAAAGAAAAAATCAAATGTTATAAGCATAACGAACCTTTGCCCCATTCCATCTAAGTGATAGTTTAGGCTTTCCCATATGTATATATATGTTAGAGAATGGCAAATTGCTCTTTTTTTGATCCCGCTTTGTCACCGGTACTGCTTCCGGGGATCAGTGCTGCTTGACTGCTTTTCGTCGTTAAGAAAAAAAAGGAATCTATTTATAATAGAACTTGGTCCCCGAGGCCTCTCCGATTGAGAGGATAAAGTCTGTGTTCAAAAACCAAACCAGTTTTCCGAGCTGGGTCAAATAGGCAATCAACATGATTGGTCCCGTCCCAGTTTGACGAGGGAGATGTGAGTGCGTCAGATAAGCGAAAGCAAGTAGTAGATCGAGGAAAGAAATCATATGGATTGCAACCTACAGATGAAGAATCAGCTTCATTGTTCCCACCATCTATATCATCCGACGAATATTGTATAATGACGAATATGAATCAATCGTTCAGTGATCGCTACGCCTGATTGGGGCAGGCTACCCACACTGTTTTGGCAAAAAACCCATTTCCTTGTTGTTCCTCATTATTACCTACTCCAAACACGAAAGTCGACGACCCAAAAATCTGTCTACATAGCTCCCTGTCGAAGGTGGAGCTTCGCGAGGATCGTATGTCAACCGACGGCTTCTGACCGGAGCGCATCCCTGCAGGTACAGATGAATCTCTCAACTTATGTTCTTTCTGTCCCTCTGTTGGTGCCTCTTCCTGGCTACTCCACTCAAACGTCGAGATGGGTGCCACAAACATAGCTTGTATTGGCTAAACATCTCTGGTATTTCCATTTGAAGGATTCGGTAACACTGCGTCAATGTTTGACAAATGTCTGACACTATGAGATCTATATCGGACGTAAAGTCTTGCCCGGCCTCACTGAGTGGATCTGGTGCCCACACCGTGTCCTCTTTGCTTTCTCTAAGCAGGTGCCCGACGCTTCTTTGGCTAAAGCGCATCTCCTGTCTGAACCCGTCGACCGATTCGAAAGACAAATCACAAACCCACATTGAAGAAAGAGATGATCGAGTCTCGTCATGCCATCCTAGGTGGTTCTCCCATAGCGTCTCTGCCGACAACGTCTATGACGGTTCAGGTTTGTCTGCCTATCCTAGGTGACCATCTTTGTCTACTACAACTAGGGGCGTGTGCCATAGAGTGTGGTACATGTGTCACCAGTCCCACAAAGGGACATATTTGTTTTTGATCTCGTCAACTCAGAACTCATAGCTTCCCGCAACTCCTAGCTACAACTAGAACTCCTTATCCCCTAAAACGACAAACTCTTTCACTCGGGCTACTTTTCTTATCGGGCGACATTGCCACCCTTTAGTTTTGCTCAATACTCGAACTCTAGTAAGTAGTGTCAAGATGTCGAGAAGAACCATACCTACCAGATCGGACATGTAACCAGTATTCTCAGCATCGAGAGGGAAAGACGACTGCTCTGTGAACAACTCTAGCTACTGGTCTTGCTCCTCTCCTGCTGCTGTCTGAACTGCCACCTCTACTCTAATACATAGACGCAGCTCCAACTGAATCGCTTGTAGCAGCTTCGTCAAATGAATCACTGCTTTCTTTATAAAAGAAAAGAGCTACTCCTCTCCAATCTAACGTCCTCTCTCTAGTCAGAAATAGCGTAATTCCATCAGGATGGATCGATAGGCTTTCCAAACCTACTGGTCTCTTCCTCGAACTAGGAATTGCTACCTGGCCCATCACCATCGACGTCGATATGATGCACACTCGGTGACGGTCTTACCATCCTGATGCAAATAATGGCTTGACTACAAAGGAGTCAGTTCAAGTTCCAACTGGGCCGATTACAAGAGCATAAGGAAAGAAGTTCAAAAATGCACTTAATGGGCTGATTCAAGAGGTTTGGGCTCAAGCAAATTCATGTAGGCCCATTGAGGATGGTTCACGAGTTCAATAAAGATGCATCAATATAATTCAACTAGTAGAAGAATCTGGTCAAAATTGATTGTTTCCTTTTGTTTATTTCTACAACTTTCCTTGTCAATTAAGAATCAGCAAATTAAGGGGCTGATTGTTTTTTTTTGTTTTGTTTCTATTTCTTAAACTTTCCTTGTATTGATCAGCCAAATTAAGGGGCTGATTGTTTCCTTTTATTTTGTTTCTATTTCTTGAACTTTCCTTGTAGGAAACTTTCCTTATATTTTTTTTAGCCTATAAAAAGGCATCTAATGGAATAGAAGGGAGACAGTTTACAGATAATTGGTGAGTTTATTCTCTTTGGTTATTTGAAGGACTATTCGAACTTATCGGAATTCTTCCTTGGCGTTCATCATCGACTTATCAAACGGCTTTCCACTACCGTTTGTGGCGTCTTCCTTATACCAAGGTTCTTACTTCGCATTAAATAACGGGTTGAGGTCAATTATACCGAGGTTCTTGTTTTTGTTGAAGTAACGGGTCGAAGTCTCCCATCCAAACCTGATCGAGAACATTCTTGGATTTTCTCTTTTTCTTCTTCGGGTCTCGTTATTCTTGACGGGGTTCGCATCATTTGGTATCAGAGCCAAGGATTTCTCGTCTCAGGTCCTATCCCATTTAAATTTAGTTTTTTTTCTTATCTAGTCGAATTTCTTTCTTCTACCCCATTCGAAATCTTGTTCTGTTATTAACGAAAGAAAGAATATGAAAAAAAAATCTGAAAAAAAAAAAGATCCGAAAAAAAAAGATACGAAAAAAAAAGTCAAAAAAATTTCCTCACCCCAGAGTAAAAAGATTCTCTTTCGTTTGTTTCCAATAAGCCCGAAAATCTCCTCACCCCAAAGACCAAAAATTTTTTTTTTTGAAAATTTTGCTGAATTGTGCTTTGAAAATCTAATCACTCATATCCCTTGTTTTCTTACCTTTTGAACCTGAATTTCCTTGGTGAGTTCTTGGTGAATTGTTGCTAGAATTTTGAATATTGTTCGAATAGTTTCAAAAGAACTGAAACAGGATTATCGAGTGGAAAAAGGCAAGAGTGGTGAGCATATTAGAGGTAAAAGCCGATTATACTGAGTAAAACACGAGTGGAATAGAATGGATCATTTTTTGAGTGAAAACACGTAAGGGAGTGTGTGAGGTCCTTTCCTTTTTTTTTTTTTTCTAACTTTGATTTGCAGCAATCATGTCTTACAACAGTGAAAAGTGCATCACCGAAAGTGCTACAGGGATGGCAGACCCAAAGTTGCTCATGAAAGCAATGATGAGTGAGATGAGGCATGTGATGAGGTTAGAATTGGAGCAGGTACATGAGCGGATTGATCGGATGGAGAATACACGTTTGGAGCAGCCACAAAACACTCATAAGGTGCATAGGAGGGAAAGAGTTCAATATCGGGGAGTGAGAGATGAAGATGGAGAGTATTATGGGGCTGGTTTTGATAAAGAAGAAGATCGGGGTTTAGTTGTTGATAATAGAAGATATGGAGGGCGGTTTAGAGAAGATAGGATTCGGGAAGATAACAACTTGGGTAATATTAAGATGAAGATTCCAACGTTTCAAGGAAGAAACGACCCCGAGGCTTATCTTGAGTGGGAGAAAAAGGTGGAGTTAGTGTTCGATTGCCACAACTACTCTAAGATGAAGAAGGTAAAACTTGCTGCCATTGAGTTTTCTGACTATGCTATTATGTGGTGGGATCAATTAGTATTGAACAGGCGGCGAAATAGGGAACGACCGGTTGAGACGTGGGAAGAGATGAAAATAGTGATAAGGAAGCGGTTTGTGCCCAACCATTACCACCGGGAGTTGTACAATAAATTGCAAACGCTCCGACAAAGTAACCTGAGTGTGGAAGATTATCATCAAGAGATGGAATTTGCTATGATCCGGGCTAATATCGAAGAAGACCGAGAGGCTACTATGGCTAGGTTCTTGAATGGTTTGAATAAAAAAATTCATGACAGGGTGGAGATGCAGCATTATGTGGAATTAGAGGATATGGTGCACATGGCCATCAAGGTGGAGCAACAACTCAAGAGGCTGTGGTACACGTGCAACCAACCATGGCACTCAAGGTAAAACTGACCCTTCCACTTAATGTCAAAAATCTCTGTACTTCTAGTGGCACCTTTACTGTTCTTGTGGGTTTGCTTATCCTTAATGCAATCCACACAAGTACCAAAATCAATAAAGTTAAGATTGTTCAACAAACCACCATGAACAAGTCTTTTTATTCTCTTAATGGAGATATGTCCCAATCTCCTATGCCACAATTTAGAAGATTCTTCATCGATGACATTTCGCTTAATACCAGCATTATCATGCAAAGTCAAATAATTGCACACATAAGTAGGGTCCAAATCAATTTTGTACAATCCATCAGAATTGTAACCAGTACCGACTATTTTATTATTCCAAAAAAGATTAAATATTATTCTTTTCACAAAATGAAAATCATAACCAATTCGATGAAGTCTAGATACAGAAATCAAATTTCTTGAAAAGGTTGGAATATAAAAAACATTTTCTAAGTCTAAAACAAATCCAGATTGTAAAATTAGTCAGTAGGTCCCCACAATTTCAACTTGTGAAGGTTTCCGATTTCCTGAATAGATATAACCTTCACTTGCCATCAGTTTCCTTTGATTTAGAAAACCCTGCATGGTATTGGCAATATGAATAGTTGAACCAGAATCTATCCACCAAGTATTACTTGGAGCATCAATGAAAAAAGATTCATGACACACAAGAGATATGAGAATACCTTTCTTTTCGAGCCATGCCTTAAACTTAAGACAGTCTTTCTTTACGTGTCCTTTCTTCTTGCAGAAGAAACATGCTCCTTTATTGCCATATTTCTTCATTGGCACATCAGCATCTTTTTTCTTCTTTAGGCCACTTTTAAGTTTCTTGGCATTTCCTTTATCATGATTTACTAGATGAACAGTCTCTAGTTTTTCATGTTTCATTTTCTCCTCCTCCTGAACACACATGGTCAATAATTCATTTAGTGACCATTTTTCCTTCTGTGTGTTATATGATATCTTAAAAGGAGTATAATCTGTAGGGAGAGAATTCAGAATGAAATGCACCAAGAATGACTCGAAAATCTCAATCTCAAGGGACTTTAATTTAGCAGTAATGTCCCGCATTTCCATTATGTGCTCTCGCACGCCTTTTGCATGATCATACTTCATGCCTGAGAGTTTTTGCATTAGGGTGCTTGCAAATGCCTTATCAGATTTCACAAACTGTTTCTCAATGGATTTCATGAAATCTGTGACTTTTTCACAATCAGGAATGGAACCTCTAATACTTTTACTTACATGAGACTTAATAAGCATCAAACTTAAGCGATTAGATCGCTCCCACCTCTCATATGATGCTTTCTCACCAGCGCTACTTGATTCCGTGGGATGTGGATGCTCATCCACACGAAGCGCCAAATCAAGGTCCATACACCCTAATGTCAAGAGAACCTTTTCCTTCCAGTCCGAAAAATTGTCACCCGACAACATTGGAATACGAGAAGGATCATTGTAAAATATAGTAGGAACTGCATTAACAAAGAAAACATACATTAGTGCCATGATATTAATTCCAAATATGTCAGTAAATTCATACCTCAACATGTCACAAATAATATTGAATTTACAAACCCTTTATAATAAGGCTGGTAAGACAAGTCATTAAAATACCAATTCCATACCTGTGGGCCTAGGAATAGCACTTTAACACTCAATTAACCACCTTATTCTAATTAAACAAGAAAATAAATACCTCCATGTGGGGTAAAGTACTTACCTTATTATTTAATTACAAATTTTATAGAATATAATCTTTGTCTCAAAACTTCTTGATAAGGCTGATAAAAATAAACCAAAATAAAATCCATACCTGTGGGCATAGGATAATTATTTAAGATTTTATTTATCACCTTATCCTAATTAAACAATAAAATAACTACTTCCCTGTGGGGCAAAGTAACTATTTTATTACTTAATCACAATTTCATTAAACTTACTTTATATCCAATAAATAACTATAAAATGGGTATACACTTTATCATTAGTTCCGATCTTTCAACTTTAATGAAGTAACTTTATCGATAAATACCCATAATTTTAATCGGACATAAAATCATTTAAAATCCCTCATGACAAAGATTCAATTACTTTATTGCCTTCGTACATATTATGTATGTTCTAAACCATAATAAAGTCCAGGCTCTAACTTGTAATCATATTAATTACAATGTTTCATATCCCCAAATTTATCAAATTATGAAACATACTATAAACTGCATATCAAACAATTCATAAATTTAAATAGATAACAAAAATTTAATGAGCACTAATACAAACACAGAACTGCAGTAGCTCAGTTGGCTAGAGCTAGTTACCCTCAACACTTTGGTCGGGTTTGATCAGCTGTTTGATCTCCACAGTTAGCAAGTCTCTCCTTTTTTTTTTTTAAATTTATTTCACAATTAAAAAAAAAAGAAGAAGGGTTAGACAGTGTAAATATGCGGCATGTAAGGCTCGAACTCTCAACCAAAGATTTGAAATTTACGCCCTAGCCAATTGCGCCACAAGCTTTAGGTGTTCATAGATACTGGTCCGTCTCTATTTAATTTAATTTAAAGATCGAAAATCTTCAAAAAAAATAACGGTTAGGGTTCTGATCGATACCTTCAAGCCCATCTATTAGATTAATCAATATATCATGAAGGTTGGCTCTGATACCACATGTAAGAACTTGAATTCAATCATCAAAATAAAATCGAATGCAGCGGAATTTACATACCTGCAGCCATATTGATTAAATTTGAAGTCTAACCTTGATCACGCCTTGATTACCTTTTAAACCGAGATTAAGCATGGTTGGTTGCACTTAATGTCACGATTTCGAGAAGTGGAAGGGTCAGTTTATTTTGATTAAGCATGGCACTTAAGGGTCAGATTAAGCATGGTATTGATTAAGCATTTAAAACACTTAATGTCACGAATTATGGGATGCACGTGTACCACCTCTCCTCTTGAGTTGTTACTCCACCTTGATGGCCATGTGCACCATATCCTCTAATTCCACATAATGCTTCATCTCTACCCTGTCATGAATTTTTTGATTCAAGCCATCCAAAAATCTAGCCATAGTAGCCTCTCGGTCTTCTTCGACATTAGCCCGGTTCATAACAATTTCCATCTCTCGATGATAATCCTTCACACTCCGGTTACCTTGTCGGAGCGTTTGCAATTTATTGTACAACTCCCAGTGGTAATGGTTGGGCACAAACCGCTTCCTCATCACTATTTTCATCTCTTCCCACGTCTCAACCGATCGTTCCCTATTTCGCCTTATGTTCAATACTAATTGATCCCACAACACAATAGCATAGTCAGAAAACTCAATGGCAGCAAGTTTTACCTTCTTCATCTCAGAGTAGTTGTGGCAATCGAACACTAACTCCACCTTTTTCTCCCACTCAAGATAAGCCTTGGGGTCGTTTCTTCCTTAAAACGCTGGAATCTTCTCATAATACTACCCAAGTTTTTATCTTCCCGATTCCTATCTTCTCTAAATCGCCCTCCATATCTCCTATTACCAACAACTGAACCCCGATCTTCTTCTTCATCCAAACCAGCCCCATAATACTCTCCATCTTCATCTCTCACTCCCCGATGTTGAACTCTTTCCCTCATATGCACCTTATGAGTGTTTTGTGGCTGCTCCAAACGTGTATTCTCCATCCGATCAATCCGCTCATGTACCTGCTCCAATTCTAACCTCATCACACGCCTCATCTCACTCATCATGGCTTCCATGAGCAACTTTGGGTCAACCATCCCTGTAGCACCTTCCGTGATGCTCTTTTCACTGTTGTGAGACATGATTGCTGCAAATCAAAGTTAGAAAACAAAAAAAAGGAAAGGACCTTACACACTCTCTCCCGTGTTTTCACTCAAAGAATGATTCACTCTATTCCACTCGTGTTTCACTCAGTATAATTGGCTTTTATCCTCTAATATGCTCACCACTCTTGCCTTTTTCCACTCGATAATCGTCTTTCAGTTCTTTTGAAACTATTCGATTAATATTCAAAATTCCAGCAACAATTCACCAAGAACTCACCATGAGAATTCAGGTTCAAAAGGTAAGAAAACAAGGGATATGAAGTGATTAGATTTTCAAAGTACAATTCAGCAAAATTTCCAAAAAAATTTTTTTTTGGTCTTTGGGGTAAGGAGATTTTCGGACTTATTGGAAACAAACGAAAGAGAATCTTTTTACTCCCTTTTTTTGTTTTGACCTTCTTTTTTTTTTGGATCTTTTTTTTTCGGATCTTTTTTTTCTTTCGGATCTTTTTTTTTCAGATTCTTTCTTTCGTTAATAACAGAATAAGATTTCTGGTAGAAGAAAGAAATTCGGCTAGATAAAAAAAAAAGAAACTAAATTTAAATGGGATAGGCAAACCTGAGACGAGAAATCCTTGGCTCTGATACTAAATGATGCGAACCCCGTCAAGAATAACGAGACCCGTAGAAGAAAAGGAGAAAATCCAAAAACGTTCTCGATCAGGTTTGGATGGGAGACCTCGACCCGTTGCTTCAACAAAAATAAGAACCTCGGTATAATTGACCTCAACCCGTTGTTTAATGCGAAGCAAGAACCTTGGTATAAGGAAGACGCCACAAACGGTAGTGGAAAGCCGTTTGATAAGTCGATGATGAACGCCACGGAAGAATTCCGATAAGTTCGAATAGTCATTCAAAGAACCAAAGAGAATAAACTCACCAATTATCTGTAAACTGTCTCCCTTCTATTCCATTAGACGCCTTTTTATAGGCTAAAAAAAATACAAGGAAAGTTTTCTACAAGGAAAGTTCAAGAAATAGAAACAAAACAAAAGGAAACAATTAGCCCCTTAATTTGCTGATCAATACAAGGAAAGTTCTAGAAATAAAACAAAAAGAAACAATCAATTTTGACCAGATTCTTCTACTAGTTGAATCATATTGATGCATCTTTATTGAACTCGTGAACCATCCTTAATGGGTCTCCACGAATTTGCTTGAGCCCAAATATCTTGAATCAGCCCATTAAGTGTATCTTTGAACTTCTTTCCTTGTGCTCTTGTAACCGGCCCAGTTGGAACTTGAACTGACTCCTTTGTAGTCAAGTCATTATTTGCATCAAGGTCTCCCATCCAAACCTGATCGAGAACGCTCTTGGATTTTCTCATTTTCTTCTACGGGTCTCGTTATTCTTGACGGGGTTCGCATCACATCCCCCCTTCAATATCCATATTTTGGGAACCTCGGACTACCGCTTTACCCCGATTAAACGGGTCGGACGCCAGCTGACGGCCTTCTACCGCAACGGACCCACAGGACAATGCCAATCTCCTAGGTGTGCATCTCTATGTACTAAAAGTAGGGGTGGTTGCCATATTCCGATTGGGTCATTCGTAACCGGAAAAAAGCAATAACCGAAATAACCGATGCTACAGCATAAACTACAGCTATACATGGCGGGCCCACACGCTGCTTTGTTTAACAATCCTCCCCTTCCTTTCTTTTCCCAGTTCACCTACTCCAAACACGAAGAATTTCCAGCCCTACCAATACGCCTACATCACAACTTTTGAAGGAGGATCGGGAACCAGCTGACGGCATCGTAGCTTCCCCTAGACGGCGTAACTAACAGTTTCTGTTCAGTATGCCCATCCGAGTCATCCCGCACTCTAGCAAAAAAAGCAGAGGTGAGGTCCGGAGAGTGGGACGGATCTACTTGGCCAAAGTGCCAATGTAAAGTGGTTCTCCGAAATGTTGGATTATGCTCTACCTTTGGTACCCGAATAGCCTTTCACTACAGCTGTTTCATCAACTACAGCAATATCTGATGTAGTGCATTCTCCCTCTTTCACAGAGATTCACTGCTGTCAGATATCTCGTGACATAGTTCGGAAATTTCCAGTTGTGATAGTTGTTGTCCGAGCTCTTGTCCTTCCTCTGTGATTCGACGACAAAGAATATAGTCCCGAGTTGCTTTCCCGAGTGAAAAGGGTATAGTGGAATCTCTGAACGAACACTACGAATCTGTATGCTCGTGCTTTCAGGGAAGGCAGGTTCAGTCAGTCCTTCTCCACTCCGCATCTCGCCTGATCGTCTGCTGAGTGAATAGCTGCACTGTGCTAGTTTGACATCAGTAATCATTTGATGCGCGGGATCTTTACTGTGACGAGTGACGAAAAGAAGGTTGAAGTACTACAGATATCAGAGCTTTAGTTTGACGTGATTCAAATCAGTGAACTGTACTCGTCCAAGCCGACGCTGCTCTAGGTGAAAAAACATCTCTTCTCCGATCGTACCACGTCAACCGAATAGAATTGAAAGGGATGGTCTCTCCTAACGTTGACGTATGGCTACAACGAGGTGACGGTAGGGCTATTCCACCCCGTCTCTGGCGAGTTCTCTTGCGACGCCAATTTTGTTTGATTGCAGGACCAAAAAGAAAAGGCCAGCTTCACTGCTGTCGTCCGGAGCGGCCCCTACTGCTCCGACAGATGCCATGGAAGATTCGATGACTTTGGGGGGATCCCGCGAGGAAAGTGAGCCATCACTGCTTTCGTCGTGGATACCGCCACCCACGCTCTGCTTTCGTTGCAAAAGAATCTCTTGCGGTTACTGAGCCAGCCTCTCTTACTACATCATGGGAAGATGTTGAGCTGACACCTGTAGATACCAAAAAAAAAAAAAAAAAAAAATTTTGCTAAGTGGGCACACCCGCGGGAGCCCCCGTGAGAAGATTCCCGCGGGTTGCAACCCTCCATCGCCACTCGAACCCACTTAAAAAGGGAATCCATTAATATTCCCATTCTTGTAACGATTCTATTTTCTTTTTGTAATCTGAATTTTCATTATAACTCATCAATTTTGCAATGGAATCAAAGATGCAATTTTCGGGTAAACAAGAACTGGCGACCACAGTGGGAGCCCCTCTGTTTACCACAGAGAATCTGGTGGCGCAGTCCGACCGGGTGCCGATTGGCTCAATGGTTGAGACGCTGGTCATAGAAGTTGACCAGTAAAAATATGAGGAATTTCTTTCTTCCTCTGATTCTGAGCCTAGGCGTCATCGCCGGGTGACGATGAAAAAAGGTGAGGCGTCATCGCCCACCGGAAAGGCGTCATCGCCTATGAGAATTTATGAGGCGTCATCGACCGTTCGAACTAACAGGACGTCATCGTCTGTCAAGAATACGGCGTTATCGCCCATTCCAAAGTCAAGCCAAAAGTTAAATCAGTCCCTGACCCACTCTCAGAAGAGAAAACTGAGGCGTAAGGCCCAGCGGGCCCGCCTCAACAGTGCCTCTGGAAAATTGCGGTCAGAAAATCCAGATCAGGAAATATCAGAGAAGAAAAATTCCAAAAATGAAAATCCGCAGGCAGAAGTGCGGGTTGCACCGCACGGGGGCAACCCCGCGGTTGCAACCGCGGGTGGAAACCCGCGGTTCCAACCGCTGGTTGCACCCCGCGGGGGCAACTCTGCGATTGCAACCGCGGGTGGAAACCCGCTGTTTCAACCGCGGGTTGCACCCCGCGGGTGCAACCCCGCTTGGAAACCCGCGGTTCCAACCGCGGGTTGCACCCCGCGGGTGCAACCCCGAGGTTGCAACCGCGGGTGCAAACCCGCGGTTCCAACCGCGGGTTGCACACCGCGGGTTTCCCTCGGGTTGCACTCCGCAGGAAAAATCAGGGGTTGGTTCTGATGTCTATTCGGGCATATGCGCAGTGAGTACACAGCGCACACCTAACTTTTTGGTTACTCTCTCAGGTATACCATCCGGTTCCTCTTCAAACAAATATAAGGATGTGCTCATGCACTCACCTGAGGATAGGTCTTCAAATTTCTCTTCGGATGAACATATTCATGATAGAATCCTCCAAATCCAGAAGAACAAGTCAGATGCGTGCGAGGCCCGTACAACTGCGCAGGCCAGCACACACTCCAGAAGAATCCGCAGAAGGGTTGGAGAACAATCTGATTCGGGAAAAGAGTCCAGCCCTGAAATATTACAAACTCTCCAGTATTATGAACCAAGTTTGCGATGCAAGCAGCGTCAGGTTGCAAATAGAGATAAAGAAGTATCTCAAGACTTGAGAGAATACCTCAATTGGAAGAAGAACTCGGCACAGAATACTCCTCAATGCCAATGCGAACATTTAATCTCAACTGTTCTATCAAACTGCGAGTGCCATCCGAGACGGTCCGTTTTTGAGCGGATCACCGAATCCAAAAGAATACGGACGGTAAAGAGGGTGTGCTCTGAAACCGATCTACCTGCCGCCTCCTCATATATGGTTAATAAAGGCAAAAAGGTGGTCGGAAACAACTCTTCGGATAAGGAAATCACTCCAGGATCAAAAGGAGTTTCTATCGAACCGGAGGGCGCGCTTCTAGAAGAAGTCTCTGAAAGGCTTGAGAGACAAGAAAAACGTCTCGAACAGCAAGAGGAGACCATAGAAGAAATGAAACAATTTTTAATTGAGTTGCTGGCTCAAACTAGGAGGAACCAATCCTCGTCATCCATTTCTGGTCGGCAGAAAGGAAAACGACCCTTCCAAATAAATGTAGACAACAAGGACGAGGATGAAGAAGTGCCTCCTCATTCAAGAGAAGAAGAGGAAGTGAAGGTTATCATTAACCCTCACGTGGAGAAAATAGAGAAGATGGAGAATCAACTACAAGCTCTTCTTCATCGAAAGAAACTGCAAGAGGTGGGGGTAGTCCGTCCTTATCCCATAGAATGGGAGACCGTGCCTTACCCTACAAAATACAAACCGTTGAACTTTCAATCATTCGACGGTAAAGGTTCGCCGCAACAGCACATCTTCTACTTTCTGTCGCAGACAGGACATCTCATGGGGAGTGATCCGACCATGACTAAGATATTTGCGAGTACTTTATGGGGGCCCGCATTTACTTGGTTCATGCAGCTACCCCAGGGAACAATTAAATCTTGGGCTGATGTAGAACGTGAGTTCCTAGACCGATTCTTTGAAGATGATACAGAAGTCTCCATATTATCTTTGCTAGCAGCGAAGCGAGAAGAAGGCGAAACGGTCAAAACTTATGTCGAGCGGTTCCGAGAACTTTCTGTTCGATGCCCACATGGCATGACGCAGGATACTCTAGTGGAAACCTGCAGACACAACATGTTGACCGATATCCTAGACAAGATGGGCTCGGTCAAATCCAAATCATGGAAAGATCTGCTTAAGCAAGGTGAACAGGCTGAAGAAATACTTCGACGCCTCGAAGAACAACAGTCTGCAACCGGAGGCAGTACAAATAAACATCCATTCCAGTTTTTCCATTCCAAAGGGAAAGACATAATGGCAATGGCGGTAGAAAGTACACCGAAGCAAAAACCATGGAAAACTACAAGCAACACGCAAAGTCACCCAGACTTCAAAAGCAGTATTCGTTCAAGGATGAGCATACTGCTACTATGTTCAATCTGCTCAGCAAGCGCAAAATGCTCAAGTTGCCGGAAAGCAAGAGGCCTGAAGAAGTAGGGAAGACTAACAATCCGAATTACTGCCTGTACCATCGGATTGTAGGTCACCCCACAAAAAATTATTTTATCTTAAAAGATAAAATTCAAGCGTTGATTGACGCTGGAGCAGTTCAGCTCAAAACTGAACAAAAAAGGAGTTAGAGCTAACTCCGACACATTTAATGTGTGAGGTCTAAAGGTACCACTTGGGCTCACAACAATTCCCAAAAAATGGGCTCAGGGCGGTTAATTTAAATCCCCATATATATATTAAAAAAAATCAAAAAAAAAAATGAATTACCCAACGCCAACAAGGCTACGGGAAGAGAATAAATTTCTCGCTAACCCCACCATACTGGAGGTAAAAAGTATGAATTGCCCAACGCCGCTAAGGCTACGGGAAGAGAATAAATTTCTCGCCAACCCCACCATACTGGGGGTAATAAGTATGAATTACCCAACGCCGACAAAGTTACGGGAAGAGAATAAAATTCTCGCCAAACCCATCATGTTGGGGGTAAAAAGCATGAATCACCCAACGCCGCTAAGGCAAAGGGAAGAGGAAAAGTTTGGCATTTAAGCTCGAATAAAATCCTCGACAACTCACTATGCTGAGGATAATAGCATGGCTAGCCCAACTCAAACGGTAGTTGGTAAATGCAAAATCAAACCCGTTGATAGCTGGGGGTTTGCTAAAAATCCCACGACAAATCTGTCACAACAGTATTCTTATCCAAATATAAGGATACATCACTGTCCTAAGCTGCTAAGGCAAAGGGAAGAGGAAAAATTTGGCATTTAAGCCCAAATGAAATCCTCGGCAACTCACCATGCTGAGGGAAATAGCATGGCTAGCCCAACTCAAACGGTAGTTGGTAAATACTAATCAAATCCGTTGATAGCTGGGGGTTTGCTAAAAATCCTAATAAGATAAATCTCCTGTCACGTTAAGATTTCACCTCTGACAGCAAAACTTTTCTTGTCATTTTGCTCCAACAGAGCAAGCGATACTCCAAAATATTAGTCAAGTTAAAATCATATCTCTGACATCATAATTCAAAATCAAATGAGATAAGATCCGATTAAATCCCTTGTCACGTTAAAAAAATCACCTCTGACAGAAAAGAAAATTCACACTTCATCAAGTCCAACATTACAACCTCTGATGAACGTGCTTTTGATATCGTTAAGTTAAAAATCACCTCTGACGAAAATCATCTCCCTATCAAGTTAACAGTTACCTCTGATAGTCCGATTCCAAAGCTAAATACGTTAACCGTCACCTCTGTTGAGTCAGCTTGTCCCTATCACGACCAGATCCTCTGAATAGGTTAAACTCCAAAACACGTTTAATGTCACCTCTGTCTCTTCCTGATTCGTCATACTAGATGTCACTGAACGGTTAGGATTAAAATAAGCACGTTAATATTATACCTCTGCTTGACCTAAAATAAGCATGTTAATATCATACCTCTGCTTGTCCTCTAATGAGTACGTTAAAATCATACCTCTGCTTGTCATTGAATAAATGAATATGTTAACAGTTATCTCTATCGACCAAATCTTTTAAAATGTCTATAACCAAAATTAAAGAATCCAAAGTATTTCGAAATTCAGTACGGTTCAATACAGAACTTCGAAAACTTTGGAGGGGCTTATGTAGATACCAAAAAAAATATATATATTTTTTGCTAAGTGGGCACACCCGCAGGGGCTCCCGCGGGTGGCACCCGCGGGATCGCCCCCGCGGGTTGCAACCCGCGGGAATCCTCCCGCGGGTGGCAACCCGCGGGTTGTTTTCCGTTCTTTTCCGATTATTTATTTCCTATTTTTGGACTGATAATCCGTGATCCAATTTTTCAGGAGAGAATTGAGCCGGATTTGGAGCTTTTTCGGTTTATAAAACACAGGAATTTAACCGGAGAGAGGACTTTTGGATTGGAAGACTTTGGGACGATTACGGGCGAGCTCGTGAGATCAAGGAAAAGAGCAGAGTCATCTTCTCCTGGTCGGACGGTCAACGGAGGCAGCAGCAAGACTCCACCGCCATCCGAACCCACTTAAAACGGGAATCCATTAATATTCCCGTTCTTGTAACGATCCTATTTTCTTTTTGTAATCTGAATTTTCATTGTAACTCATCAATTTTGCAATGGAATCAAAGATGCAATTTTTGGGCAAACAACACCGACGCCCTACCGTCTCGTAAATGTCACCAGATCCTGCCCTCTCCGCATGAGTAGGAAAGACAGATTCTACTCGTCATGCGAAAACCGTCATCCGAGATCACATTATGTAGGTGATCGAATCGAACCCATTGCTCGTCGATTCCTGACCTAGACGACGGGTTGTCTAGTTTTAATGTCTTGCGACGGCTGGTATTTTCCATGACCATCGGCAACGAAAGCGAGGCGAAGTGGTTGCACCAGTATAGACCATGGACAAGGGAGAGGATCCCTCGGTTTGGTCCGAAGCAGCTATGTCAGGTCCGAAGAAGAGAACCATGAGGGTTGCAGAATACGAGATTTTCGACTGGTTTTCCTGGACATCATCTTCGAAGGTTCCACGGAGTCAACTGGTACCAGCGACGGTTTTCTATATTGCGTAAGCAATGCGTGGTGCGGAAAGCTGTGATGACTGTCTGCTCTTTAGGGCGACGATTGTTCCCGTCGCTCAAAACACCGAAGCGACGAGTATCCCGGGCTGTTTGATCAGCATTGCACTCTGCTAGCACTCGCTCGGAACCACCCATTTGCCAACGAAGATAGCATGGCAAAAGAGGAAACTGGGGTCGTATGCAAAGCATATTCGACGATCGAAGAGACGGTTGTCGATGCACATCTGGACTTCAGGCTCATCGAGTTCCTTTTCGCACTGAAGCTTCCACCTCAGCCATCGGGTGACGAGTTGCGTCAAATGGCTCTCCCTTCGTCCGCTTTGTTGCGACGGAGCTCCGAATAGGAAACGCTTCGAGAGACTGAAGAAATTATGAAAGGCGTCAATCCTGACCATTTCCTGCCATGAATGGATAGAGTTGGGAGGAAGCCCCCCATACCACCCCGACGGCTACACCAGACAACGAGGCCGACGTCGGGATCGACTCTTCAAAGAGGTTGGCATACCATGTAGACGCCAGGCCCCCCCAATTCTCGGTACGAAGAGCCTGACGGCACAGTGCCCCATTCTGCGCTACCGGCCCACATCTTACCAGGAAATGCTCCTGATACGGGTCTCCCGTTTCGTTGAACATCTTTCAGTCTGACTGAGAGAACCCTGTCGTATACGGCACGGAATCTATCCGACGCCGGATGACTATTTGGTGATCATGCAGTTATCCTCCTCCTTTTCCGTCAGCCTTGTCTGACTTTTTTCGTCGACCAACTGATTCATTGTTGCGAGGAGGGTTGCACTTATGCCCCCAGTTGCTCTTGTTTCGTTCAGGGTACTGCCCCCCGTTACGCGACGATAGGGCCGCTCGCGATGGCATGTTTGGCAATGTCCTCTGCATCGTCGGTCTGCAGGAGTGGATCTTCAGCCACCACGGGTGCGTCTTGTCTTGCCGATGAAGCCGGCGGGGAATGAAATGACATCTTTTCTTTTTCGTCTAAGTGAGCTCAACCAGCTCCCGAAGGAATCCTTCTCCTCATTGAACGAGGGGAAGGCGGGTCACTTATCTATCGTCACAAATAGAAGGCCGGGTTCGTAAGACCAGATGAGGGGGGTTACGTGACATCTCGGGCGGGCCAGTTGAGAACATGGAGTTTGAGAGACCCTCCTCCCGTCGGATAGAAAGTGCATATTTGCCGACCTTTCTCGACTTCAGAGGTCGAATCTACTGACGTGGGATCGTCGCATTTCCATGAACGTGATCTAGCGAGAAGCCTGATTGTCTTTGCTGATAGCAAATCAATTGACAATATTGACATAAACACTTTTATGGAAGCAGCTGCCTTCCATTACGACGTCTTTCAACTCTGTTGACGGATGCATTTGAGTGGTTTCATAACAACTTCTCGCTGATCAGTTAGCATTCTATCGTGTTAGCTCAGGAGGCTAAATGCCCCTTTCAGTTCCTTGCCAATGTTAAGGGAATCTCCTCGGACGTTCTTTCGAGCATCCCTATTACCCGATGATGCCTTAGCGAGTGCATATCAAATCATGAGTTACTTCGTCGTTGGATGATTCCATGGCTGAGAAAACGAATCTCATCCCATCTCCGGATGGAACAATCCGGTGATGTTTATTCTTTCATCCTCGAAGAAAGAATAAAAGCGGAACTGGAGAATAATCTCTCGACGGTAGTTTGCACTCTCCTCACTCGTAAGCTAGTCAAAGGTATTTTTATGCCTCTCGATCTATGGTAAAACGTCAGAAGAGCATGGCCAACGATATCAAAGACCATCTCTCTCACTTAGGAATGCTTCGATGTTGCCTCTGTCTGCTATGGAGGATGAAATATCATGGCATGGAATGCCTGATCCGGTTGATCTGCTGTATAGGCTGGATCGCATCTGTTAGGGATTACCCTGTTTTCTATAGAGTCCCGTCACTTTGCCACGGTCCAGGATTATATGAAAATGGAATCCATAAATATATGGGTTCGTGATAGACTTTCTCAGAAGAGGCGTTGGGTGATTCTCAGAGTTTCTTCTTCTGACGAGAGATCGTAGTAAGACTGAAATCTCAACCTTCGTAAACTTCATCCATCAGAGGGATGCCTATATTGCAATGAGAGTTGTAGAAGATATGCTTACTATTAATGTGCCAATAAATAAAGTACACGACAACTTTATAACTATAGCTCAATATAGCCAATCTATACCAAAGATTTATAGCAACGTCATTAAGGAAATGGGCCCTCTACTTTCAATCATCAACGAGTTCATCGAGATGAATATTATTAAACCAACTTTGATTGACAAAAATTAATAAAGACCAACTGTCGGATGACTATGTCAGAAAGGTAATCTCACAAAAGACGGTTCATTATTACGTCAAAGGCGGAGCTATTCGTACCTGCTTCCATTTCTGGCCCCGCCCTCCGACGCTTTCTGGTCCAGGCCTCAGGCTTATGCAAGTTGGAGTCTTCCGCTACTGATATTGGATCTAAGCCTTCCGTCCAAAGAATAACAAACGACAGAGTAAATTGCGTCAGCTTATCGAGATCACTGCTTCTTTGTTCGCTGCCGAGTCAAAATAGAAACACCTTGCGGCTATCACGAATGACGAAATTTGACGGATGATGCCCCGCAAGACAAATCCCCTTGCATAGACGTACTAAACCCCACCTACTCCCCTACCATGCACTTTTGGTGCCGGGCCAATGAATTCCCTCGTCCACAGCAAGATCTCCTTCCATATTCGCATGGCCTCCATGGCTAGGACTCGTCATTCTTCTTCTCGATGAATCCCTCGATTTAGTAGCCCTATCCCATCCTCCCGTGCGTCGTATTTCGGATGCTCATTCTCGGTCTAGCAAAGTCTCCACTCTAGCAGTGACACCCGGGACTTCGTCACAAGTCTGCCATTTACATGTAGCCTTCAACGCAATCTCAAAAGTGATTGACAAAAGCCCTAGAAAAGTTTCTCTGACACTGGGAATTTTAGGTGGACACCCTGAGAGTTAAACCCATAGCCGTCACTTCTGACGATTTGCAGCCCCGTCATTTCTTTTTATTTGTGGCCAGTTCGTTTTAGGAATGCTCATCGAAAGTCACGCTTCGTTCCGCTTTGAATTAGAGACTCATAGGATACTGTGAAAGGAGCATCCATCTCATCTTTTGGGTAAGTAAACTGATCGACCCACCATTTGACGAACCGAACAAAGCGACGGGCACTGACTTTATGAAATCGACGGGCTTTGACGGGGGACCATGTGTGTGCTTGCATAGCTGCTCTGACTCTTTACCAGAAATCCTCCCCAACTCTCCAAAAGGAAAAAAGCTATTTTGGAGGGAGGAGTTCCACGGTCTGACCAACAACTCGCGCAGAAGAGATGGATATTGACACTTTTTCTCCTGCAGGGATATGGGATATTGTCTTTTAGTATCCCGCTCTGCTTTCTGCTTTCCCTTGGGACTCAGCCTCTCTATGACAGGCATTTCTCATCTGTGACGTTACCAGTGACGGAAGTATCGAACAGACAGAAGACCAGCTTATGGCCCTTCGGAGCGGGTGGTGAACTGGATCGAATGATGCAAGCAGACCACAACACTGGAAAAAGGAAATGAATGAACGCTTTTTTCTTACGCTTTCCTATGAGACTCTCCCGTCGGCCGTCGGGAGTATGGCTCTCTGAATAAGAGGTTTTGAATGAAACCGGCATGGTACGATTGACGTGACAATCCAGTCGTATCTCGCCTCAGTGAAATGACGTATAATAGAGAGAGAATCTAGGCTTTCAGGCTCTTTCAGTAGGTGCACCGTCAGCTTCGTCATTTTCTTTTTTTTCCTCCTTTTTTATAGTCTCGTGGGCTAGCTACTGGCTTGGTACTGGCTTTTGGCTTGGGTAGGGGAGTAGCATCTCCTGCATTTACAACTGACTATCGAACCGTCATTGTCGAAGGAAGTTTATCAGAAATTAGACTTTACTCTTCTGGATCTGTAGAGGCACCTTTCCCCACTAGGTATTCCATCGCTTCAGTTTCGACGAGTCGCTTATAGTATAGGCAGGCCGGTCGCACTTGTCTATCAAAAAATGTCGAGAATCCCTTTCACTTGTTGCAGCTATTGTTGATCTACGTGAAGTGCCCTCAGTTATAGTCTTTCTGTACTCATAAAGAGGAGTTACAGATCCAGAACAGGGAGGTTCCTGATGCCCCATCTGAATACGCTAATTTTTCATCATTCTTCCATCCAGTAATCGATTGCTTTCGAAAAGCCTTCCCCCCAATAGTGTTATGTCGATCACCCGTTGACAGAGAGGGGGGCATCGCGCTAAAGACCGAGGTATCTTTCTTTGCTTTTCATTTAGCTACGACTGTAACCACTCCTTCCGTCAAAGGGCATACGACGAACCCCTACTTTACAGATAGAGATCGGGGGAGTAATAACCAACTCCAACCAAAAAAAGTCACTTTATGAATAGCTAAAGCCGATGCACCAATGCCCGACCTGAATAGAAAGTCGTCAGACAATTAGGATGTAATCTAAACGGAGTTTTACGAATTCACCCCCGAACTGGATGATCATTTCGAGATCTTTGAGCATGTTCGAGGGTTCAATGTGACTATTGTAACTTCGGCCAACACAAAAGATGAGACTTTACTACCGTGGAGCGGCTTTTTGCTAAAAGATGAGGGAGAAACTGACGTAAGATGTCGGAGAAGCAAAATATATGAGATCACAAATGTAGATATTTCCAGGGTCGCCCTCGTAATTTTACAATCTGCTTAACTTGTGCAAGATTGACACTGCTATAGCAAGACAGATGGAGGCCGAGCTCACAGTTCAAAGAATGATAGGCCTCAATCATCAAAATTTGATCGTAGACCAACAGCTGAAAGATTTCTTTAAACAGCTCGAGGCTACCGATGTTCTACCACTACTACAACAGCATGAGTTGATATTTAACATGTATAATTCTCCCCGAATTATTACGTGTTTTCAGGATATCGCCTCCTGCAAAAGGGCCCTACAAATGGAGCTTATTCATGAACTATATGTCAACTCATCTCATCCTGAAGAATACCAGGATGTTCTTCCAACCATATGCAGCCAGAGTATCAAAGCATATTCTTCTAGATACCAAACCAGCTTCTTTTTTCACATCTGGAGCACATGGGAAGAGAGAAGATACATAAAACTCTACAGTTCAGTCCAGCTATGGGAACTTCATAAAGAAAATTATGGACCTCCCTCTGCTGTCTATAACAACCTTCCTGTTCCAGATTTAGAAGCTGAAGCAGGAAAAGCTGCCAAAGAGTTTTTTGAAGAAGCCTACCAGAAAGCACTTATCGGAGCCCATTCTGTTAAAATAGAGAACAATATTCTCTCATACGACTTCATTGGTGCTTACGAACCCTCAGAAGCTAAGACTGCCAGGGCCTTAGATTTTCTCGCCTCTCTCAGACTCGGGAAAATAGGCTCCAAAGCAAAAGAAGAATTTTATGCTAACATGGATAATGATGGGTCTAAAAATAATTATGAAGAAGACAACCATGATTCAGACAATCCAGCTCAGATGGATGAAGATGCTCTTCATAATATCATGCAAGACTAAAAGCATGGTGGGCCCATTCTACTCAGCATCCACTCAGCCAAACATTCCGCCTTATCTCTACAGTCGACAGAAGGACAACAATCAGTAAAGGTGGGACCCATAGAGGACAATAATGTAGTCTTTTTTCCTGTACAAAGGACAATAATGTAGTCCTCTTTTCTGTACACTTTTTAAAAAGCAACTTTGTAACATTTCTTGAGGACGTGGATGATGAAGAATATGCTGCCCAAGGTGAATTGTTGGTGTCAAGAAGACTTCTATATTTGCAAGCAAAAGAAGTTGAAGAAGTGCAGTGGGAGAACATCTTTCATACAAGGTGCTACGTCAAAAACAAGGTATGTAGTATGATTGTTGATGGAGGAAGTTGTACTAATGTTGCAAGCACAACCTTGATGGAGAAATTAGGACTGCCCATACTGAAACATGCTAGGCCATATATAGTCCTTTTTGGCTCTAGTGGTGGCTAGATCACCGTGTCATTGGCTCAAGAGAAGTTCCCATCGAAATTCAATATGAATCTTTCGGTACTTATCATGAGATTTATGGGCACTATCTAATAGTTGAAAGTGTAAAAAAAGAAATCCGTTGTATATGCATTCGAACCACTATTGGTCATGTTTCTTTTTATCGAGAAATAGAAGAAACCATACAGGGGTTTTGTCGGGCCTACTCATACACTATCTGAACTAAGAAATGCAATTAGATGATACCAGTGCCCATGGGAAGACGGGTCTATCCAATTTCATTGGTATTATCATAATTTCTAAATTTCTATGTGAATCAAGTTGAGAAAAGGAAGTTTTTGAATCACTGACTCATGCCTATTGTCGAATCTTACTTAGCGAAATATGGAGGTACTTATGGAAGAACGGGCCGACCTAGTCTTTCACAATAAAGTGATAGATGGAACTGCTATGTAACGACTTATTAGTGGATTAATAGATCATTTCAGAATGGCATATATATCACATATCCTGGATCAAGCTAAGACTTTAGGTTTCCAGCAAGCCACTGCTACATCTATTCCATTAGGGATTGATGATCTTTTAACAATACCTTCTAAGGGATGGTTATTCCAAGATGCTGACCAACAAAGTTTGATTTTGGAGAAGCACCATCATTATGGGAATGTACATGCAGTAGAAAAATTACATCAATCCATTGAGATATGGTATGCCACAAGTGAATATTTGAGACAAGAAATGAATCCTAATTTTCTGATGATTGATCCCTCTAATCCAGTCCATCTAATGTCTTTTTCGGGAGCTCGAGGAAATGCATCTTAGGTACATCAATTAGTAGGTATGAGAGGATTAATATCGGATCCCCAAGGACAAATGATTGATTTACCCATTCAAAGCAATTTACACGAAGGGCTTTCTTTGACAGAATATATAATTTCTGCTACGGGACTCGAAAAAGAGTCATGGATACTGCTGTGCGAACATCAGATGCTTGATATCTCACATGTAGACTTGTTGAAGTAGTTCAACACATTATTGTACGTAGAACAAATTGTGGTACTATCCGATCTATTTTTGTTAGTCCTCGAAATGGGGTGATGGAAAAAAATTTTGCCCAAACCCTAATTGGTCGTGTATTGGCAAACGATATATACATGGGGATACGATCCATTGCCGCTCGAAATCAAGATATTGGGATTGGACTTGCCAATCGATTCATAACCCTTCAAGCACAACCAATATATATTTGAACCCCTTTTACTTGCAAGAATACATCCTGGATCTGTCAATTATGTTATGGAAGAAGCCCCACTCACAGCGACCTGGTTGAGTTGGAGGAAGCCATAGGTATTATTACGGGTCAATCAATTGGGGATCCGGTGCTCAACTAACATTAAGAACTTTTCATACGGGTGGAGTAATCACAAGCGGTACTACCGAACATGTACGAGCTCCTACTAATGGAAAAATAAAGTTCATTAAGTATTTGGTTCATCCCATACGTACCCGTCATGGCCATCCTGCTTTTCTATGTTCTATAAACTTGTATGTAACTATTGAGAGTCGGGTTACTATACATAGTGTGAATATTCCACCAAAAAAATTGATTTTAGTTCAAAATGATCAATATGTAGAATCTGAACAAGTGATTGCCAAGATTCGTGCCGGAACGTCTACTTTTCATTTTAAAGAGAGGGTTCGAAAACATATTTATTCTGAATCAGAGGGAGAAATGCACTGGAGTACTGATGTCTACCACACACATGAATATACATATAGTAATGTTCATCTATTACCAAAAACAAGTCATCTATGGATATTAGTGCGGGGTCCATGCAGATCCAGTATAGTGTCTTTTTCGCTTCACGAGGATCAAGATCAAACAAATGTTCATTCTTTTTCTGTCGACGAAAGATAGAGCTCTGACCTCTCAATCACTAAGGATCGAGTAAGACATAAATTGTTGGATCCTTCTGGAACTCGTAAAAAAGATAGGAAAATTCTTGATTATTCAAGACTTGATCAAATTATATCCAATGGTCACTGTAATATCATATAGCCTTTGATTCTCTAAGAGAATTCTGATTTCTTAGCGAAAAGACGAAGAAATAAATTTATCATCCCATTACAATATGATCAAGAAGGAGAGAAAGAATTAATACTCTCTTTTGGTATTTCTATTGAAAAACCCATAAATGGTATTTTACGTAGAAATAGTATTCCTGCTTATTTTGATGATCCACGATACAGGAAATGGAGTTCGGGAATTACTAAATATGGGACCGCAGAGGTGGATTCAATAGTAAAAAAGAAGATTTGATTGAGTATCGAGGAGCAAAAGAATTTAGTCCGAAATACCAAATGAAAGTAGATCGGTTTTTTTTATGCCCGAAGAGGTGCATATCTTACCCGGATCATCGTCTGTAATTGTCCGGAACAATAGTATCATTGGAGTAGATACACAACTCGCTTTAAATACAAACACAAGATGCCGAGTAGGTGGATTAGTCCTAGTGGAGAGAAAAAAAAGGTATTGAACTAAAATTCTTTTATGGAGATATTCATTTTTCCGGAGAGACAGATAAGATATCCAGACAAAGTGGCATTTTGATACCACCAGGAATGGAAAAAAAATTCTAAGGAATCAAAAACAAAATCGAAAAATTGGATCTAAAGTTACTCGACGATAGGGCCGCTGGCGATGGCATGTTTGGCAATGTCCTCTGCATCGTCGGTCTGCAGGAGTGGATCTTCAGCCACTACGGGTGCGTCTTGTCTTGCCGATGAAGCCGGCGGGGAATGAAATGACATCTTTTCTTTTTCGTCTAAGTGAGCTCAACCAGCTCCCGAAGGAATCCTTCTCCTCATCGAACGAGGGGAAGGCGGGTCACTTATCTATCGTCACAAATAGAGGGCCGGGTTCGTAAGACCAGATGAGGGGGGTTACGTGACATCTCGGGCGGGCCAGTTGAGAACATGGAGTTTGAGAGACCCTCCTCCCGTCGGATAGAAAGTGCATATTTGCCGACCTTTCTCGACTTCAGAGGTCGAATCTACCGACGTGGGATTGTCGCATTTCCATGAACGTGATCTAGCAAGAAGCCTGATTGTCTTTGCTGATAGTGAATCAATTGACAATATTGACATAAACACTTTTATGGAAGCAACTGCCTTCCATTACGACGTCTTTCAACTCTGTTGACGGATGCATTTGAGTGGTTTCATAACAACTTCTCGCTGATCAGTTAGCATTCTATCGTGTTAGCTCAGGAGGCTAAATGCCCCTTTCAGATCCTTGCCAATGTTAAGGGAATCTCCTCGGACGTTCTTTCGAGCATCCCTATTACCCGATGATGCCTTAGCGAGTGCATATCAAATCATGAGTTACTTCGTCGTTGGATGATTCCATGGCTGAGAAAACGAATCTCATCCCATCTCCGGATGGAACAATCCGATGATGTTTATTCTTTCATCCTCGAAGAAAGAATAAAAGCGGAACTGGAGAATAATCTTTCGACGGTAGTTTGCACTCTCCTCACTCGTAAGCTAGTCAAAGGTATCTTTATGCCTCTCGATCTATGGTAAAACGTCAGAAGAGCATGGCCAACGACATCAAAGACCATCTCTCTCACTTAGGAATGCTTCTATGTTGCCTCTGTCTGCTATGGAGGATGAAATATCATGGCATGGAATGCCTGATCCGGTTGATCTGCTATATAGGCTGGATCGCATCTGCTAGGGATTACCCTGTTTTCTATAGAGTCCCGTCACTTTGCCACGGTCCAGGATTATATGAAAATGGAATCCATAAATATATGGGTTCGTGATAGACTTTCTCAGAAGAGGCATTGGGTGATTCTCAGAGTTTCTTCTTCTGACGAGAGATCGTTTAATACCCATAAATAGTATTTTACGTAGAAATAGTATTCCTGCTTATTTTGATGATCCACGATACAGGAAATGGAGTTCGGGAATTACTAAATATGGGACCGCAGAGGTGGATTCAATAGTAAAAAAGAAGATTTGATTGAGTATCGAGGAGCAAAAGAATTTAGTCCGAAATACCAAATGAAAGTAGATCGGTTTTTTTTATGCCCGAAGAGGTGCATATCTTACCCGGATCCTCGTCTGTAATTGTCCGGAACAATAGTATCATTGGAGTAGATACACAACTCGCTTTAAATACAAATACAAGAAGCCGAGTAGGTGGATTAGTCCTAGTGGAGAGAAAAAAAAGGTATTGAACTGAAATTCTTTTATGGAGATATTCATTTTTCCGGAGAGACAGATAAGATATCCAGACACAGTGGCATTTTGATACCACCAGGAATGGAAAAAAAATTCTAAGGAATCAAAAACAAAATCGAAAAATTGGATCTAAAGTTACTCGACGATAGGGCCGCTGGCGATGGCATGTTTGGCAATGTCCTCTGCATCGTCGGTCTGCAGGAGTGGATCTTCAGCCACCACGGGTGCGTCTTGTCTTGTCGATGAAGCCGGCGGGGAATGAAATGACATCTTTTCTTTTTCGTCTAAGTGAGCTCAACCAGCTCCCGAAGGAATCCTTCTCCTCATCGAACGAGGGGAAGGCGGGTCACTTATCTATCGTCACAAATAGAAGGCCGGGTTCGTAAGACCAGATGAGGGGGGTTACGTGACATCTCGGGCGGGCCAGTTGAGAACATGGAGTTTGAGAGACCCTCCTCCCGTCGGATAGAAAGTGCATATTTGCCGACCTTTCTCGACTTCAGAGGTCGAATCTACCGATGTGGGATCGTCGCATTTCCATGAACGTGATCTAGTAAGAAGCCTGATTGTCTTTGCTGATAGTAAATCAATTGACAATATTGACATAAACACTTTTATGGAAGCAGCTGCCTTCCATTACGACGTCTTTCAACTCTGTTGACGGATGCATTTGAGTGGTTTCATAACAACTTCTCGCTGATCAGTTAGCATTCTATCGTGTTAGCTCAGGAGGCTAAATGCCCCTTTCAGTTCCTTGCCAATGTTAAGGGAATCTCCTCGGACGTTCTTTCGAGCATCCCTATTACCCGATGATGCCTTAGCGAGTGCATATCAAATCATGAGTTACTTCAACGTTGGATGATTCGCTGCCTTCCATTACGACGTCTTTCAACTCTGTTGACGGATGCATTTGAGTGGTTTCATAACAACTTCTCGCTGATCAGTTAGCATTCTATCGTGTTAGCTCAGGAGGCTAGATGCCCCTTTCAGTTCCTTGCCAATGTTAAGGGAATCTCCTCGGACGTTCTTTCGAGCATCCCTATTACCCGATGATGCCTTAGCGAGTGCATATCAAATCATGAGTTACTTCGTCGTTGGATGATTCCATGGCTGAGAAAACGAATCTCATCCCATCTCCGGATGGAACAATCCGATGATGTTTATTCTTTCATCCTCGAAGAAAGAATAAAAGCGGAACTGGAGAATAATCTCTCGACGGTAATTTGCACTCTCCTCACTCGTAAGCTAGTCAAAGGTATCTTTATGCCTCTCGATCTATGGTAAAACGTCAGAAGAGCATGGCCAACGACATCAAAGACCATCTCTCTCACTTAGGAATGCTTCTATGTTGCCTCTGTCTGCTATGGAGGATGAAATATCATGGCATGGAATGCCTGATCCGGTTGATCTGCTATATAGGCTGGATTGCATCTGCTAGGGATTACCCTGTTTTCTATAGAGTCCCGTCACTTTGCCACGGTCCAGGATTATATGAAAATGGAATCCATAAATATATGGGTTCGTGATAGACTTTCTCAGAAGAGGCATTGGGTGATTCTCAGAGTTTCTTCTTCTGACGAGAGATCGTTTAATACCCATAAATAGTATTTTACGTAGAAATAGTATTCCTGCTTATTTTGATGATCCACGATACAGGAAATGGAGTTCGGGAATTACTAAATATGGGACCGCAGAGGTGGATTCAATAGTAAAAAAGAAGATTTGATTGAGTATCGAGGAGCAAAAGAATTTAGTCCGAAATACCAAATGAAAGTAGATCGGTTTTTTTTATGCCCGAAGAGGTGCATATCTTACCCGGATCCTCGTCTGTAATTGTCCGGAACAATAGTATCATTGGAGTAGATACACAACTCGCTTTAAATACAAATACAAGAAGCCGAGTAGGTGGATTAGTCCTAGTGGAGAGAAAAAAAAGGTATTGAACTGAAATTCTTTTATGGAGATATTCATTTTTCCGGAGAGACAGATAAGATATCCAGACACAGTGGCATTTTGATACCACCAGGAATGGAAAAAAAATTCTAAGGAATCAAAAACAAAATCGAAAAATTGGATCTAAAGTTACTCGACGATAGGGCCGCTGGCGATGGCATGTTTGGCAATGTCCTCTGCATCGTCGGTCTGCAGGAGTGGATCTTCAGCCACCACGGGTGCGTCTTGTCTTGTCGATGAAGCCGGCGGGGAATGAAATGACATCTTTTCTTTTTCGTCTAAGTGAGCTCAACCAGCTCCCGAAGGAATCCTTCTCCTCATCGAACGAGGGGAAGGCGGGTCACTTATCTATCGTCACAAATAGAAGGCCGGGTTCGTAAGACCAGATGAGGGGGGTTACGTGACATCTCGGGCGGGCCAGTTGAGAACATGGAGTTTGAGAGACCCTCCTCCCGTCGGATAGAAAGTGCATATTTGCCGACCTTTCTCGACTTCAGAGGTCGAATCTACCGATGTGGGATCGTCGCATTTCCATGAACGTGATCTAGTAAGAAGCCTGATTGTCTTTGCTGATAGTAAATCAATTGACAATATTGACATAAACACTTTTATGGAAGCAGCTGCCTTCCATTACGACGTCTTTCAACTCTGTTGACGGATGCATTTGAGTGGTATCATAACAACTTCTCGCTGATCAGTTAGCATTCTATCGTGTTAGCTCAGGAGGCTAAATGCCCCTTTCAGTTCCTTGCTAATGTTAAGGGAATCTCCTCGGACGTTCTTTCGAGCATCCCTATTACCCGATGATGCCTTAGCGAGTGCATATCAAATCATGAGTTACTTCGTCGTTGGATGATTCCATGGCTGAGAAAACGAATCTCATCCCATCTCCGGATGGAACAATCCGATGATGTTTATTCTTTCATCCTCGAAGAAAGAATAAAAGCGGAACTGGAGAATAATCTCTCGACGGTAGTTTGCACTCTCCTCACTCGTAAGCTAGTCAAAGGTATCTTTATGCCTCTCGATCTATGGTAAAACGTCAGAAGAGCATGGCCAACGATATCAAAGACCATCTCTCTCACTTAGGAATGCTTCGATGTTGCCTCTGTCTGCTATGGAGGATGAAATATCATGGCATGGAATGCCTGATTCGATTGATCTGCTATATAGGCTGGATCGCATCTACTAGGGATTACCCTATTTTCTATAGAGTCCCGTCACTTTGCCACGGTCCAGGATTATATGAAAATGGAATCCATAAATATATGGGTTCGTGATAGACTTTCTCAGAAGAGGCGTCGGGTGATTCTCAGAGTTTCTTCTTCTGACGAGAGATCGTAGTAAGACTGAAATCTCAACCTTCGTAAACTTCATCCATTAGAGGGATGCCTATATTGCAATGAGAGTTGTAGAAGATATGCTTACTATTAATGTGCCAATATATAAAGTACACGACAACTTTATAACTACAGCTCAATATAGCCAATCTATACCAAAGATTTATAGCAACGTCATTCAGGAAATGGGCCCTCCACTTTCAATCATCAACGAGTTCATCGAGATGAATATTATTAAACCAACTTTGATTGATAAAAATCAATAAAGACCAACTGTCGGATGACTATGTCAGAAAGGTAATCTCACAAAAGACGGTTCATTATTACGTCAAAGGCGGAGGTACCTGAGAACATAAGCGACGAAGATGATGGCCACGTGAGAAGGAAGGATCTCAAGAATACTAACATCATACGAGGACTATACTCGTATTGTATGCGGTGATTTATAATCCCCATGTTGGCGATCACATGAGAAAAAGTGGGAGAAATTCAATTCCAAGCAGAGAGTGACAGAAGGGAATCCAATATTACTGCATACACTATTGACGATGATGGCATACACCACAAACCGTGCTACTACTGGACAGTTATTGAATCGCTTGTATCAAAAGTTTGAACGAACAACACACCGACGTTCCGCATCCAAGGTTAATCATTGCTTCACATCACTTCTGCGAGCCTTACCCTCTTGTCAACGAGGTTGACCTAATCTGTCTTGTGACCATGGATCTCTTAATCTAGTTTGCTTACCCATCCATATCTGGTTATGGTAAGTTCACAATTACCGTCAATCATGAAGCGATCTTACGGTGAGGAGATCCCATTTACTCCAGGACATGCTATCCCCGTTGACTTATCGACGATTGTAATTCCATTCAGCAGGAGTGTGGTCTATGCTCATATATCTCGATATATTCTGAAATATGAAGAAATCTATGATGGAGATTATATCGTTCGACTCATGATCCTAGTCTATACGGAGGGCAAAAAGATGGATAGGCCTTCCCTATCTTCAGAGGAGAGAGATAGCTCCCTTTCTTCAATCATTCGACGCTGAATTGAGTGAGATCGAGCCAATAACAGTAAGAGAGATCAGAAATCGTAAGCAAGGATATCCAACCCATATCACAACCCCCAAACCATGTCGCACTTCACTGAAACCATTCATGGCAGTCGATACCGAGATTATACTGATCGATAACGTTCATAAGCCTTATGCTGTTGGTCTCATGATGGTTCGTCCCGGTGAACAGATCAATGATATTCTGATTGATACCTACTTCAGTGAAGACTACTCTACAGTCGTCGGATTCCTTTAAAGAAAGGAGTACTGACTGTACTTTATGACTTGATCTCCAAGATATCGACGGATTTGCCAACAAGAACAATCAACTTTGACTATTTACTTCCACAACTTCTCGAGATTCTATGGAATTCTCTTGCTTAAGCACTGAGAATGTCATCACAATATCCCCAAGCTCAAACCACTGATGAGGAACCATAGGCTTTACGAGTTAGCTGTCTATTCAGGTAAGAAGATGTTATTCCGCTTCAAAGACTCCGTCGAATCTACTCCCTGGCAAACTGAGCGCCCTATCCCAGAATCTATGCCCGGGTCGTCGGCCCGAAAGGTTCGGTACTATATGAAGAGGTGACACTGTCAAATCTGGCAAGTATGAAAAAAAGCGTCTACCGACTAGATACAGGGGCCACAGTCTCCTCTTGCCGAGAAAATGCCATACCACTAGAAAAATGGGAACCAATAAAATATCCAATTAAAATAACAGGGATCAGCGCACATAAAACAACTATCCAAAGCAAAGCCAAGAACGTGGAAATTTGGCTTAATGAGAAAAAATTTATTATACCAAAACTCTTATGCTTTCAACATATGAATGGGGACATGGTTTTAGGAAACAATTTTATTGGAGAATACCTACCCATGATCGTAGAAAAACAAATGGTGTCTTTACATCAACAAGAAGGAAATCAAATCCGGAAGGTTGACATGCCACTTTTGGAAGGACCTAGATATAAATGTACAGAAGATTTTTCTCCCCCTAAAAGTACCCCAGACAGTGAAAACTCACTGAAAAGATGCGAAACAATTCAAGAGTTAGAACAGACCCACTGGCTTTACAAAACACTTAGTGAAAATTTTAGTGAAAACCCATTAAAATTATGGGATCGTAGCCCAAGGTTTTGTAAAATCCAATTAAGAGACGACAACGTAATCATTAGGGTAAAACCCATGCTCTATACTAGGCAGGATATAGACGAGTTATATGAAGCAGGACATCCTTCTCCGTCGGAGGTGTAATGCAAAAAGCTCGACAAGATATATTGGAAGCTGTACATGGTGGACATTGAAAGCAAGATAACCCTTTCCTCACTGGCTCTGATTCATCTTTCGTATGAAATACTACAATGCTTCGGAGTGGCCAATCCACATCCCAAACGACGAATGAAGACAGCTTTATCAGATGTGCCTACTACGATGGTCATACATATACATACAAGCCATATGGCGAGGACCTCTCTCCCTACAATGTGAACTCTCTCTATCCCTTTGTAATTAAGGAATTTCCAATGCCAGACTGGCACACCACCAGACAGAAAATCCAATCACAACTGTCCAATCTCGTGCTGTAAGGGGTTCACAGTACTCGCTTTATGACTTTCTTGAGCGAAGAAGGGAATCGTTACTTCGGATGCAAGCGACGGAAGCTCCCTCCTATACCTATACGACTACTATTCGTCATTGATATTGATCAATGCGGCTGACGGACATTGATACCGCTCCATGGGCCCTCTTCTAGTCTTGTTTTCATGCTCCCCAGTCGAGATGCCAAAGAAGGGAATTGGAAGATTGACCACCGTCGATTCCTAGATGCTTTTCATACTGAGGTCGAGGTTGTAGGCCCCCCTGTGTGTAAACTTCTTCCCCATGGGAAAGGAAAGGAGCCCTTTTGCTTTTGGGGACATGTAAGACAGCCTAGCAGATCCTTTTTCATGTCCATCAAAGGTGATCCGGGAAGACGATTTCCGACATTCACCATCAAAAGGAGGGGTATACTTCTGTCCATGCCTATTTAAAGTTACTTATCACCCATATGCCTATTTTTAGACGAATGACGGGTATCAGCCTTTGCACGAATATGTCTTTGCAAGAATGCCTTGTTCTCTTAGTACAAATAGTCAAAGCTGGCGACGTGTGCATGAATGTGCTAGGCTCCTTCTTTCCCCTATCATGCCCCCCGTTCAGTAGTATCCTCGGAGGAATCCGTATCCGTAATAAGACGACGAAACTCAGAGTGACGGTTTACTTCGTAACGGTTCTTTCCTGCTTGACTCCTACGCTGACGTGGAGTCTCTATCGAGAACCTATAGGTGCAATAGCCTTCGCTCCATGAAGTATGACATCAGCAAAGGAGGAATGACCTTGGAGAGTTTGTGTTACTTGCACCAGTCTTCCGGTCGCAGAGAGAAGGGAGGAGTTCCGCTTAGCCCTTGTGGCGAACTTTCTTTCTGATTCTTCCGAGGATGGTATAGACGTCCTCCTAGGGGAAACACATAACATAATAGAAGCTTTCTACCCTTTTGGGATGAGCTTTCTTATTCCTATTTTATAGACATCTGCCTCCCGATTTGCTTGCGTCATAGGCTTCACAGGCTGGTGGGCTACCGTCCCTGATCATCTCTTTACGCAAGCTACCGCTTGTCCTGCTGGGCTGATATCACCACTATGGTGAAACAAATCTTTGTCCATAGGGTGGGCATGGAGGAGCTTATGAGTCAAGTGGTTGGACGTCCTTCAGACTACGAAAAGTTCAAAGGACCTGCCCTTCTACTTGGTCAAACCACAAGACAGTGATAGACAATATTAAAAGACGGTCTAGGACGAATCTTGCAAAACTTAGCGTCAAACAGTGGGCCTGCCCCTTTTTCGACGTTCAAAATCACAATCGTCGGCTATATTCGTGCAACAACGCTTACATAGCTAGACGTATGCATGGGATTCCGGAGGTATTGATTGCACGAGCACGGACGATCGCTACATCTGGTAGATATATATAGTGTCTCAGGGTAGCCGGAATGACGAAAGAGATAGGGCAGGAATATTTTGTTCAACTGGTTGAGATTGTGGCTTCGAATGAAAAATTCTTCCTAACCTAGTGGTATTGACTGATGCTGTCTGTAGCACAAGAGAAGGGTGTTGATGCAAATCTCCTCGACGCGTCAATGGAATGGGCCATGTACAATGGAATAGCACAGTTCAAAGATCGTAGGCAATGACGGTTTACGGCTAAACAGACCATTGATGATACTTCCAGATCTGGACCAGGACGAACTCTCAGTAGGAGATTTGTCGAATCAATTGTCGAGGTGAACAAGATGTGGAACTACGTCGGGTGCTGCTATGGCTCAATTGAAAGTTTCTCTAGTTTCGGGAGTGAGATCGATGCGCATCGCATCCCGTCGCACTAGTTCTCGCCAGATAGTGGGTGAGCTGGAGTACTGTCGAAGAGAAATCCATCGTCAGTAGTGGTGAAGGACCAAAGCTTTTGTCATTTGATTGAAATTCTGGAGGCCGTTGGCCCCCTTCCCCTCGTTGCGTTCAGGTTTGCTCAATTCGGGGGAGAGTGTAAAGCCGCCCGTCATACTCGATGCATTTATATAAGGCAACTCTCCAGTTGGTCGGACAAAGAAAAGTGTGTTCTCTCCGACATATGGTCTAACCTGTAGTTGGGCAGAAGTGATAGAACTAGCTCCCCGTAACTTATTACCATGGGTGGGGGCTCGAAGTCTAGCCGCCGATAGCTGTTTACTATGTATGGTATGGAGTCGTGCCTCTCGATATGGTTCTATATATAGCGGGTCTCTCTTTACATCGAGTTCAGAAAATGTTGACCAACGAGACTTTTGGAATAGGCAAAGATTTTCTTTTGAAGACATTCTATCAGATGAAAGAAGACCGGAGGCCGAAGGCAAGTAATTCCAGTCTTTTTTCGTTAGGGGGAAAGAGACGGGGTGGGCTCTTCCCATCCGACGAGATCGAGTGATTCCCGGAAGGTTTGCCAGAGCGCATTTCGTCGTAGGCATTGGGCTGAGATTTCATAAGGAGTCACTCGCGTCAGAGTTCGGTTCGGTGTGAGGTCAGTAAAGCTATGATCCACTGATGGAATCCGAATGAACTGGGACACCAAGACCTTTTGCGGAAGCAAACCCTGCCGAAATTCCTTTAGTTGCATGCTCAGGTGAGTAGGTTGATTTGGGCAACCTATACTTCTCACCTGCTTAAACAAGATGAAACGAAAACTCCATCGAGGAAAGACGAAGAGCGTGGAGAGAGTGTTTGACGGAGAGGTATTTATAGGCGGAGAGCTTCATTTTATCCTTGTTGTCTTCGTCTTGTCCAAGTAATTCATGCATGAGTTACCGCTGAAAAAAGGTTCTCTCTCGTTGACCATTAATTCTGTAACAGTAGCAGCAGGCTCGCAGAGCTGACGCCTTCGACGTCCTATTGTCGAAGAGGGACTTTTCTTCCAAGTACATTATTGAGACTATTCCCGATCAGATTGAATAAGCTACGTCGAAATCTTTCCCTCTTCTCCGTGTGTATTGAATGATCAGAAAAAGCAAGCACTATAGACGATGGATGGCGGAACATGCATGCCAACATTTCATGTGTGGAGGCTAGAGTCATAATGAGAGCCTGACTTTCCCAATAAAAGATGACTCTTCTCGCTCCAAAGCAGGTGACCAGGGCAAAGGACTAAACCAACCGTCGACAGTCTTATAAACCAACGGTCATAGTTACTAGCAGTCGGTTGTGTTATACCGGCCTGCTGAACCAAAAGCATGCCCTGAGACTATATGGGGAAGTGTACCAACACAGAACATGACACCGTCGCGACCACTGCATCCGAGAAGGAGTCCGCCCAAATAACCCGATGACGTGAGGAACGAAGATAGGAACTGTATAGTCCAAACTGACGGGAGGCGATCCGATCATCAATCTTCCACATACTTTTGGAGAGCAGAGTTGACGTCCTAATGAAATTTTGATTTTCCGATCAGATGCTATTCCGACTTTTTCTTTTCGACTTTTCTGGTGCTATATGCGTAATTACAGACTCTCATCTATGCCCATGCATGCAGACGCAAAGATGAACAGAACTACCACCAAAAGCGAGACAAGCATTCCACCAAACCAAAGGCGAGTGAGTATTTCGACGAGGTGATCAATAGTGAATGCCAACTGATAAGGAGAGGTTTCCTGATCACGCTAGTGATCGTGTTCATCAACTGATCCGACAGTCTTTTCTAGTGGAAGAAGTCCTTTGCCATCACCGAGACCAAACAGTTGATTTGTCTCCTAGCCCATTTTAGTCATTATTGACTTCCCAACATTGCTATATCTTCTCAGTTCAGGTGTGGTGTCTGAGTCCCGTCAGACCTACCTCCATTTCTTTTTGTGCAACTGGAGGCTCTATTTTCCCAGGAGAGATGGGTTTGTCGGTTTTGATTCGTTGGACGGGGACAGTCAAACTTCTTTCTTCCTTCTTCGTCATAGGTAAAAGGAGTTCTTCTATTGCCAAGACATCACGACGTATTCTGACCTTGGAGAGTTTGTGTTACTTGCACCAGTCTTCCGGTCGCAGAGAGAAGGGAGGAGTTCCGCTTAGCCCTTGTGGCGAACTTTCTTTCTGATTCTTCCGAGGATGGTATAGACGTCCTCCTAGGGGAAACACATAACATAATAGAAGCTTTCTACCCTTTTGGGATGAGCTTTCTTATTCCTATTTTATAGACATCTGCCTCCCGATTTGCTTGCGTCATAGGCTTCACAGGCTGGTGGGCTACCGTCCCTGATCATCTCTTTACGCAAGCTACCGCTTGTCCTGCTGGGCTGATATCACCACTATGGTGAAACAAATCTTTGTCCATAGGGTGGGCATGGAGGAGCTTATGAGTCAAGTGGTTGGACGTCCTTCAGACTACGAAAAGTTCAAAGGACCTGCCCTTCTACTTGGTCAAACCACAAGACAGTGATAGACAATATTAAAAGACGGTCTAGGACGAATCTTGCAAAACTTAGCGTCAAACAGTGGGCCTGCCCCTTTTTCGACGTTCAAAATCACAATCGTCGGCTATATTCGTGCAACAACGCTTACATAGCTAGACGTATGCATGGGATTCCGGAGGTATTGATTGCACGAGCACGGACGATCGCTACATCTGGTAGATATATATAGTGTCTCAGGGTAGCCGGAATGACGAAAGAGATAGGGCAGGAATATTTTGTTCAACTGGTTGAGATTGTGGCTTCGAATGAAAAATTCTTCCTAACCTAGTGGTATTGACTGATGCTGTCTGTAGCACAAGAGAAGGGTGTTGATGCAAATCTCCTCGACGCGTCAATGGAATGGGCCATGTACAATGGAATAGCACAGTTCAAAGATCGTAGGCAATGACGGTTTACGGCTAAACAGACCATTGATGATACTTCCAGATCTGGACCAGGACGAACTCTCAGTAGGAGATTTGTCGAATCAATTGTCGAGGTGAACAAGATGTGGAACTACGTCGGGTGCTGCTATGGCTCAATTGAAAGTTTCTCTAGTTTCGGGAGTGAGATCGATGCGCATCGCATCCCGTCGCACTAGTTCTCGCCAGATAGTGGGTGAGCTGGAGTACTGTCGAAGAGAAATCCATCGTCAGTAGTGGTGAAGGACCAAAGCTTTTGTCATTTGATTGAAATTCTGGAGGCCGTTGGCCCCCTTCCCCTCGTTGCGTTCAGGTTTGCTCAATTCGGGGGAGAGTGTAAAGCCGCCCGTCATACTCGATGCATTTATATAAGGCAACTCTCCAGTTGGTCGGACAAAGAAAAGTGTGTTCTCTCCGACATATGGTCTAACCTGTAGTTGGGCAGAAGTGATAGAACTAGCTCCCCGTAACTTATTACCATGGGTGGGGGCTCGAAGTCTAGCCGCCGATAGCTGTTTACTATGTATGGTATGGAGTCGTGCCTCTCGATATGGTTCTATATATAGCGGGTCTCTCTTTACATCGAGTTCAGAAAATGTTGACCAACGAGACTTTTGGAATAGGCAAAGACTTTCTTTTGAAGACATTCTATCAGATGAAAGAAGACCGGAGGCCGAAGGCAAGTAATTCCAGTCTTTTTTCGTTAGGGGGAAAGAGACGGGGTGGGCTCTTCCCATCCGACGAGATCGAGTGATTCCCGGAAGGTTTGCCAGAGCGCATTTCGTCGTAGGCATTGGGCTGAGATTTCATAAGGAGTCACTCGCGTCAGAGTTCGGTTCGGTGTGAGGTCAGTAAAGCTATGATCCACTGATGGAATCCGAATGAACTGGGACACCAAGACCTTTTGCGGAAGCAAACCCTGCCGAAATTCCTTTAGTTGCATGCTCAGGTGAGTAGGTTGATTTGGGCAACCTATACTTCTCACCTGCTTAAACAAGATGAAACGAAAACTCCATCGAGGAAAGACGAAGAGCGTGGAGAGAGTGTTTGACGGAGAGGTATTTATAGGCGGAGAGCTTCATTTTATCCTTGTTGTCTTCGTCTTGTCCAAGTAATTCATGCATGAGTTACCGCTGAAAAAAGGTTCTCTCTCGTTGACCATTAATTCTGTAACAGTAGCAGCAGGCTCGCAGAGCTGACGCCTTCGACGTCCTACATGCATGCAGACGCAAAGATGAACAGAACTACCACCAAAAGCGAGACAAGCATTCCACCAAACCAAAGGCGAGTGAGTATTTCGACGAGGTGATCAATAGTGAATGCCAACTGATAAGGAGAGGTTTCCTGATCACGCTAGTGATCGTGTTCATCAACTGATCCGACAGTCTTTTCTAGTGGAAGAAGTCCTTTGCCATCACCGAGACCAAACAGTTGATTTGTCTCCTAGCCCATTTTAGTCATTATTGACTTCCCAACATTGCTATATCTTCTCAGTTCAGGTGTGGTGTCTGAGTCCCGTCAGACCTACCTCCATTTCTTTTTGTGCAACTGGAGGCTCTATTTTCCCAGGAGAGATGGGTTTGTCGGTTTTGATTCGTTGGACGGGGACAGTCAAACTTCTTTCTTCCTTCTTCGTCATAGGTAAAAGGAGTTCTTCTATTGCCAAGACATCACGACGTATTCTCTTCTAGTAGAGACGCGGATTGTCGACGGGCTTCTTTTTCTTTAGAGAGAGACGTCGTTGTAGGTGTGAATGCCGGCTGGTTGGGCTTTCTCCTTGACTGTCGAAATATATCGAAAGGCAGGTTGAGGCATAATTCGTCGGGGATCAACTAAGTTATATGCTCCTCCCTTCCTTGAGAGAAAGAAAGGTAGAATTTAGAAATTGAAGAAGGGGGAGACAGCTATAGGCTCTACTGAGACTAGCAACTACGTGTTCCTACCCCCACACCGTATAGTCCCTGTCGTCATGGGCCTTTCGTGAGGCTCCCGTATGAATAGGAACCTCTGTTTGGGTAGGCGGGGTAAATAGTGATGCACGATATGAGTCCAGAAGTCGCGTTTATGTCATCTCTTGCTACGCATGGTCCTAATCAAATGGGGCAGGGCAAAAGCGTGCGTGAATTGTGGGCCCGCCCCTCCCTTTTCCATTCCATCAATGTGGCCCGAGGAAGACCAAGCAAATTCATGGTTCGATAAAACCACATCTCGCTTCAAACCCATTTATGTTACGCCATGCTTTGAGTAGAATTCGGTCGATCCCCCGCTCTCATCTTCCGTATTTTCCAATCGAGCACCTACCAACCGGGCGTACGACGCGTTTCAACTGGAGCATTCATCCATTCCTTCTGGTGGAAGGACGTGTCACATTCAGAAGTTCGTAGGGGATCAGAGGCGAACCATCGACGGAGATTGCTTCTGACCTCTGACGCAGGAGCTCGTTCACTTCTCCTCGCCATGCCTTGCCTTTTTTTCGACCCATGCTTATCTTCGTCGGGCTTTTGGTCAATATTGGATCGAGTCTGTAAATAGGTCCATCTCTGACGGGTCCCGATGAAGGGGTGGGGAAGCACGATCTGTGGAGTGCGGAGAGTGAGGGCTTTGTCTTCTGTAGTTCTGGGCTTATCATCACCAACAGAGCACAGGTCGACAGGTCCGTCTGTTCTTCCTTCCCAACGTTTCTACGAAATCTCCCAGGAGGAAATTCATTGTCCCTTCTTGTTCTGCAGTCTTACTGCTATGCCTCCTACAGCTCCCCCTGTCGCTGTGACGACTTTATATGGCTCGGCAAGTAAACTACTCCGATCTAATTGTTTGGTCCCACTCGGGATCAGGGAGACTTCTAGCAATCCTCCGATCGAAGGGGAATCGGCCGAAAATCTCAGTTGATCGGAAGCTCGCTCGGTCCAACCTACCGACGAGGATATTTATGGTATAGGAACCTAGGGCATCCTTCGGAGCGGGTGGGACAACGGAGATAGAATATTTGTATTTCCGAACACCCTATCCCTGAGTTCCGACGAAGGACATGAGTTGAGCGTTGTATGCCCGCCTCCGAAATCACTCTACAGACACAACCCCCACGTTGGGCTTGGATCTTCTTCCATTGGGTGGACACATCATGACGAAGGCTCTGGTTTCTGTCACGTTGAATGTCGAGGATTTGATGGAAGGAGAACTGATGACGTCTTACCGTCAAGCCGTAGCGGGTTATTGGAGGTTTGCTGGCTTCCTTCCTGATTTAGGAATCTTTCGTCTTTCATCACAACTCTTAGACTGTGCATAAGGTGCGGCTCCAAAATTGTAATCGAAAGGCACACTAGGCAGCTCTTTCACTCTATAGGGATATCGAGGGGCATAGCACAATTCTTCGTCGGAGGAGGGTTTTTCTAGAAAGCTCCAGGTGACTGATCCTGCCATAATGTACTCCTACCGTATCTCTTGCACCGACAACCGAAGTCGAACATACATACGATGAATTTCTTCAATAGTTCCTAAATGTATATCATAGGATTCTAAATCTTGTAACCATACTGTTTTTATGTTGGCAGTACATTCATAAGAATAATAACCTTCTTTTCCACATTTAAAATATTTACAATTCTTTTTAGAATTGTATTTGTTGCTTTTAATAAACTTTCGCTTTTTATATCTTTTAGATTTTCTATATTTTTCTTTGTGTTCTGGTTTCCATTTTTTCTTAGAAACCTTGTATCTCTTTCTCTTATATTTAGGTTTATAATTTGTATAATCTCTTTTATACTTGTACTTCTTAGAATACTTCTTATGCCTTTTCTTATAAGGAAAGTAAGGTTTATTGTATCCATATGTTGGGGGACATCCAAATTGGAGGTTGATGTCTGGGTGATATTTTGGACAACATGAAGTTGTTATATCCGATTTATGTAGGTATTTTGTTAAATGATTGTTTGCCTTTTGTAACTGGCAAGTCTTTTTTACTGTTTCCATACAAGCCTTTTTTAAAGCACCTGTGTTATGTGGAATACCACCCGCTCTAAGATTATTATATTTTTTCTCAATCATAGAGTCCCAAGGCATAGGTAGTTTTGAAAAGAAAGCTGTTATCCAAAATTCTTTCTTTTCTAAAGAATTTAATTTGAATATATAGCTTATATATTGATTTGTAAATTCTTCAAGATAGCATATATTGCATAGTTTCATTTTTAATAATGTATTTTCATCAATTCCTTCTGCTGATATGTCTTCTCCAGTTAAGTCTGCATATAAACATTTGCAAATACTATGTAAAGCCATTTTTCTAGAAGAATGACTGTTTAGAGCTAATATTTCATCAGGGCATATTTTTTCATATTGTGTTAACCATCTTAGGGTTATTCCTTGTCAGTAACCACAAGCAAGTATTACAAACTCTTTATGTGGTATTGTCTCTGGCATTAATGTATTTGTTCCTACCATTAATTGTTCCCAATTTATTAAATAATCTCTTAGTTCATTTGCTGGTATATGATCTATATTAAATATTAGATTTTCTTTTGTTCTATGATGTCTATTGCTTTGTCTATATATATAAGCATCAACATAATTTTCTCCTGTATCTCTATGATACATATTATCATCAGTACCTTCTGGTTGACGAGGAGGTGGTTGTGGATGATGTATTATAGAAGATTCTCATTGTTCCATATGAACATATAAATTTTCCTCGGTAGAGGACTCCTCGTTAGAGGGTATATATGGTGTATCAGATTCCTCGTTAGAGGATATATATGTATATGTTTCCTCTTTATAGGATATAGACAATGCATCATCAAAAGAACTTTCAACAGAAACAAAGCTATCATCAGAAAAAGATTTTTCAGAAGATTTTTCATTAGAAAAGTAATTTATAGAATTTGAAAATCTTTCTTAAAATTGAAAAAGTTCTTTAGAGTCTATTTTTCCATTTAATTCGTCTGTTTGTAAAGACTTGTACTGCAAAAATTTTTGATAATCAATTTCTTTCGGATCAATATTTTTCAAAGATTTTGAAGAAGTTTTTATCATGCGAATAGATCCAAATCTTTCTTTAGAAGCAGAAGAAGGAAAACTTAAAAATGTTTGCAGAGTAGAAAGTTTTTGAGAGACAAGATATAATTGATCACTTAAATAATTTAATATACTATTTTGTTGTTCAATAGTACCATTGCTAGGAAGATGTATACTATGCTCATGAGAATTCAAATTAAAAGGACATTCATATCTTTCAGGTAAAACTAAAGATCTAGACATGCTAGAAATTTATAAACTAGACAAGTTATTTTCTTTCTTTCTTTGGTTAGCTAGATATTAGTATCGTTTTGACCATTTTCTCTCCGGCCTTGTAACCTCTAAGAGTGGTTTTCATCTTAGAGTTAGGCTGCACCGACCTATTTGTCCGCAGACATAGTCCACCACGGGCCGATTACTTAGCTTCAGAGAGAAAGAGCACAGTCATGTTTCGTTTCCTACCTCATGGCGTAAGATACTAGCATCTAATTTTACTAAAGAAATTAAGAAAATAACATGTCTAACTAGTTTAGCCAATCATGGCTAAGGGAAGTATACTTACAAAAAATAAAAAGAAGATCGCTACACAAGGGCTCTGATACCAATATGATGTTAAATATATTCCTGGTTACACTAATGTTCTTGCAGATTTATTAACTCGTCCCTAAAATGGACGAAGAAAGGCTTAAAAGGCTTCGGTCCATGGCTAATGAAGCTAAGTGGACCACCATCAGCAACAAGAAGACCCCGCACTCGGGAGGAAACAATCAAAAGAAAGCTCCTGAAAACGGAGAAAGCTCTACCCAGGCGTCCGAAGGAGCAAAATCCGTTCAGGCAACTGGAGGACACACCACTACCCAGACAACAACTGGAGGCAACAATACTACTACTACCACAACAGCTTCTACAGAAGCAAGGCCATTCCCACCACCGGGAATGACGGTTCTTCCAATTCAGTCCACTACACCAACTTACAGTAATATTGCAGCAGCCCAAAGAAGAGTCCAAGTTCCCCAAAGACCAACAGCAGCAGCAGTTGTACGTGACTGGTACAACACAGATCTCAAGAATGCTAACCCTTGTATTTATGAAAAATTGAACGGATGCTACCACGCCATTCAATCAAATGATTTTCATGCATCTAAGTACTGGCTCTCTCAGATAGAGCAACTAGTATTTTCTATGCTCTCTCATTACAATCAGGAAAAATCAGAAAGACAAGCCATTGTGAAGACGGTTACCAATCTCAGCAACTATACTCTGGCCACCCAGAGTTCAGAACTGGAACAAAGAAAGACAACATGGTTCCAAGGCTCTACTCCAGAGCAAGAATTTCTAAGAAACACAATTATGGATATGGAAATTGCCGACCAGGTATATCATCCACTTTCAGAATTCTACAAATTATTGGAACTTTGCAGGATTCAGAATGAGAAATCTCGGCATCTTGAAGCTAAGATGACAGTATACAAAATGATCGGGTTAAATCAGCAAAATATGATCCCTGATAATGACCTGAAGCTTTTCTTCAAGACACTAGAAGCCACAGATATCCTGGCTCTTCTTCAACAACATGAATTGGTCCTGAATAAGAATAATTCTCCCCGAATTATTTCAGGAAATTCCTAAATGTCATAAGGCCATCCAGCTAGGCCTTGTGCATGAATTGTTCGTAAATGCCTCACATCCAGAGGAATTTTCTGACTTTCTGCCTGCTATTTGTCTCAAGAGTATCAAGCCTTATACGACCAGATACCAGACTACATTCTTCTTTCGTATCTGGAGTACATGGGAAGAACGGAAATATCTTAAGGTATTTCCATCTGCACAATTATGGGAGCTCCACAATTTCAATTATATTCCTTCCCCTGCTTGTGAGAATCTCCCTGTCTTAGACATGGAGGAAGAGACAAAGAAGGCAGCTCGAGAATTTTTTGAAGAAGCTTATGCCAAGGCCCTTTCTGGAGCTCATTCCATTAAAGTTGAGGAAAACATCCTCTTTTATGACTATATTGGTGCCTATGAGGCCTCTGAACAGAGAATTCCCAAAACTCTGTCATTCCTAGCTTCTCTTCAGCTTGGGAAGATTGGCTCCAAGGCGAAGGAAGAGTTCTATGAGGAATTAGAACATCTGGAGGACGAAGACCTCGGCGGCAACAATGGTGATCAAGATGCAAGACTCGAGGACGAAATAGACGAGGGTGCTATACAAAACATAATGCAGGATTGAAGCATGGTGGACCCTAGCTCTAATATTTATTCTTCATCCATTATTTACCTGCAGCCGCGGAGGGTTAGCTTGACAAATTTCCTCTGCACTCGGTGACAAGGTCAATAGTTGGGGAAGCATGACGCATCTGTTGAGAGGAATGTTCGCGACAAAGAATGATTTTCGAATCGAAAGGGTGTTTTCATGTGGCCATATTCCGTAATAAAATCTAGGACTCCGAGGGAAAAGCTGACGGTTGGGGAGTCTCTCTCTATCACTGCGAGAAAGTGCATCGGCTACCACATTCTCCTTACCTTGCTTATACCGGATGACATATGGAAATATCTGAATGAACTCTACCCAACGAGCATGCCTTTTATTTAGCTTGTGTTGGCCCTTCTAGTATTTCAAGGACTCATGATCAATGTGAATCACGAACTCCTTAGGCCATAGGTAATGCTGCCATGTCTCCAAAGCTCGAACCAATACATACAACTCCTTGTCATAAGTCAGACAGTTTAAGACTGCCCCGCTTAATTTCTCGCTGAAATAAGCAATTGGTTGTCTCTCCTGCATAAGAACTGCACCTATGCCAATACCTGAAGTATTACATTCAATCTCAAACGTTTTAGAAAAGTTAGGTAAAGACAATAAGGGGGCATTGGTTAGCGTCTCTTTGATTAGCTGAAATACCTTCTCTTGTTCTTCTCCCCATCGAAATCCGACATTCTTCTTGATTATTTCGGTAAGTGGTGCGGCTATACGACTAACGTCCTTCACAAACTGCCGGTAAAAACTAGCAAGTCCATGAAAACTATGAACATTACTTACACTTGTGGGACTCGGCCACTCTTGGATTGCACGTACCTTCTCTTCATCAACCAGTATACCCTATGCACTAACCAGAAATACAAGCTTATCGGTGCAAAAAGTACACATTTTTAGTTAGCAAATAATTTTTCATTCCTAAGCACTTCTAAAACCGATTTCAAATGTACGACATGATCATCCAAGTTTTTGCTATAAATGAGTATATCATCAAAAAAGACAACAACAAACCTGCCTATAAATGCACGCAAAACATGATTCATAAGTCTCATAAAAGTGCTTGGTGCATTAGTCAACCCAAAAAGCATAACTAACCATTCATACAAACCATATTTTGCTTTAAAGGCAGTTTTCCATTCTTCTCCTTCTTTCATTCTAATCTAATGATAACTACTCTTTAAATCAATTTTAGATAACACACAAGAACCATGCAACTTATCCAACATGTCATCTAAGCGAGGAATATGATGATAATACTTTACCGTTATGTTGTTGATGGCTAGGCAATCAACGCACATTCTCCACGTCCCATCCTTCTTAGGTACAAGTAAAACCGGAACGGCGCATGGACTAATGCTCTCCCTCACGTACCCCTTCTCCAATAATTCACTTACTTGCCGTTGAAGCTCCTTTGTCTCCTCGGGATTGCTCCTATAGGCTAGTCGGTTTGGAATTGTCGCACCGGGAACAAAATCAATTTGATGTTCAATCCCTCGAATTGGTGGTAGTCCATGTGGTATTTCCTAGGGAAAGACATCCTCAAATTCGTGCAAAAGAGAAACAACAGAACTGGGCAAAGCAGGGTCAAGTTCGTTAGTACTTAAAAATACCTCTTTGTAGAAAAGTACAATCATCGGCTGATTTGAAAACATTGCTCGCTTAATCTCACTCACTTTTGTATAGAAATTCTTTTGTTTTCTATCTGATTTTCTCTCAATGGCTGAATTTTGATTTTCTTTTCTCTCTCATTTTGCTCGCCACTCTCCGATTTTCACTCTTTTTCTTTTGCTCTCTCTCTCTTTCTTTTGATCACTCTCTTTTTGCAACTTTACTTGATCTTCATAAACCTATTTCGGTGTCATCGGCACAAGAGTGATGAGTTTTTGGTTGAGCACGAACAAGTATTTATTGGTGAAGCCATCATGTTTAACTTTCCAATCGAATTGCCACGGTCGGCCTAATAGCAAATGTCCAGCTTGCATCGGAACTACATCACACAAAACTTCATCTTCATATTTTCTGATGCGGAATGAAACTAAAACCTGCTTATTTATCTTTACCTCACCACTATTATTCAGCCAATGTAACTTGTACGGCCTAGGATGTTTCAGTATGGGCATTCCTAATTTCTCCACTAAGGTTGTGCTTGCAATATTAGTACAATCCTCCGAAACACAATCACCATCTCGCTCCTTGCTCTCCTCCTTCCATCGAGCGGCAACCCGACAATCGGAAACTCACTCCTCCTCGCCCTCTCCAGGAGTCTTAACCGACTGAAATACCAACCCATAACTCCAGCGTTTTCAGTTCGTGTGTGTTACGTGAGCGCGCTTCCCCCGTGTGCGTAGTAACTAAACACGGAATTGATCATAAAAGTTCTGGAGCAGATTTTCTATTGAGTCAGAGGCAGCATGAATAGTTTTCCGACCTCGCTTTATTCCGTAGGGAGTCTTCGTCGACTGAGAATACCTCGTTCTCTCCTTCATTTTAGGGCTTTGACAGCGTCAGTAGTTGGTAAATAATCTTCTGACTTTAGAGCGGGATAAGTAAGCTGGAAGTGTACGTTAGGGTTCGCCTCTTTAGGGTGTTTACCCTTTTCCCTAGCTTATGGAGTGGAGTGTGAGTTTTTCCGAACAATTTGGAGGGGATAAATACCACTTCGTCGATTCAGTTGTCATTGAATGATACTGGTCAAATGCCGGATTTCCCCTATCGACATCTTTCGTCAGAATTCTTCGAGTTGACGCTCGGTAGAAAGGGTGTATCGGCAGCTCGGGAGATGGGGACCCGTCCCATCGGAACTGTATTCATCGGGGACTGAGGTGACAATGGCTACTGAGGGGGCAGCAGCAAGCCCTGTCGGCGAAAGCCTCGAGGCATGACTTCTTTTTATTTAGATACATCCCCGTCGTTGTCAGGTTATAAGCTAGGTTCACTGGAGTGTGTCCCCTAGGTCTCATGGGTCGGTCCTCGAGGCTTTCAGTACCGTAACTGAAACATTATCTGATTTGCAAAAGTCAAATTTTTTTTAACCGTCATTCAAATCTTTCTTTCCCTCGAGTACCTTTAACCGCTGACCTTTGGGGAAGCGTCGAGTTATTAGCTTCTTATAAACGAGTCTTTTGCTTACTCCTATCCCCAAAAGCTTGCTAGCCCCTCCCCTCGTCGGAACCATTTACCTGCCTTGCATTACTGACTATCCCTACCGAAAAGAAAAGTTTTCGTCACTGCTTTACGTCGGAGTTGGTGTTCTCTCATCGACGCGTCGTCACCCTACCTAGCCACCAGTCTCCCAAAATTTCCTTCTTCCTACGTCACTCTATACTACTTTTATAGACTCTATTTAGAAAACTACCCTTCTTCTTCTTTCTTCCATCCTTCCTCACCATGCTTAGCTACCGGTCGGGCAACGATTCCAGTTGAAGCAGATCCATCCAAGACCCTATATTTTACCTGAGAACTACATGTCTAGTCCCGGCCTGGTAGATTAAATTTCTCCCCTTGCTTCTTCCGTTCGAACGTACTTTTCATTACCTGCGTCAGTTTTCATCCTGACGAGACCATCTTTTCTTCATATAAGCAATTACAAACTTCGGGCCCATTCCGTAAAGTAGGGTCATGAAAGATTTCGCCTTTACCTTTACCTACCCATTGATTCTTTTGAGAAGAATGAATTTAGAAGCCACAAAATACTAAAGAGAAGGAGCGCAATGCAGCTCGCAACGTAATATTGCGCTCCGCAGCTCAAAAACGACGGCACGGAAGCGTCACCGCGCTATACTGCTCTCGCCCTAGCACACGCTACTCCGCGCTTCAGAGCCTGGAAGCAACAACGCGCTCCTTGCGCTAGCTAATGAACACGATGAGCACGCAACACACACTATACACTGCGCACTGCTCTCTAGTAATAGCACTTGCGCTCTCTTCCCCGGAAACTATAATCGCACGAACAGCAGAGCAAGCAAAGCTAGAGCAAGCGAAGCAAAAACTCGAACTCTTTCCCCTAGACGCGACGGGCAAGCGAAGCAAAAGCTATAGCGGTCGGAAACTTTCCCGTCAGCAAGCGAAGCATTCTTTGGACGAAGACAGGAGCTCGCTCAGCTACGAAGCCAAACAACATAGTTTCGACAAAACTGACAAAGCCCCATGAAACATTAAGTCGTAAAGTCTTCTGCGAAATGAGCCCAACAGTCCCAGAGGATCAGTGGCTGAGTTAGCCTAGCCGCCTACTATAGCGAGCAGCGATTCCGCTTCCGCGAAGGAAGCTGCAAGCGAAGCCATTTAGTTTTCTTTGCTTCCCACCTTTCACAAAGATTGGTATGAGCTAACTAAATGACTATACTTTCCCAGAATGCAGGATAAGCTGACGGGCCTCTGTTCCCTTCAATCAAATCGCAGAAGAACGAACGCCGCCCTCCTTCTACGGATGCGGCCGACAGGGATATGTCGAACTATTCCAGTTATAATCAATCAGTCTATTGACTCCCTTCCACAGCTTGACGCTTTCCAGAAAGTGACGGACTATTCCCACATTGAATCTCAACTGGCATTGAGCATTGATTCATTCTATCTCTCCTCTACCATTTTGAGATGAGGCCCATCTCTCCGCTTATTACATCTGTCGAGTCATAGCGGAACGACTTTTTCTCTTTTCACAAGTACAGCAGTGACGTACAGTTGTCACAAGGAGTTCCTCTTTCAACAATCCGTAGTACTGAGCTACGAAAAGTCAGGAGAAAGGACCAAACTAACAGATGGAAAAGGTTCCTGCAAATCCCACCGACGGAGCGAAGGCTATTGCTTCTGTCTTCTAGGGATCTATTATATACTCCCTCGCATCTCGAAAGAAAAATCAAATGTTATAAGCGTAATGAACCTTTGCCCCATTCAATCTAAGTGACAGTTTAGGCTTTCCCATATGTATATATATGTTAGAGAATGGCAAATTGCTCTTTTTTCGATTCTGCTTCGTCACCGGTACTGCTTCCGGGGATCAGTGCTGCTTGACTGCTTTTTGTCGTTAAGAAAAAAAAAAGGAATCTATTTATAATAGAACTGGGCCCCCGAGGCCTCTCCGATTGAGAGGATAAAGTCTGTGATTCAAAAACCAAACCAGTTTTCAGAGCTGGGTCAAATACGCAATCAACATGATTGGTCCCGTCCCAGTTTGACGAGGGGGATGTGAGTGCGTCGGATAAGCGAAAGCAAGTAGTAGATCGAGAAAAGAAATCATATGGATTGCAACCTACAGATGAAGAATCAGCTTCATTGTTCCCACCATCTATATCATCCGACAGTCTACCCACACTGTTTTGGCGAAAAACCCATCTCCTTGTTGTTCCTCATTATTACCTACTCCAAACACGAAAGTCGACGACCCAAAAATCAGTTTACATAGCTCCTTGTCGAAGGTGGAGCTTCGCCAGGATCGTACGTCAACCGACGACTTCTGACTGGAGCGCGCCCCTGTAGGTGCAGATGAATCTCTCAACTTCTGTTCTTTCTATCCCTCCGTTGGTGCCTCTTCCTGGCTACTCCACTCCAACGTCGAGATGGGTGCCACAAACACAGCTTGTATTGGCTAAACATCTCTGGTATTTCCATTTGAAGGATTCGGTAATACTGCCTCAATGTCTGACAAATGTCTGATACTATGAGATCTATATCGGACGTAAAGTCTTGCCCGGCCTCACTGAGTGGATCTGGTGCCCACACCATGTCCTCTTTGCTTCCTCTAAGCAGGTGCCCGATGCTTCTTTGGCTAAAGCGCATCTCCTGTCTGAACCCGTCGACCGATTCGAAAGACAAATCACAAACCCACATTGAAGAAAGAGATGATAGAGTTTCGTCACGCCATCCTAGGCGGTTCTCCCGTAGCGTCTCTGCCGACAGCGTCTATGACGATTCAGATTTGTCTGCCTATCCTAGGTGACCATCTTTGTCTACTACAACTAGGGGCGTGTGCCATAGAGTGTGGTACAGGTGTCACCAGTCCCACAAAGGGACAGATTTGTTTTTGATCTCGTCAACTCGGAACTCATAGCTTCCCGCAACTCCTAGCTACAACTAGAACTCCTTATCCCCTAAAACGACAAACTCTTTCACTCGGGCTACTTTTCTGATCGGGCGACATTGACACCCTTTTGTTTTGTTCAATACTCGAACTCTAGTAAGTAGTGTCGTGATGTTGAGAAGAACCATCCCTACCAGATCGGACATGTAACCAGTCTTCTCCGCATCTAGAGGGAAAGACGACTGCTCTGTGAACAACTCTAGCTACTGGTCTTGCTCCTCTCCTGCTGCTGTCTGAATTGCCACCTCAGCTCCAATACATAGACGCAGCTCCAACTGAATCCCTTGTAGCAGCTTAGTCAAATGAATCACTACTTTCTTTCTAAAAGAAAAGAGCTACTCCTCTCCGATCTGACGCCCTCTCTCTAGTCAGAAATAGCGTAATTCCATCAGGATGGATCGATAGGCTTTCCAAACCTACTGGTCTCTTCCTCGGACTAGGAATTGCTACATGGCCCATCACCGTCGACGTCGATATGATGCACACTCGGTGACGGTCTTACCATCCCCCCTTCAATATCCATATTCTGGGAACCTCGGACTACCGCTTTACCCCGATTAAACGGGTCGGATGCCAGCTGACGGCCTTCTACCGCAACGGACCCACAAGCCAATGCCTATCTCTCAGAGCAGGTTCTCTTTCATCCGTCTTTCCTACGTGTGCATCTCTATCTACTAAAAGTAGTGGTGGTTGCCATATTCCGATTGGGTCATTCGTAACCGGAAAAAAGCAATAACCGAAATAACCGATGCTACAGCATAAACTACAGCTATACATGGCGGCCCCACACGCTGCTTTGTTTAACAATCCTCCCCCTTCCGTTCTTTTCCCACTTCACCTACTCCAAACACGAAGAATTTCCGGCCCTACCAATCCGCCTACATCACCACTTTTGAAGGAGGATCGGGAACCAGCTGACAACATCGTAGCTTCCCCTAGACGGCGTAACTAACAGGTTCTGTTCAGTATGCCCATCCGAGTCATCCCGTACTCTGACAAAAAAAGCAGAGGTGAGGTCCAGAGAGTGGGACGGATCTACTTGGCCAAAGTGCCAAAGTAAAGTGGTTCTCCGAAATGTTGGAATATGCTCTACCTACGATACCGGAATAGCCTTTCACTACAGCTGTTTCATCAACTACAGCAATATCTGATGTAGTGCATTCTCCCTCTTTCATAGAGATTCACTGCTGTCAGATATCTCGTGACGTAGTTCGGAAATTTCCAGTTGTGATAGTTGTTGTCCGAGCTCTTGTCCTTTCTCTGTGATTCGACAACAAAGAATATAGTCCCGAGTTACTTTCCCGAGTCAAAAGGGTATAGTGGTATCTCTGAAAGAACACTACGAATCTGTATGCTCGTGCTTTCAGGGAAGGCAGGTTCGGTCAATCCTTCTCCACTCCGCATCTCGCTTGATCGTCTGCTGAGTGAATAGCTGCGATGTGCTAGTTTGACATCAGTAATCATTTGATGCGCGGGATCTGTACTGTGATGAGTGACGAAAAGAAGGTTGAAGTACTACGGATATCAGAGCTTTAGTTTGACGTGATTCAAATTAGTTAACTGTACTAGTCCAAACCGACGCTGCTCTCAGTGAAAAAACATCTCTTCTCCGATCGTACCACGTCGACCGAATATAATTGAAAGGGATGGTCTCTCCTGACGTTGACGTATGGCTACAACGAGGTGACGGTAGGGCTATTCCACCCCGTCTCTGGCGAGTTCTCTTGCGACGCTAATTTTGTTTGATTGCAGGACCTAAAAGAAAAGGCCAGCTTCACTGCTGTCGTCCGGAGCGGCCCCTACTGCTCCGATAGATGCCATGGAAGATTCGATGACTTCGGGGGTATCTCGCGGGGAAAGTGAGCCATCACCGCTTTCGTCGTGGATACCGCCACCTACGCTCTGCTTTCGTTGCAAAAGAATCTCTTGCGGATACTAAGCCAGCCTCTCTTACTACATCATCGGAAGATGTTGAGCTGACACCGACGCCCTACCAATCCGCCTACATCACCACTTTTGAAGGAGGATCGGGAACCAGCTGACAGCATCGTAGCTTCCCCTAGACGGCGTAACTAACAGGTTCTGTTCAGTATGCCCATCCGAGTCATCCCGTACTCTGACAAAAAAAGCAGAGGTGAGGTCCAGAGAGTGGGACGGATCTACTTGGCCAAAGTGCCAAAGTAAAGTGGTTCTCCGAAATGTTGGAATATGCTCTACCTACGATACCGGAATAGCCTTTCACTACAGCTGTTTCATCAACTACAGCAATATCTGATGTAGTGCATTCTCCCTCTTTCACATAGATTCACTGCTGTCAGATATCTCGTGACGTAGTTCGGAAATTTCCAGTTATGATAGTTGTTGTCCGAGCTCTTGTCCTTTCTCTGTGATTCGACAACAAAGAATATAGTCCCGAGTTACTTTCCCGAGTCAAAAGGGTATAGTGGTATCTCTGAACGAACACTACGAATCTGTATGCTCGTGCTTTCAGGGAAGGCAGGTTCGGTCAATCCTTCTCCACTCCGCATCTATCCTGATCGTCTGCTGAGTGAATAGCTGCGATGTGCTAGTTTGACATCAGTAATCATTTGATGCGCGGGATCTGTACTGTGATGAGTGACGAAAAGAAGGTTGAAGTACTACGGATATCAGAGCTTTAGTTTGACGTGATTCAAATGAGTTAACTGTACTAGTCCAAACCGACGCTGCTCTCAGTGAAAAAACATCTCTTCTCCGATCGTACCACGTCGACCGAATATAATTGAAAGGGATGGTCTCTCCTGACGTTGACGTATGGCTACAACGAGGTGACGGTAGGGCTATTCCACCCCGTCTCTGGCGAGTTCTCTTGTGACGCCAATTTTGTTTGATTGCAGGACCTAAAAGAAAAGGCCAGCTTCACTGCTGTCGTCCGGAGCGGCCCCTACTGCTCCGATAGATGCCATGGAAGATTCGATGACTTCGGGGGTATCTCGCAGGGAAAGTGAGCCATCACCGCTTTCGTCGTGGATACCGCCACCTACGCTCTGCTTTCGTTGCAAAAGAATCTCTTGCGGATACTAAGCCAGCCTCTCTTACTACATCATCGGAAGATGTTGAGCTGACACCGACGCCCTACCGTCTCGTAAATGTCACCAGATCCTGCCCTCTCCGCATGAGTAGGAAAGACAGATTCTACTCGTCATGCGAAAACCGTCATCCGAGATCACATCATGTAGGTGATCGAATTGAACCCATTGCTCGTCGATTCCTGACCTAGACGACAGGTTGTCCAGTTCGAATGTCTTGTGACGGCTGGTATTTTCCATGACCATCGGCAACGAAAGCGAGGCGAAGTGGTGGCACCAGAATAGACCATGGACAAGGGAGAGGATTCCTCGGTTTGGTCCGAAGCAGCTATGTCAGGTCCGAAGAAGAGAACCATGAGGGTTGCGGAATATGAGATTTTCAACTGGTTTTCCCGGACATCATCTTCGAAGGTTCCACGGAGTCAACTGGTACCGGCGACGGTTTTCTATATTGCGTAAGCAGTGCGTGGTGCGGAAAGCTGTGATGACTGTCTGCTCTTTAGGGCGACGATTGTTCGCGTCGCTCGAAACACCGAAGCGGCGAGTATCCCGGGCTGTTTGATCAGCATTGCACTCTGCCAGCACTCGCTCGGAACCACCCGTTTACCAACGAAGATAGCATGGCAAAAGAAACTGGGGTCGTATGCAAAACATATTCGACGATCGAAGAGACGGTTGTCGATGCACATCTGGACTTCAAACTCATCGAATTCCTTTTCGCACTGAAGCTTCCACCTCAGCGATCGGGTGACGAGTTGCGTCAGACGGTTCTCCCTTCGTCCACTTTGTTGCGACGGAGCTCCGAATAGGAAACGCTTTGAGAGACTGAAGAAACTATGAAAGGCATCAATCCCGAGCATTTCCTGCCATGACTGGATAGAGTTGGGAGGAAGCCCCCCATACCACCCCGACGGCTACACCAGACAACGAGGCCGACGTCGGGATCGACTCTTCAAAGAGGTTGGCATACCATGTAGACGGCAGGCCCCCCCAATTCTCGGTACGAAGAGCCTGACGGCATAGTGCCCCATTCTGCGCTACCGGCCCACATCTTACCAGGAAATGCTCCCGATACCGGTCTCCCTTTTCGTCGAACATTTTTCAGTCTGACTAAAAGAACCCTGTCGTATACGACACGGAATCTATCCGATGCCGGATGACGGTTTGGTGATCATGCAGTTATCCTCCTCCTTTTCCGTCAGCCTTGTCTGACTTTTTTCGTCGACCAACTGATTCATTGTTGCGAGGAGGGTTGCGCTTATGCCCCCAGTTGCTCTTGTTTCGCTCAGGGTACTGCCCCTGTTACTCGACGATTGGGCCGCTCGCGATGGCATGTTTGGCAATGTCCTCTGCATCGTCGGTCTGCAGGAGTGGATCTTCAGCCACCACGGGTGCATCTTGTCTTGCCGATGAAGCCGGCGGGGAATGAAATGACATCTTTTCTTTTTCGTCTATTCTCGATGTATGCGTCCCAATCCGACGGAAAGAGGAAGTGAGCTCAACCAGCTCCCGAAGGAATCCTTCTCCTCATCGAACGAGGGGAAGGCGGGTCACTTATCTATCGTCACAAATAGAAGGCTGGGTTCGTCGGACCAGATGAGGGGGATTACGAGACATCTCGGGCGGGCCAGTTGAGAACATGGAGTTTGAGAGACCCTCCTCTCGTCGGATAGAAAGTGCATATTTGCCGTCCTTTCTCGACTTCAGAGGTCGAATCTACCGAAGTGGGATCGTCGCATTTCCATGAACGTGATCTAGCAAGAAGCCTGATCGTCTTTGCTGATAGCAAATCAATTGACAATATTAACATAAACACTTTTATGGAAGCAGCTGCCTTCCATTGCGACGTCTTTCGTCTCTGTTGATGGATGCATTCGAGTGGTTTCATAACAACTTCTCGCTGATCAGTTAGCATTCTATCGTGTTAGCTCAGGAGGCTAAATGCCCCTTTTAGTTCCTTGCCAATGTTAAGGGAATCTCCTTGGAAGTTCTTTCGAGCATCCCTATTACCCGATGATGCCTCAGCGAGTGCATATCATATCATGAGTTACTTCGTCGTTGGATGATTCCATGGCTGATTAAACGAATCTCATCCCATCTCCGGATGGAACAATCCGATGATGTTTATTCTTTCATCCTCGAAGAAAGAATAAAAGCGGAACTGGAGAATAATCTCTCGACGGTAGTTTGCACTCTCCTCACTCGTAAGCTACTCAAAGGTATCTTTATGCCTCTCGATCTATGGTAAAACGTCAGAAGAGCATGGCCAACGATATCAAAGACCATCTCTCTCACTTAGGAATGCTTCGATGTTGCCTCTGTCTGCTTTGATGTTATGGAGGATGAAATATCATGGCATGGAATGCCTGATCCGGTTGATCTGCCATATAGGCTGGATCGCATCTGCTAGGGATTACCTTGTTTTCTATAGAGTCCCATCACTTTGCCACGGTCCATGATTATATGAAAATGGAATCCATAAATATATGGGTTCATGATAGACTTTCTCAGAAGAGGCGTCGGGTGACTCTCAGAGTTTCTTCTTCTGACGAGAGATCGTAGGAAGACTGAAATCTCAACCTTTGTAAACTTCATCCATCAGAGGGATGCCTATATTGCAATGAGAGTTGTAGAAGATATGCTTCCTATTAATGTGCCAATATATAAAGTACACAACAACTTTATAACTATAGCTCAATATAGCCAATCTATACCAAAGATTTATAGTAACGTCATTCAGGAAATGGGCCCTCCACTTTCAATCATCAACGAGTTCATCGAGATGAATATTATTAAACCAACTTTGATTGACAAAAATCAATAAAGACCAACTGTCGGATGACTATGTCAGAAAGGTAATCTCACAAAAGACGCTTCATTGTTACGTCAAAGGCGGTGGTACCTGAGAACATAAGCGACGAAGATGATGGCCACATGGGAACGAAGGATCTCAAGAATACTAACATCTTACGAGGACTATACTCGTATTGTATGCGGTGATTTATAATCCCCATGTTGGCGATCACATGAGAAAAAGTGGGAGAAATTCAATTCCAAGCAGAGAGTGACAGAAGGGAATCCAATATTACTGCATACACTATTGACGATGATGGCATACACCACAGACCGTGCTACTACTGGACAGTTATTGAATCGCTTGTATCAAAAGATTGAACGAACAACACACCGACGATCCGCATCCAGGGTTAATCATTGCTTCACATCACTTCTGCGAGCCTTACCCTCTTGTCAACGAGGTTGACCTACTCTGTCTTGTGACCATGGATCTCTTAATCTAGTTTGCTTACCCATCCTTATCTGGTTACGGTAAGTTCACAATTACCGTCAATCATAAAACGATCTTACGGTGAGGAGATCCCATTTACTCCAGGTCATGCTATCCCCGTTGACTTATCGACGATTGTAATTCCATTCCGCAGGAGTGTGGTCTATGCTCATATATCTCGATATATTCTGAAATATGCAGAAATCTATGGCGGAGATTATATCGTTCGACTCATGATCCGAGTCTATACGGAGGGCAAAAAGATGGATAGGCCATCCCTATCTTCAGAGGAGAGAGATAGCTCCCTTTCTTCAATCATTCGACATCGAATTGAGTGAGATCGAGCAATAACAGCAAGAGAGATCCGAAATCATAAGCGAGGATATCCAACCCATATCACAACACTCAAACCATGTCGCACTTCACTGAAACCATTCATGGTAGCCGATACCGAGACTATACTGATCGATAACGTTCATTAGTCTTATGCTGTTGGTCTCATGATGGTTCGTCCCGGTGAACAAATCAATGATATTCTGATTGATACCTACTTCAGTGAAGACTACTCTATAGTCGTCGGATTCGTTTGAAGAAAGGAGTACTGACTGTACTTTATGACTTGGTCTCCAAGATATCGATGGATTTGCCAACAAGAACAATCAACTTTGACTATTTACTTCCACAACTTCTCCAGATTAGATGGAATTCTCTTGCTTAAGCACCGAGAATGACATCACAATATCCCCAAGCTCAAACCACTGATGAGGAACCATAGGCTTTACGAGTTAGCTGTCTATTCAGGTAAGAAGATGTTATTCCGCTTCAGAGACTCCGTCGAATCTACTCCCTGGCAAACTGAGCCCCCTATCCCAGAATCTATGCCCGAGTCGTCGGCCCGAAAGGCTCGGTACCATATGAAGAGGTGACACTGTCAAATCTGGCAAGTATGAAAAAAAGCGTCTACCGACTATATGAAGCAGGACATCCTTCTCCGTCGGAGGTGTAATGCAAAAAGCTCGACAAGATATATTGGAAGTTGTACATGGTGGACATCGAAAGCAAGATAACCCTTTCCTCACTGGCTCTGACGCTACTTTCGTATGAAATACTACGATGCTTCAGAGTGGCCAATCCACATCCCAAACGACGAATGAAGACAGCTTTATCAGACGTGCCTACTACGATGGTCATACATATACACACAAGCCATATGGCGAGGACCTCTCTCCCTACAATGTGAACTCTCTCTATCCCTTTGTAATTAAGGAATTTCCAAATGCCAGACTGGTACACCACCAGACAGAAAATCCAATCACAACTGTCCAATCGCGTGCTGTAAGGGGTTCACAGTACTCGCTTTATGACTTTCCTGAGCGAAGAAGGGAATCGCTACTTCGGATGCAAGCGACGGAAGCTCCCACCTATACCTATACGACTGCTATTCGTCATTGATATTGATCAATGCGGGCTGACGGACGTTGATACCGCTCCGTGGGCCCTCTTCCAGCCTTGTTTTCATGCTCCCCAGGCGAGATGCCAAAGAAGGGAATTGGAAGATTGACCACCGTCGATTCCTAGATGATTTCCATACTGAGGTCGAGGTTGTAGGCCCCCTTGTGTGTAAACTTCTTCCACATGGGGAAGGAAAGGAGCCCTTTAGCTTTTGGGGACATGTAAGACGGCCTAGCAGACCCTTTTTCATGTCCATCAAAGGTGATCCTGGAAGACGATTTCCTACATTCACCATCAAAAGGAGGGGTATACTTCTGTCCATGCCTGTTTAAAGTTACTTATCACCCATATGCCTATTTTTAGACGAATGACGGGCATAAGCCTTTGCACGAATATGTCTTTGCAAGAATGCCTTGTTCTCTTAGTACAAATAGTCAAAGCTGGCGACGTGTGCATGAATGTGCTAGGCTCCTTCTTTCCCCTATCATGCCCCCCGTTCAGCAGTATCCCCGGAGGAATCCGTATCTGTAATAAGACGACGAAACTCAGAGTGACGGTTTACTTCGTAACGGTTCTTTCCTGCTTGACTCCTTCGCTGACGTGGAGTCTCTATCTAGAACCCATAGGTGCAATAGCCTTCGCTCCGTGAAGTATGACATTAGCAAAGGAGGAATGACCTTGGAGAGTTTGTGTTACTTGCACCAGTCTTCCGGTCGCAGAGAGAAGGGAGGAGTTCCGAGGATGGTATAGACGTCCTCCTAGGGGAAAGACATAACATAATAGAAGCTTTCTACCCTTTTGGAATGAGCTTTCTTATTCCTATTTTAGAGACATCTGCCTCCCGATTTGCTTGCGTCATAGGCTTCACAGGCTAGTGAGCTACCGTCCCTGATCATCCCTTTACGCAAGCTACCGCTTGTCCTGCTGGACTGATATCGCCACTATGGTGAAACAAATCTTTGTCGATAGGGTGGGCATGGAGGAGCTTACTGAGTCAAGTGGTTGGACGTCCTTCAGACTACGAAAAGTTCAAAGGACCTGCCCTTCTACTTGGTCAAACCACAAGACAGGGATAGACAATATTAAAAGACGGTCTGGGACGAATCTTGCAAAACTCAATGTCAGACAGTGGGCCTGCCCCTTTTTCGATGTTCAAAATCACAACCGTCGGCTATATTCGTGCAACAACGCTTACATAGCTAGACGTATGCATGGGATTCCAGAGGTATTGATTGCACGAGTACGGACGATCGCTACATCTGGTAGATATATATAATGTCTTAGGGTAGACGGAATGATGCAAGAGATAGGGCAGGAATATTTTGTTCAACTGGTTGAGATTGTGGCTTCGAATGAAAAATTCTTCCTAACCTAGTGGTATTGACTGATGCTGTCTGTAGCACAAGGGAAGGGTGTTGATGCAAATCTCCTCGACGCCTCAATGGAATGGGCCATTTACAATGGAATAGCACAGTTCAAAGATCGTAGGCAATGACGGTTTACGGCTAAATAGACCACTGATGATACTTCCAGATCTGGACCAGGACGAACTCTCGTAGGAGATTTGTCGAATAAATTGTCGAGGTGAACAAGATGAGGAACTACGTCGGGTGCTGCTATGGCTCCATTGAAAGTTTCCCTAGTTTCCGGAGTGAGATCGATGCGCATCGCATCCCGTCGCACTAGTTCTCGCCAGATAGTGGGTGAGCTGGAGTACTGTCGAAGAGAAATCCATCGTCAGTAGTGGTGAAGGACCAAAGCTTTTGTCATTTGATTGAAATTCCGGAGGCCGTTGGCCCCCTTCCCCTCGCTGCATTCAGGTTTGCACAATTCAGGGGAGAGTGTAAAGTCGCCCGTCATACTCTATGCATTTATATAAGGCAACTCTCCAGTTGGTCGGACAAAGAAAAGTGTGTTCTCTCCGACATATGGTCTAACCTGTAGTTGGGCAGGAGTGATAGAACTAGCTCCCCGTAACTTATTACCATGGGTGGGGGCTCGAAGTCTAGCCGCCGATAGCTGTTTACTATGTATGGTATGGAGCCGTGCGTCTCGATATGGTTCTATATATAGCGGGTCTCTCTGTACATCGAGTTCAGAAAATGTTGACCAACGAGACTTTTGGAATAGACGGAGACTTTCTTTTGAAGACGTTCTATCATATGAAAGAAGACCGGAGGCCGGAGGCAAGTAATTCCAGTCTTTTTTCGTTAGGGGGAAAGAGACGGGGTGCGCTCTTCCCATCCGACGAGATCGAGTGATTCCCGGAAGGTTTGCCAGAGCGCATTTCGTCGTAGGCATTGGGTTGAGATTTCATAAGATTTCATAAGGAGTCACTCGCGTCAGAGTTCGGTTCGGTGCGAGGTCAGTAAAGCTACGCTCATTTATGATCCACTGATGGAATCCGAATGAACTGGGACACCCAGACCTTTTGCGGAAGCAAACCCTGTCGAAATTCCTTTAGTTGCATGCTCAGGTGAGTAGGTTGATTTGGGCAACCTATACTTCTCACCCGCTTAAACAAGATGAAACGAAAACTCCATCGAGGAAAGACGAAGAGCGTGGAGAGAGTGTTCGACGGAGAGGTATTTATAGGTGGAGAGCTTCAGTTTATCCTTGTTGTCTTCGTCTTGTCCAAGTAATTCATGCATGAATTACCGCTGAAAAAAGGTTCTCTCTCGTTGACCATTAATTCTGGTACAGCCATGATTCGTTTCCTATCTCATGGCGTAAGATACTAATATCTAGATTGCTAAAGAAATTAAGAAAATAACACGTCTAAACTATTTAGCCAGACATGGCTGTAAAGAGAATACTTACAAAAAAAGGAAGATCAAAGCACACGGCTCTGATACCAGTTGCAGCGCTTCTGCGTTGCCTTAGATATATTCACAAAATATTCACTAACTGAAAACTTAAAAGAGAAAAGAACAAACTCAAAGAGGATCAGAGATGAAAAAGAAGGTTAAGAAAGGCTCTGATACCAGTTGCAGCGCTTCTGCCTTGCCTTAGATATATTCACAAAATATTCACTAACTGAAAGCTTAAAAGAGAAAAGAACAAACTCAAAGAGGATCAGAGATGAAAAAGAAGGTTAAGAAAGGCTTTGATCGATGCCCCTTTCCCTTCAGCTAAAGCTTCATTTATAGTAGTGCCCTTGTTACAGTAAGATTCCCTTTAGATAAGAAGGAATCACTTTACAGCAAGGTTTACAGTAAAAGGTACAATTATTGTTACAGTGGCTATCGGCTAGGATAAGGATGAATGAGGTGGCGAGGATAAGAAGTCGCTGTGGAGAGTGTCTTTTAGTGCCGCTAGGATAGGGAGGTATCTGGAAAGGTTAGCATGGTCCCACCACGCTTTAATCTTGCTTGATATTGTGGAGGGCATCATCATCCATAGCCTCTCTGATATCATCATTGTCCTGGTTGTTGTCTTCTTCACCGAGATCTTCGTCTTCAAGATTTTCCAGTTTGGCATAAAATTCATCTTTTGCTTTGGAGCCTTGTTTTCCTAACTGTAGACTAGCAAGGAATTCAAGGACTTTTGGAACTCGAACTTTAGAATTTTCAAATGCTCCTATATAATCATAGAGCATTATATTATTCTCAATTTTAATTGAGTGAGCTCCGATCAAAGCTTTATTGTAGGCTTCATCAAAAAATTCTAGAGCAGCCTTTTTAGTTTCTGCTTCTAAATCTAGTACGGGAAGATTTTCACAGACAGATGAAGGGCTGTAATTATGTCCATGAAGCTCCCATAGTTGAATGGAGGTATAGAGCTTTAGATATTTTCTTTCCTCCCATGTGGTCCAGACTCTGAAAAGAAGCTAGTCTGGTATTTAGAAGTATATGCCTTTATGCTTTTAACACATACTTGAGGAATATGATCTTGGTATTCTTCTGGATGTGTAGAATTGACGAAGATTTCATGAACAATGCCTAAATGAATGGCCTTCCTGCTGTTGGCAATTTCTTGAAAACAAGTAATAATTCGGGGAGAATTATTCTTGTTCCATATTAAATCATGTTGTTGCAGAATGGCTAAGATATCCGTAGCTTCCAACTGTTTGAAAAAATTCTTCAGCTGTTGGTCTCCAATCATGTTTTGTTGATTGAGGCCTATCATTTTGTGAACAGTTATTTCTGCCTCAAGTTGCCTGGCCTTTTCATTCTCGATTTTGCATAAATCGAGAAGTTTGTAGAATTCTGGCAGGGGTAAATTCACTTGATCAGCTATCTCCATGTCATGGACTACTTCTCGTAGATATTGTTGGTCTTGAGAATTGCCTAGGAACCAAGTCCCAATCCGTTGGTTAAGATCAGAACTTTGTGAAGTAAGAGTATAATGGCATAGATCTGTAGTAGCTTTGATGATAGCCTGCTTTTCTGTGAAGTACTACGGATATCAGAGCTTTAGTTTGACGTGATTCAAATCAGTGAACTGTACTAGTCCAAACCGACGCTGCTCTCGGTGAAAAAACATCTCTTGTCCGATCGTACCACGTCGACCGAATAGAATTAAAAGGGATGGTCTCTCCTGACGTTGATGTATGGCTACAACGAGGTGACGGTAGGGCTATTCCACCCCGTCTCTGGCGAGTTCTCTTGCGACGCCAATTTTGTTTGATTGCAGGACCTAAAAGAAAAGGCCAGCTTCACTGCTGTCGTCCGGAGCGGCCCCTACTGCTCCGACAGATGCCATGGAAGATTCGATGACTTCGGGGGTATCTCGCGGGGAAAGTGAGCCATCACCGCTTTCGTCGTGGATACCGCCACCCACGCTTTGCTTTCGTTGCAAAAGAATCTCTTGCGGATACTAAGCCAGCCTCTCTTACTACATCATCGGAAGATGTTGAGCTGACACCGACGCCCTACCGTCTCGTAAATGTCACCAGATCCTAACCTCTCCGCATGAGTAGGAAAGACAGATTCTACTCGTCATGCGAAAACCGTCATCCGAGATCACATCATGTAGGTGATCGAATCGAACCCATTGCTCGTCGATTCCTGACCTAGACGACGGGTTGTCCAGTTCGAATGTCTTGTGACGGCTGGTATTTTCCATGACCATCGGCAACGAAAGCGAGGCGAAGTGGTGGCACCAGTATAGACCATGGACAAGGGAGAGGATCCCTCGGTTTGGTCTGAAGCAGCTATGTCAGGTCCGAAGAAGAGAACCATGAGGGTTGTGGAATATGAGATTTCGACTGGTTTTCCCGGACATCATCTTCGAAGGTTCCACGGAGTCAACTGGTACCGGCGACGGTTTTCTATATTGCGTAAGCAGTTCGTGGTGCGGAAAGCTGTGATGACTGTCTGCTCTTTAGGGCGACGATTGTTCCCGTCGCTCGAAACACCGAAGCGGCGAGTATCCCGGGCTGTTTGATTAGCATTGCACTCTGCCAGCACTCGCTCGGAACCACCCGTTTGCCAACGAAGATAGCATGGCAAAAGAAACTGGGGTCGTATGCAAAGCATATTCGACGATCGAAGAGACGGTTGTCGATGCACATCTGGACTTCAAACTCATCGAATTCCTTTTCGCACTGAAGCTTCCACCTCAGCGATCGGGTGACGAGTTGCGTCAGACGGTTCTCCCTTCGTCCACTTTGTTGCGACGGAGCTCCGAATAGGAAACGCTTTGAGAGACTGAAGAAACTATGAAAGGCATCAATCCCCAGCATTTCCTGCCATGACTGGATAGAGTTGGGAGGAAGCCCCCCATACCACCCCGACGGCTACACCAGACAACGAGGCCGACGTCGGGATCGACTCTTCAAAGAGGTTGGCATACCATGTAGACGGCAAGCCCCCCCAATTCTCGGTACGAAGAGCCTGACGGCACAGTGCCCCATTCTGCGCTACCGGCCCACATCTTACCAGGAAATGCTCCCGATACCGGTCTCCCTTTTCGTCGAACATTTTTCAGTCTGACTAAAAGAACCCTGTCGTATACGACACGGAATCTATCCGACGCCGGATGACGGTTTGGTGATCATGCAGTTATCCTCCTCCTTTTCCGTCAGCCTTGTCTGACTTTTTTCGTCGACCAACTGATTCATTGTTGCGAGGAGGGTTGCGCTTATGCCCCCAGTTGCTCTTGTTTCGTTCAGGGTACTGCACCCGTTACTCGACGATTGGGCCGCTCGCGATGGCATGTTTGGCAATGTCCTCTGCATCGTCGGTCTGCAGGAGTGGATCTTTAGCCACCACGGGTGCATCTTGTCTTGCCGATGAAGCCGGCAGGGAATGAAATGACATCTTTTCTTTTTCGTCTATTCTCGATGTATGCGTCCCAATCCGATGGAAAGAGGAAGTGAGCTCAACCAGCTCCCGAAGGAATCCTTCTCCTCATCGAACGAGGGGAAGGCGGGTCACTTATCTATCGTCACAAATAGAAGGCTGGGTTCGTCGGACCAGATGAGGGGGATTACGAGACATCTCGGGCGGGCCAGTTGAGAACATGGAGTTTGAGAGACCCTCCTCTCGTCGGATAGAAAGTGCATATTTGCCGTCCTTTCTCGACTTCAGAGGTCGAATCTACCGAAGTGGGATCGTCGCATTTCCATGAACGTGATCTAGCAAGAAGCCTGATCGTCTTTGCTGATAGCAAATCAATTGACAATATTGACATAAACACTTTTATGGAAGCAGCTGCCTTCCATTGCGACGTCTTTCGTCTCTGTTGATGGATGCATTCGAGTGGTTTCATAACAATTTCTCGCTGATCAGTTAGCATTCTATCGTGTTAGCTCAGGAGGCTAAATGCCCCTTTTAGTTCCTTGCCAATGTTAAGGGAATCTCCTTGGAAGTTCTTTTGAGCATCCCTATTACCCGATGATGCCTCAGCGAGTGCATATCATATCATGAGTTACTTCGTCGTTGGATGATTCCATGGCTGAGAAAACAAATCTCATCCCATCTCCGGATGGAACAATCCGATGATGTTTATTCTTTCATCCTCGAAGAAAGAATAAAAGTGGAACTGGAGAATAATCTCTCGACGGTAGTTTGCACTCTCCTCACTCGTAAGCTACTCAAAGGTATCTTTATGCCTCTCGATCTATGGTAAAACGTCAGAAGAGCATGGCCAACGATATCAAAGACCATCTCTCTCACTTAGGAATGCTTCGATGTTGCCTCTGTCTGCTTTGATGTTATGGAGGATGAAATATCATGGCATGGAATGCCTGATCCGGTTGATCTGCCATATAGGCTGGATCGCATCTGCTAGGGATTACCCTATTTTCTATAGAGTCCCATCACTTTGCCACGGTCCAGGATTATATGAAAATGGAATCCGTAAATATATGGGTTCATGATAGACTTTCTCAGAAGAGGCGTCGGGTCACATCGAGAATTCTAATCAAATATCTTAGTTTTTGATTTCTGATTGGACTCACTTCGGGTATTTGATAAGTCCAAATCTGAATCACAATCAAATTAGAATTCTAATGAAATCCGCTCACGCGGAGTTAACGCGGAGTTAACACCTAAACGCAGAGCTATGGCTTAGCTCCGCGTTTTGCTCAAACGTGAGGCTAAATAGCCAAATGCGGAGCTGCGGAGCCAGCTTTGTGTTCTACGTGGTTATTTCTTTTTTACTGATTTTTGAAAATTTTATCACCAAAAGTGACGAGCGACGTTGACTTTCTCAAAATCGATGTTCGAACTGACGTGGTTCAACCAAAAGTGTAACTGCCGCAACTCATATCTATCGCGTCGGCTTATGCCGTATACTGTCTATTTCCCATTCTTTTCCTTAGATGATGAAAACTCCTTCTCCAATCGATTCTATCTCTCCCGAGGGACTTTATAGAATCCAGGTCCAGCAGAAGACTGACGTGACAGTACGATAGAAAGTCCAATAAATCTCCCCCGACAAAAAGGCTATGACCTAACCACAATCAATCAGTCTATTGTTTTGGTTCTATAGAGTCAGAGACCGTCAAGAGAAGACTCATCGTTTGAAGCCTGGTTCTATCCAACCAGACTAAACTCAAACATAACGGTGACGGGGTAGGGTCTTTCGAAACTAGGCTTTCGGGGGAGCCCTAATTTGCTCTGATTGTTAAGATGGGATCTTTCTCCTGTAACCCAAGAGAGTGCAGTCATCATTCATCACTTCCGAAGCCACCGACGCCTGACGTTCTTCTCCCATTCCTCTATTCAGTAATCGATTGGTTGCAGCCCTCCATTACTTATGCAGGACAATGATCGGAGCCGAGCGTCGGTATACCCCGATCAAAAAAGAATGTTTAGCCCTAGTGTTCGCTATTCAGAAAATGCGACACTATCTTTCAGGGCAAACGATACATGTCATCTCACGGGTTAATCCCTTGAAAATCCTGATGACAAAACTGGGATCCTTGAACGGCCGATTGGCGAAATGGGCATTATTACTATCGCCATATGATATACACTTCATCCCTCAAAAAGCCATGAAGGGACAGACGATCGTCGATTTTCTAGCAGATCATCCAATCTGGTCCAATTCCAAACAGACGACAGAGGTCAACAGAGTTAGCAAAGAACAACCATGACAAATGTTCTTTGATGGTGCTGCCAGACTATCTGCTGCTGGAGTGGGGGTTGTGCTAATATCCCCACATAAACATATATTACCTAACAGTTACTCATTAACAGAACCGTGCACGAATGATGTGACGGAGTACAACGCGCTCATTATCGGCTTAAAAATGGCTCTGCAACTGGGGGTGAACTATCTAGAGGCATATGGAGACTCTAAACTCATCGTCAACCAGATGACGGGTGAGTATGAAGTCAGACATGAAGCCCTCATCCCCTATCATCACATGGCCATTGAGCTAGCATGATATCTTGAACAATTATATATATATATATATCATATATCTCGGAATGAGAATGTCTATGCAGATGCTCTTGCTGCATTAGCTGCAACATTGGCGATCCCACCGGGTGAAGCTAAAAGCATCACTATTGGTAGCAGAGAACTCCTCTACCCAGATACGGTATCCCAAACCAAAGAGGTGTGCCAGACAGGTTTAATACAGGAACCCCGAGATTGGCGATTTCCATTTATAGATTACGCCCTATATAGGATACTACCAGAGGATTCAAAGGAAGCCGCCTTGATAAAGAGGAAGGCCCTGAGATTCTACTTTGATCGTACACTTCAAATTTTGTACAGAAAGTCAAATGATGGTCTGCTACTATGCTGCATATCAAAAGCAGAAGCAGATGAAGTGCTGAAGGAAACACATGATGGAGTGTGTGGAGCTCATCAGCCCGGTCCAAAACTCGGAGACCATAAGAAGGCTGGGATACTATTGGCCGAAAATGATTACAGAAACAATGGTATACGCTAAACGGTGTCATGCATGCAAGTACATGCCAATTTTATTCATCAACCCCGAGAATACTTGCACAATACCGTTGCTAGTTGGCCATTTGAGACATGGAGAATGGATATTGTGGGGCCAATAACTTCCCCATCGTCCAGAGGACATCAGTTTATCCTTACAATAACCGATTATTTTTCAAGATGGGCCGAAGCCGTGCCCATAAGAGAGGTAAAAACGACAGATGTGATTAAATTCATTAAGTATCATGTCATTTACCGTTTTGGCATCCCCCGAAGGATCATACATGATAATGGAGCGCAATTCATCAGCCAGGGATTCTCAAGATTCTGTAATAAGTTCAGAATCAAAGATATTGCTTCAACGCCATATAACCTGGCAGCAAATGGGTTAGCCGAATCTTTCAACAAGACAATCATTAAACTCCTTCGAAAGTTTGTCTCTTCCAACAAACGAGACTGGGATGAAAAACTAGGAGAGTGCTTGTGGGCTTATCGCACCACCGTTCGCACCCCGACAAAAGCTACCCCGTTCTCATTGGTTTACGGAAGTGAGGTTGTCTTGCCTTTTGAAATCCAGATACCATCATTAAGAGTGGCCTTAGCCACAAAGATGACGACAGAAGAGCGCCATCAGCAAAGATTGCAAGAACTAGAGGCGTTAGATGAAAAACGTCTTACGGCTCAACAACAAATTGAGTTGTATCAAGCCCAAATCTCGCAAACGTTCAATAAGAACGTTAAACAAGGACCTTTAAATAAGGAGACTTGGTTCTGGCTATTAAAAGGCCAATGATTCTAACCCACAAGACTAAGGGTAAATTTGAACCCAAGTGGGAAGGACCGTTTATTGTGGAGACGGTATATTCTAGTGGAGCCTATCTTTTAATGAATCAGAATGGCGATAGGATGATGATGCCGATCAACGGCAAATTTCTGAAGAAATACTATGCCTAAAATAAACCAGAATGATGACAGAATAACTGTCACATCTGGTTCAGATCACTAGGAGTATAACCATCCACTTGTTCAGTTACGCAGATGAGCACTTGAACTTTCTTGCTTAAAACCAGGCATGCGCAATTAGGCGCTTCTGCCGAAATCTGATGATCCTGACCCGATCATCTTGGTATGTGCAGTTCAAGTTACGCATGAGAGTCTTGAACCGCCTCCACTTGTTCAAGTTACATAGATGAGCACTTGAACTTCTTTCTTAAAACTAGGCATGCGCAGTTAGGCGCCTCTGCTGAAATCTAATGATCCTAACCCGATTATCTTGGTATGTGCAGTTCAAGTTATGCATGAGAGTTTTGAACCGCCTCCACTTGTTCAAATTACGCAGATAAGCACTTGAACTTCTTTCTTAAAACTAGGCATGCGCAGTTAGGCGCCTCTGTCGAAATCTAATGATCCTAACCCGATCATCTTGGTATGTGCAGTTCAAGTTACGCATGAGAGCCTTGAACCGCCTCCACTCAAACTCTAGGCATGCGCAATTAGGCGCTTCTGCCGAAATCTGGTGATCCTGACCCGATTACCTGGGTATTAGCAGTCTAAGTTACGCAGATGAGCCTTGGACTATTTTACCTAAACAACTAAGTCATTTTGATGACAAGTTATCTGTTGTGCAAACAAATTTTGTAGCCAATAGGTAAAAGAATCAAAAGATTACCTTTATTCGAAAAAGAATGAAGTTACAAAGAAAGTCAAAGAAACAGTAAAGTTCTCTCTTCTATTACAAGTTCTTGTTACAAAAAGAATAAAGGAACAGAAAGAAAGAAAGTTATGGATCTCCTAGAAGCCTTAATTTATTTGTCGTCTCGTCAATCACTCGACGACGAGTCTCCTCCACGGAGTGTTGGGCCTGCCGGCGTAAATCATCGTCGTTTATTGCCAGTTGCTGGGCCAACTGCTGACGAGATTCTTCAATAGTACGGCTCCTCATTATGCCTTCATGTTCGAGCTGTCCTTGTTGAAGAATCAGTTCTTCCCGTTTCTTAACGGATTCCCCTAACCGAGACTCACTGGTTTTCAGAATAGCTCGAGCCTTAGCAATAGTCTCTCTGGCTCTACGGATGGCGGCCTGACTCCCCTCAATCTCGAAGTCCACTATCTCTAACCTCCTGAGGATTGATTCTTGACTGGCTTGTAGTTCTGCCAACTCCCAAGACCAGACTTCCTCTTGGTGCCTCAGTTCCTCTTGAAGAGCCACTAACTCTGCCCGAAGACGTGCCAATTCGATCTCAGTGATCGCTTCCACGTCCGCTTGGCAAACTATGCTTAACGTGTTCACCTGGTCTTCCAAGGCTTCCAGGCGGGCTCGGTAGGGAGCTGCTCGGTCACGTCCCCCAATCCTTTCAATATTATCCAGATAGCTGGACAACATTGGATGTCCAAGATTAAAGAAATCTCTTCCATTCAGGATCATTCCGATGCACCTCCTTAGTAGCTGCATAAAGTCATTTACACTGTGGTTGAAGAACTCTTCGAGAGGCTCCACAGTGTCTGTGTTTAGAGCAGGCAGCGCTAAGAAAGATGTCGCTGGGGGAGGAGTAGCGTCCGTTGGGGTCGAGGAAGAAGAAGCCCGTCCCTGTATAAGATTCATGATATGAGGGGCCAGTAAAGCCAATATGGACTTGGCAGAACTAGGAACCCGAGAAGGAGTGTCACTGGTACAGATCATTCGAGCATCACCATCAGCAATAGTAGATGATGGAGTGTTTTCACCCGAAACTCCCCCCATGGCAGAAGTGGCTTCGAATGAGAACTTCAATGTTTCTTCATCTCCCGCTGGCGGAGGACTTGGGGCTGGAGGAGTCACCAACGGCTCAACAGCCATGATGGTAGATGACGTTAATACTGCTGATTGAGGAGCAGAGGGCACACCAACAACCACCGGAAAGGTTTCTTCGAAGCAGACCGTTGGTGTTGGAGACGGCAGACTTGGGGATGGCATAGCTTCTTTTACTGCAGCCTCGACAACCACCTCTGTCCTATCATCACTCCCGAGTTTATCTATTGGGGGAACTGAAGAAGGAACAGAGAGAGGAGTTGTCATAAAGTAGTATGCGTTAAACTCATTGGCAGAACTACCCAAACCTCCCACCGAGCCAGTTGTGCCAGAATAATCCACCTTCTCCTGAGACTCTCCCCTGATAGTCGAATGCATCGGCGAGTGGGGCTGACCACCTGCATTTCAGAAAGCAAACAAATAGTGTTACATATAATGATGAAGTGAATAATGGATAGAAGATAGAATATAAAACCCATACCAGGAGATGCAAATCCAGTTGTCGGACTTGAAGAGGGAGCCATCACTGTTTGCAGGAGCTCACCAGTTTCGCTACCCAAAGGTTGCGCCGCAGAGTGTTCGACAGATTCTGTGGTTGGAAGAGTCGGGACCTCAGCAGCACTTGGAGCTTCAGCAGGTCTACTCTCCTCTGCCGTCGTCGGAGGCAGAGTTTAGGCCAACAAATCTGAAGCAAACTTGGCCGCCGCCTCTTGAGAGACTAAGAGGGTCCCCGGGGCTAATTTCTGCTTCTTCTTCGCCGGTTCGCCTCTTACAGATCCGCGGCATTTAATGGCTGGACTTCGGGAGTGGGAAACTAAATCTTGAGGAGCACCACCATCATCGCCGTCATCATCATTACCATTATCGTCATCACCATCGGAGTTGCCCAAGTCTGATGGATTGGCCGCCCACCAAGGAATTCGTCCATTCCTTTCACCCTCACTCTTTTGGCTCCTTTGCGGCTAACATAGCAAGTGGGACGATTCCTCTATCAGTAGGGAAAAACAAGATTTTAGAGAGCAGAACTCCCTCCTCAATGGGAATAGTGGATTCGCCTTGTCATGCACTGCGGTAGGGCATCATCGGAGCTTCGCTTTTCGTGCATGCATTTTGACAGTGGACTAGATGCGAGTACTATCCTTTCTTTCACTCCCGTCCGTCTATTTCATCGTCAAATGATAGTGAGTCTACTGACTGTCTTTCGACGAGGGTCTCACTCCTCTATTTCAGTCCCACTCGTCTCCGAGATTTGCTCCCGCACAGTCTACCATCACTCTCTCTCCACTCGTCTCTCCCGAATCCCCAGTCCAGTCCCGTCGGAAACAAAAAGTAGGCCTCGTCCTCGTCTCCAGAAAAGGGGAGGGAGGCACCGGGACGTCACTTCGACGCATTCATTCATTTCCTCTTCCTTCAAAATAGGATCCGGGAGCCTCGAGGAATTCATCTTCCACCAGTTCGTTTGCTCGAACCTCATTATCTTTTGAACGCATCGTCGACACTCTATGCCCGCTTGTCATGTATCCACTCTCGCTTCCGTACTCCTTTTCCTATCTCTCTCTCGATATCCTTCTTTCATCCTCTCCCTCTTCCCAACGAAATTGATTGGTACACCATCCATCCTGTGCTTGGTTCATGGGAACTGCGACGTTTGACAATCAAAGGGTGGGATATCTCATTTGCTCTCAACAAGGCGCTTCGCGCTTGACAGTGAAAGCCAGATCGTCGAATCCTGGATGCATGAGAACTATAGCTTAAAAAGAAGCCGTAGTAAGGCGACTATTTCGCAGGGACCACGTCGCTTCTAACCTTCTGCACCTTCGGAAATAAATAGGCAAATGTTGAATTGTCTGGAAGTTTTTTCTTTGTTCATTCCTGCGAATCGATAGCCGTCACTGAAATTCATTTTCCTACTGACGGAAGCTCCATCAGCATGCCATCGATTATCCCGACACTTTTTTTTTAGTCATGCGAACGATACCCTCGCAAAGCGGATTCGGTTCCATCCGAGACCTCTGGTAGAATGGATTTCAATACAAATGGTTGTCCTTTTGAAGCATCGGTTACGATGATTTATTTTGTTCAGATTTTGCGAGGCGAGTGGTGCTATTGTCCCCTTCCTTCTTCGGGAGCTCATTGACATCGTATGCGGGTCATCGGGATCGGGAACATCATATATTCTCTCCCGTCAATCCGTGAATGCAACTCGTCGGCGTCACCCAATATTGACCAGGGAATGATCCAATTCCTTCATTCAATGCATATTGATTGAGAATCTGTGTAGGAGATTGGGTCTCGAACCTTCGCTCAGGTCCAGAGGGGAACTCGTCAGTCCGGTCCCTCAGCGACATCGGATTGATGCTGGTAGGTAACAGGAACCTCGGGATTCGCGCCATGTATGTGGCACACAACTGGTTCGATCGATGCAAATCAATAAATCGCAGGGAAGTTTGGTCGTCAGGAATCGACGTGGCAAATCATGATACGAGAGGGGAGCTCTGACGTGCCATTTAGTAGCACGTCATGGGATCTGGTCAACAGACGGTTGAAATATGAAGTCAGTCGGGTAAAGCCTTTCGAAAATGATCCGACGGGAGGCGAGAGGAGAAGTGTTGTTTGCAAGCGAACCAAATAATCTCATGCCACGAGGTGGAGAGCCTTTCGATGAAGCCTGTACCCACTAATAAAAAGGAATAATAGACCGTCGCCAGAGTTTCCCGATGACGGGGTCTTAAACAACATGACGAGAAAGCTTCACCGACTGCTTTATCCACGACGAATGTCATAGACGGTTCTCTCCGGTCTTCCTCAAAAAGACAGCTGTCAGAGTGCAAATTATACCAAAGATTTACAGCAACGTCATTCAGGAAATGGGCCCTCCACTTTCAATCATCAACGAGTTCATCGAGATGAATATTATTAAACCAACTTTGATTGACAAAAATCAATAAAGACCAACTATCGGATGACTATGTCAGAAAGGTAATCTCACAAAAGACACTTCATTATTACGTCAAAGGCGGTGGTACTTGAGAACATAAGCGACGAAGATGATGGCCACATGGGAAGGAAGGATCTCAAGAATACTAACATCTTACGAGGACTATATTCGTATTGTATGCGGTGATTTATAATCCCCATGTTGGCGATCACATGAGAAAAAGTGGGAGAAATTCAATTCCAAGCAGAGAGTGACAGAAGGGAATCCAATATTACTTCATACACTATTGACGATGATGGCATACACCACAGACCGTGCTACTACTGGACAGTTATTGAATCGCTTGTATCAAAAGATTGAACGAACAACACACCGACGATCCGCATCCAGGGTTAATCATTGCTTCACATCACTTCTACGAGCCTTACCCTCTTGTCAACGAGGTTGACCTACTCTATCTTGTGACCATGGATCTCTTAATCTAGTTTGCTTACCCATCCTTATCTGGTTACGGTAAGTTCACAATTACCATCAATCATAAAACGATCTTACGGTGAGGAGATCCCATTTACTCCAGGTCATGCTATCCCCGTTGACTTATCGACGATTGTAATTCCATTCCGCAGGAGTGTGGTCTATGCTCATATATCTCGATATATTCTGAAATATGCAGAAATCTATGACGGAGATTATATCGTTCGACTCATGATCCGAGTCTATACGGAGGGCAAAAAGATGGATAGGCCTTCCCTATCTTCAGAGGAGAGAGATAGCTCCCTTTCTTCAATCATTCGACGTCGAATTGAGTGAGATCGAGCAATAACAGCAAGAGAGATCCGAAATCATAAGCGAGGATATCCAACCCATATCACAACACTCAAACCATGTCGCACTTCACTGAAACCATTCATGGTAGCCGATACCGAGACTATACTGATCGATAACGTTCATTAGTCTTATGCTGTTGGTCTCATGATGGTTCGTCCCGGTGAACAAATCAATGATATTCTGATTGATACCTACTTCAGTGAAGACTACTCTATAGTCGTCGGATTCGTTTGAAGAAAGGAGTACTGACTGTACTTTATGACTTGGTCTCCAAGATATCAACGGATTTGCCAACAAGAACAATCAACTTTGACTATTTACTTCCACAACTTCTCCAGATTCGATGGAATTCTCTTGCTTAAGCACCGAGAATGACATCACAATATCCCCAAGCTCAAACCACTGATGAGGAACCATAGGCTTTACGAGTTAGCTGTCTATTCAAGTAAGAAGATGTTATTCCGCTTCAGAGACTCCGTCGAATCTACTCCCTGGCAAACTGAGCCCCCTATCCCAGAATCTATGCCCGAGTCGTCGGCCCAAAAGGCTCGGTACCATATGAAGAGGTGACACTGTCAAATCTGGCAAGTATGAAAAAAAGCGTCTACCGACTATATGAAGCAGGACATCCTTCTCCGTCGGAGGTGTAATGCAAAAAGCTTGACAAGATATATTGGAAGTTGTACATGGTGGACATCGAAAGCAAGATAACCCTTTCCTCACTGGCTCTGATGCTTCTTTCGTATGAAATACTACGATGCTTCGGAGTGGCCAATCCACATCCCAAACGACGAATGAAGACAGCTTTATCAGACGTGCCTACTACGATGGTCATACATATACATACAAGCCATATGGCGAGGACCTCTCTCCCTACAATGTGAACTCTCTCTATCCCTTTGTAATTAAGGAATTTCCAATGCCAGACTGGTACACCACCAGACAGAAAATCCAATCACAACTGTCCAATCGCGTGCTGTAAGGGGTTCGAAGTACTCGCTTTATGACTTTCCTGAGCGAAGAAGGGAATTGCTACTTCGGATGCAAGCGACGGAAGCTCCCACCTATACCTATACGACTACTATTCGTCATTGATATTGATCAATGCGGGTTGACGGACGTTGATACCGCTCCGTGGGTCCTCTTCCAGTCTTGTTTTCATGCTCCCCAAGCGAGATGCCAAAGAAGGGAATTGGAAGATTGACCACCGTCGATTCCTAGATGCTTTCCATACTGAGGTCGAGGTTGTAGGCTCCCTTGTGTGTAAACTTCTTCCACATGGGGAAGGAAAGGAGCCCTTTTGCCTTTGGGGACATGTAAGACGGCCTAGCAGACCCTTTTTCATGTCCATCAAAGGTGATCCTAGAAGACGATTTCCGACATTCACCATCAAAAGGAGGGGTATACTTCTGTCCATGCTTGTTTAAAGTTACTTATCACCCATATACCTATTTTTAGACGAATGACGGGCATAAGCCTTTGCACGAATATGTCTTTGCAAGAATGCCTTGTTCTCTTAGTACAAATAGTCAAAGCTGGCGACGTGTGCATGAATGTGCTAGGCTCCTTCTTTCCCCTATCATACCCCTCGTTCAGCAATATCCCCGGAGGAATCCGTATCTGTAATAAGACGACGAAACTCAGAGTGACGGTTTACTTCGTAACGGTTCTTTCCTGCTTGACTCCTTCGCTGACGTGGAGTCTCTATCGAGAACCCATAGGTGCAATAGCCTTCGCTCCGTGAAGTATGACATCAGCAAAGGAGGAATGACCTTGGAGAGTTTGTGTTACTTGCACCAGTCTTCCGGTCGCAGAGAGAAGGGAGGAGTTCCGAGGATGGTATAGACGTCCTCCTAGGGGAAAGACATAACATAATAGAAGCTTTCTACCCTTTTGGGATGAGCTTTCTTATTCCTATTTTAGAGACATCTGCCTCCCGATTTGCTTGCGTCATAGGCTTCACAGGCTAGTGAGCTACCGTCCCTGATCATCCCTTTACGCAAGCTACCGCTTGTCCTGCTGGACTGATATCGCCACTATGGTGAAACAAATCTTTGTCGATAGGGCGGGCATGGAGGAGCTTACTGAGTCAAGTGGTTGGACGTCCTTCAGACTACGAAAAGTTCAAAGGACCTGCCCTTCTACTTGGTCAAACCACAAGACAGGGATAGACAATATTAAAAGACAGTCTGGGACGAATCTTGCAAAACTCAGTGTCAGACAGTGGGCCTGCCCCTTTTTCGATGTTCAAAATCACAACCGTCGGCTATATTCGTGCAACAACGCTTACATAGCTAGACGTATGCATGGGATTCCAGAGGTATTGATTGCACGAGCACGGACGATCGCTACATCTGGTAGATATATATAATGTCTCAGGGTAGACGGAATGATGCAAGAGATAGGGCAGGAATATTTTGTTCAACTGGTTGAGATTGTGGCTTCGAATGAAAAATTCTTCCTAACCTAGTGGTATTGACTGATGCTGTCTGTAGCACAAGGGAAGGGTGTTGATGCAAATCTCCTCGACGCCTCAATGGAATGGGCCATTTACAATGGAATAGCACAGTTCAAAGATCGTAGGCAATGACGGTTTACGGCTAAATAGACCACTGATGATACTTCCAGATCTGGACCAGGACGAACTCTCGTAGGAGATTTGTTGAATAAATTGTCGAGGTGAACAAGATGAGGAACTACGTCGGGTGCTGCTATGGCTCCATTGAAAGTTTCCCTAGTTTCCGGAGTGAGATCGATGCTCATCGCATCCCGTCGCACTAGTTCTCGCCAGATAGTGGGTGAGCTGGAGTACTGTCGAAGAGAAATCCATCGTCAGTAGTGGTGAAGGACCAAAGTTTTTGTCATTTGATTGAAATTCCGGAGGCCGTTGGCCCCCTTCCCCTCGCTGCATTCAGGTTTGCACAATTCAGGGGAGAGTGTAAAGCCGCCCATCATACTCTATGCATTTATATAAGGCAACTCTCCAGTTGGTCGGACAAAGAAAAGTGTGTTCTCTCCGACATATGGTCTAACCTGTAGTTGGGCAGGAGTGATAGAACTAGCTCCCCGTAACTTATTACCATGGGTGGGGGCTCAAAGTCTAGCCGCCGATAGCTGTTTACTATGTATGGTATGGAGCCGTGCCTCTCGATATGGTTCTATATATAGCGGGTCTCTCTGTACATCGAGTTCAGAAAATGTTGACCAACGAGACTTTTGGAATAGACGGAGACTTTCTTTTGAAGACATTCTATCATATGAAAGAAGACCGGAGGCCGGAGGCAAGTAATTCCAGTCTTTTTTCGTTAGGGGGAAAGAGACGGGATGGGCTCTTCCCATCCGACGAGATCCCGGAAGGTTTGCCAGAGCGCATTTCGTCGTAGGCATTGGGTTGAGATTTCATAAGGAGTCACTCGCGTCAGAGTTCGGTTCGGTACGAGGTCAGTAAAGCTACGCTCATTTATGATCCACTGATGGAATCCGAATGAACTGGGACACCCAGACCTTTTGCGGAAGCAAACCCTGTCGAAATTCCTTTAGTTGCATGCTCAGGTGAGTAGGTTGATTTGGGCAACCTATACTTCTCACCCGCTTAAACAAGATGAAACGAAAACTCCATCGAGGAAAGACGAAGAGCGTGGAGAGAGTGTTCGATGGAGAGGTATTTATAGGTGGAGAGCTTCAGTTTATCCTTGTTGTCTTCATCTTGTCCAAGTAATTCATGCATGAATTACAGCTGAAAAAAGGTTCTCTCTCGTTGACCATTAATTCTGGTACAGCCATGATTCGTTTCCTACCTCATGGCATAAGATACTAATATCTAGATTGCTAAAGAAATTAAGAAAATAACACGTCTAAACTATTTAGCCAGACATGGCTGTAAAGAGAATACTTACAAAAAAAGGAAGATCAAAGCACACGGCTCTGATACCAGTTGCAGCGCTTCTACGTTGCCTTAGATATATTCACAAAATATTCACTAACTGAAAACTTAAAAGAGAAAAGAACAAACTCAAAGAGGATCAGATATGAAAAAGAAGGTTAAGAAAGGCTCTGATACCAGTTGCAGCGCTTCTGCCTTGCCTTAGATATATTCACAAAATATTCACTAACTGAAAACTTAAAAGAGAAAAGAACAAACTCAAAGAGGATCAGAGATGAAAAAGAAGGTTAAGAAAGGCTTTGATCGATGCTCCTTTCCCTTCAGCTAAAGCTTCATTTATAGTGGTGCCCTTGTTACAGTAAGATTCCCTTTAGATAAGAAGGAATCACTTTACAGCAAGGTTTACAGTAAAAGGTAAAATTATTGTTACAGTGGCTGTCGGCTAGGATAAGGATGAATGAGGTGGCGAGGATAAGAAGTCGCTGTGGAGAGTGTCTTTTAGTGCTGCTAGGATAGGGAGGAATCTGGAAAGGTCAGCATGGTCCCACCACGCTTTAATCTTGCTTGATATTGTGGAGGGCATCATCATCCATAGCCTCTCTGATATCATCATTGTCCTGGTTGTTGTCTTCTTCACCGAGATCTTCGTCTTCAAGATTTTCCAGTTTGGCATAAAATTCATCTTTTGCTTTGGAGCCTTGTTTTCCTAACTGTAGACTAGCAAGGAATTCAAGGACTTTTGGAACTCGAACTTTAGAATTTTCAAATGCTCCTATATAATCATAGAGCATTATATTATTCTCAATTTTAATTGAGTGAGCTCCGATCAAACCTTTATTGTAGGCTTCATCAAAAAATTCTAGAGCAGCCTTTTTAGTTTCTGCTTCTAAATCTAGTACGGGAAGATTTTCACTGACAGATGAAGGGTTGTAATTATGTCCATGAAGCTCCCATAGTTGAATGGAGATATAGAGCTTTAGATATTTTCTTTTCTCCCATGTGGTCCAAACTCTGAAAAGAAACTAGTATGGTATTTAGAAGCATATGCCTTTATGCTTTTAACACATACCTGAGGAATATGATCTTCGTATTCTTCTGGATGTGTAGAATTGACGAAGATTTCATGAACAATGCCTAAATGAATGGCCTTCCTGCTGTTGGCAATTTCTTGAAAACAAGTAATAATTCGGGGAGAATTATTCTTGTTCCAGATTAAATCATGTTGTTGCAGAATGGCTAAGATATCAGTAGCTTCCAACTGTTTGAAAAAATTCTTCAGCTGTTGGTCTCCAATCATGTTTTGTTGATTGAGGCCTATCATTTTGTGAACAGTCATTTCTGCCTCAAGTTGCCTGGCCTTTTCATTCTCGATTTTGCATAAATCGAGAAGTTTGTAGAATTCTGGCAGGGGTAAATTCACTTGATCAGCTATCTCCATGTCATGGACTACTTCTCGTAGATATTGTTGGTCTTGAGAATTGCCTAGGAACCAAGTCCCAATCCGTTGGTTAAGATCAGAACTTTGTGAAGTAAGAGTATAATGGCATAGATCTGTAGTAGTTTTGATGATAGCCTGCTTTTCTGTCTTCTCCTGTGTATAATGAGAAAACATTGATAGAACTAATTGTTCTATCTGTGAGAGCCAGTATTTTGAAGAAGAATAATCATTTGATTGAATAGCGCGATAGCAACCATTAAATCGTTCATAAATATGTGGGTTTAAATTTTTTAATTCGAGATTATACCAATCCTGAACTACTGCTGCTGCTGTTGGCTTAGTAGTTTGAAGTCTTCTCTGGGCTGAGGTTATGTTGCTGTATGTTGGTGTGGAAGTAGGTGACAGGACCGGTAGGACCGTCATACCTTGTGGTGGAAATGATTTTGCTCCCGTTGTTGGCGGGTTCTGAGTTGTTGTAGTAGAACCTCCCATGGCTGGGGTGTTAGAACTTTCTCCCTTTTCAGGGGTCTTTTGTTTATCTTCTTTGCTGTTTCCTCCCGATAGCGGGGTCTTTTTGCTGTTTTGGACGGTGGTCCATTTGGCTTGTTCAGCCATGGTTCTAAGCTTTTTCATGCGATCCTCATCCATGAGAACTCGTTAAAAGATCTGCAAGAAAATTAGTATGACCAAGAATATATTTAACATCATATTGATAAATTTCCAAATATAAAGCAATTCTTATTCTTCTAATATTTTCTTCAGGATTATTTATAGTTCTTTTCTTCAAGAATTGTGCTACAGCTTTATTATTGGTTTTCAATCATAAAACTATGATTTAGTAAATAAATTTTTAAACTTTTTATAACTAATTTAATGGCTAATAATTCTTTGTCATAAGTAGAATATTTTTGTTGTGGATTAGCAATTTTTCCAGAAGAATAGGCTACTATTTCTTTCTGCTTTGCTATTAGAACTCCAGCCCAAAAACGGTCTGAAACGTCTGTTTGAAGAGTAATTAGTTCTTCGTTTTTGGGAAAATATAATATAAACTGATTTGTAATCATTTGTTTAATTTGCTCAATTTCTTTTCCTTCAGCTGAAGATAGCTGAATGCTTATTTTATCAGTATTCCATTTTCTAGGTTGTTCCCCATGTTCTACTTTATACTTAGACTGTTCTATTGTTAGCTTTTCTTGTAAATTTTTAACTAACTGTGATAAATGAGGAATAAACTTTCTTCCGTAATTTAGCAATCCTAAAAAACTCTGTAGTTGTTTTAGAGTTTTAAAGGTTTTAGGAAATTCTTTTATCTTTGAACATATGTGTTGTTGTAATTCCAACTGTCCTTCCTTTATGTATTTTCCAAGAAATTCAACTTCTGTTTTAAATAAGCATATCTTTTTTGGACTTAAGATAATTCCATTATCAAGTAGTAATTTTGCTACTTGCAATAAATGTTGTTTATGCTCTTCTAAAGTAAGAGAAAAAATTAGAATGTCGTCAATATAAACTACTACAAATGGTAAATGTCTAAATATAGAGTTCATCCATTTTTGGAATATTTGTGGTGCATTTTTTAAACCAAAGGGCATTACTAACCATTCATAATGTCCTTGAGGGCAACTAAATGCCGTTAACTCTATAGATTCTGTGTTGGCTAGTTTTATCTGCCAGAATCCAGATTTGGCATCAAATTTACTGTATTGCTTTGATCCTTGTACTTGTTTTATTAATTGTTCGGCAGATGGTATGAAATATCCATCAAATTTTGTACAGCTGTTTAGCTTCCTATAGTTTATAACCATTCTAGCTTTTCCCCTTTTTTGTTTTGCATGGTTTCTTATCATGAATGCAGGAGAAGAGTGTGGACTGGTGCTTGGCTGTATTAACTTGAGATCTAATAATTCTTTAATTTGTATAGAGAATTCTTTTTTGTCTAGAGGTGATACCATAATACTATTTACTCTTATTTTTGTGTCTTTGTATTGTTCTAAGATAGTTAAAGAACAATATCTTGGTGCTTTATCAAAATGTAATAAAGGATTGTTAGAATGTAATGGTTTTAAAAGACTATGAACAATAGTTTCAGTATCAGATGTTGTTGAAATGGGATATGTATAAAAAGTATTAGTAGTGTCATCACCACGCTGTGCTGGGTTGAAGGAGGGGGCTAAAGGTATAGGAAAATGCACACGAGGAATAGGATGATTGTCAAATGTAAAGTAATGTGTATTAAAAGGAGCATAATGTCGTAGATTATTCATACCGACTAAACAATCGATGTCGAAATCTATAGGTAATAAGGCGAATTCAAAGATATAGTGATGATGTTGATTGTCAATATCAGGGAAAGATACTGATAATTTTGCTTTATGGGTGACTAAAACAGGTCTACCCATGAAATCGTGTAATTTAGCATTTTTTGCTAAAGGTAACCAGAACTGTTGAGGGATGAAAGCCTTTTGAATAAGGCTAGTTTCTGCTCCGAAATCTAAGAGTGTATGAATAGTAAAGCGTTGGTGTTCATCATAGTCATAGGAAGATAAATATGTAGTTGAGATTTTGTTTCAAGATCCAACATTTGAAAGTCCAAAAGAACTAGTTGGTAGGCGTATAATATTTTGTTCTTGAATTCTTCTTTGTTGATCCAAGATCTTTTGTGTTCTTCCTTCTAAAGGTGTATTTTCTAAATTATCTATTATAGAAGTACTTGGTCTACTTGGTTCTAAATATAGAGTAGTATTCCTGAAATCAGTAGAACTTAGACTTCTAGGAATAGTTGGATTTATAAATGTTGTAGAAATAGTATTTCCAGAAGCAATAAAAGTTTCTATGGGAAGTAGTGTTTTTGGTTTTACATGAGGTATTGAAAGTTTCAATCTTTCAATATCTTCATCAGTAATTTCATATTGTTCACCTTGACTATTGTCGATACTTGTATTATGAGTTTCAAGGGGTTCTATTTCTGATAGTGTATTCATATATACTCTGTACTCGAACATAGATTCTCTAGAAGTTTGTCCATGAGTTATTTCTGGACTTAATGGGGGAGAAGTTGAAAGTAATGGATCTTGTTCAACTTTAACCAATGGTAAATCTTCATACTTATGTATTATTAATATTCCAATTGGGGTTCCCAAAGGAATTTGATAAGGATGATTTTCTAAGCTTGTACTTTTCATTGTGATACAAGTTTTTTGGTCTGTCATTGATTCTATTAATCCATAGGTTATAAAGATATTTCTTATTGTATGATATCTTAAGTTTTGGACTTCTCCATAATATCCATAAGGTATTCTTATAATTAATCTATGTGTATTTCAATGGTTTGATATCTCTATAGACTATAATTTTTATTTGCATAGAGTATATGTCCCGGAAATTTTAAAGATTCCCTTTTTGGTAACATAACAGTTTTAGATAATGGTATAACTTATACATAATGATATGTTTTGTTAATAGTCATCATATTTATACCTAAATCTTCTATTTCGAAAGATGAAGGAGAGCTTTCGTCATATACAGTTTCTACTTCGTACATGGTAGAAGTTTCACTAGGAATTTCTTCAATAGTTCCTAAATGTATATCATATGATTCTAAATCTTGTAACCATACTGTTTTTATATTGACAGTACATTCATAAGAATAATGGCCTTTCTTTCCACATTTGAAACATTTACAATTCTTTTTAGGATTGAATTTATTACTTGTGATAAACTTTCGTTTTTTATACTTTTTTGACTTTCTATATTTGTCTTTATATTCGGGTTTCCATTTTTTCTTAGAAACCTTATATCTTTTTCTTTTATATTTTGGCTTATAGTCTTGTTTATACTTTTCTTTCTTATAATGCTTTTTATGCCTTTTTTTATACGGAAAATAAGATTTATTGTATCCATAAGTTTGAGAACAACCAAATTGATAATTAATATCAGGGTCATATTTCGGACAACAGGATGTTTTTATATCAGATTTATGTATATATTTTGCAAGGTGATTATTTGCCTTTTGTAATTGGCAATTCTTTTTAACGGTTCCATACAGGCCTTTTTTAAGGCACCTGTGTTGTGTGGAATGCCTCCTGCTCTAAGATTATTATATTTTTTCTCAATCATAGTATCCCAAGGCAATGGCAATTTTGAAAAAAAGGCAGTTATCCAAAATTCCTTCTTTTCTAAAGTATTTAGTTTAAATATATAACTTATATATTGATTTGCAAATTCTTCAAGGTAGCATATATTACATAGTCTCATTTTTAGTAACATATTTTCATCTATACATTCTGCTGTAATATCTTCTCATGTTAGATCAGCATATAATAATTTGCAAATACTATGTAGAGCATTTTTTCTAGACGTATGATTATTTAAAGCTAATATTTCATTTGGACATAATGTTTCATATTGTGTTAACCATCTTAGAGCTATTCCTTACCAATAACCACAAGCAAGTATTACGAAGTCTTTATGTGTTATAGACTCATGTATTAATGTAGATGTTTCTACCATTAATTGTTCCCAATTTACTATGTAATCTCTTAATTCGTTTGCTGGTATATAATCTATATTAAATATTAAATTTATTGTTGATCTAGAATGTCTTTTACTTTGTTTAAATATATAAGAATCAACATAAGATTCAGCAGTATCTCTATGATACATATTATCATCTGTACCTTCCTGTGGTTGTTGTGGAGGTGGAGGATTTCGCCTCCCATGATGAGTAATTATGGAAGATTCTCCGTGTTCCATATTTATATATAATTCTTCCTCGCTAGAGGATATATATTGTTCCTCGTTAGAGGATATATTTGTCTCCTCGTTAGAGGGTATGTATATCTCCTCGTTAGAGGGTATGTATGTCTCCTAGTTAGAGGGTATTGACAACTCATCATCAAAAGAGCTTTCAACAGAAACAAAGCTATCATCAGAAGATTTTTCAGAAGATCTTTCAGTAGAAAAGAATTTTATTGAGGCTGAATATTTTTCATAAAAATCAAATATTTCTTTAGAATCAATTTTTCCATTTAATTCTTTCATTTGCAAAAGTTTATACTGTAAATATTTTTGATAGTCAATATCCTCTGGTTCAATACTTTTTAAATCTTTTGAAGATGTTTTTATCATTCGAACAGATCCAAATCTTTCTTTAGAAGAGAAAGTAGGAAAACTTAAAAACGTTTGTAAAGTAGTCAACTTTCGAGAAACAAGATATAATTGATCGCTTAAATAATTTAATAAACTATTTTGTTGTTCAGTAGTACCATTACAAGGAAGATATATACTATGTTCATGCGAATATAAATTGAAAGGGCATTCATAAGCTTCAGGTAAAACTATAGATCTAGACATGCTTAGAGAAATTTTTATAAATTAGACATATTATTTTCTTTCTTTCCTTAGTTAGCTAGATATTAAGTATCGCTTTGACCCTGTTCTCTCCGGCACATATAACCTCTAAGAGTGGCTTTCATCTTAGGGTTCAGCTGCAAGGACCTATCAGTCTATCACGGACTTAGTCCACCACGAGCCTATTACATGGCTTCAGAGAGAGAGAGCACAGCCATGATTCGTTTCCTACCTCATGGCGTAAGATACTAATATCTAGATTGCTAAAGAAATTAAGAAAATAACACGTCTAAACTATTTAGCTAGACATGGCTGTAAAGAAAATACTTACAAAAAAAGGAAGATCGAAGCACACGGCTCTGATACCAGTTGCAGCGCTTCCGCCTTGCCTTAGATATATTCACAAAATATTCACTAACTGAAAACTTAAAAGAGAAAAGAACAAACTCAAAGAGGATCAGAGATGAAAAAGAAGGTTAAGAAAGGCTCTGATACCAGTTGCAGCGCTTCTGCCTTGCCTTAGATATATTCACAAAATATTCACTAACTGAAAACTTAAAAGAGAAAAGAACAAACTCAAAGAGGATCAGAGATGAGAGAAAAGAACAAACTCATGCATGGCTGTAAAGAGAATACTTACAAAAAAAGGAAGATCACAGCCATGATTCGTTTGGAGAGCGCAGCCATGATCGGAAGAGCCCACCCCGTTTGATGGGAAGTGTTTGCCAGAGATCGGGGGAAAGGGGGAGACACGGACTATACTCATCGATGGCTGTAAAGAGAATACTTACAAAATAAGGAAGATCACAGCCATGATTCGTTTGGAAAGCACAGCCATGATCGGAAGAGCCCCCCCCCCGTCTGATGGGAAGCGTGCGTGATTAGGGGGAAAGAGACGGGGTGGGCTCTTCCCATCCGACAAGATCGAGTGATTCCCGGAAGGTTTGCGAGAGCGCATTTCGTTGTAGGCATTGGGTTGAGATTTCATAAGGAGTCACTCGCGTCAGAGTTCGGCTCGGTGCGAGGTCAGTAAAGCTACGCTCATTTATGATCCACTGATGGAATCCGAATTACACAAAATATTAGTATCATGCGTGGAGGCTGGAGTCATAATGAGAGCCCGACTTTCCCCAATAAAAGATGACTCTTCTCGCTCCAAAGCAGGTGACCAAGGCAGAGGACTAAACCAACGGTCGACAGTCTTATAAATCAATGGTCATAGTTACTAGCAGTCGGTTGTGTTACACCGGCCTGCTGAACCAAAAGCATGCCCTGAGACTATACGGGGAAGTGTACCAGTATAGAACATGACACCGTCGCGACCACTGCATCCGAGAAGGAGTCTGCCCAAATAACCCGATGAATTGAGGAACGGAGATAGCAACTGTATAATCCAAACCGACGGGAGGCGATCCGATCATCAATCTTCCACATACTTTTGGAGAGCAGAGTTGACGTCCTAATGAAATTTTGATTTTCCGATCAGATGCTATTTCGACTTTTTCTTTTCGACTTTTCTGGTGCTATATGTGTAATTACACACTCTCATCTATGCCCATGCATGCAGACGCAAAGATGAACAGAACTACCACCAAAAGCGAGACAAGCATTCCACCAAACCAAAGGCGAGTGAGTATTTCGGCGAGGTGATCAATAGTGAATGCCAACTGATAAGGAGAGGTTTCCTGATCATGCCAGTGATCGTGTTCATCAACTGATCCGACAGTCTTTTCTAGTGGAAGAAGTCCTTTGCCATCACCGAGACCAAACAGTTGATTTGTCTTCTAGCCCATTTTAGTCATTATTGACTTCCCAACATTGCTACATCTTCTCAGTTCAGGTGTGGTGTCTGAGTCCCGTCAGCCCTACCTCAATTTCTTTTTGTGCAACTGGAGGCTCTATTTTCCCAGGAGAGATGGGCTTGTCGGTTTTGATTCGTCGGACGGGGATAGTCAAACTTCTTTCTTCCTTCTTCGTCATAGGTAAAAGGAGTCCTTCTGTTGCCAAGACATCACGACGTATTCTCTCCTGGTAGAGGCGCGGATCGTCGACGGGCTTCTTTTTCTTTAGAGAGAGACGTCATTGTAGGTGTGAATGCCGGCTGGTCGGGCTTTCTCCTTGACTGTCAAAATATATCGAAAGGCAGGTTGAGGCATAATTCGTCGGGGATCAACTGAGTTATATGCTCCTCCCTTCCCTGAGAGAAAGAAAGGTAGAATTTAGAAATTGAAGAAGGGGGAGACAGCTATAGGCTCGACTGAGACTAGCAACAACGTGTTCCTACCCCCACACCGTATAGTCCGTGTCATCATGGGCCTTTCGTGAGGCTCCCGTATGGATAGGAACCTCTGTTTGGGTAGGCGGGGTAAATAGTGATGCACGATATGAGTCCAGAAGTCGCGTTTATGTCATCTCTTGCTACGCATGGTCCTAATCAAATGGGGCAGGGCAAAAGCGTGCATGAATGGTGGGCCCACCCCTCCCTTTTTCATTCCATCAATGTGGCCCGAGGAAGACCAAGCAAATTCATGGTTCGATAAAACCACATCTCTCTTCAAACCCATTTATGTTACGCCATGCTTTAAGTAGAATTCGGTCGATCCCCCGCCCTCATCTTCCGTATTTTCCAATCGAGCACCTACCAACCGGGCGTACGACACGTTTCAACCGGAGCATTCATCCATTCCTTCTGGTGGAAGGACGTGCCACATTCAGAAGTTCGTAGGGGATCAGAGGCGAACCATCGACGGAGATCGCTTCTGACCTCTGACGCAGGAGCTCGTTTATTTATCCTCGCCATTGTTTGCCCGAAAATTGAATCTTTGATTCCATTGCAAAATTATTTGATTACAACGAAGATTTGAGATTACAAAAATTCCGAGGAATTACAAGAACGGGAATATTAATTTATTCCCTTTTTTTCGTGGGTTCGGGTGGCGATGGAGTCGCGTTGATGCCTCCGTTGACCGTCCGACTGGAAGAGATGGCTCTGCTCCGCTTCTCAATTTCCCGAGCTCGCCCGAAATCTTCCCAAAGTCCAAGAATCCAAAAGTCCTCTCTCCGGTTAAATTCCTGTATTTTATAGACCGAAGAAGCTCCAAATCCGGCTCAATTCTCTCCTGAAAAATCGGATCACGAATTATCAGTCCAAAAAATAGGAAACAAATAATCGGAAAAGAACGGAAAACAACCCGTGGGTTGGCACCTGTGGGATCGCTCCCGCGGGTGGCAACCCGCGGGATCGTTCCCGCGGGTGGCAACCAGCGGGATCGCCCCCGCGGGTGGCAACCCGCGGGTGCTCCCGCGGGATGCACCTGCGGGTTGCAACCCGTGGGTGCAACCCGCGGGTGTGCCCACTTAGTAAAAATTAATTTTTTTTTTTTTTTGGTATCAACATAACCCCTCCAAAGTTTTCGAAGTTCTGTATTGAACCGTATTGAATTTCGAAATACTTTGGATTCTTTAATTTTGGTTATAGACTTTTTTTAAAAGATTTGGTCGATAGAGATAACTGTTAATATATTTATTTATTCAATAACAAGCAGAGGTATGATTTTAACGTACTCATTAGAGGACAAGCAGAGGTATAATCTTAACGTGCTTATTTTAGGTCAAGCAGAGGTATAATATTAACGTGCTTATTTTAATCCTAACCGTTCAGTGACATCTAGTAGACGAATCAGGAAAAGACAGAGGTGACATTAAACGTGTCTTGGAGCTTAACATATTCAGAGGATCTGGTCGTGATAGGGACAAGCGGACTAAACAGAGGTGACGGTTAACGTATTTAGTTTTGAAATCGGACTATCAGAGGTAACTGTTAACTTGATAGGGAGATGATTTTCGTCAGAGGTGATTTTCAACTTAACGATATCAAAAGCACGTTCATCAGAGGTTGTAATGTTGGACTTGATGAAGTGTAAATTTTCTTTTCTGTCAGAGGTTAAATCTTAACGTGACAGGGGATTTAATCGGATCTTATCTCATTTGATTTTGAATTATGATGTCAGAGGTATGATTTTAACTTGACAAATATTTTGGAGTGTCGCTTGCTCTGTTGGAGCAAAATGACAAGAAAAGTTTTGCTGTCAGAGGTGAAATCTTAACGTGATAGGAGATTTATCTGATTAGGATTTTTAGCAAACCCCCAACTATCAACGGGTTTGATTTGCCTTTACCAACTACCGTTTGAGTCGGGCTAGCCATGCTATTCCCCTCAGCATGGTGAGTTGTCAAGGATTTCGTTTGGGCTTAAATGCCAAACTTTTCCTCTTTCCTTTGCCTTAGCAGTTTAGGGCAGTGATGTATTCTTATATTCGGATAAGAATACTGTTGTGACAGATTTGTTGTGGGATTTTTAGCAAACCCCCAGCTATCAACGGGTTTGATTTTGCCTTTACCAACTACCGTTTGAGTTGGGCTAGCCATGCTATTATCCTCAGCATAGTGAGTTGTCGAGAGTTTCGTTTGGGTTTAAATACCAAACTTTTCCTCTTCCATTTGCCTTAGCGACTTTGGTCAATTCATACTTTTACCCCCAGTATGAATGGGTTGGCGAGAAATCTATTCTCTTCCCGTAGCTTAACGGCATTGGGTAGTTCATACTTTTTACCCCCAGTATGGTGGGGTTAGCGAGAAATTTATTCTCTTCCCGTAGCCTTGTTGGCGTTGGGTAATTCATACTTTTTACCCCCAGTATGGTGGGGTTGGCGAGGATTTTATTCTTTTCCCGTAGCCTTGTCGACGTTGGGTAATTCATACTTATTACCCCCAGTATGGTGGGGTTGGCGAGAAATTTATTCTCTTCCCGTAGCCTTGTCGGCGTTGGGTAATTCATGCTTTTTACCCCCAGCATGGTGGGGTTGGCGAGAAATTTATTCTCTCCCCGTAGCCTTGTCGGCGTTGGGTAATTCATACTTTTTACCCCCGTATGATGGGGTTGGCGAGAAATTTATTCTCTTCCCGTAGCCTTGTCGGCGTTGGGTAATTCATTTTTTTTTTTGATGTTTTATATATATATATATATATATATATATATATATATATATTTATATATATATATATGGGGGTTTAAATTAACCGCCTTGAGCCCATTTTTGGGAATTGTTGTGAGCCCAAGTGGTACCTTTAGACCTCACACATTAAATGTGTCGGAGTTAGCTCTAACTCCTTTTTTGTTCAGCTTTGAGCTGAACTGCTCCAGCGTCAATCAACGCTTGAATTTTATCTTTTAAGATAAAACAATTTTTTGTGGGGTGACCTACAATCCGATGGTACAGGCAGTAATTCGGATCGTTAGTCTTCCCTACTTCTTCAGGCCTCTTGCTTTCCGGCAACTTGAGCATCTTGCGCTTGCTGAGCAGATTGAACATAGTAGCAGTATGTTCATCCTTGAACGAATACTGTTTTTGAAACCTGGGTGACTTTGCTGTGTTGCTTGTAGTTGGCCATGGTTTTTGCTTCGGTGTACTTTCTACCGCCATTGCCGTTATGTCTTTCCCTTTTGAACGGGAAAAATGGAATGGAGATTCGTTTGTACCGTCTCCGGTTGCAGACTGTTTTTCTTCGAGGTGTCGAAGTATCTCTTCAGCCTGTTCACCTTGCTTAAGCAGATCTTTCCATGACTTGGATTCGACCGAACCCATCTTGTCTAGGATATCAGTCAACAAGTATGCCTGCAGGTTTCCACAAGCGTATCCTGCGTCATGCCATGTGGGCATCGAACAGAAAGTTCTCGGAACCGCTCGACATAAGTTTTGACCGTTTCGCCTTCTTCTTGCTTCGCTGCTAGCAAAAATAATATGGAGACTTCTGTATCATCTTCAAAAAATCGGGCTAAGAACTCACGTTCTACATCGGCCCATGATTTAATTGTTCCCTGGGGTAGCTGCATGAACCAGGTAAATGCGGGCCCCCGTAAAGTGCTCGCAAATATCCTAGTCATAGTTGGATCATTCCCCATGAGATGTCCTATCTGTGAGAGGAAATAGAAGATGTGTTGCTACGGCGAGCCTTTACCGTCGAATGATTGAAGATTCAACGGTTTATATTTTGTAGGGTAAGGCACGGTCTCCCATTCTATGGGATAAGGACGGACTACCCCCACCTCTTGCAGTTTCTTTCGATGAAGAAGAGCTTGTAGTTGATTCTCCATCTTCTCTATTTTTTCCACGTGAGGGTTAATGATAACCTTCACTTCCTCTTCTTCTCTTGAATTAGGAGGCACTTTTTCATCCTCGTCCTTGCTGTCTTCATTTATTTGGAAGGGTCGTTTTCCTTTCTGCCGACCAGAAATGGAAGACGAGGATTGGTTCCTCCTAGTTTGAGCCAACAACTCAATTAAAAGTTGTTTCATTTCTTCTATGGTCTCCTCTTGCTGTTCGAGACGTTTTTCTTGTCTCTCAAGCCTTTCAGAGACTTCTTCTAGAGACGCGCCCTCTGGTTCGATAGAAACTCATTTTGATCCTGGAGTGATTTCCTTATCCGAAGGGTTGTTTCCGACCACCTTTTTGCCTTTATTAACCATATGTGATGAGGCGGCAGGTAGATCGGTTTCAGAGCACACCCTCTTTACCGTCCGTAATCTTTTGGATTCGGTGATCCGCTCAAAAACGGACCGTCTCGGATGGCACTCGCAGTTTGATAGAACAGTTGAGATTAACTGTTCGCATTGGCATTGAGGAGTATTCTGTGCAGAGTTCTTCTTCCAATTGAGGTATTCTCTCAAGTCTTGAGATACTTCTTTATCTCTATTTGAAACCTGATGCCGCTTGCGTCGCAAACTTGGTTCATAATACTGGAGAGTTTGCAATATTTCAGGGCTGGGCTCTTTTCCCGAATCAGATTGTTCTCCAACCCTTCTGCGGATTCTTCTGGAGTGTGTGCTGGCCTGCGCAGTTGTACGGGCCTCGCATGCATCTGACTTGTTCTTCGGGATTTGGAGGATTCTATCATGAATATGTTCATCCGAAGAGAAATTTGAAGACCTATTTTCAGGTGAGTTCATGAGCACATCCTTATATTTGTTTGTAGAGGAACGGGATGGTACACCTGAGAGAGTAACCAAAAAGTTAGATTTGCGCTATGTGCTCACCGCGCGTGTGCCCAAATAGACATCAGAACCAACCCTTGATTTTTCCTGCGGAGTGCAACCCGCGGTTGGAACTGTGGGTTTGCACCCGCGTTTGCAACCGCGGGGTTGCACCCGCGGGGTGCAACCCGCGGTTGCAACCGCGGGGTTGCACCAACCGCGGGTTTGCACCCGCGGTTGCAACCGCGGGGTTGCACCCGCGGGGTGCAACCCGCGGTTGGAACCGCCGGTTTGCACCCGCGGTTGCAACCGCGGGGTGGCCCCCGTGCGGTGCAACCCGCAGTTCCGCCTGCGGATTTTCATTTTTGAAATTTTTTCTTCCCGATGTTTCCTGATCTGGATTTTCTGACCGCAATTTTCCAGAGGCACTGTTGAGGCGGGCCCGCTGGACCTTACGCCTCAGGTTTCTCTTCTGAGAGCGGGTCAGGAACTTGTTTGACTTTTGGCTTGACTTTGGAACGGGCGATAATGCCTCGTAAGTTTCAACGGGCGATGACGCCTCGTAAATTTTCATAGGCGATGACGCCTTTTGATTTCCGGTGGGCGATGACGCCTCACCTTTTTTTATCGTCACCCGGCGATGATGCCTAGGCTCCGAATCAGAGGAGGAAAGAAATTCCTCATATTTTTGCTGGTCAACTTCTATGACCAGCGTCTCAACCATTGAGCCAATCGGCACTCGGTCGGACTGCGCCACCATATTTTCTGTGGTAAACAGAAGGGCTCCCACTGTGGTCGCCAGTTCTTGTTTGCCCGAAAATTGAATCTTTGATTCCATTGCAAAATTATTTGATTACAACGAAGATTTGAGATTACAAAAATTCCGAGGAATTACAAGAACGGGAATATTAATTTATTCCCTTTTTTTCGTGGGTTCGGGTGGCGATGGAGTCTCGTTGATGACTCCGTTGACCGTCCGACTGGAAGAGATGGCTCTGCTCCGCTTCTCAATTTCCCGAGCTCGCCCTAAATCTTCCCAAAGTCCAAGAATCCAAAAGTCCTCTCTCCAGTTAAATTCCTGTATTTTATAGACCGAAGAAGCTCCAAATCCGGCTCAATTCTCTCCTGAAAAATCGGATCACGAATTATCAGTCCAAAAAATAGGAAACAAATAATCGGAAAAGAACGGAAAACAATCCGCGGGTTGGCACCTGCGGGATCGCTTCCGCGGGTGGCAACCCGCGGGATCGTTCTTGCGGGTGGCAACCCGCGGGATGGCCCCCGCGGGTTGGAACCCGCGGGGGCTCCCGCGGGTTGCATCCCGCGGGGGTTCCCGCGGGATGCAACCCGCGGGTGCTCCCGCGGGTTGCAACCCGTGGGTGCTCCCGCGGGTTGCAGCCCGCGGGTGCTCCCGCGGGTTCTTGTTTGCCCGAAAATTGAATCTTTGATTCCATTGCAAAATTATTTGATTACAACGAAGATTTGAGATTACAAAAATTCCGAGGAATTACAAGAACGGGAATATTAATTTATTCCCTTTTTTTCGTGGGTTCGGGTGGCGATGAAGTCTCGTTGATGCCTCCGTTGACCGTCCGACTGGAAGAGATGGCTCTGCTCCGCTTCTCAATTTCCCGAGCTCGCCCGAAATCTTCCCAAAGTCCAAGAATCCAAAAGTCCTCTCTCCAGTTAAATTCCTGTATTTTATAGACCGAAAAAGCTCCAAATCCGGCTCAATTCTCTCCTGAAAAATCGGATCACGAATTATCAGTCCAAAAAATAGGAAACAAATAATCGGAAAAGAACGGAAAACAACCCGCGGGTTGGCACCTGCGGGATCGCTCCCGCGGGTGGCAACCTGCGGGGGCTCCCGTGGGTGCTCCCGCGGGATGCAACCCGCGGGTGCCCCCGCGGGTGCAACCAGCGGGTGTGCCAACTTAGCAATAATAATTTTTTTTTTTGGTATCTACAGCCATCCCTTGCCTTTTTTTCGACCCATACTTATCTTCGTCGGGCTTTCGGTCAATGATCGAGTCTGTAAATAGGTCCAGCTCTGACAGGTCCCGATGAAGGCGTGGGGAAGCACGATCTGTGGAGTGCAGAGAGTGAGGGCTTTGTCTCCTGTAGTTCTGGGCTTATCATCCCCAACAGAGCACAGGTCGGCAGGTCCGTCTGTTCTTCCTCCCCAACGTTTCTACGAAATCTCCCGGGAGGAAATTCACTGTCCCTTCTTGTCCTGCAGTCTTACTGCTATGCCTCCTACAGCTCCCCCTATCGCTGTGACGACTTTGGTATGGCTCGGCAACTAAACTACTCCGATCGAATTGTTTGGTCCCACTCGGGATCAGGGAGACTTCTAGCAATCCTCCGATCGAAGGGGAATCGGCCGAAAGTCTCAGTTGATCGGAAGCTCACTTGGTTCAACCTACCGACGAGGATATTTATGGTCTAGGAACCTGGGGCATCCTTCGGAGCAGGTGGGACAACGGAGATAGAATAGTTGTATTTCCGGACACCCTATCCCTGAGTTCCGACGAAGGACATGAGTTGTGCGTTGTATGCCCGCCTCCGAAATCACTCTACAGACACAACCCCCACGTTGGGCTTGGATCTTCTTCAATTGGGTGGACACATCATGACGAAGGCTCTGGTTTCTGTCACGTCGAATGTCGAGGATTTGATGGAAGGAGAACTGATGACGTCTTACCGTCAAGCCGTAGCGGGTTATTGGAGGTTTGCTGGCTTCCTTCCTGATTTAGGAATCTTTTGTCTTTCATCACAACTCTTAGACTGTGCATAAGGTGCAGCTCCAAAACTGTAATCGAAAGGCACCGAGTGGGTGTCGTAACTTAATCCGGGCAAGTGAAGCGGTTCGGGGGATGAAAGAACGAGGAGTTGATAAGTTGTGAATGCCGCGACGACGATGGTTAGGGGCCCGGGTGATGCAAATAATGGCATGACTACAAAGGAGCCAGTTCAAGTTCCAACTGAGCCGGTTACTAGCGCACGAGAAAAGAATTTCAAAGATGCACTTAATGTGCTGATTCAAGATGTTTGGGCTCAAGCAAATTCATGGAGGCCCATTGAGAATGGTTCACATGTTCAATAAAGATACATCAACATGATTCAACTACTAGAAGAATCCGGTCGAAACTGATTGTTTCCTTTTATTTTATTTCTAGAATTTTCCTTATATTGATCAGCCAAATTAAGGGCTGATTGTTTCCTTTTATTTTATTTCTATTTCTAGAACTTTTCTTGTATTGATCAGCCAAATTAAGGGGTTGTTTGTTTCCTTTTGTTTTGTTTCTATTTCTTGAACTTTCCTTGTAGGAACTTTCCTTGTATTTTTTCAGCCTATAAATAGGCGTCTAATGGAATAGAAAGAAGACAGTTTATAGATAATTTGTGAGTTTATTCTCTTTGGTTCTTTGAAGAACTATTCGAACTTATCGGAATTCTTCCGTGGCGTTCATCATCGACTTATCAAACGGCTTTCCACTACCGTTTGTGGCGTCTTTCTTATACCAAGGTTCTTGTTTCGCATTAAACAACGGGTTGAGGTCAGTTATACCGAGGTTTTTGTTTTTGTTGAAGTAACGGGTCGAGGTCTCCAATCCAAACCTGATCGAGAACGTTCTTGGATTTTCTCCTTTTCTTCTACGGGTCTTGTTATTCTTGACGGGGTTCGCATCACCGGGTCTCGGGATCTCATTTATCAAACAGCATGATGATCGAGACGAATTCAGTGATCATATTGAGGTTTTCTAGGTTTTTGATGATCTCTCCTATTGTGTCAGGCCTTCCCAGAATGATCGGTGCTCGGAATGGTTTTGGGACGTATCATTCAACTGCGATACTTATCTCAACAGATCAGCGGAATGAAAAACGCCCGGTTTAGGCTCTTTTTCCTTCAACCTTCATTTTTCCTGAAGTGACCATATCATTCTCGAAATGTCATAGTATGTTCAATCAAATCATCCAGTGGACTGGGGAAGCGGTACTCGACTGTCGATCGACTACGTCATTCTAACCAACTTTCCCAATTTGAGCTGTCGATGGAATTCAGATCGACAGTCGAGTTGCAGGAAGTAAGACAACGACCAGATGGTGCCCCCATTTGAATTTCTAAAGACCACGGCTGGAAAACACTTCATTCATCTTATTGGTAGAAGGGTGAGTATCCTCAGTGCGAGACTGTACCCGAAAACCATTACAGGTTAGACGCTACTGATTGATTGATTAGTGGGACTCCTATTTCTCACGAGCAGCTTGCTTCGTCGTGCTACCGCAGGCGCTTCGTCAATGGGCCGTGATTGATTTTTTTATGGAAAAAGATTGATGGCTTTGTGAAAGTGGAGAGGGTTGCTTTTTCTTTTGGGGAGGTCAAGGAATGACAAGTTGACAATGCCAAAATGTTGGTCTGGATTGTGAACTCCGATGAGCCATCAATTGGAATCCATCTGGCAAAGTTTCAGATAGTGAAGGAGACTGGGGATTATCTGAACGGTCCCTCTGTTCAGTCTAATGAAACCGACATGTGATCAGTTGGAGATCGACATTCGTGCAAAGCATAAGAGGGATCGCTCCCTCCATGAATTTGACTTTGTCATGACTGGATATTGGAATCGGGTGGCTAGGATGGAGCCCCAGTTTCCTGGTGAGTAAGTTGTGATCTTTCAGAGGTATCGCGACGAGGCAGCCTTTTTATGACGTTTCGGAGGGCTCTCCGACCGGAGTTTGAGTCTTTCTTTGCGAGGACAGATTATTCATCGCACCCCTACCTACGGAGGAAGCCCCGACTGTTGATGCCTCTTAGCTGAACATTTCCTTACCTTGTCTTCTTCCCTCTTTCTATCCGCCAGCTTCTTTTTCAGCTCAGCCAACATTTTTTCCAACTCTCCTATTTCGTCAAACGAGGGCGTTCTTCTCTCCCGATCACTTGAACAAGCGTCACTTTAACTTCTTTCCCCGGCGTCGGACAGTTTCTCCCAATATATGAAATGCTTCTTCATTCAACCTTGTGTTTTGGGGTCTTCGGGATTTGCCTTTATCTTCTCAACCTCTATAAGCCACGCATTCACATGCTGTCACATCAAATCTTGTCACTACACAGCCTGAAAGGTTTTCGCAGATTTTTTCTATACGTTCTCGAGGTCCCTGCCACGTCAAAAAAAGAAAGAAGAGAACAAAAAGAGAATAAGACTTTGTATTTGGTAACTCTACTCTATAGTAGTCATGTTTAACCAGATCTGAGCTATATCCCACGAGCCAAGTGGAGTATGCATGAAAGAGTCAGATGCTTCTTCTATTTTTTTCCCTGGCGCAGTTGGGCCATCCTAGACTTGAACTAGAGACCTCGCCCGTGAAGTAAATCATTGCACCTACGATCCAGCCAATTGGGAGAGATTCAATAGATTTTTTTCGGGAGCAATTCATCCTTCCCGAACGCAGCATACAACTCTCTGTTGTACTGCACTCTTCAAGTGTACTCGTTCCCCTTTCTCCCTTACCGTGGCAAGTCTTTGTAAAATAATTCTGATGAGAAGAACAAAGAAGGCGTTAAAAGACCTCCTGGCCCAGCCCTAGACACTCTAAGATCCTTTTTCAAGCCTACTCCCATTTCAAGTTAAGAGATAGATAAATTGACACATCCTATTGCACTGATCGGGGGGCGCTCATAGTGACTGAGGGGGTTGAAGACCAATAAGTGAGTTATTTATACCAAGCATTTTTCTTATGGCTAGATCCAATCTCCTGGTCCCTACAAAAAAGAAAAAGAATTTTACATTCTTCCCTTTGGTAAGGGGGGTTAGGGAAATCCTATTGATTGCTGCTTTCTCTAGACCTCCAAGAAAAGCAAGAAAAAAAGGCTCGAATGGTACAATCCCTCCGTCACCCCAGAATGAAAGGGGTGATCACGTAGTTCTTGGTTAGTGAAGATGCGTTGTTAGGTGCTCCATTTTCCCATTGAGGCTGAACCTAAACCTTTGCTCGAGAGATAATTGTCCATACACTGATAAGGGATGTATGGATTTTAAAGAAGAGAGGAGTCGCAGTGGTCCCCTCGGACTGTCCGGATCCCACGAGTGAATAGAAAGTTAGATTTACATTGGATCTCACCTGAATCGCCCCATCTATCCTCCTGAGGAGAAGTTTGGTTTCAAACTCTGACTCAAGTACATCTATTTTGTCCCTACCGTACTCTAGCTTGGTAGTTTCCACCGCCTGTTCAGGGTTGAGCCTAGGATTTGACAGCAGACATGAAAAGCCACCTACAGATGCTTTGTGCCCAATTATTCTGGATAACGCTTGCATCCTCTGTCTTACCGCGGCTTCTAGCACAGAGTTTGCCAATACTTATTCCTCAGATACCGTCATTGCTTCTTCTTCGAGAAAAGAAGTTCATGACCCGTGGGCCTTCTACCTCCATGCGGCATTGCTCCATCAGGATTGCTAAAAATTTCCCATTGCGAAAAATTTCCCATTGCTGTCTCCTGTAGGAGTCTGGGCCGTATCTCAGTCCCAGTGTGGCTGATCATCCTCTCAGACCAGCTATTGATCATTGCCTTGGTAAGCTATTGCCTCACCTACTAGCTAATCAGACACGAGCCCCTCCTCGGGCGGATTCCTCCTTTTTCTCCTTAGCCTAAGGGGTATTAGCAACCGTTTCCAATTGTTGTTCCCCTCCCAAGGGCAGGTTCTTATGCGTTATTCACCCGCCCGCCACTAGAAACACCACTTCCCATCCGACTTGCATGTGTTAAGCATGCCACTAGCGCTCATCCAGAGCCAGGATCGAACTCTCCATGAGATTCATAGTTGCATTACTTATAGCTTCCTTGTTTGTAGACAAAACGGATTCAGAATTTCTTTCATTCCAAGCATAACTTGGACCCATGCACTTCATATTAGCCTGGAGTTCGCTCCCAGCAATATAACCATCCCTATCCTATCACGTTAATCCCACAAGCCTCTTATCCATTCTCGTTCGATTGCTGCTGTGCAGCAAGTCAAAATAGAAAAACTTACATTGGATTTAGGGATAATTAGGCTCGAACTGATGACTTCCACCACGTCAAGGTGATACTCTACCGCTGAGTTATATCCCTTCCCGGCCCCATCGAGAAAGGCAAAGGGTCGAGAAACTCAATGCTACTATTATTGAACAACTTGGAGCCATGCCTTCTTTTCGCACTATTATGGATAGTAAAATAATGGGAAAAATTGAATTCAATTGTCAACTGCTCCTATCGGAAATTGGATTGACTACGGATTCGAGCCATAGCACATGTTTCATAAAATACATACGATTTTCCCAATCTAAATCGAGTAGGTTTTCCATGAAGAAGATTTTTTTCAACATGTTCTATTCGATACTGGTAGGAGAAGAACCCAACTCGGTATTGTTAAAAAAAGAGGGAAGCAGAATAAGTCAAGATGATATGAATCACCCCTTCTTCTTGCTCCAAAAATCTTACCATTTCCGAAGGAACTAAAGCTACATTTCTTTTCCATTTCCATTCTAGAGTTTCTATGTGTTTCCACGCCATTACATTTTTCGTGGTCTCAAAAAAAAGAAATGGACAAATTCTTTTTCTTGGGAACACATACAAGAAAAAGGATAATGGTAACCTCACCATTAACTACTTCATTTTCATTTATTAATTTCACAATAATAGAAATACATGTCCTATCGAGACAGAATTTGTAACTTGCATCCTATTGCCTAGCAGGCAAAGATTTAGCTCTGTGGAAAGATTGATTCATTCGGATCAACATGAGGGTCCAACTCCATTGCATTGCCAAAATCCATGTTGTATATTTAAAGCAGTTGAAGAGTGCATAACCGCATGAATAAGCTCACACGTAAGAAGGGACTCACCGAGCTGAGCCACCTTTCTCCTTGGTCCACAGAGACAAAATGTAGGACTACTGCCAACAGCTCATCACGTAAGAAGGGACTCACCGAGCCGGGATCACTAACTAATACTAATTTAATAGAAAAGATTTGCCTTTTCTATATACTTTTCCTGATTCCGTTGCTACCGCGGGCCTTACACAATGGATCGGATTATATAGATATCCCTTCAACACAACATAGGTCATTGGAAGGATCTCGGATGACTCACCGAAGCACGGAAGCCAGGATCTTTCAGAAAATGGATTCCTATTTGAAGAGTGCATAACCGCATGTATAAGCTTACACTAACCTGTCAATTTTGGATCCAATTCGGTTTTTTCCTTGGTAGGGATCGGGAAGGAATTGGAATGTCATAATATCGATTCATATAGAAGAAAAGGTTCTCTATTGATTCAAACATTGTACCTATGGGATAGGCATAGAGGAAGAGGAAAAAATCAAAGATTTCACATAGTACTTTTATCAAAAAATCAATCAGATTTATTTCATATCCCTCGCTCAATAAGAAAATGGATCAGATTCTATAGGATCAACAAACCTATGGGACTTGAGAAATGATG